>JAZDUA010000146.1:1200000-2400000 GCA_038098605.1 Gryllus longicercus | reverse complement strand
GTTCATTTCAATCAAATTATTCGAAAGATTATTTCCGGAATTTTTCATTTATGTGTGTTGTGAATTTTTGTACATAAGGGTATAGGTGTATATTCATTATTTTTCAGCAAGTGTCTTTTTTGTTACTACGCTTATAGTGAGAGTGAGGATGATTTTTTTATTTTATTCGGGATTGTCTCAAGTGGTAGTGTATGATGTAATCCAATTCAACAATTACTGTCATTTCCTTGAAATTTTTGTAATTCTAAAAGAATATACTCTACTTGTTAATTTTTCAAAAGTACCTGATCTTTCCTTTCATTAGCACCGAAAGACGACCCCATACCCTTCATTACATTTGGAACAGAATTTCAGCTCTAGTGACACTCGTGACGTCCATTGTTAATACGGATGTAACTTATAGTGCAAATCTAATATTCTGCTAGTCATTTGTCCAAAAACCTCGCAACAAAGGGGGGTAAGGAGAGTGACAGTGTGGAGTTACGACAATACCTAGAGTGTAGCATTTTTCTCAAGAATGTATACTTTGTATTTTAACATAGTATTTTCTTTTGTGTAATTTCAATGTAGAGTTAGTTTATTTAGTGACTCTTAGGAGACCCAAAGAGTTGGTAAAGGGAGTTGCGCCATGGAACCAGCCCTAAGGGTGGCAGCTCTAACAGCGTGATGGCTAGTCATGTAAGCTTTAGACAACAATAAACACATTAACTATTGTCCTACATTACTGTTCGAGGCGAATTGCTCTGAGTAAGGTAGCAGAAGATATGAAAATAAGATTTAATTCACTAGACATTTCAATTTATTTTATAAAAAATTGAAAATAATCTGCCAAACTTGTGTTTTTTGTTTCTTATATTTGTTCTAACATAATTCTTCTTTCATGTGTAAAACATAAAAATGAGCAACAGTTCAGCGTTCCTCATCGCAGTAACAGATTTCACCATCTATTCTACGTAACAAGTAGCAGGACAAAATATTTGTACTTCGTCACTTTCAACAAACTATCTCGTGAAACCAACGAAATATGTGAATTTTTCGACAATGACTTTATAAAATTCAGTAATTCTTAAAAATTTGCTTTAAACATACAACTGACATTATTTCATATTCTTTGTCTATTACCAAATTTTTTATGTGTATTACTTATGATAACTTTCTTATGTATATTATTTCTTCTTTCTGATGTGGATTACTTACAACTCTGAAAGGTATATTCCCATAAATGAAGGAATGAATAATATTATTTTGTTACATCAAACCTACACTGTAATCATTTTACCATTTCAATAGCGTTCGTTCTTAAACTGTGTTCTCCTAAAATCTCTACAAAGGCTAGAGAGCACGTATCCTTTTCTCCCCGCCCGGAGCTGCTCCCCGCGATCCACCTCCACCCCCGGGGGCGTCAGCGGTACCGCGGGCGGGGCTGCGCTAATCTGTTTGCAGTTAATTTATTATTAGCTGCGTTATTTCGGGCCGGCGCCTCTGCGCGTCGACCTCCGGATCGAAGACCCCCGCGGGTGACCCCGCCGGAGGCGCAGGCTCTGATTTGCGCCGCCTGTCACTGCAAGAGTGATCCCAGAAGTAATGATATCTTTTTTTTATATGTAAGGTCGCATCAACTTTTAGGTCATTAGCGACTACTATTGCTTGTAACGGTATGGTAGCTATGAGGATGACACGATATGATGATGATAGGGGGCGAAGGGACGAACACAATACAACCACGCCCCTGGTGGGAGTCGAACCCGCGACCCTACGGCACTACTGCCTTAGCGATCTCGGCCACCGGATCGGCAATGAAAACTTTTGCGCAGTGACTTTGAAGGGTTGTCATGCCGAGCTGACGTTGGCGACGAAACTAAAAGGATGTGACGTTACTACAATTGCACTCTATCTCTTCAATACTGTGCTACGATTCGTGATAAAAGTAAAAGATTAAACTTATGGTATTGAACTATCCAACTATAGCGGTAGTAAATTATTTGGAGGGCATTTACTAGGCTGTCCGGGTGACGCCGCGTCCATGGCGAAGGTGCCGACGTTTCGGTCGCCATTCTGCGATCTTCCTCAGGGCGTAATGGGGAAGGTCGCAGAATGGCGACCGAAACGTCGGCACCTTCGCCATGGACGCGGCGTCACCCGAACAGCCTAGTAAATACTGATTCCGGCCGTGGAATCCTACGCTCTTATTTGGAGGGCATCTCTTACAATCTAAAACTCCAGTAATTTACAATTCTCTCGCTTTTTTACACAATACACATGCTGAAATTGAGAGGGGGTGGGCATTGCATTCTTAATTTTCGAAGCATTAATACTGGCAACGAATTTCCTTCAGGGAAATTAGCAGGCTCTTAAGATATCGCTGGTTGTTGCCGAATCTGCTTCTAATGTTAATGGATTTGATGGAATCATACGAATTTCTACGCATATGAGCTGGAAAATACGAAGATTTGCGGCTATAGATGATTGTCGAGAGTGAAGTACTGGAATTCAGAAGTAATGATGTGTGGTAAACCAGCACTCCAGGATTGGCCACGATCAACATTTCGAATATTACCAGTTGCAGCGACGCGAGTCCCTAACTAACTACATTATCCATGCAGCAGCCGATTAATATACTACTGAAATCTGACGTTGCGTAATGTCTGTGGAGTAACCCGGCCTCATTCTACGTTACATAGCCAGCTCATTCACCGCGCAGCCGGAAACAAACATACCCCTTTATAACACCTCATTGTTGTCGGTACTTTCATAGAATCACGCCAACACACGAACATGCGTGTTTTCCAATTTAGCGCCACATCGTTGCGTGCGAAGAGGGGGACTGAATTCGATGCGTGTCGCATGAACGTTCTAAAATAACCCCGCGGAACATGAACGACTCGCAACGCAGATAATCGCAGCGAAGAAGCGTCTGGATGGGATGTAAACCTTTTTGTGCGGTTCCGCGCCAAAGCGAGGTGCGAAGCCGTGATGGGAATGCAGGTGAATGTTCGTTATGCAGATCTACCCACAGCGACATTTCAGCAACACGCCGCAGGGAAAAAGTAACCGCTGCGTTTGTAATCTGCGCTTGATTTTTTTTTACGGGTATACGTTCAAGTTGTTTAAAATTTGTTTGTGTACGAATTTGTACACAACAGAGTACAAATTACCCAAATGTTGGGAGAAGGAGATGGAAACCCTTAAATGAAGTTGAATTTATTTAATTTGGAAGGAAACCACTTCTTTTGCAATGGGAGAAGAGAAATTGTGGGAAAATAATGCGCTGAAATTGATAATAGTTTTTTTTGTTTATAAAACAAAAATATAAACATTCATAAAATGTAGGGTAAATATGACGAGCGTTTTCAACGGCATAATGTCGTTATAAAGAGATCTATAAAGTGACCTTATATGTATTCACTCAGCTATAGCCTACTTCACAATGAGAAATTCCTTGAAAGAAACACGTTACAAACAGTTCTAGTTTACTTGCTTCTTATTAAAATACGTATGTTATTCGTTCACTTAAATATGATTTTATAGAGTGACTTATCAAATAATGAATTGCCATTAGCCAGACGTAAGTAAAACCGAATATTGCTAACGTCAATTTCAAACGTCTTCTTGAGTTTTCTTCGAATTGTACATGCTATCAGATTGATTATAAAGGAACAGTTTATTAATTCAATTAGAGTTCTCAAGACACAAACAAAATAAGCAATATTTCGGATCTTTCTTTTGTGATATCCAGGATGCAAACAAAGGAAAGTCAAAAGAGAAAACAATTAGTAGAAATAAATACTAATTTACATAAGGGACAAGAACATTGTTATCTTAACCACCAGACTAAAGACTGGGTTTGAGTGTTCATATGTTACTTTTAGCCGCCCTTATTTGATATAATAAGAAACATGAAAATGAATTCCTTGCAATTTTAATATGTAACTTTTAGCGATTCACATTCATATAATCTTTGTGCAGCAACCTTCATGAAAGTGTGGCTAGTAGTTCAATTTCCTTGACGCAAACGTATGTGCTACTCCATTAATGTGTCGCCCAATACAACGGCAATATGTAAGAACATAATGTTTGACCGAATTATGAATATTGGCAAGATGTATGCCTGTCAACTCGTTATGACTAATTAAAAATAAATTAGGCCCGCTGGCTTTAAACATTCCCTGTAAATACACGTTTAAAACCACAAACAAATTTGCGACTCAAACGAATCTCATTTCTCTATTTTACAATCAAAAACGTTTGATTGGGGAATGAACTCTGTACGACCCTAGTTAATCTCGTGACGTTGTCTACAGCTGGTGGTAAAAAATGATAGAGTATAAATTGTTTCATTAAATTGATTTTACCGTGCATCAGTATAGGCAAATGCATTGCTTTCTATGTGTAAAGGATGGGGAGGTCGTGATGTAATGGCCTGTGCATTCGCCTTTCACCTCTGGGGGTCGCACTCAATCTCCGGCTAACCTATGGGAAGTTTTGGTGGACAAAATGCGTTCACGTAAGAAGTTCTCTGGTTTCTTCCATTTTCAATGCCTCTCATTACATCAGTTCTCTTTTATCATACACCTCAACATCTCCATCAAACGTTTATTAATTACAACGCAATGACCTTAGTAGGTGAAAAGGGGTCTTAAATAACAAACAAAGCTATTTAAATAAAAGTGTAAAGTTCTGATGTATCATATAGTGTCCAAGGTAGCGATGCGACATGGATTACAAAATATCGATGTTAGCAAACATCGATGTTCAACATATATCGACTAAAACCATCAATGTTTTTCACAATAGATGTTTTTAGATGTTTTAAGCCTCTAATATTAAATTTGTGTGCATTAAAATTTAATTTGGTAGCGTTCATCAATCATTTGATAGTCTTATCAATAATTCGTCGAATAAGAGTAGGGGAAGAAGGCGCAGACCCTTCGCCTACATGGTGTTGATCCCGGCGTTCGCATGGTGTTGATATCGGCATCTACCCGGGGTTGAATGCCATCTACTTAAGGTCAAACATCCTACCATCGTCGGGACTGAAACCATAGGACGCCCCGTTCAGAAACATTGCAGTGACATCAATAGTGAAGGGCCCTGAGCCTCCTAAGCTGGTACAGTTGATTTGAACACACTGTTGTTTCTCAATGATAAGTTGCCGGTGATCTAACAAGTCGCTCACGCTTTAAACGTAGGAAGCTTAGTCGTAAGAAGTCACATAATAACGGAGACTGGCAAGAGAAAATCCCTAACTAATTGTTTGAAATGAAAACAGTATATTTTGGAATTGTGTATTTGAGAGAATTAAGACCAAGTGAAGATATTTAAAGTACAGTAATGGTGATCATTTCGTAACCTAATGAACACTCACACAATATGCAATATATATAGTGCTTGCTTCATGAGACAGATTAATTTTTCGGCCTCACGTTGTTGAAATATGACACTTTTTGCGGTACTCTACGAGTAATTATTCTCGAGCATTGCCATTTTATGTAAATCTCCAATATCTTTATTACGTAATAACAATTGTCGTCTCCAGGATATACTAGGATATTGGCTGCCGTTTGCGGTTCCCAAATAGGTTCACAGACTGAAACTATTATTATCATTGCAGTGGCAGTTACGTAAACCGACAGTTCTGCTGGAAAATGACTCGATGAGAAACAATTATAGTATGTTCAGCGACCTGTAACTTTATTTTACTTGCTGTTGCCATGCTCTAAGTTAGAACTCCGTAATAGTAGTGCACTCAACCGACGAATTCACATATTTTTCAAAAATATTTATTGTTTGCAATATATATTTCCAGCAGTTATAATTTGTCTCTGATATCTACGCACAATTAAGATTTGGAAATGATTAAAAATGTGTATGAAATTATAAAAAAACATAGCGTTTCATCTCTAATTTTCCCCTTTTTACTTCTGATAGTTTCGTCTACTCCCTTTCAATTTTCTTAAAACAAGTACAATTTTTACGAAATGTTTCACAAGTGAGACACGCAAGTTAAATTGAAACGATTCATACTTTTTCGAGCAGATTTCCATACGAGAACGTATAATTTTCATTGCAACTGCGTTGCAGCTCGTTGAACAATAGTGTTGCATACAGAGGGCGCTGCGTCCCTCGAGAGTTGCGCAGGTACGTTGTAAGTATTAACGAGAAAACTTTCGGTGAAAGAGAGAGGCGCCAAATGCGGAGGGGGCTGGGGCTGGGGCTAGCTATCTGGCGCGGTGCGGTCGCGCTCAGGGCCGCGGACGCGGGACGTCAGCACAAGGGCGGGGCGGGGCGGGGCGGGGCGGGGCGCACCGGGGCGGGGCGGGGCGCACCGGGGCGGGGCGGGGCGCACCGGGGCGGGGCGGGACGCACCGGGGCGGGGCGGGACGCACCGGGGCGGGGCGGGACGCACTGGGGCGGGGCGGGACGCATTGGGGCGGGGCGGGGCGCACCGGGGCGTGGCGGGGCGCACCGGGGCGGGGCGGGGCGCACCGGGGCGGGGCGGGGCGGGGCGCACCGGGGCGGGGCGGGGCGCACCGGGGCGGGGCGGGGCGCACCGGGGCGGGGCGGGGCGCACCGGGGCGGGGCGGGGCGCACCGGGGCGGGGCGGGGCGGGGCGGGGCGCACCGGGGCGGGGCGGGGCGCACCGGGGCGGGGCGGGACGCACCGGGGCGGGGCGGGACGCATTGGGGCGGGGCGGGGCGAACCGGGGCGTGGCGGGGCGCACCGGGGCGGGGCGGGGCGCACCGGGGCGGGGCGGGGCGCACCGGGGCGGGGCGGGGCGCACCGGGGCGGGGCGGGGCGCACCGGGGCGGGGCGGGGCGCACCGCGTTGCGGCGGGCTGGTGGGTGGTGATGGAGGGGGGTAGTAGGGCACGGAATGGTGTGAAGCGGGCCGAGGCGGAGTAGTGTGGAACGGGAAGAGTGGAGAGGAACAGGGCAGAGTGGTTTGGGGCGGAGCGGGGTGGTGCGAGGCGCTGCGGAGCGGAGACGGCCGGGAAGGCGACGAATGGAGGCGGGCGGAGAGGATCAGAGCAGGGTAGAGAGGGGGAAATCAGGGAAGGGTGGATTGGGGCGGACTGGGCAATGTGAACGGGGCAGAGACGTGCGGGGCAAGGCGGAATAGAGCGGGCTAGAGCGGGTGGGACCAGAGAAGAGTGAACTGGGACGGGACGGAGCGGTCAGGGTGGGGCGGAGCGTGTTGTGGCAGGCTGGAGGGTGGTGCCGAGGGGCGGTGAATCGGAGCGGAGGGGACCATGGCAAAATCGACCATGGCAGAGAACAACGGGGAGGAGTGAAGCGGAGGGAGAGAGGACCGTGGTGGAGCGGAGAGGGGAGAAGCGATTTTAAGCGGAGCCGGGCGTAGTAGAGTAGAGCAGTGCAGAATAGGGCGGAGCGGAGCGGAGGGGACCAGAAAGACCAGAGCGGAGCGGAACGATCTGGAGTGAAGCCGAGAGGAGGGAACGAGGACAGAGCAGAGCGGACCGAGACGGAGTGTGACGGAGAGGAACGGGTCAGAGCGGAGCGGGGAAGAGTGGAGCGGGAAAAGGGAATGGTCGGAGTGGCGCGGCGTAGGCGAAGTGATGAGTGTCGATGCTGAATGAAACAGATCAGTGCGGAGAGGAGTGAGCGGGCCGTGCCGAGGCAGGCAGAGAGTGTCGAGGACAGGCGAGGTGAGATGGCGCGGGGCGGAGCGCGGTAGAGCAAGAGCGGCGTGCGCGTGGGCGGGAGGGAGGAACGGGGGAGGGCGTGCGCCAACTTTGCGTGCGCGTCCGGCAGGTCCGGCCGGGCTTTGTCGCGGCCGTCGCCAACGCGGCGCAGGCGGCGGGGCCCGATAAGTGCGGGCCGGCTGTTGTGTGCCGCCGCGCCGCGTTGCCTTCCGAGCACTCGCGCGCCCGCGTTCGCTTTCCGCGCGCTGCTATTCTCTGTGCGGTCGCCTCCGCTCCCCCCCCCCGCCTGCTTACACCGTGCCCCCGACCACTTCGTCCGCCGCCACCGACTCTGCCCGCCATCCGCTCACCCACTCCGCTAGGCCGGCCCTTGCCCACCCACCCACCTATCCAATCCCCCCACCCCACCCCACCTCACCCCGCCCACTCACTTCGCCCGCCCAGCGACTCTGTCCACCCACTCTCCCTGCCCGCCAGCCCTCTCCGCCTAATCGCCCGCCCGTCCCCCCGCCCGCTCTCCCGCCCGCCGGTTGGCCGAGTCCGCCCACCCACTACGCCCACCTGCCCGTCGGCTTGCCCGCCCGCCTGCCCGCCCGCCTGCCCGCCCGCCTGCCCGCCCGCCCGCCCGCCCGCCCGCCCGCCCGCCCGCACGTACGTACGCACGCACGCACGCACGCCCCTACGCATGCACGCCCGTCCTCTCTACCCTCTGTCGCCGGCTCGCCCGTCCACTCGGCCCTCTCATCCGCGTGCCCGCCCGCTCCGCCAGCCCGCTCACTGGCGCCCACCGCCGGACTTGTGGCGGCGCCCACGCTCTTTCCGTTCCCTTGCTATTTACCTTGCTTTCTGGGTTTCGTTTTAATCTTCTTGAAACGTCAACTTTTCTCGTCGCTTCAACTTCCCCTGACTTGACCATCCTCTTTCGTTCTCATCATGTATTTCTCTCTCCCATGTTGTTGAATATCTATTGTATCTCTTAATTGCCTTGTTTGGGTCTCACTTATTATTCTCCTTCTTTCTCCCTTCACACTTATTTCTCCTGCGGCTTTACTATTTTTCCTCCATTTCTTTTTTACAACTTTTCCTGCGTGTATCATGCCTCTCGTTTTGTTCCGGTACATTATCCTCTCTTGTGCCTTCTCAGCTTTAAGCCGAGAATGTATAGCTTATAGTACGGATGAATTTACGATATGTGGGATGAAACTCTGCAGTAGTATTTGAAAAATTTGTTTATTACGTGAGAAATTGATATGACACATTAAAACTAACGTTAAGTTCTCATTGCACTTTAAACAGTTTATTTATTTTTGACAAGGTTTGCAAACGTTTTCTCGTATCGTGTGACTTTCGCGAATTTGACGTTTTAAACATACTAAGCAGGATCTTTCACATTTTCGCTCTTTCTTTGAAGGAAGCTGATTCGTTGCTGAACTTCTTTTTGCTTCCTGTAAATTGTTTGATTTAATTGAAATGCAGTTTGGCACGTCGTCTTTGTTTTTTTAACATACGTATCACGGGCGTGTAGTGATTCTTTTCGGGGGCTATAGGAAATTTTAAGATCCTCTTCTCCGTAAACAAACTATTTTCTCTTATAACCTCAGGTTCAGGAAATTTCGGAAGAGGGTGACCCCCCCCCCGCCTGATTGATCGCCCGTGATATTTCACCCCTCTTCGTAAGGGGCTAGCATTAATTGTACAGATAACTTTTTCAAAAATAAAGTCTTATGTCGTCCCTTCCAGAATGGTTGTTTTGTTTTTTGCCATTTTCTGCCAAAAGTCACGTAAAGCGTACAACATCCATTATGCTTCACAGTACCATAGGCCATCATTTTGTTTTCTGTGAACATTTGTAATTACACTAATTTTGGAATCACCGTAAAATATCAAACCTACTAGAAAAGTGTTTGTGATGTTTATCCTACGCATCCTGAGAATAGGCGAATTGAGAACAGAAGAATGGTGAATTCTCCTCTAGACAGCGCAGCGCTTGAATTTGACTTAGCTACACTATGTGATCAAAAGTATCCGGACACGTGACTGAAAATAACTTACCAGTTCGTGTGACCCTCCATCGGTAATGCTGTAATTCAATAGGGTGTTGGCTCACCCTTAGCCTTGATGACAGCTTCCACTCTCGCAGGCATACTTTCAATCAGGTGCTGGATGGTCTGTAGGGGAGTGGCAGCTCATTCTTCACGGAATGCTGCACTGAGCAGAGGTATCGATGTAGGTCGGTGAGGCCTGGTACGAAGTCGGCGTTCCAAAACATCTCAAAGGTGGTCGATAGGATTCAAGTCACGACTCTGTGCAGGCCAGACCATTACAGGGATGTTATTGTCGTGTAACCACTCCGCCACAGGCCGGGCAGTATGAACAGGTGATAGATCTTGTTGAAAGATACAATCGCTATCCCAGAATTGCTGTTCAACAATGGGAAACTAGAAGGTGTTTAAAAAACATCAACGTAGGCCTGTGCCGTGATAGTACCACACAAAACAACAAGGGGTGCAAGCCCCCTACTTGAGAAACACAGCCACACCATAACACCATTTTGGACGTGTCCGTATACTTTTGATCACATAGTGTATATAGCAAGTGTCGGCAATCCTGCAACTGTAGGGACTGGAACCCAGAACCTCCCGGTCAGAGGCACTGCGGTAACATCATTCGATGCCGTGAGCCCCTTCAGCCGATCTGCCCACCCGCATTCCATTTGTGCGAATCCCAGACGTCCACTCGCATGTCGGCGGCGCCAAGTCACGTCCTCACCCACCCACCCCCACAACGCTTTTTCCAAGGGCCGAAGCTCTCTGCGTAATCGGACAGCGTTTGTAATTAACCCGAAGTGGTGGCAAGTTGCGACCCCTTTAAAATAAATTATTCCCACATAATGGCGTCAACGGTTAGGAAATTTATAGGGAAACTTCGGGCGTGGCGGGGTTTATCGTTCGCGGAGCGGGGCGGGGCGGGGTGGGGGTTGGGCGGCGGAGGAGGGAAATTGCTGGCGTTCTGTGTCTCCGGAGCTCCGAGGCAATTCTCTTCTTCCGCTCTGCTCAGCGCCGCGTCACTCTCGGCGAGAGCGAGAGCGAGAGGTCGACAGCGCGAGAGAGGGACAGCGTAGCTTGCGGCGCCGTGCTGTGTCGTGCGATGCGGTGTCATACCATGCGTCGGCATGCGATGCTTACAATGCATGCGATGCGATGCGACGCGATGCGATGTGATGCGACTTCGTACGACGTGATGTGACTCGTTTTTACCCGTTTCAAAGCAATGCAATGCCTTGCGATCTGATGCGATCCGATACGACACGGTGCGCCGCGGTACGATCTGATAAGATACGATATAACGCGATATTATGCGTTTGAACACGATTCAAAGTAATACAATGCAACGCGAACGATGCTCGCGGAACGACGCAATGCAATGCTTCTCTTGCTAAATATGCCGTCACGTTAATGCCGGTCAACCTTACTAGCTTTATGGTGTCACCAATGACCTTGCAGTTGAATGTATTTTGCTTATAGTAGAGAATATGACAAAATTCTGAGACGCTATCGAGAATGTATTTTAAAATTAACTCTCCACCAAAAATATTTTTAATAATATAATTAATTTTTAATAATATTTTTAATAATATAATTAGTTTTTAATAATATTTTAATAATATTTTAATAATATTTTTAGTAATATAAAATAGTCCATGATTTTAACCTATTACAGAAATAGCGGCATCGCATCTCAGATACGTTGAGTTGTAAGTTGATGAATTGGACGTCTAGAAGAGGGGGCGTATCTGAGGTAACTTGTTCCAGGCCCCTAATTAATTGAGATCGGGGATTTTTTTTCATTCAAACCATATTAAAACGTTTTTACTTCTAATTCAAATAAACCGCTTGAAGTAATTTCTGTCGCGTGGAGAGATGAAGTCTATTCCTTTTTTGCGGAAGGGGGGAAGGAACGTCTCTTTGAAACAAGGGACTGCCGTTGATGAAATGTTCCAGGCCACTTGTTTTCTCTGAGTGATCCTGTTCATGAAGTTTTCGAACTGAAACTTGATGAAACTGATATATTGATTGTATATATTATTTTCTTGTACATCAACAAGTGAAGCTTGCCGCGTATGCATACATTATTGTTATGACATTCGTACCCAATACTTTGTAGTTAGTAATTAAAATTACTAAGAGTAGTAATTAAATCAAGCAGTAAGAAATTTTCTTGAATACATTCCAACGTTCTTGTAACACGTTAGAAATAGTAGTTTTCAATTAAAATAACTTAATCTGTATCAAGTGTTGGTGTTGCTTTATAGTAAAAGGAACATCTTTGTCTTATCCTTAGACATTTCTATCATGAAATACCTTGATTGATTTCTTTTGTCTTTCGCTTATGACCTCGTCGTGGTCATTTTAAAGTCTTTCTCCTTTTCAATTTTCTATTTATCTTCATTGCTTTTCTTCTAATGAACTTTTCATGGGGTCTGTGTAACGTAGTATATGTATCTCTTTGAGAGAGAATTAAATTGACTCTAGTAGTGGAACTTAACTGCCTTTGGTCTTGGGAACTCGGAAACCAGTAGCCGTAGTTTGAGGTGGAAAGTTGAGAAATGACGAACGTAGACACGCGGAGCCTACCGCTAAGGTCAAGGTAGTCCGACAGTCATCATTTAAGGTGAGTAAAAAAACTCGTATGACAGATGCTATGTTGTGTGCATTCACACGCATTATGTTGAGGTGAGGAGGATTATGTTAGGAGCATTGTTTTAAATATGTTGGGTTAAGTTCATAGATGTAAAATTAGAATCATTGTGTAATTGTAGAACAGCTGGTAACAACTGTAAATTATGCTTCTCAGCTTGCACCAACTGTAAGTGATGCTTCTATTAGTGATTTTGTAAATAAAAAGATGATTGCGTTAGAACAATTTCACATTTACTTTAATATCCCAACACACCTCGGGCAGCACCTGCTAGAGCGATAACCTTCATTGCCTCAATAGTCGACCTAGGAGTGTTTAAAGTTAATTTTCAAATTCCTTGATAACAGTTTCCTATGGACATTGTACGAGTTTTATAACAGCGCCTTCTTTATTTCAGTGTTCAACATTTGGCTGGCATTAATTTACAGATTTTGTATTGTTTTATCTTTTCTGCTGCGATTGTCATAACAATTACACCATGATGAAGAGGTATATCCAAATGTTTTTAGGAATACACAAAATACAAACACAAATATATTGTTGTGGCATATTATATCAGAATTATTGGTTGATTAAACAGACAAGCCGGTATTAATAGGCATGCACTTTATGATGTTATTGTTGGTTCTAAATAAGTTTTAGTGATCTGACAATAATATATTTCTGGCTTGTCCGCCCTCTAACACATACACATAGCTTCATTTACGTATGTTGTCTAATTATGATGTATCTGATTAAACTCAGACGGAATGAGGCCAAATCCGATAATGATAAATCTTGGTCACGTAGAGTTCTTCTGTCGTGAAATCGAACTTGTTTTTGTGAACTGTGTGTATGAATTTATAACATTCATTAACTTAACATTGAAGTAACAACATAACGTTTGGGAATATCTGATGATGTACTACGTGAGGTATTTACTATATTGCTTCTTTTAGACCTTTAATTATGTGTTAAGTACCAAGTTATAATTTTGACAAAAATTATTGAAAAACTTGAACTTTCACGTACCCCAAAACCAGTAACAGTACAATAAATCTTAGAGTTTGGCAATCGACGTATACCACGAACCACAAACTCCTGAATTTCAATGAGAATAATTCCTTATTCTTCACTCTTCTTTTTTACATTCAGCTTATCATTTGGTTTGGTAGCCACTTGCCTCTGAAAATCCATCTGTAACTAATTGTTTGGTATTTTTGTTAATGATAGGAAGTCTGCGTACTTTAACATTCATAGTCGCAACTAAGTTTGAACCTAGTATGATCATTGGAATATATTATAAAGCAGTTAAAGAAAGGTATGAACTTTCACACTTTAATCATAAATTAAGGTCACACTTCCAGCCGTACGATCAGTATTAATGTTCATAGCCAGCCTATTCTAACGAATTTGAAGTGAAGTATTAAATCATAATGTTTTCATCTGTTTTGTTGTCTAAGTTTACATCTACAGATACTAGTATATTGATGAGCATCTACTTACTATGTGTTCATCAGAAATTATTTGTATAATATATATTTTCTGAACATAACTATTAATTTTTAAGATGCACATAAGTATATTTCCTAATTAATTTGTTTTGCTAGACATTTGTTATTATAATATTGATTTATTTAGTTAATATTATAAAGAATTTAAACTTAGTAATTAATTAAGAAATCAGTTAACTTCTTTGTTTCAATTAATATTTTGCTACAAATATTATAGAAAGCTACTGACCTGCAACAGTAAAAATACTGCTGAACAAAACCACACAAAATGAATTTTCAGAAACTAGCAGGCACACACAACGGACAACAAATAAAATACAGCAAAAACTGTAAAACTGTAAAACTCTAATACTGTAAAACACTGCAATAAATTAAATATTTTAGCAAGGTCAGTCGTAACGAGAATTGTAATATCATAGTATAGTATTAACAATATTTTAACTATTTTTCACACTAAGAATATTAAAATAGTTGCTGATCCTTAACGCAAAACGTGAATATCAAATATTTAATGACAGTCGACACCTTGCTTAGAGCGTCCTTGCTCACGCAAGTCGTCAGCTGTGTCCTAAGTAGTGACAACCTGTGTACGATAATTCAGTCGAAACGTAGTATAAGTCGAGACGCAGTCGCAGGCGGAATGACACAATCGAATATTTCCATATTCAGTGAAAATCGAAACTGTTGCATTTTCCCCTATTTCCTAGGCACCTCACGAAACCAAACACATCTCTCAAAGGGCCCGAAGCTCAATTGTTTTCTTTAAATTTCTGCACGCATTGGATAATAGTAATATAGATTGAGCACAGAAGACCTGGAGGGGTGCAGTTGTGATTCATCACACTGCAGGTTAAGATTTATGTCATTTAGAATTTTTATTTGCATTACAAATATGAGTTTTGTCACTAAAGTTAGGCATTAGTTCTTGTGATGTAGGACATCAGGGTATACTGATAAGCCAGGATACAGCAGAAACGCAGTTGCTGTGGGACCACAGTACTCGTACCGACCGCACTCAGAACTTGGGCAGGAGCGGAATGGTTGCTGCGGAGCATTGCCTTTCAACCTGTGGCGTATTTAGGGGGGGCGCGGGCGTCTCTCCACCGGTGGTACCAATTAGGAAATTTTATAATCGAATTTTTTTGGCTACATAAATTGTTCAAACTTTGCTCTTTCCAAACATATTAACATTTATCTTCATGGACACTCTTATTCTTGTCGCACGTGCTCTTGTTCATAAATTGGTAGCATTGGTCTTCCAGAGATCCAAAATACGGAGCAGTAATGTTTTAGTAGAGCAGTCTCAAGCACAGACTTGTTTTCAATGGTTTGCCGAAATTGTTCTTATTTTGTAATTAATGTACCTTTTCTCAGAAACCATTCTTCGTAATTTATTAAAATTTACATGATAGATTCTTCATAGTTTTGGCAATGAATTGAATTTTTTATACTAACATTATTCAATAATAAAAAATATAAAAAATTGTTTATACAAAAATGCTGAAAAAAATGGCAAAAGTTATAATTGAAAAAAAAGAATTATTTTTAACCGACTCAATTATAAAGGTTATATCTTTAAGAGTGTGAAATATCAAAATTTTCTAGTTTACATTTTCTAGAAAAGTTACATCAATAGGGCGGTATCAAATTAACATGGGCGGTATACATGGTACCCTCTCCCCTTAAGTTATATATTTAAATTCTAAATGCTAAGAAATCAAAGAAAAGAAATAATGTAAACTAAAAGGCGAAACTGTAAGCGATAAGCGCTTATTCTTCAATAGTCAAACAGTCTTGATTTCAACGATTACTTTACCTAAATGCGTGAACTTTATTTTTTGGGGGGGAGGGTTATACTATTAGTTTTGCCTTTGGTGAAATCAACTGTAGCTACGTCATTGCTTTCAACCCCCGTATAAATTGGTGGGGATGCTTGTGGTGGCGCACTCATCCTTGCTCCTTTTTGCGCGAACTATTCGACAGACTGGCCGCTTGGAATAGCGCTACCAGAGCGGCGTTCGGGGGAAAGGTGTCGAGGCAGGAGGCCAATACCCCTGCAGGTATTAGCCTTCTGCCTCGACACCTTTTAAAACAGAACGTCCGTGGCGCTGCGACCAGTACAAGCCAGGCATGTCAAGGTAGCAGGTATGGTATTACTCGAGCAACGTTTCTTGAACGATGGATTGAAGAAATGCGGGTAGAGTGGGGGTATTAGTCACGAAATCAGCCACTAGATTTTATGAAGTATATCCAATATTTGGAGAATCAGTTATGCCTTCGCAACGTTCTCAATAATTTGCGTTCTAACTTTCTCAGTTCACCTGTGATATATTTTTAGATTTTTTGGAGAAAATAACGAATAAAAGTTCTCGTCTTAAAAATAAAATTGTTTCTATTTTGCGCCAGTGAAAATGTGTATGAAATGTTGTCATCGGTGCTCGTTGCGAGCTTTTGCCTTAAAGTGTTTATTGGGCCACAGAGGGGAAAGCAAGGTCATCGTTCAAGAAAAGTTGCACGACTTATAATAAGCTTACTAGAGCTCGCGAGCACTGCGTACAGAGAAATTGATACGAGATTTAAAAGTAAAGGTAGTACAAATGCTTTGGAATGGCAGAACGTCACTGGATACATGGGCCATAACAGTCTTTTGTAGAAGTTACTTCACATTTTTTGTCACAAATTGTGATACTCTCATTACTATTTTCTCTTTAAAGCAAAAAAATGATCCATTAAAATGAAATATCTATCCAATTTCAAATTATAAATTGAGAGTAAAATTCTCGGTTATTTGACAAAAGAAATCTGGGAAACATATCTTCGTATAAAGCCACTATTCACCGCCTCGCGCTGCTCCAGATTGTGCATGTACACTCTTTTTTTAGATTTTAAGGGGAAATGTGTGCGGAGTCAGGGGAAGAAATTGGCCGTGTCCATAGGAGCGCCAGGCCCCAGGCAGGCACGTAGCTCTCGCGGGCGTGGTTTGACGTGCCTGGTATGAGCGATTCGGTCTGACGAGGGAGGGTCGACTCTACGAGGAGCAACACTCAGTTGGAAAGACTATGTCGGCAAATGATGTCCCTCTTACGACTCTGGTAACTTCATGATCTTGCGAGAACCTGGAGCTTTGCCGTTGGACGGTAACATTCATATTCACCAGGTACAGTAGTCTAAATCACTGAATAAACACTTGCTCAATCCACAGTTGTACTTCTCTCTCTCCTCACTTCTCTCTATTTTCTTATCTCTTGCCTTCTCTCTCCTTTCTCCTCTCTTCTCTCTCTTCTTCTCTTCTTCTCTCTCTTCTTCCCTTCTCTCCTTTCTCTTTCTTCTCTTTCTTCTTCCCTTCTTCTCTCTTTTCTCTTTCTTCTCTTTCTTCTCTTTCTTCTCTTTCTTCTCTTTCTTCTCTCTCTTCTCTCTCTTCTCTTTCTTCTCTTTCTTCTCTCTCTTCTCTTTCTTCTCTTTCTTCTCTTTCTTCTCTTTCTTCTCTCTCTTCTCTTTCTTCTCTTTCTTCTCTCTCTTCTCTTTCTTCTCTTTCTTCTCTCTCTTCTCTTTCTTCTCTTTCTTCTCTTTCTTCTCTCTCTTCTCTTTCTTCTCTCTCTTCTCTTTCTTCTCTTTCTTCTCTCTCTTCTCTTTCTTCTCTCTCTTCTCTTTCTTCTCTCTCTTCTCTTTCTTCTCTCTCTTCTCTTTCTTCTCTCTCTTCTCTTTCTTCTCTCTCTTCTCTTTCTTCTCTCTCTTCTCTTTCTTCTCTCTCTTCTCTTTCTTCTCTCTCTTCTCTTTCTTCTCTCTCTTCTCTTTCTTCTCTCTCTTCTCTTTCTTCTCTCTCTTCTCTTTCTTCCCTCTCTTCTCTTTCTTCCCTCTCTTCTCTTTCTTCCCTCTCTTCTCTTTCTTCTCTCTCTTCTCTTTCTTCTCTCTCTTCTCTTTCTTCTCTCTCTTCTCTCTCTTCTCTTTCTTCCCTCTCTTCTCTTTCTTCCCTCTCTTCTCTTTCTTCCCTCTCTTCTCTTTCTTCCCTCTCTTCTCTTTCTTCTCTCTCTTCTCTTTCTTCTCTCTCTTCTCTTTCTTCTCTCTCTTCTCTTTCTTCTCTCTCTTCTCTTTCTTCTCTCTCTTCTCTTTCTTCTCTCTCTTCTCTTTCTTCTCTCTCTTCTCTTTCTTCTCTCTCTTCTCTTTCTTCTCTCTCTTCTCTTTCTTCTCTCTCTTCTCTTTCTTCTCTCTCTTCTCTTTCTTCTCTCTCTTCTCTTTCTTCTCTCTCTTCTCTTTCTTCTCTCTCTTCTCTTTCTTCTCTCTCTTCTCTTTCTTCTCTCTCTTCTCTTTCTTCTCTCTCTTCTCTTTCTTCTCTCTCTTCTCTTTCTTCTCTCTCTTCTCTTTCTTCTCTCTCTTCTCTTTCTTCTCTCTCTTCTCTTTCTTCTCTCTCTTCTCTCTCTTCTCTCTCTTCTCTCTCTTCTCTCTCTTCTCTTTCTTCTCTCTCTTCTCTTTCTTCTCTCTCTTCTCTTTCTTCTCTCTCTTCTCTCTCTTCTCTCTCTTCTCTCTCTTCTCTCTCTTCTCTTTCTTCTCTCTCTTCTCTTTCTTCTCTCTCTTCTCTTTCTTCTCTCTCTTCTCTCTCTTCTCTCTCTTCTCTCTCTTCTCTCTCTTCTCTCTCTTCTCTCTCTTCTCTCTCTTCTCTTTCTTCTCTCTCTTCTCTTTCTTCTCTTTCTTCTCTTTCTTCTCTTTCTTCTCTTTCTTCTCTTTCTTCTCTTTCTTCTCTTTCTTCTCTTTCTTCTCTTTCTTCTCTTTCTTCTCTCTCTTCTCTTTCTTCTCTTTCTTCTCTTTCTTCTCTTTCTTCTCTTTCTTCTCTTTCTTCTCTTTCTTCTCGCTCTTCTCGCTCGCTTTTCTCTCTTCTCGCTCTTCTCGCTCGCTTTTCTCTCTTCTCGCTCTTCTCGCTCGCTTTTCTCTTTTCTCGCTCTTCTCGCTCGCTTTTCTCTCTTCTCGCTCGCTTTTCTCTCTTCTCGCTCGCTTTTCTCTCTTCTCGCTCTTCTCTCTCTCGCTCGCTTTTCTCTTTCACACACACATTTTCTTTGTTCCGTTTATTTAAAAAATGTATTTCTCCTTGTTCAACATCGTAGCCTTTGTGTTTTTGGATATACGTACCTGGTCACTTTAATTTAATAAATTTATGGATTTATACACATTTTGGAGAAATGAAAAATGCGGTGCAAAAAATTGTATTTTCTTAAAAATTGAATTGAAAAATTTTTCTACAGGACGTACGGTTAGAAAATAAAAGTAAAAAATACCGGTTTTTCAGGCATCCCGGAGTTGGCATGTTTGAGTACTGTTCCGAAAATGTATTTTGCTTATTGAAGCCTGGCAAGCTATGTGCATTCATCAACATCAACATTCACATTATCAAGAAAATACAAAATTCAATAATTTTTTGATTAACCTACGTCAGTTTATTCTAGTATATAAGACATTTATAAGTTAATACTGTCTTTATTATAACTGCTCTTACAACAGAGAGTAACTTCTCTCTTTTAATTATCTGTTCTCAAAGCCGGTGTCAAATCATTTCTCCTTTCTCCATTCCCATTAAAAGCGCTCTTGGACCATTCTTGTCCTTTTCAAGTTTTGTTCATCTCCCACAGTTATTTACAAAATAAATATCGTAATAATTATTACAATAAGAAATTGTAAAATTATAAATTGAGGCCGTTGCGTTGGTTCGAATTTCATAACCGATAGGGTATTTTCATAACTTGTTACAATATGATTATCGTACGTTTTGACCTCTTAGAAAAAATAAATATATATTCGACTATTCATTCTCAAAATTGCCACAAACGGATATTCTTAGTATTCATAGTTTGCTGGTCTATTAAAGAGACTATGTATCATTGCCACAATTATTCAAAATCCGAATAATGGAATAAATAATTGTTGAAACCAATTGGATAACAAAGCATATCGCTGTAATCATGATTCAATTTATCAGTATCACTATGATCTTCTCCTAAAATATGACGCTTTTCGGCAACTCCTGTGGCAAAGATTAATGGCCGTCAGTGCTACCGGGCCTTCTCAGTGGCCACCCTTATGGGCCCTGTGAGCGTTGATGTGCTGACCACCCAGGACTGCAACCAATTTTTTCGCACAGCCTACCGCGAAGTCTTTTAGACCCTGGGTTCAGGAACGAAGACTGATTTTTTTAAACAGCTCTCATTAAAAGCTGTTAATTTTAGGGCTTGAAAAGTGTGCTAGAAGCTCAATTTTTAGCACTATTGTTAAAAATGAGACGGTACTCAAATGTTCATATGAAACAGTGTGACTGCAACAAATAAAACAAAATACTTTCATCTGATCGCGTTTGCTGTTGCTAAACGTAATGTAACATAATGATTTGTATGCTTGAACTAAAATAAAATAAATCAATAAGACTCTCAAAATAGTGTGTGACACATGTAGTAAAAGTTACTTTTTTTGCTGCAGGAATACGCTTCTCGGCCCATGGGCTTTCTGTCGCAACATTTTCTTCTCGCAAAATCAAATTCCGCTTTTACGACTGTAATCATAAAAAAACTATTTTCTGCAACTGTAGAAAAGAAATGTATTCTTCACATAGCTAGAAGAAGCCGGATTTTAATATCCATTAAAAAAAGAAGATTAGCAAGACAACTTGTTACCGTGAAAAAAGTACTTCACGCACGAAAATATGATGAAATAAACAGACGTACTCCATGTTAATGCTTCCGCATTCTTGAACCTGTAAAATATACTGCTATACCCCTAGATATTTAACACCTTTTCCAATATAAAATTACAAACGTTTTTTAAATATTATAATTTTTATGCGTTGTAGAAAATGATCATATTTCGTGAGCAAAGTGGGTGATATTTTCGTAGCAGAGATGTATTTTTCCCCAGTAGAGGTCGAGGCAGAAAAATGAATAGAGCACTTAATACTCAATCCAATTATCACATGTAGTATGAAAATAACTATTCTTGCCCCATTCTACATAATACCTTGCTTGTGCACTTCTTTAAATGCCTCGATGATTATTTTAGACAAATTAAAGAAAAGTCCAATATTTTACTTGTATACACTAAATCAATTTTGCGATGGTTTTGACGTAAGAGTATCTGCACGCTTAGGTCGCGTGGAGTCAAAACCTCCATTTCCCTCCTTACTCTCACGTAGGGCAAATTTGCCGCACAGCCATTTTGAACGAGAAGTTGAATTGACAATATTATTGTGAGGAATGGATAGAAGTTCTTCCCGAAAAATAAATAAATATTGAAAAAAGTATAATAAATTGTTTCTTATTTGTGTTATTTTTATCATGTTATCTTCGATTTGGTTTTAATGCGATACGATCTAAAAAATGATCATTAAAGAGTTATTTCCTTCTCAGATACTAATGTGATAAATAATTTAATCAACTGTAAAAAGTAATTTTGCAAAAGCAGACAGAACGTTTATGTCATTTCAACAAAAAATAAATACAAATATCAGATAATTTTGTTACAATTTATTTTACCAAGAACGTCTCTGTAAAAAATTATAGTATCTGAAATGAATGCATACTAATTGTTTTGACAGGCCAAAGAAGATAACTGAATTAAACCTCACAATACGTAAGCTTAATATTATCCCAATTCCATAATCTTTGTTTTAACACTATGCGAGTGAAGTGAAGAGCATTAAAAATATAATAAAATTATCAATTTGTTACAAGAGATTACAGAATAAGGGAGTAAAATTGGACGTGTAATGTAAGCTCAATGAGGTATTGCAATTGGGTGGGTCGCTGAATGTTGAGTACTGAAGTATTTGATACCTTTCATTTGAACTGTTGGGAAATCTGTATCATATATGATCACTCTCATTTGTACATCATTATTCTCTTATGTGAAAAATGTTTTTAAAAAACGTAAATTGCTTTGTTTGCGACAACACTCAATAAAATTTACATTGTGCGTCAGATTTTTCCAACAACTGTGTGGTCTGGAGATATGTAGTACAAACATTAATCTTCCTAACACAAGGCAAAAAGAGAAAGTGGTATTGGAGCGTAATGTTTGCGCTAGTTTTTCGCAACTCAATGAAAATGAATGGCTTGATTGTATGGAAATGCTACTTTAAAAATCGCATGTGGCGTCTTTAAGTGAAAATCCTCAATAATCTGACTGAGAGCATTATCGTGAGCGGTGACGATTCCAACAAAATCAAGGGCAGTAATAAATAATAATAATAAAAACAATAATAATAATAATAATAATAATAATAATAATAATAATAATACTAATAATAATAAATTAAGAAATAAAGTTGAACAAAAACACTTAATTTATTTTTTTGAGATAATCTGTTGAAATGCAGAATTAAAACCACGATATTAAAACAAATACTGCAAGGATCATATCTCTTGTAAGAGCATCAACCTGCATCAATAATGTACGAAATATTCCCAATTGCGCTTTCGTTTCTTTAATTACCACTGCAATACTCTGCAATACTCCATTGAAATACGTCCCCAGAAATGTTCAAAGTACTATGTTTTTTTGTAAGATTTATTGAAGCAGATGGGTACCAATAAATTTAACGATACAGTACAACATTTTATTTCAGTAAATACTATGTGCGGTACGTAAAACCACATAAGAAGATTCTAAGTTTTTTAAACCGTAATTGTTAAAACATTAAATTAATATTTTGCAACGTCATTGTTCACTTTTTCTTTCAGATTGTTAACAAACAAAATAAATTAAATACGTTCACACGGCAGTAGTTTTCGTAATACAGAGTAGGTGTAGTGTTCGGAAGCGTCACAGTCAAAGTGCAGTGCATGTGTCATTGATATATTGTATTTGTTCAATACATGCGATTCTGATCGCAACCAGTTCCGACTCCGAGCTCTGGCCGAGCTGTGTGTTATAATTGGAGCAACATTAATTCGGTTTATGTTAATTAGGTTAACATTAGGTTAATTTACGTTAATATTACATTACTATAGGTTAACATTAATGAGGTTAATTTATTTTTAATCACTTCGGATAGTGTTGGTTTAATGATTGTTGATACGTTTTCAAATGAATGGTAAGGATAGTATGGATTAAATCTTTACAGGCTCTTCTTTACAATTATCGCTATCTACTTGCAAATTTTGGTAAAATAACAAGTACGGTTTCTAGTAGCAGAACAAGTACCTAACGAATCCCAGAGGCCAGTAGCAGTGCAGTAAGATACACATTTTAAATTCTAATTGTAAAACAATTAAATGAAAATTTTATAACACCATAGCTAACTGTTTCTTGAACTTGTATTTAACAAATTAATAACAAAAAATAAATTAAAGACGTTCACAGGATATCTCCGTAGTGCATTCCACAGCATCGTGTATTGATTGATCTTTTGTATTTGAATTCATGCAAGTCTGGCGAACGGAAGCCGTTCCTTGTTAATATATTGCGATTCGTGGTGGTTTAATGTTGTTATAAAATGTAGTTTCTCTTGCATGATATATTCTCTGATTGACAATTCATGTTACTTAAAACTGAAAATTATTGCATATTTTTTGTAGTTTTTTATTTGTTGTCTCCTTTTAAATTTTCAAATATTACAAAAAGTGTGGATATTTAAATAAAGAGTTTTAACAAACACTTTAATACCCCGAGGAAAGCATTGCAAATGAAATTTAATAGCAATGTACTGTAAAATAAAATGAACGAAAATTACAGTATCTTAATTAAATTTGAATTAATTACATTAAAAATAATAATATTAAGTCCCGTAGTTTATATAATAAAATCGATGTTTCTACTCTTTCACAAGGATTGGATACGAAGAAAGCCCAGTAAACGCTGAGTATTTTCCTAGTTTTAAATATTTTTTTTTAATTTAAAGTTGTAATTTATTAAAAATATATTCACTACTTATTTGCCATGTTGTACATATATCAGAACGTACAGTTTGCCAACATAAATTGAAAATTAATACCGCTTAGAAATATGAAATATGAGCAAACGGATGCGTGAGCTTACATAGTTCCAAGCTCCGCAACCAAAGTGTTGACTGGAGATCATAGTTCGAGTCTCATCGGCACGGTTCGACACCACGTATTTATTTAGTCTATATTTTTAAAAAATTGCAGAAACTATAATTTGACGATCTCCATCCAAAAAAACTTAAAGTATGACAATAGCGAAAGATCCTATTCTATGTATGCTCGTGGTCAATGATAAACCAACAGAGCAAGTGTTAAAAACAAAATACTTGGGGATAGTGATCGCAAGCTCTGGACAGATGAATAGAGAGGTAAAACAACAAGTCATGAAAGGAAACAGAATTTCTGTCTGCTTAAATTACTCAGCGTGGGACAGCAAATATTTGAGGTAAGACTGAAAAGTAATCATAAATAAATCAGTAGTTAGACCGATTTGAACATATGCAGCAAAGACGAGGTGAAACCAACAGCATGCAACGTCAGCTAAAAGAGGCAGAAATGCATGTGTTGAGGAACGAGGAAGAAGAAGAAGATATGTTTAGCAGTAGTTGGACACTTTTGATTTAATGAATAGAGAAATCTGTGTTGTCGATCAATTTTTTTCATTTACTTTTTTAAATTGTCTAGCAATTATCTTCAGAGCGGAAAATTTGTTTTAAAAACCACAAATGTACAAATTAATAGAGAATTAACAAATTAAAATTATATACAAATGAATGCAAGACTACGTAACGTAAAATGCAAGTAACGTGAAATTAAATAGTAAGCAAAATTAAATTAAATGAAAGTTCTCTTACAAACTGTTGTAAAGTTCATAGCATCATTCTACTTCAATTTTAAATTTTTGTGAAGTTTTCAGATGCATTGAATTGATCCGTTGCTTTCGTCGATTCCACGAAAGTGTACGCTAAACAACTAGACGCAGACGGTGTGCTGTGTTCTCTTTCATTATTTATGGGGTTGTGCGATGGACGGGACTCCTATTCCCGTTTGGCCCACGATTTAAAAATACAAACGAAGATCGCCAGCGGAGGATTAATACTCAATGGGGTCAGAGGCCATTGCAAATGAGAGGCCCTCATTGTTTTCATTGACCTCCCCCATCACAATAGTACGTGTTTTAAGGGTATGCATTCTGAATTTATATATTAACGTATCTTTAATAACAATTGATGCAAGATTTATTTTATTATATTAGATTTTATTTGAAGCCTTGGAATGCATGTAAACAAAAAATTACTCTGATCAATAATAAAAGTATAGTTTTTTACGATTTAAAATGTACTTACTTTTCGGTATCGTTATATACTGTCAATGAGTTTGATAGTTGTATTTATGAGATCAAAATGTCTGAAAAATTAATTAATGGTTACAAAAATAAGTTTTTAACTCGTTTATTTTTTTTAATTTAATAAAGTTTCATGTCGTCGGATCCCTGTCCATCGGGAGCACTGACAATTGCCTAGTGCCGCATATTGATTAATCCACCAATAAATTAAATGATTGTATATGAGTTCAGTTATTTTATTCCTGCTGTATTGAAGCCACAACACGACTAGTAGTCGAATAGGAATCTGATGATGATGGGCTAAGCCATCGAAAGCTGCTATTGAAATAAATAATATTGTTCGCAATGACAAGTCCTATAATTATTTCATTTTCAATACCAACAACTCACAGCAAAACCAATCCACCACTAAAGACCGCTTCGAATAAGTTGCGATTCATGGGCGATGTGATTTTTTGGAGGTGGTGTTTGGGAAGCTCCTAACTTGCTTCTAGGCTGTCACTATAGTCACTATCGTCAGTACCCTGAAGAAGCCTGCGACATGACAAGCGAAACGTCGGCCTATCTGCCAACGACGCGGCGTCACCCGGACAGCCTAGAAGCAATGGACTCGAGCCGCGGAAGCCTACGTGTACAAGCTCCTAACTTTTTTGTTTTCGTTTTCAGAAGTGAACTTTTTCCGAGGTTGCATTGATGTGCGTATGTCAGGATAAATCTGATTATCCATGACCTCTCTTTTTCTCTTGACTGCAGCTTGGTGCTTTATAGAATTTCCTTTTGCAGATGCAAGGTTTTTTCTGTCCGAAACCATAGGGCATTGAAACAGAATGTGAAAGAATCCCTTCGATTGGAAAATAAAAAAAAATATTTACTTCAATCTCTGTTTCCCATTTCGGTCACACTGGTTCAGTTTTCTTGATCACTTTCCACTTCTTGTTATCTTTAAAAGCATTCTCTGATTTTTCTTCCCTTTTGTGCTTTTTTTCTTTGTTCCATCACCCGGGCTTGATATCACAATATGATAGCGCAGTTGAAATGATACCGCATTTCAGTCAGAGAGTTTGCTTTTGTCGAAGTAGTTTATCATTCCATGGGTTTTAAGCAAACTTTAATTTTTATTAGAATTAAATAAGTACCGTAACGATAGTGTGGTAGTCAACTCCTACACGACCATTTCATTATTCCTGTATAAATAATACCAGTAATATTAAAAAATATTGAAAAGCGCACATTTGAAAATAGTAACACGGAATTTCCATTGTCTAGGGTTCTATGTGTCTATTTAAACGCGTATCAGCATATCTCATATTATTTTTTACATGACTTTATAAGTTAAGTTCGTTGTAAGTCTTGAATCCCTTAAATATGCATTTTAAATTGAAAGGAATGAGAGGTGCCTATCAAACCATTTTTTTTCAAATTGTAGAAAAGTCGAATGCAGAAACGCGTTATAATTTGCATTACAGAAATAGTGTTTCTCTGTTAGTTCTTGTCTCCGAATATTTATATCTTATGTAGAGTGGGTGAAATTGTGTGTACGTATGTAAATAATACATTCTAAACTCCAGGAAGAACACGGATGGACTTCGTTATATATTAAGTATACTGAATAATGAGGAGTAGAACTCTCTCTGCTATAACTTCACGATTATGCAGAGGCAGCCTCGGAAGTTACGGGACATGTTGATATAACGACGAGTATCTGCACTCGCATCCAGCAAAGAGAATTACGTGAGGATGGGTTTGCTCCTGTGAAAATGCTTGATTCCTGCTTGACTTACTTCTATTCATCCATTTCTGCGAATGAAGGTGTACGAAGGTCTCTGCTTTTCTCCGATTTTGTGAGTACGTGGAAATTCTCAACACAAGTGTGATTCGCGCGTGTTGCACAAAGAAAAGACAAGAAATAAGACATAACGTTACTTTTCTCAACCTTACATCACGAATTTCTTGTACCGTGAATTGTCTTACTACCATTTTGTATGGTTCCTTACTGAACATACATGACCATATGTGTTTAGTATATTATTGATGTTTTCCAACAGTAGCGACTTGTGCGTAGGTTGCACAGATGCACAACCCCCCAGATAATCATAAAAAACTAATCATTGTTGGAAATGAATCTTTTCGATTTAATGTCATTCAGTAATTGAGACATTGCAGCAATATTTGTGTATGAAATCGTTTTGAAATCAAAGAACGCCCGTCGAGCGTTTTCTTTTGCGTCTAATTGCAAGTCAGGCACAGCACCGTTGTGACGTCACTCGCTTAAGGACGTTTAACGCTGCGAAGAACGAGCCCTTCCAACTGCAGGCAAGTCCATGGGTGTCACCATTACGGAGATTTTGGTTTCCTCCTGCGTTTTAGTACTGCAACACTACACAAAAACGCCATAAGTTATCGCCGTGGAATGCTGAGGCCTCATCTCTGGCTTCCTTTAGAGGTCTTGAGGAATAAGAGTTTTCTGTCTTCGTCCAATATGCATATTTTTTGGTAATTTACGCGTAATTAAAAAGTTTATAATTTTTTTAAAAAAATATATCGAGTGAAATATTTATCATGTTTGGCGAATTCATTTGCATTTTATATTAGGCCTGCTGATTTAAAATGTGCTTTTCTACGAGTGCAGTTATTGTTTTGAAAGGTTGGCTGCCTTAGAAGTAAGTTCCTCCTTCTGTTGATTAGCTGTCGGTTGTCTTATGTGTGTTCGTGTGCAGTTTTTATCCTCGCAGTCATTGTGCTTTTTCGCATACAAGAGAATGTGTGAATTCGAAACTGGAATTTTTTTCCGATTTCTTTTGTCTCATATGTTGTTATCAACGCTTCTGCTGCTAGTGTCTGTGAACTGGAACTAACAATCTTTTGAAACAAAATAAGAATCTTTTCCACTTTGTGCTTGATTCTTTTTGTAAATGGATAGACTTTTGCGTTCAATCACGTTTTCGGTATGAAGAACCCACAAAACATGAATTATAACTACACAATGTGTTTGAGGAAGTAATGTAAAATATATATATATATATATATATATATATATATATATATATATATATATATATATATATATCTTGGGACAAGATTTATCTACTTTTTCGTAACCAGGGCTTGGCAATACGTTTTAGTGCCGAAAAATTTCCGCTTTTTCCCGCAGTATTAAAATACTTTTGTTGCAAAAAAGTAAAATGAAGAAACTGTTTGAGAGAATTTAACAATATATCGTATTCGCATTAAGCATACCAAAAACTATAGGAAAACAGAAACAAGTTCATATTAAAAGAAGATATCAGATAACAGGCAAAAGAGAGAATCCCAGAAAAGATATCCCAATACCCTTTTTTAATCGATATTTTAAAACAATGATTTATATTTATAGTTTTTTTAACCAAACAAATTCCTAAAACTGTACACAAAATAACTTTTGTGCAAGAATTCCGAATACATTGGGCATATTGTGAATTGCGAAGTTAGTCAATTCAGCGACCTTACGAGGCCTAAGTATTTCATGTTTCTCAGTTAATCGTCTACTTTGAAAGTATTTGTCTATGCACAAGAGCTGTTGGGTTCCTATTTTATCGACTCCATTTAAAAATGGAAGTAACGTCACCTTTCACCTTTTCCATTATGTCCATGAGTGTTCTGGCTAATACTGTTGAACGTATTTTTCTATAGAATTGAACGTATAATGGAATTCAGAGGTACGATTTTTTAAGCCAGACTTTTATCCTGCAAAAAGTACATGTATAATCGATTATCCTAACACAATGATTTTACTGTTTGGCTTCCTACTAGGAAGTTGTACATCATAAAGTTATTATTCCCGATGCATAGATATCTAACCTTTTTCCAGAACCCCATTTCAGTAACATAATACTGTTCATATTAGGTAGTATTCCTAACGCCCGAAATTTCAAGAAAGAACGAGAACCACAGAATATTTTACAATATTACACACGCAGAAGCTTGTTAAACAAGAGGGTAATGAAATTGCTCTGTAATTGCATATCGGCTCGCTCGTCTCCAAAGTTAAATTAAAATCTATCAGCCTGCGAGACGGTGATATCCGCGCGTCATCGCCGGGCGGCAGCAGATCTAAGTGCATCCGCAATCAGGTGAGGGATGTCGTAGTCGGCGGTCGGCCTCCGCAGTCCCGATACATTTTTCCAAACCAGTGAGAACCACGGACAAAAGCGCGGGGGCTGGCGGAGGCCGAGCCGGGCGCCAGCAGGGGAAGAACACCGGGGCGGGGGGAGGGGCTAAATTAATGAAGTTAATGCGCGCGGTAGGACAGGCTGCGGGGGACAGTCGTC
This sequence comes from Gryllus longicercus, assembly GCA_038098605.1. Taxonomy (NCBI): domain Eukaryota; kingdom Metazoa; phylum Arthropoda; class Insecta; order Orthoptera; family Gryllidae; genus Gryllus; species Gryllus longicercus. The sequence continues at coordinate 2,370,577 of JAZDUA010000146.1, read as the reverse complement.
CCTGTCACTCGACACCACTCATATTTCGCCCAGCTGGCTAATTTCCTCCCCCGTCTCCCTTCCGCCCCAGATTTGCGCACCGCCCCCGCCTCGCCCCCGCCTCGCCCCCCGCCTCGCCCCCGCCTCGCCCCCGCCTCGCCCCCGCCTCGCTCCCGCCTCGCTCCCGCCTCGCCCCGCCTCGCCCCCGCCTCGCCACATTTCGCCCCCGCCTCTGTGCTCACCTCGTCCCCACTCTTGCCACGGCCTCCGCCTCTGTAACCCCCCTCCACCCTCACCCCCGCATTCGTCCCCAACTTGCATTCCCGTCCACTACGCCACCTACTCGCCTCCGCCTTCTTAACCGCCTCTATCGTCGCCTCGTACCTGCCCTGACCCTCGGCCTAGTTCCGTCCCCGCCTCAGCCTCGTCTTCGTCCCCGTCTCCGCTCGAGCTTCGCCATCCACTACGGCCCGCCTCGCTTCCACCTTCGTACCCGCCTCGTCCTTGCCCTGACCTCCGCTCCGACTCTGTCCCTGCGCCCACCACCTTCCATGCCTCAGCCTCGCCTACGTCCCCGCCCCTGTGCTCGCCTCGCCCTTACCCTGGCCACCGACACCGTATCTGACACCCCCCTCGACACCCGTCTCAGCCCAGCGTTCGTCCCCGTCTCCGCCCAGCCCAGCGTTCGTCCCCGTCTCCGCCCATCCCAGCGTTCGTCCCCGTCTCCGCCCATCCCAGCGTTCGTCCCCGTCTCCGCCCAGCCCAGCGTTCGTCCCCGTCTCCGCCCCCACCTCGCAGAACACCAAGCCTCCGCCTCGGCTCTGCCTTCCCCCGCTTCGTTCCCACTTCTATCCTCGCCTCTTCCCCACCCTGGCCCTCCCTTCGTCCCTTCCTCACCTCCATGCCCGTCACAGCCCCGCCTTCGTCCCCGTCCCTACGCCCATCATGCCTTCGTCCCCGCCTCGCCTTCGTCGTCGCCTCACCTCCACCTGCATTCCCGCCTCCGTCCCCACTTAGCCCCCTTGCCCCCACCTCACCTCCGCCTACGTCCCTGCCCCCCCACCTCCGCCCCCGTACCGTGCCAGGCCGCTTGTGCCACTGGGGTGGCGCGGCGGCGGCGGCGGCGGCGGCGGCGGCGGCGGCGGAGGTAGGCGCGAGCGCGGGGGCGGTGGCGGCGGCGGCGGCGCGCATGGTCCGGAGCGCTGCGCTGCCCGCCAACCTGCCTATATAAGCGCGGCGGCGCGGGAGCGGCTGCCCCAGCACGAACGTCGTCGCCGCCGTCGCCACCACCTCCGCCGCCGTCGCCTCCGCCGCAGCCGCCGCCGTCGCAGCAGCCGTCGCTCTCTCGCCCCCAGGTTCCTCCGCCGCTCGCTCCAGGTAAGCGGGCCGTGGCCGCGGGCGCGGGAGAGATGTCTTCGCGGGTCGCTGCCGCCGCGGAAGGAGACCGCGTTTAAATGTAGTTTTTTTTCTTTTCCTTTTTCATTCTCCGCTACCCCTCCTCCTCTGACACCTGTTTCGCCGGGCTGATGCTTACCCTTGCGTAGATTTCCAATTCGCTTGTTTGTTTGTTTTTACGCATTCCATGTGGAATATAGGATTTTATTTTCGTGCGGCTTTGAAATACGCAACGTTGTACATATTTAAACAAACGTGAGTAAACATACAAATATGTAATAAATTTAAATAATATTTTTCACTTATTTCTCATGAAATTTATCTTGTTCGTGGCAATGAATTTGTTACAAACTTTGCACCTGATGATTATTTATTATTAGGAGTTCTTTTGAGGTTTTCGCCTCTTTATGATGCATTTGTACTGATATGTGTTTTGCGAACATAAGGTACATATTGTCACATACAATGTGATTTAGTAATGTCAACGCTCTCGTGATTTCCTACAGGCACATTTCGTCTTAATGGACGTTTTTATTGTTCCTCGGTATCGCACTTTAAAATTATTTTTAAAATGAGCCGCGTTTGATTTCATCAGAACGGTGACACTTTACGTCTTGTTACGTAAAGTGTACATCAAAAGAATCAACTGAATTGTTCTCAATATATATTATTTTCCAGCTTCGAGTAAGAAGCATCAATAACTAAATTTCCATCAAACAAAGTGCGAAGAAATAACTATTACTATGCATTTCTGATTATTACAGAACTCTTCATGTACTTGCGGCTTATATTTCACGCAGATCATCTGTATTTAATTTTAATTGCTTGGAAAATTAGTACTAACCACATATTCATTAATACTTGTTTAAATTTGAGAAAGCTGCATTCAATCACTATTAATGAGAGTAAACTAGAAATAAAAAAAACTACCGGAACCAAAACCGCAATTGATTACAGGAAAAGCATTGGACACGCTCCCTAGTATTCGTATTTCATTATTTCGTCAATTAATGCGATGTGTTTGGATTCGTGCCCTAGCATTTACTTGTATGTTTTCTTTATTGCATGTTGTCATTCAGAAGAATAGTTGACCTTGGCAGCTCGTGTCTTCAATTATATTACAGTATGGTACTACACGTTTACTACAGAATATTTACTGCAGAATTATGATAGTTATTTTTCAGTCTGATGAAGATTCAATGAACAATTCGTTCTCTTGAAGACAAGAAGTTATTTGTAATTTTACAAAAGAATTTTCTTACATCCGCAACACTTCGATAAATTAATTTTGCAAATAATGATCGGGCTGTTGTCAATAAAGTAGAGATGCAAATATTTGTAAGCAAATGACTTTATGATTGCGACTAATATACCACGAACGTTTATCTTTCTAAAGAACTACATTTATTGGAAAATATGGCGAATTATTTTTTTAATGGTGGTATATTTCGAAATGTTGCCAATCATATATTACACATTGAAAGAATTAGTAAGGACTTCCGTTTGATTTGTGACTAATTTTGAGAGTTAGTGGGAAAATAACTCAACATGTTAATATCCAGTAAATAAAATAGCTAACATGATAATTAATTGTGTCATTGCTCTAAATTCTTTCGCCGGACTATGAGGTCCAAAACCAAGTTTCTTTCATTTGCACATAAAAAATTATATATTTTATGAGAGTAGTTAATAAATTGTGAGATACCTACATGCGTTTTACGATTGTATTCTGCTTACCGTTTCGAATATTCAAACATTGTAAGCAGAGTAGCCATTCGTCTTACAATATGTATTATTCCTCAGTTCATGCATTGTTGTTCTCGCTCATACCCAAGTTCCACAATTTTTTTCTATATATATTCTGAATACATATTTTTTGTGATTTTAAAAGTTTCATATTCGGTAGTTTTCACAATAACTTCCAGTTAATTTTATCATTATTTAATATTAATTTCCTGTCGAACACAGATATATTGTCTAGTTATGATGAGGGTAAAAATAATATTGTCTTATCTAAGATGTAGTTAAGAAGGAAATATCTGGTACGAAAATGACCTCAGGAGGATCTCTCCTTCCGAATCCGACATATTTCTCTAACTATCAATTGTTAAAATTAGTTCCTTGATGAGGGCCTTTTTCCATAAGCTGGAAACTAATTGGTTTAATTTATTGGTTCAGAAAACGTTTGGCTGATGGAACTCGAAACCACACCTCCGTCGCTAACAGGAAATAAGTGAAATATCGATTTGGCCAATAGTTCGCGAACTGATACGCGGAATCAGTCTTTCACTGGAAATATAAAGCGCAAAATGGGCCTGAAAGCGTATCCTGTCCCATTGAATTCACTGTAAACTAGCTGGTAGAAATTACGTCTATAATGTACTCGTCATTTTCGTTCCTGTCTCAAAAAAAGAGTTTATTTTCGTAATAATTCCATAGAAATAGCAGACTTAAAATGACACTTGATCATTACTTCGAACTGTACACGATATTTTTCTTGAGAACAACGAGCTGAAAATACCAGATAAGAAATTGTAATATCTAGCGCCGACGCGACCAGAATGCGTATCCAGTCCCATTGAATACACTGTAAACTAGCTGGTTGAAATTACATCTATAATGTACTTGTCATTATTGTTTCTGGCTCAAAAAAGAGTTTATTTTCGTAATAATTCCTTATAAATAGCAGACATACAATGACAATTGAGCATTACTTCGAACTGTAAACGATATTTTTCTTGGCAAAAACGAGCAGAACATTCCAGATACGAAATTTTAATATCTAGCGCCGACGCGACCAGAAAGCGTATCCAGTGCCACTGAATTCACTGGTTGAAATTACGTCAATAATGTACACGTCATTGTTGTTCCTGTCTCAAAAAAAGAGTATATTTGCGTAATTATTCCTTATAAATAGCAGACTTACAATGACAATTGATCATTACTTCGAAATGTAAACGACATTTTTCTTGGCAACAACGAGCAGAAAATACCAGATACGAAATTTTAATATCTAGCGCCGACGCGACCAGAATGCGTATCCAGTCCCATTGAATACACTGTAAACTAGCTGGTTGAAATTACATCTATAATGTACTCGTCATTTTCGTTCCTGTCTCAAAAAAATGAGTTTATTTTCGTAATAATTCCTTATAAATAGCAGACTTACAATGACAATTGAGCATTACTTCGAACTGTAAACGATATTTTTCTTGGCAAAAACGAGCAGAACATTCCAGATACGAAATTTTAATATCTAGCGCCGACACGACCAGAAAGCGTATCCAGTCCCATTGAATACACTGTAAACTAGCTGGTTGAACGTCTATAATGTACTCGTCAATATTGTTCCTGTTTCAAAAAAAGAGTTTATTTTCGTAATAATTCCTTATAAATAGCAGACTTACAATGACAATTGAGCATTACTTCGAACTGTAAACGATATTTTTCTTGGCAACAACAAGCAGAAAATACCAGATACGAAATTTTAATATCTAGCGCCGACACGACCAGAATGCGTATCCAGTCCTATTGAATACACCGTAAACTAGCTGGTTGAAATTACATCTATAATGTACTCGTCATTTTCGTTCCTGTCTCAAAAAAAGAGTTTATTTCCTTATAAATAGCAGACTTACAATGACAATTGATCATTACTTCGAACTGTAAACGATATCTTTCTTGGCAATAACGAGCAGAAAATACCAGACACGAAATGTTAATATCTAGCGCCGACAGAAAAACGCGACTCAAATTTATTATTCGGAGAGGGGGAGCGCACGTGGAACGCAGGGGAGCAATCAGTGTCCAGCCAGGAGTTACGTCAATGCGTGTTATTCAGTGGCGGCGGCGGCGGAGGAGGGGACACGACGTCGGGCGGGGGGGGGGGGGAGGGAGGGGGGCGCTGTCAGGGGAGCTTGCGATTGTCACTTGCAGCCTGCTCCTGCGGCCCCCCGCTTCGCAATAGGCCCCGGAGGAGGGAGGGGGACCGGCCGGTGTCGCGATGGGAAGAGGGAGGGCGGGGGCGTGGCTGAAAGAAGGGCGACGCCTCGCCGCGCAGACCGCCATCCGTGCGGCAGCGACGTTTCGATTCCAGACGAATGCGCCTCGCCGAGAAACAAAGTGCCTTTCTTGTTCTTGTGACGTCGTTCGGATTTCGTGGAATTCTTGTTGAGTAATCTGCAGAATGTCGGGATGGACTGGAATAACCGAAAGAGATTTGCGTGGTGGCTGGAAATGATGAAATGATTACTGATGTTAATGATGAAATGTAAACTTTTAGGTCGGTTACGAGCTTCCTATTGTTTTCGTAATTGCGTTTGATCTCGTGTCATTTGTTAGAAATAGCGGTGAAACGTCACATTGTGTTTCTCAGGTGCAGGAACCCGGCCCACTAGCAGATCCAGGAATACACCGAATACTAAATTCACCTCCAATATGCAAGAATAACATTTTAATTTGAATACTCTATAAGTAATTTGTATTTTCACTCGTATATTGTCATGTATGTATGTACTTGGCGTGACAGCCCGTGAACGGGCTCAGGCCTACCGGCGACGTGCCTGCCTCGCGGCCATGGGTTCCTTAACCCATGGTACGTGGTACGTGTGGTTAGCACGTAGACATTTCCACGCCGTATTCCGGTCTTCTCAACCTGAGAAGTTTCGAATTTTCTCATCGTCACACACCAACATGTACTGGGACATTGCAAGGAAAACGCCCACTATAGATTTGGCTCGACCGTGAATCGAACCCGAGAACGCGTAGTGGAAAGCGGGCACGTTGACTAAGAGCACATATTGTGATGTAGTCGGAAAAATTATTATCGTAAGAATTAGACCTAGCAAATTAATGGTAGTCAATAAACTATTTGAAATTATATTATTACATGAAAGATACTCAAAGAAAATATAATATATCATCATTGAAAGTACATGAACTTTCCCGATTTCCGTTGCGCAATTTGTACTCTATTAGTTGATAACTCAAAAATGAACTCGACAGTCCTCATTAAGATGTTCCTACAGTAACCGAAAGTATTGGAAATTCACCTTTCTCATCTATGTGTACGTGGCCTTGGATTCAAATTCGAAAGAATAAAATTACGTTTCGTCATTGGTTTATCAGCAAATTTTTAACACCAGCAATCAACATCTTCAAATTCGCCAAGATATTGGCTGAGGGAATTAAGAAGCATACGTAATATTTTTACCAATCGATACCGGTAACATAAAAGTAATCACATCCATTTAATAAGTTGTTCGTCGCCTTTTGCAGAGTTGAAATTTCTGGTAAATGTTCGATTCAACACACAAAATAAGAGTACACTGTATGATCATTGACACATTTTGAAGTAAGAACCTTTTATATTTTCTATACCACAGATAGATAATCTGCCCTTAAACTGTTTAATAAGGAAATAAAACTTCAATTTCATCAACATTAAACTGAGAGTCCGATACCATTAATTTGTCGAAGCTTGGTAAACTTCGAGAGTCTATCTCAATATTATACGATACGATACTAGAACAGAGAAATATGGTGCTCTTGTCCTTGGGAGGGTGAAGTTGTGAGCACCATTAAGCTCCTGAAGGAGAAAGGTTTATGGCTTATCTTCTCAAAGAGGCAAAGGGCACAACGTTCCGCCTATCATAAACACGTCACAGGAAGTTCACAACTAGACACACCCTCAAACACATCTCGTAAAGTGAAACAGCGTTGCAGCTCTGCTGCTCTTCGTTCATCTGTAGCACGAGGCAATTTCTCAAGGGCGTGTCCTCTTTACCTCTCAGCTCACAGCGTCAGAATAGCAGACATCAGTAGCACACGATTCTCACTTTCACAACGAGCGCTGATAGACGTCCGTGCAAATGCTTCATATTTGCATGATTTTGCAAAGTTACAAATACTATATTGCCCTTGCATGGAAATCATTAACTTCAGACCAACCTTGCCAATTTTATCCATTTACATGCTAAATGACATTTACTTGCAATTTTTTTTTAGAAACAGAGAAATTATTTTCTTCTTTTATAACTTCGTCTTGGTGCGCGTGTGATTGAGTACGTATTTAATAATTATTCCCAAAGTACACTAGTTCTCAATGAATCAACCCAATCGGGGCCAAATGTCACAAGAGTAACTTTGTTAATTGAGATTTCCCATTCCATTTTCAAGATTCCATTTAAAAGTGATAATCTTCTACCTGTAAATGACCCGGAAGTTCATAACATTAATTCCGAGATACTGTGCACTGATATTTTGTGCTTTGCGTTAATGGGGCATTGTCATCCCAGATGGATTAATTATAAAATTAATTTCCTCTATAATATAAGTAAATTAGATATTCTTCTATTTAAGCTCATTGAGATATCAAGAGACAAATGTTGAGAAAACAAAGGTCGACTCTTTATATTACCAAAATAGTTTAAAGAGACTGAAATTATTAATATGGAAGTGTTCCAGCATTTCAATATATATATTTTTTTAACAATTTTAATTTGAATGTAATTTTTTCTTTAATCTTCGACCATGCGAATACTTACAGTGATTGTTTATTTGTCAATGTGATAAATGTAGAAAAACTTCAACCTTTATTGACAGATTTACAAGTGAAGTGAAGTAGGCTCGCGCAATGCAATATACGATTTTCAGACAGAACGCAAATTTGCTTCATGATTGATTGTTTGATTGATTAGTGATTCCGGGCGCGTCAATTGTTAAGATCATTAGTCCCATAAGTGTAGTGCATGTTGTATCGTGCGCGTTGGCGGTGATCTTCCCCTACTAGATAGTGAGATCCGGCGCTGACCTACCCGTCGGCTAGCGGGGTTTTCCCCACCAGGTATCTCCCACCAGAGGGGCACCGCCCCTGCCGGGACAAGCTCTAAGGTAGCCACTGGTCTCCCGGCATGTGTGGTAGTGAAGTTCATGTATTTGTGTGTGTACGTAACTGGTGCAAGGAATAGTGCAAGGAAGAGGAAGGAGAGATTGATCACGATTCGTGGCCCGTTTGCTAGGGTACCGTTGCTGTATTCACCTGGTGCCGATCAGAGAAACCATGGAAATTAACGGTAAGAGTAACCGCCCGCTAGAATTCTCCTCCAGACAGTGACTGAATTCGACCTAGGTATGTACCTAGTGTCGAAAATCCTACGACCGTTGGGATACGAACCTTAGGATAGGACCTCCCGGTAAGATGCACAGTGATACCCCTGAGCCATCTTTCCCGAAGTATATTCATCACATTTTTAGATCTCATTATCCCTCAGCTGTGAGAGAGAGTACCGTAACATAGGACCTCCCGATACAAGGCACTGCACCACCTTTCCTAGTGTACATGCTTCATGTTTTTAGCCCCGCAATATCACGCAGCTGTGGGAGAGAGAATCATTTTAATTTCACGTTGCCGTGTAATTACGATTAACGAGTCTCTTGGCCCACGCAAAATTATGATAATTCGATAGATTTGCTCTCAGCATAATACTTGCAATGTGAGGTAATGCAATGATACGTTAATACGGTAATTTATTCGATACCAAACGGGAATGTACGTTTGAGTTAGACTCCTCCTCACCACCAAATATTTCAATATCTATGAATAAAAATTATATCCTCTAGTCAGCATATGGTCGCGTACTACGAACGATTGAAACACGTTCCTGGAGGGTATTTGATTTGGGCTATTCAGTTTCTTTCCTTTTTTTCAAATCCGATCAACAAGCGTGACGAAAGTGAACCAAGTAAAAACATGCGAGTTTGCAATGTGGAAACTACTACACAGTTTAGCCTGCGAGTCACTTCTTTATGTAAAAGAACCTGGCGGAGCTAGAAGCGGCAAGGAAGCAGTGCATTCATTAAAAAGAACAAACGCCCACACAAATCACGAAAACGTCACCCGCACAATGGTAGCGTTACGCCGACGCGTCGCTGGGGCGCGTGGGGGCGGTGGGGCTGTGAGGAGCCCGAAGAGGCAGCCGGTGGGAGCTCGGAGGGAGAAGTGTTATGTCTAGCGCGCCGCCCGAGCCACCGCCGCCTTAGTGTGCGGGATTACAACCACTCACGAGCGAGACATCGCATCCCTTGAGCACAAGTGCTGTCACGCGTAGAAGGTCTCGTGTGTGTGTGTATGTGTAATGTTGCAGCTCGGGCGTCGCACAGCATACCACTTACGTATGGCTTTTGGGGTCGCGTATCCGCGTGTTTGAAATTGACGCTGCAGGCAAATACGTACCAACCACTTGTGTTTTATTTTCAGAAAAATTTTGATATCATTTTGGTACGTTCATGTTCTTTGGTAATTGTTTTCTTTTTTACTTCCATACCGAGTAGTTGTACAGAGAACGTTATGTAATGCTGCACAAAAGTAGCAATTTATCGATGAGTGCAGATTGTGTAGTCACAATACACATTTGTTTGGATTTTTGTATGTCGAGAAATTGGAATACAGATAAACGTCTCTGTCGTCCGTTTAAGCTACGTGTTGCCGGGATTGCCTAGTAATCCACCAGCTGGGCCCCTGCCGCGTCGACCTTCGGGCGAAATTGAGCGTGAGGGTTCGTTAGCCGGAATCCCTTGTGCTTGGCATCGTCATGGCAGTGGCCTGATGCTCCGGGCATAGAGGAAGGACTTGTCCCGGTGCTTTGCTTCAACTCCGGTACTGGCCTGGAAAGCTAGTAGCTCTGAGGTGGCAGATCGGCCCGACCCAGTCTTTATGTTGGGAAGTTCCTGAAAGCGATCACTGCGTTCCGGCGGGATTCGCGTACCAATAGCTCAAAACGCGCGAGTCGACCGCGGGGAGGAGAATAAAGGCAAAAAGCACTGGTGTCCACTCCTGGGATTTATACTCCCAGTAAAAATTAAAAATGTGTTTGGTAATAGCCCATGCAGAGTTCATACTGTCTGTCTGTAATGATATTCCCCAATCGATCTGGCCAATTGAGCTGGAAACGGATATTTGATTTTGGAGGGAATTTTACATGATGCCACAAACACTTTCCAAAATTTATTCAAAATAGGATTCAATTTTTTTCTTTAATTTATTTTAAGTATAGAACAAAGTACGTGCATAAGAATAGTGCAGGACGATAGTCCTTTCGTTGAACTCTGATTTTTGAAAATTAGAAATGTTCAACATTTTCCGGCCTCTCCCTGCAATTACAATATTGAAGATAGAGATTTTTGGTAATAGAATCTTTTCTTCAAAAGTTTCCCTTGACATAAGATCGTGTACAAATTTTAAAAAATATTAGTAGTTTTGCGCAATTTTCCATGAAAGAAATCAAAATTTAAAAACACGGTCTTATTCAAACACAGCTCCAAAGGTTTTCTTCAATTTTTCTCGGACGGTTCAAAGTAAGCTTATAAAAGTGACGCAGGTTTGATTTTCGTTAAATACTCTGAATTTTTAAAAACTGTTTAAGTTGCAACTAATGCGTGAAAGTAGTAGCAGTTATACTGCATTTATTTTAATCTATATTTACGTTAGTCGTTGAACATGATGATTACACATTTTCTAAATTAATATTAATGGAAAGCATGATGAATCCTTTGAAAATTTCATCTTCGAAAAATATGTATCTCAAACTCATATATATCCAAAAATGTGACCGGACGATCCAAGGCTTCGAGTCCCGGCGACGGCAAGATTTTCGACACTAGCGTGTTAACTAGGTCGAATTCAGCCGCTGTCAGGAGGAGAATTCTATCGGTCGGCTTCTCTGATCGGTAATTTTCCATAGTTTCTCCGATCATCACCAGGGGAATGTCGGACAAATACCCTAAAATACGGACAACGGAACGCGCGCGATGTTTCCTTCCCCTTTTAGCACGCGAGTGTGTGTGTGTGTGTAAGGAAGGGGCGATCCTTGCTTACACACACTTACACTCACAAGTACTACACTAGCACACTTGTTGCGAGACGAGCCAGGAGCTTAGAGCTTGTCCCGACTTGGGCGGTGCCCCGATGAAGGGAGATACTTGGTTGGGGAAAATCCCTGCAAGCCGATGTAGGACGGATCTCGCCAGCCAATAGGGGAAGATCACCCCCCACCTCTCGCGATAAAAACATGCATTACTGTACGGCACTAATGTCCTTATCAGTTGACGCTCCCGGAAGCACTGAGCAATCAATAAATCTACCCCTAAGCATTTACAATTCATAGGGCAAAATATATTAACTTGGTATTTTTCTCGGCTGTGAGAAATGAGAAATATAATAGAAATTAATTGTTGATATGTTGTTGATACATAAATGTATATCATTTAATTTTTGCACTGTGACTCCAGTATCTCCATTTGCAGATTTTCATGAAAAGTTTTCACATCAACATCAAATGGTCATGATTATTTTTGAATTTTATTAATATTAATTTTTATTAACCAATTTTATTAATATTTATTATATTTTATTAATTACGAGAAACGGCTATTTTATAATAAGTTCTTTATATCATTTCGAGAAATTTTTAGGTGGGCTGTTGGTGTATGGTTTCAACACATATTTGTTCTTCTAATTGTTAAGTGACTGAACAGAATACGAATTGAAGTCTATAAAAATAATATTCCTTTCTTTCTAATGTGCAACGTTATTATCGTTACCTCATGAGAATTTTCATTTACTTAATAATTTTGAGTACATACTGTGAGAAATGAAGGTTTCGATTTTTGTTATGTAAAATCGCCCTCTGGGACACACATTATGGCGGGTTACAGGTGCCCCAAGGGCCGGATGTTGCCCAGTGTTACAATATCTTTCGTATAAAATAACAGACAGAGTTTTTTTTATTTAGAAACATTTACACATCATATCCATTTTCTTTTATTTCATCTCACTTCTTTGAAAAGTGTAAATTATTGACTGCTTTGCAGTTGAATGTTTGCATAATTTACTGTGTAAAATTTTACAACCAATATTTCGTGGAAGAGAGACGGTATGTTTAACTGATTTCACACGTGAGTACATAGAATGTGTTCATATCACTTTTCAGGTGTGCTGTGCTGTAATTTGCTTCCCTTGATCAAGGTTCGTGTATTCAGATGATAATGTGTTTGTTCCTCCAATCATCGACACAATTATAGAATGGTTGAGCGCGTAAACATATTTTTCAGCGTCATACTCTGCATGGAGTTGTCACCGAATGATGAAAACACTAGAATGTCGATTGTTTCTCTCTTCTAACTTTGCGGTCCACCTTTTATTTCTGCCTTATTGTGAAAATTAACAAGTAAAACACATTTATGCGAAGTAACCTCGTTTACACATGAATATTCAATTACTGAATAATGTCGCTATGCAGGAGTACGTGTAGAATTAAAGCAATTACAAGACCAAACGTACACACAAATGAATTCCCAGTTCTGCAGGATCTCAATATTCTTTCTGATCAATATAATGCAACACTTCAGGGATAAAAATAGAAAATCTCCCAAATGTTAAATTTCCTTAAATGGAGTCAAAGATTTATAATTATAATATCTTCTCTTACTGCAAAGTTTTAATTTTCATTGATTATACTTAGTTATGGTAATACATTCTTATTAAAATTAGAAATATTTTCAGTTTTGTTCACGTAGCTAATGGTCTGACGAGTATTTTGTGTCGGAGGTCATAGCCACGTCAGGCTATTAAATATATACATATAATTGACAAACATAATATATAATTTATATATACCACCATAAAATAGAATTGACTTCATGAATCATTTGAAAAATATAGTCCATTCTTTACACAGGTAAATCAATAAGAATATAAATTATCTACCCATTAAAGTGTGTGGCGAATATGTTTTGAATACTACCCAGCCCTTAACCGTAAACAATTTCAGGAGTTAAAAGTATCGCAGAAAAGAGGTAATAATTGCATTTAGAAAATTGCAAGAAATACTAGCGTTATTTTACCTTAATTTACAATATTGCTGGGAACGAGGAGAAGTACTAATGTATTGCTTTACTGTTCATCATAAGAGTTCTGAGCTGCATTTTTAATCACGGTGTATAGCTAACGTAGCGAGTACTGAAAATATAATTAAAGTTACAAGGATTGTTTTAATCGACTATTCCACCAATGAAATGAAATCCTATAGGTTTAACAAAACGTCTGGTATACCCAAATTTGCCTGGTGTTTCTAAAAAATGTGTTTTTTAGAAAATCGTTTTCGTTTACCTTAAATAGCAAGAGAGGAGTCCGCTAATTCGTGTACTCCCTACTAATAATTGATACTAACAATATGGGACAACTAAGGTTTTCTCTCATTTAAATTCAATAATCGACATCTTTGTCTAGGGGGTATATAAAATGGTTCCCTCTTCATCATCTGTGAGAAGAGTTTCGAACTCATTTATTTCTATTTAAAGATAGCTCGCAAAATCAAGAAATTTTCAACTTAATATTTCTCTAAAATCTAAAGGCAGTACTGTCGTAGCGATCTCTGACTGAAGGATCGATGGTTTGTGTTCCGCCTTGGGCATGGTTGTACTTCCCCATGGTGGTGGCATGGTTGTCGTTCGCTCAATTTTTCGTATTTATAATGAAAAAAAATGATCACATCCAAAGTCATACATGTAAAACTTCTGTAAAATACTACAAGTTAGTTGATTTTAACAGGTAATAATGAGAATATTTAGAAAGTTTTGGAACTGTTTCCAATTACATTAGCATCCCTAAAAGAGAGAAAATAACGAGATATTAATTTAAGGAAATTTTCAATCAATGAACTCGTGCAGAATTTAAACTCGTGAACTGCAATATTAGAAGGGAATAGAGAAGTGATGAATTCTGTCGCACATTTTCTTTTCTTTGTAAAATTTTGTTATTGTTAAATAAAATACTCAACTACAAAAAATATTTTTTTCAAACTCGACGAAAAGTTGGTTTAAGACACTTATTTTACAGTTGTTGAATATTCTATATGCAGCGACCATTTTCTGTACAACAGGTCTGGGTCGGACGTGCGATTCCAAAACCTTTCATGGACAACATCATGATTACAAGAAGTATTCCATATGCGTAAATTTCTTTACATGTCCATCCCACATGGTAGTAGTGTCTTTTTAGAACTATCAAAAGAATAGTTTTAAACACACTTTTACAGTAAATAAATAAATATATATAGTAACATTTTTCAACATTAATCATGCAAAATGATCTATTTTACATATCAAAACATTTAAAATAGTACTAGAGAGAGATTTCATTACTTCTTTCCAACTTCTCTGGTTTTACTAAAAACACATAAAATGCAATTTTTTTATTTTTTCGATTCGTAAAAATCACGTTTGAAAACATAAAAACTGCTACGTTTCCTGACTTTTTGTTTTCCCAGACGGACATAAGATTATTTTCGACGGCTTTGAATCAGCATTCACTCTAATTACACAGTTTGCGTAAAACATTCCTGTCACAAATTTCAAACCATCCTAATAAATTTAACCTGTCAAATGGCGGCGTTGAAGATAAAATGAAGAAATATCAAACATGTTACCTATTATGTTGTCCCATTGATCAATAATAAAATGAGAAGGTACCGAACAGGGTAATGGGCTCGTAGCGGCATAATTGTATAATTCGAACCGTACTTTTGTTCTTCAGTGTTCGTGAAAGAATCTGGTATGTTGTAGAGACTATTTGGATAAAATACATAAGCTTATGACCATATACGTTTCAAAATTTTGAAAATATGGAAATAATTACATTAAATTACATTTTCAACACTCAACTTACATGCATCTTTTTCCCTCTACAGTATTTGACTGAAACTCTTGAGTGAGCGTATGTGTGTTTTTGCGGTTCCGTCACTCTCGGCTAGACCACTTCCCGTGTACAAATTAAGACTTATGAGGTCTCATTCGACGCGTCTCGGTCACTTGATGGGGAAATGATAATTTGTTTTTGGGACTGGCCAGAAGATTCATAGAAATTTTCAAAACGTATTTTTTTTCGTGATTTTACGCTGCGATCTTACTGATAATGCCAGGAATTAAACCAACGCCTCCGAAATCGATCTACGTAATTGGTGTTCATTAAATACAAGTAACCAAAGGCATTTTCCTTAATACGCCATAATTTTCTTTCACGACGTTGGCAACACTGATGTTTACATCTTTAAGTGAACAATTGAATTACCAAGTAAATCGCGCTGCAGTTTGATTTTAATTTAGAGTCGAATTATTATCGTATTTAAAAAAATAATTTTGCGAAAACCTAAAACAGTATTGCCTCGGAACTTATTTAACTTGAACAAGTGAATAAGGAGAAAACAAAACTGAAAGTAATGCTAGAGAATGACTGTACATTATGTTCGTCTTTTCACTTTTATGTTAATGTACTTTTATGTTACATAAGTGTGCAAATACCGATTTTCAAATGAATATGACCCACAACGTATTCTTATTAAACTTAACTAACACCTTATTTACATAAATATTCAAAACAGTCATATTTTAAGTTAGATTCGCATGCAACGCTAGATTCTCATACAAAACGATTAATAGAGTAATTGCAGAAGTAGAAGTAAACACAAATTACACTGAGATTATAAAGTTTTAATATCTTCAAAAATTAGGGGAGAAAAATATGGGCGTTTTAAGGTAATCTGGAGAAGAATCAAATGTAGTTGTAAATGATGTTGCGATAGAACTTTCAAAACAAATTGGGAATTACCTGAATTTTAGTATTTATCATTTGTGCTAATGCACATGTGTTATGTGAATTTTTGTGCGTATTAGCAAAAAATCGTAAAAATGTACCTGCCGTAAAACAATTAGTATCACAACCTGCAACTATTTGTTACGAAGATTATAGTTTTAAAATTGCCGTAAGACCAGTTCATATCCCGTATGCAGGTAAAAATAAGGCCATTGGATGTTGGGAACCTTTGAACGGGAGTACAACATTATCAGCTACTACGATTCATTGGTAAGTCCAATGCCAGATACTGAAGGAACATATGTGAGCAAAACTGGGCATAAAAGAAATAAAATATGAAAGAAATTTTCAACACATGAAACTATTTTTAAATTAAAGGCCAAATACAATCTGACTATTTTTAAAACAGTTTACAGCGACGACATATTTCACTAGTCACAAAATATTTAAGTTCGTTGTATTGAGGGCTGATTCTTTAAAGAAATTTCTCTAGTTTTTGTGACAGAACATCACCATCTATTTGCGTTAAACCCAACAAAAGCAGCACATTCATGTTAATGGATTCCATTCATCATTCTTCCTTTCTTCTAAAGAGCACAAAAGAAGATATATATTGCAGTTCTAAAAAATTATCTGCACCTCTTTAATGTCATGTTGTTGAAATGATAAGTATTACATTAAATTATTGAGTTAATTATGAAAGCAAAGCTTTGAATTAATCTTACGGCAATACGACAAAAATTGCTGATCGAAAGGTGTACAGAATGCATCCTTAGAGAAATATTATTACAAATCTAATTAATTAATTAGTTGAGGTTAAAGTTAATTTTTTTCAATAATTTGAAAGTTCATACTATTCTTAAGGGCAGATTTGAAATACAAGCGATGTAAATATTGGGAAAAGTAGAGGTGTTAAAGAAATATAAATGTCAGAAAGAGACATGTACTTCAGAATAGTATACGAGTAATTCATTCATTTCTGTATTGAGGTTTAGAAGATTTTCAATTGCTGACACCATCGAGGTGCTTGCTTAAGTGCGTGCATAAGTGCATATATGCATAAGTAACGGTTTATGTAGAAGATAGCAATTATGATTATATGAATGATGTTGGAGAAATAGAATGAGAGTGAGAGGAAACCGGAGAACCCCGACAAAACCTGCAGAGAGCTTTAAGCATCTCGAACTCCGGCTCACTCGCGCGAAGAGAGGTGGCTCAGGGCATCAACAGATGTCGCTGCAATGCCTGTGACTGGGAGGTTCTACGTTCGAGTCCCCAGGTTGGCAGGATTTTTGACACTAGCTAGATAGCTAGGTCGAATTTAGTCGCTGTCTGGAGAAGAATTACAGCGGCTGGTTTCTCTGATCGGTAGTTTTCAGTGGTTTCCCTGATCAATACCAGGCGAATGCCGGGACAGTATCATTACAAACGAGTCACGGACCGCGCGCGATCTTTCCTTTCTCTTCCTTGTCCTATCCTCACCACTTAGTTACACTTACATGCACACATGCCGAGAGATCGGCCAGGAGCTCAAGAGTGTATCTCGACTGTGGCGGTGCCCCGCTGGTGGGAGATACCCGTTTGGGAAAATCTCCGTTAGCCGACAGGTTGGTCGGAGACGGATTTCACCATCTAGCAAGGAAAGATCACCGCCATCTTGAGAGTAGAAAATACGCGCTACACTTACGGGACTAATTGCCTTAGCAGTTGACGCATCCGGAACCATCAATCAATTGTACTCTTGGTTGGCCGGTGATAGCAGCGGTCTCCAGCGGCGGAAAGCGCGTGCGCCAGCCATTACCATGCCAGCACTCCTTCTTGGTCCACAAAGAAGTCGGCAATGAGTACCATCTCAGCAGAAATATCTGGAGAAAATAACAATAGCGCATTTTATAACAAGTATTGTTGGCATATATAATGAAAGTTCAGGACTGTGATGAAGCGTATTTCCCAATGTCCTTTATATTACCCTACTATTCATTTACCGCACAATACCTGAATTTACATTATGCTTTCTAAGAGATTTTGACTTATACTATTAGCATACATGATTTTGACGACAGTACCGGTGACTATAATAGTGTCTGTAGTATTATACTTTTCAATCAGAAGCAACTTCCAGCAATCTACCGGCTACGCGCTAAACGGCTCGTGACTCAGTGTGTTCGCTTTCAACTACGCGGCCCCGGGTTTGATTCCCGTCTGAGCCAAAACTATAGTGTGCATTTTCCGAGCAATGTCCCAGTATATGTAGCGGTGTGACGATGAGAAAATTCACGTCGCAGGATAAGGAGATTGGAATACGGCGTGGGGATGTCTACGTGCTAACCACACGTAAACACAACCCATGGCCGCGAGATTGCCGCGTAAAGGCCCATTCAAAATTCAAACGTAAACATAAGCATGGCGTTATCATAAACGTTTGTACTATGTGCATAAGCGGTCTCATAGACAATGCGATCGCATAAGCATAACACGTAAGACGTTAACTTAAAGGCTTGCAATCATAAAGCTTTTGTGCTTATGCCTAAGTAAGACAAGAAATCACAGGACGTCAACTCAAAATCGAGAATCGAAATACGAGCGAAGTCGATAGACGAAGTATCGCCATGTGGACCATGGACGCAGTCGATACCTCGAAATCGATTCTCACATACAACCAATAGTAAACTAGAATGAATAGCAACAGCCAATAAAAACTCTTATTTTGCTTACGTTTATGGTAAAGACTGTGAATACTTCAGTCTACCACTTATGCTAACGTTTACGTCTATGCGTTATGCTTATTTGCACGTTTGCATTGTGAATGGGGCTTCAGTGACATACGAGGCGGCGCCGGTGATGTCTGGGGCGGGAACGCGTACGGCGCCGAGCGTAGGCAACGGGGGGAGGGGCTACTAGCGTGGTAGTCTGATCGACGGCGGGGGGCGGACGGAGCAATATTCAATCCCCTTTTCCCCGTGAGCGCGAGGCGCGTATTGTTATTTCCCGGGTCGCTCTCCAGGCGAGGCACGTTCCCGGACGCGCCTTCGCGGGCGAGGTTTTTATCGAGCGAGGGCGCCTGCGGGGAGAGCGTCCTTTCGGCAACAGGTAATCCCGAGCGCCTCTGGTTGGCCGCGGCCGCTCTGCGCCCATCGGAGGCACTACCGATCCGAGCGCCACTTCCTGCTAGTGAGTGTTCCTGGAATTTCCTCCATTGAAAGAAATCGCTTCCTCTTAGGATTTTTCTTCCAGACATCGTGGTATTCTCCTCGAATGCCTGTGATGCGAGGGTATGTCTTCAATGCTCGTGATCATCAGGGTCTTTATTCTGTTTCATTGCTGACTTCCATAAACGAATGGCGAGAGCCTTTGTTATGTGATATTGTACTCAAAACCAATCAGTACGAGATAATTTATTTGTTCACATCATGCATTCGAGGAAAATAAAGTGGACTGTATTGGGAATAGTAATCATAATAATGAACAGACTAAAGCCCTACGTTGCTCGTATAGGGGTTGGTCTTTACAGTCACGTACATTAAGTATGAGATGAATAGTGTATAAACATACACACGATTTGAACACACACAAAATTGTTCATTATTATACCACCTGTAAGAGAAGAACAGGAAAACAGACAAGTGAATTTAAGATGGAAACTGAGTCAATTATCGTTCCGTTCTGCCTCGTAGTTCCCGTAGCTACTACGAAGCCTGGAATCTTATTGAAACACATTTCGTGAAGATGCGCAGTAGGAGAACGTAGGTTATAATGCTCTATGGCACTAATGTCACACTTGACAGTTAAGTAGAGTTTTTATTATTTTTTCCTGAGATTTTTTTCAGTTATAAAGTAAGTGAAATTTTGTAGAGTTAATACCCAATAAGAACGAATATATATTTTTAGTGAGAAAATGAGTGAGGATGACCGGGTATTCCCAGATGGCAGCAAGGCAGAGAGCGGTGGGGCAGGGCGAAGTGGTGATTTAACAGTGTAGAATTAAACTCCGCCACAGGACGGGAATATATATAATTCCTCTTCCTGTCTAAAAAAATATGATAAATACCCTGGCTACGGGGAGTACTTCAGTTAGTAGGCGATATTATGAATCTAATAAAATCCTAGTGATAAGATGACGCCATTTCTTGAACGGTTGATTCGGGGGGAAATTCTGAAATATTTTTCCTTCACATTTGACGAATGGAAGGTTGCGTATTAATAGTGCAATATTATGTTATATTAATAGTTCAATATTTATGTTATATTAATAGTTCAATATTTGTGTTATATTAATAGCGCAATATTATATTCTATAAGATGTCATGTCTAAGGTTTTAGTTATTTCACATTCACGTCAGGTTTTGAGGCAAACGATTTGTGATATATTTCCTCAGAGATCTTTGCATTCGCTTCCTCTTTCAACCGCGCCCCATCGAGGTCTCGAGGTTTTTGTAGAACCTAGAGCGCAGCGGCGCGCCGGGCAGTCGCCGCGCATAAAGGAAACGCGATCGGCGATACCTTCGCCCCCCCCCTCAACACCCCACTCCTCAGCCCGTGCCCTCGCGTCTACCTCCCATGCAAACAAGCGGCGCGCGTTTTTTTGTTGTTTTTTTTTCTTTGGAATATTCGCTGCGAAGCTTCGCTCGAACGTGTATTGTCATACTTAAGATACGATTTTACGGGGTTGTAGTTTTATAGGACCCTGATTTTCCAAGATGAAACTTTGTCGCACGTTATTACGAGCTTTTGCTCTTTGGAAGTTCGTGAAGCGATAATGTGATGTCAAACACATTTTCATGAATAAGTTAAAAATAAACGAGTTTTTTTTCTTTTCGTGATATCGGGATGTCATCGGTACTTTCATATCAGAAAAGAGTAAGACACAAAGCGTAAGGTAATTAAAATGAGATTACATGTTGTTACCACAACTAAATATTTATTTCCTAAATAATAATTATTTCATTCTCCGGGTTTTATGATTAAATATGTTAATAATTATAAAAGATGAGACGATCAAACTGAAGCTATCGTTTTTTTCTTTACGATATTCCTACTTTTGTAAACTCTAGAACACTCATTTTTCCCTTCCTCTTACATTCTCTTTGTTATTTCTCATTGAAAGGATGTGAAGATAGAATGTAAAATTTCATTTAAAGCTTAGGTGGCTCTGATAACATTATTCCTTTATGGAACCGCGTAACTCGTTTTCAAGGCACAAAATGTCATTCTTGTTCATTACCCACAAAGTTTGTACGTTATAGAATTGCGAGACTACATTTTGAACAGTCACTCTCTCACTATTTCGCGCACAGCCTAATCAGCAGCTGCTCGCAGTGAGAGGGGGGCGCGTGATCGAACCTCAGTGAAACTTCCTGAGCCCCCACTCTACCCCGTCGCATTCAAAGCCGCCCGCTCTATCAGAACTTGGAATGAATTTGATACGAAATTAAGGTAAATATATGGGCGAGCTGACGCCAGCCGGACAAAGCCGCAAAGTCGTCGCAAGTTGGACGGCTCAGTCACTAACTGCAGGGAGTCTGCAGCCGAGAATGCGAATGACGGGGCGAGAAGTGGAGGAGTAATGAGGGCGGAGATGGTGGGTATTGAACAGGGTTCAGAGAAACGTGAAGAGGAGCATTCAGGAAATTTAAAGACACGGAGTAAGAGAGAGAAGGTAAAAGGGAGAGAAAAAAGAAAAGTAGATTTTGACATTGAAAAATAGAAGAAAATTAGAGATAGTAAAACTTATTCATTTTTGCCTCTTAATCCTCAAGAATATAAAAATGGGAATAGATAATGTAAAAACCGAATTCGGGGTAAATCAGTCACAAAAGCACAATGCCAGAAAAAATTAAATTATAAGACTGAAGAATGTAGAATGCACAGTATTGTGCGCAAAACATTTCAATTGAGTGAATAGGAAACAATGTTCTAAAATAAAAAAATCGGTGTATTTATGGCATACGATAATAAACAGGCACACACAAACCTTGATAAATCACAATCGGTAATGCCCGGCATCCAGCAAGACAATATTACGTCATACAGGTGTAGCAGTACAGGTGTAGTAAATCCGAGTAAAATATCAATGAATCAGTAGGAAAATAAAAGATGTCTAAGCCATGCTACAAAAGCTGCACCGAACGGACGCCGACACGTGCAATATATCAGCGCTGCAATTCCCGAGAACGAGACGCTTCACACGACCCACATGCGCAGTTACCAGCGCAAAGAACTTGAGCGATGAGGCGGAAGCTGGCGGGGGCGGGGGCGGGGGGCAACCAGCAAGAATAGCGTTCGCGCGGGGGGGGGGGCGTCACAAGAGAATTCCGGGCGAGCGCGCGGAACGCAGAACTATTGCGAAGCAGCCGCGTCTAGGCGCCAGCTGTCGCCTCCACCACCGCCGCCATTTCCGATAACGGAGCGTCGGGAGGCGGAAAGCTATTCGTCATGTGGGAATCGCGAAGGGTACTGGCCTCCCGCGCTCCACGCCTCACCCCGCCCCGTCCCGTCCCGCGACCGCGCCACGCCACGCGCGCGCCGCCGCCCGCCCAGACCGCCCCAAATTAAATAGCGCGCGGGAAAGAGAGAGCGCGCGCTCCCCACCACGCGTCGGAAATCACGCGAGGCGAGCTGCGGTGCGGCGCGAAGCGAAGCAAAGCGAAGCGGTCGAAGCACAGTGGGCCGAAACGACGTGTCAAAAAACACACGCGCGGCACATAGTCTGCACTGCAGTGATACCAATTGATGCCCTGAACCACCAAAATCAGTGTTCTTCATAATAAATGTTGCATCTAAACGAAGCTATCTGAAATTGAAATCGACCATATGATTTGTTTTGGTTTTATTTATACTTGTAGGGTATTTCAAAGTTCTTTGCTAGTTAAAATACTGGTTTGGGTATCACAGTAACCTTGCTGTGCGTGTGAAGTCGTAGGCTTCATCGGCCAGTCATGGAAATTATCTTGGCTGTCCGGGTGACGCCGTGTCGAAGCCTGTGGTATCGACGTTTCCCTCAACTTGTGGTCTGCCTGGGAGACCAGTTCTGAGGAAGACCACATCAAGATGGTCGTAACGTAGGCACCACAGACTTCGACGCGACGTCACCCGGACAGACAAGATCATTTGCATGACTCTGGAAGCTGAAGCCTACGACTTCACACACACAGCACCTTTTCTGTGATACCCAAACCACAAGCGCAGCACTTCTAAAAATATTCTATATAGAAAAATATTCTGCAAATATAAGTAAAAACAAAACAGCATGATATGGTCGATTTTAATTTCAAATAGCTCCATTTAGAAGCAACATTTATTATCAAGGCCACCAGTTTAGGTAGCTCAGGGCATCAATTGATATCACTGCAGTGCCTCTGACTGGGAGGTTCTAGGGTTCAAGTCCTAACACTGGTAGAAATTTCGACACTAGTTACATAGCTAGGTCGAATTCAGTATACCCTAACAAACGAGTCAAAGACCATGCGCGATCGTTCCTTCCTCTTCTTTATTCTATCCTCTCCCCTTACTTACAGCCACACACACACACACAGACACACATGCACTACACTACTACACATGTCGGGAGACAAGTTGGGAGCTTCAATTGTGTCCCAGCTGTGGCGGTGGTTCGTTGGTGGGAGATACCTTGTTGGGGAAACCCAAAAGCCGCCGGGAAGGTCGGCGCCGGATCTTGCAATCCAGCTAGGGAAGATCACCTCCAACGCCTGCAACAAAACACGTACTACACTTACAAGACTAATGACCATAGCATTTGGCTCGGAATTAACAATCAGTCATCAAGGAGATATCTGAAAGTCATTTGTAGAAACATTTTTCCAACTACGTAGAGTACGAAGAATATTCCAAAAGGACCATTTCGTTTAAAAATTTCAAGAAGGACTCAATCGTTTCTTGCACGAATATTTAGTTGTTTTACATCGGTACAACTTCAATTGTCTACATACGACAATTACCATATCTCATAACGTGCTATCAACATGCCCAGCTCAGCTTTTTCAGGTTTTTAATACGCTTTGTAAAGCCACGTGGTTGTAACGCTTCACTTGCTTTGTTTTACTCTTTTACAGGTCGTTCCTTTTATTTTGGCTCACTTTGAGCAAAATAGACCACTTTGACCAGTTTGCGATGCGACAATGCGAGCAACAGCGGACGTACATTGTCGCGTCGTTGACTTCTCCTCGCCCTCTTTTGATCCCGGGTGCTTCCTGCGCTCTCAGAGAGCGCCACCCTCGGTACTGCTTACGCCGCTCTCGACGCGAGCGTCCACTTGACACGCGTGGGTGGCCCGCGTGTCATTCTTTCTGCCTTTGCAGCGCACGGTCCCTGTTCATCTCGACGAATTCATTGCTATCTTCTCGTGCGTTTGTTTGTTAATCCGGTCGCAGTCCAGGTTTCCTGCCGCCGTAGGTGCTCTTGATCTGGGCGTTTCTGTTGACGAAATGTGATGCTTGTTAGTCTAGTCATGTTCTTGCGATTCAGACCTGCGTAAATAGTTTGCTTTTGCCAACCTCGTCGTTCTGCTGTCGGACACCTTGACACCACCACCGCTGGCTGTTGTTGAATTTCGTCGTTCGTTCCCTTTGTTGGTTTTTCCACCGCCTTGAATTTCATTACTTTGAGCTCCTCTTTTCGTTCAAGTGAACTCTTTTGTTATAATTATCAGCATTCCTCACTACATTCATTTCCCAAAACCGTAGTTATCCTGACGCAGTAGATCAGTTGATTTCCATCAGCCTTGTTATTCACGTATGTTTTTATCAACTGTCCACTTGAAACTTTTAATAGTGCTTCAAAAACATATAAATGTTGATTTTTGCACTCTGACAGCCATCTTTCTTCTTAGAAGTATTTCAGCTGCTTTTCTTTTCAATGCCTAGCTTCGCGTTTCTTTCAATGGTTTATTTTAAATGAATAATTACGTTTTGGCGCTTTGTCTTATTGTAACACAAGTCTAAAATCCATTGAATAAATAAGAAGTAAAGGCTAAATAAATAATAATATTAAGATCTGCTGTATGGAAGATATATATGCCCGTCTGAAAAAGTCTAAACCTGAGCCCGTAATTATTATTATTGTTAATATTATTATTATTATTATTATTATTATTATTATTATTATTATTATTATTATTATTATTATTATAACGTCTAAACACCACCCTTACAGACAGAGGCCTCCAGTTTTAAAACGATTGTCTCGTCTATTGTAATTACATTAGATGACATACCTTTTATTTTAGTATTTTAAAACAGAAACAATATATAACTAAATATATATTGTAACCCCAGTTCGAAGATTCCTGTAGTTGATTTGCAATTCACTTTGAATTTTAGTAAAGTTCATTATATAGTTTCACAATTTTATTTAACCAGGTCTTGGGTTCAGTAACTTTTATTTACCATTTTACTTTGGATTTACTCCGTGTTGAACCTTTAACAGAGTTTATTTTTATTTTCACTTTTCTTCTTTTTCATATTTGTTAACTTTATATCTGTTTGTATCGTTTACTTGTAATAATTTGGGACTGAAAACTGGTGTAAATTTGAAAATGTTTCGACTGATGGTTTATGATACATCAATTAAACAATTTTAAGATTTCTGTTTTATCTGCGTTTGTCTTGGAATAAATAGAATTAATCTGAAACAAAGATTACCATTTTATTAGTTTGTCACGGTACGACAAACCTACATCCCGAGACCGATAATTCTGCCCCGCTTTAACTCACTGAGATGCTAATATAGGGCCCTTTGACGTCGGAGTTACGCCCGGCACTTCCTTGCATGTTTCCACGTCGTTGACGGCTCTACACCGATTGAGTGTGGTGAAAATGACGAGACCTGTCATACAAAGGAGGGCGCTGCTAGGCCAAGGTGCACGCCATATCTATGCAATTTCAATCACTTCTTATGTCCATCCACCGGTTTTTAAGCCGACATTTTTTTCTGGGTGTTGTCATTTTGATTCCGGTCGTTCCTTCTTGTGGCAATTTTCACAAAAACCAGTGTATTTTAAATTTTACGTTCTAATTATGTACATTCATGATAATCGATCAAAATAGGACATCGATCTTTTTTTTCTGTTTCACGCATAAAGTAATATGATTAAGAAGCATCAGATAAAGTGGTGTACGTAATTTTCATTATTATTTCATCATGAAGCTCTCACTCTTTCACACATGATACTGAACTGGAAAATAATTAAAACTGTCTTCTTGTCGGAATTAGAGTGCGCATTTGAAATAGTACATTTGATTGATACCTTCCAAGCCGTGCGTTTAAGACGTATAAGATTTTAAATTAATATTCTACATTGAAGTTCTTTCATCAATAACTTAGAAAAAAATTAATACGTATCAAATACTTACTTTTTCAATACGCATACGTTGCATTGACTTTCAATAGAGGATGTATTCCATTTCCTGTCAATTAACCTTTTGTTCATCACATTGCAATTTTCAAAGGGAAATGTGAAGCTCATGGACTAATTACATTTGCTGTGTTTTATGACAATCATTTCTGTTGAAATGTGTATTTTATGTTATTACACAATAGTCAAATCTGTTCCAATCATTATACTTATCATGTGTCAATTCCCAAACTGAAAATATAGATTATATTATCAAACAGTTCGTTCGAATATGATAAACACTTCAAATAAAAAGAATTCATTAGCATCATATAATATTCAACCTATTCTACTTATTAATGTTTCAATTGATACCATCCAAACTTATTTAATTGTATAATGTGAACTAAATATTGCATAATGCACTAATCTTCTCATGCATAATATGAACTAAAATTCAAGCGCAAACATTGAAATACACGTTCAAATTATACCGCTTGTTTTGTGTCTATGTTAAATCAAAATATAACTATTTAATAGTATTATATATGGAAATTAACAAATCGAAAATAAATCTAAGGGGATTTACACGTACCACGTGGAGATAAATCCTGATCATATTCTACAGAGGAAATGTTGAATAGGACAAGCAAGAACATTCAAGATATTATACTTGGTTAAAAGCATATCTGTACTATTCCATGTACTATTGTACCCTGAAACTCATCAGTCTGAGGATATTAGATCACACAAAAGGCGCGTATCCCAATTAATGATAGAAAAACACTTGCGCTTTTAGGATATATCCATTTGTAGTCGCTGCTATTAATTTACTCAACTGAAACATATTCGACTAATGCCATTTTTAACCACAGTGACAGCTATTCATAGCCAGTGTGAGAATGTCGCAAGGTATCGCATAGACTCATAAATTGAGATTCTAATAGCGCTTGATTAACTTACATTTCGTTTAAATCTTCTAACGCCATTTTCTCAGAAGGAAAAGTAATGGCAAACGTTTTTTAGACTTGGTCAGGCAAGGATACGCCATGGCCCGAGTATCCCCAGAAGACAATTTCATTTCCAGTCACGCAAGCGGAAAAACGAATATCGGGAAGTTTACAGAGAAGGCAAGCGGACGGAAGGAAAACTAGTGGGGGGGAGTAACGAACGGAAAGAGCCCAAATTAGCGAGCGAGTGAATATGTTAGCAGCACAAGCTGACAGAGAGACGTAACTCGAGGCAAAGTAGGGTGGGCAGCGGATCAAGCAGAGTGATTGCGAATAGAAGAGTGAGTGAGCGGTGGGGCGAGCGGGTCAATGAGATGTGGAGCTCCAAGACATTGACTGGCAGAGGGGAGCGAGCGTGCGCCGGAGGTTTTGCTGCCGCTGCCGCTGCCGCTGCTGCTGTGGGATTAGCAGGAGTGGATGAGTGAATGAGGGAGCGCCACGGCTGCGAATCCGGTTAAGCCCTCCCCCTCGCGCGCCTGCGAGCCTCTCCACCCGCCCGTCCCCTTCCCACCCCATCAGCTCCCCACCCTCTCGCAGAGCCACAAGCTCGGCTGATTACTCGCTAGCCCATCCACTCGTCTGACCACTCGCTCGCTAGTCCACGCTCTTTCCTGGACTCGCTCGCCTGCTCTATTGCAACTCCAGCCGCTCGTCTGTCCATCCACTCTCCCGACGAGATGCTCGTCCGTTCAGTCACTTCCCTGCCCACCCAACCACCCACCAACTCACTCACTCACTCACTCACTCACTCACTCACCCACCCTCCCACCCTCCCTCCCTCCCTCCCTCCCTCCCTCCCTCCCGCCCGCCCGTCCGTCCGCCCACCTAATCGGCCTAGTAGCACGCGTGACCAGTAGCTCGCCTGCCCACCCGCTCGTCCGCCCACCCACTCGCCCATCCATCCATGCCAATCTACTCGCTTGCCCACCCACTCGCTTGCCCACTAGCTGTGTGTCCACTCGCTCGATTCTCCCCCGCTCACCTATCAATCCGATCGCTTGCCCACACATTCCTATCGTCCCTCCACCCGCTCACTAATCCGGCGGGCGTGCCCCCCACGAGCTCGCCTCTTCACCCAACCGCCCGCCCAACGACTCGTACGCCCGTCTGACCACTCGCACGCCCGCCGGACCACTCGCACGCCCGCCCGACCACTCGCACGCCCGCCCGACCACTCGCACGCCCGCCCGACCACTCGCACGCCCGCCCGACCACTCGCACGCCCGCCCGACCACTCGCACGCCCGCCCGACCACTCGCACGCCCGCTCGCTCGCCCGCCCGCTCTCCCGCTCATTCGCTCGCCCTCCCATCCGCGCGTCCTTTCGCCAAGCCCCCGGCCCTGCGTTGAGTGGCGCGGGGCATCAGGGGAGAGTGGATTTGGGGCGCCGACAGCGCTTGACGAATGGCAGGTGCAGCGTCGATCACCGCGCTTCGCCCGACGCGAGCGCACACGTCGCCTCGCCCTCTCGCAGCTCTTGGCGCCGCGGCAGCACTCAGTAGGGCGGCCTGTACCCAGCTACTGCCAGCCTTTTCAAAGCTCCAAACAAACACTTTTTTGTTGTACATTATTAAGGACCTTTTTTCGTTAGAAGAAATCGTTCCTAGAATGACATTTTATGGCATGGATGGTGATGAGTTTGCCGTTCATGGTACGAATAATTGTGCCATCACACTTTCAGCCAATCGTAGCGGGAGAGTCATGGGGAGGTAGCGGTAAACCGAAGAGCCGACCACCGTTTTCCCGCAAAAATGTCAAATACCGGTGACGCCAGAATAAATTTCTTCCCAAAAAATAGCTTTGATAAACGTGTGATGTTGTTATACAAACACTAACATATGTAATTCGTTCTTAACTTATATTGCATACGGAATATTTTGAAAACTCGTTTCTAACTTGTTGTGACGATTAATCATGATCTACTCTTAAGCCTATGATACCGATCGCTGAATTTCGCAAGTCATTTAGAATATCGAAACTGTGATAAAACACACAATTCTGAATTGCGTTTTAATGTGGATTGAAGTCGCAGAAGAAGTTTTCATTTAAGAAAACAGCAATATGCTGTTGCTGTTAGCTCTGTAATATTTTCGTGACTTCGAATACATTTCAATTTGGAATTATTTAAGTGCGAAACAACTCACGTTGAATTTATTTAAATGCCTCTAAATCGATTTTGTATTTTCTTTGCAGTATTTTTAATCAGTTAATATTGTAAGATTGGTCTTCAAAGAGAGTATGCAAGAGCATTCTCAGTCCGAAAATCAAAAACATGATGCAACCCGTGATACCTCACTGTACCACGGGTTTGCCGGTGTCTTCTTGATTCATCTGATTTTTCCATTCTCACATCCTACGTCCTTATGTACAAAATTGAAAGTATTATAATGCTGCAGTGAAAAGTTGCGGTTGTTCGCCAGAAAAAAGAATTACTTTCTCTAACATCTGTGTAAGTCACTCTCAGAATACACATATTGTGAGTTCTTGATACCGAAAAATTTAGTTAACGGTTAACGTCTGGTGGGTCCATTTGTTGCTCCGTCCGACAAAACTAGCGCCTAACCCGTTCAGACCATTTCCTCTAAAATTGATATAACTTGATCGTTGTGACCCAAGTTAAGGGCCTGCTACATTGAAACTGAATTTTAATTTTTAATAACTCGACTTTCAAGATTAATTTTTTTCTCGGTTAGAACAAAAAAACTCTTTAAAAATGGATCAAGTTTTATTTTAGTTTAATCTTGAATTTTCGGTAATTGCAAAATATTTTTTATGTTCTCCTAGAACTAAAATATTGAAAATAGAAAATCTTTCTTTAAAAAGTCTGTTTTTTAAAGACAGCTCTTAAATAAAAAAAATTTACATTGTGTACAATTTTAAAAAAATATTATTAGTTTTCGTTTAATTTTGCGTGATATATAGGCAATTTTAAAAACAATATTTTATACACATAACCTAGATATTGATGCTAATTAAAATAAAATTGATTTTAAAAAATATTTTAAAAAATATCACACCAACTTCAATTGTTTTCTTTGCATTTTTCCTCTGAAGAGCCAAAGTATTCTGATAAAAAGGCACAAGTCCTATCATCGGTAAAATAACTGAATTTTTGAAAATTGGAAAAAGTTTACATTACAAAACTACAACATTAAAGCTCAATTATTTTAATTAACTTTGTTCTAAAAATTACATATTTAAATACGATTTTGTACAAGTTTTTGAAAATTTGAACTTTTTGAGTAGTTTTATGTAATTTTTTGAAGTAAAGATAATTTTTTTAATATATTTTCTCAAAAACGATTCTCTTTTCGCCTATTTGTATTCTCAAACACAGTTTATAAAATATGCTATGGTTGGCACAGCCCTTATTCTCATTGAACTCTAACATTTTTAAAAATTGCAAAATATACAAATAATGCAAAAAAGTATATAAGCACCGCTAGTTTCAAAAATAATCTACTCTAACCTCTATTTCTACAACAAATTAAATGTCTTGCATCTTTCATACGGAAGGTCAGACTTTTCCATCAATATATTGGAGGTAATACGTTTTTCTGACATCATCCGTCTTCCTGTTAAGACGGGTTTCAAGGACGCTTATTGCATTAACTGAGATTCGCCTTTGAGTCCGTCATTTCTGACCAAATCCTTAAACGAATTTCGTCCTCTGCACCTCGCAATACATCACTGTCACCAAAGCCCACCCAAACGCCTCGGAGATCAAACGGTGTCCGGGTGAATGCCTCACCGCCCGACCTCCTAACCGAAGAGGCGCTAAGGCGTTCCTCCGACTCGCCAAGATACAGTCCTGTGCAGAAAATCTGGAGCAGCCGAGGTGAAATGTGGAATACCTGGTCACTAATCTATCAAGGTTAACCTCTTCCACATGCAGTTGGCACTCATCACGAATACATAAGTTTCTGTCGTACACTTATGTTTCTATCGTTTAAACTAAGTTTCTTAATTTCGGTTCTTAGATTTTTGTAGGCTGTTAAAATGCCTTGTTACATATTATTATGATATATATTTGTGTTTAAAAAATGTGAGCGTATTAAATTCAAAAGCACGATTAACTGAGAGAAATTATTTATGTTTTCAAATTAGATCAATTTTGTATGTGTCGTAACTTCAAATCTGCTTGGAGCTTACATCCCAAAGTCTACGTTAGTCCGCATTTTTATTACCCTTGTGTATTTATTATCGACAGAAAGGCAGAAAGCAAGATAAATTGTACCAAATTCGTATGATTCACTATCTAATTCCGGTTGTAATTGCAGGTCTCTTCAATCGTAAATAATACGTTTTCACTTTTCTCGGATTTTATCCTGAAATTAATCCTCATGTCTATACGCGTAGAACGAAATTCAAATTCATTAATTGAATTGACTTTTTAGGGTTTACTAAACCCCGCCAAGCGAGCAATTGATTGCGCCATTATTAAAGGCATGAAAACAAATCATGCAAAATGAATGTATTTGTATAACTTCGTAAAAAATCCCGCAAAGCAAATATGTATAATATTCCTAAAATATAATCCATTGATATTATATCGTAATGTAACGAATCGAAATTGGAGGTGATATATCGTCTATATATGGCATCAAAATAATATTGCATACACGGCCTACTGGGATAAAAACACAAATTGGTAATGTTTTTGATGCCGTGGAGACGGTCGACTTAAGCAGACGTTCGGAATCAACAACCAGAGAGAAAATTGACGTTTTGGAATGAGGATGTAAGTGATTGATAGAGCATTGCAGTCGGAATGGCGCAACGCACTGGAGAATTTGAAAGTATGAAATTCAATTTGATAAAGGCGGTAACTTTGATTGTATACAATATAATGCAAAAGAAAATGGACCAGAATATTTGAGAGCGTTGATAGAGAAGTCTACGTATGGGAGGGGTTGGACATAAAGAAGGGACTGTTGGTGTTTTTGAAAGTTGAAGAAGGTAAACTCAGTGAATGTTCTTTAAATTTGGTGAGTTTAAATGTATTGTTCTTTTCAGTTTGCAAACAATATTGTGCCAAGGTTGTTTTGTTGTTATTATTACGAATAAAAATGTATCTTTAATTTTGAAATTGAAAGCGTTTGTATTTAATATTTCTGTAAGTCACCATATTTAAACCTATGGTGTCTGCCACAGAAACATCGGTCCCAATAAATATTAAATAGCTAAACGGCGGCGACGGTGTAACGGTTAGCGTATAGGACAGTAATTCCCAAGTTGGCGGGTTCAAACCTACACGATGGAAGCCGTGGATTTTTAAGGGCAAAAAAAATCCTTCGAACGCCTTCCTTCGGAGGGGAAGTAAAGCCGGCTGTCCCATGTTAGTTGGTTTACTTGCATGTAAAATATGCTCAAACCTAAATGACACCTCTGAGCTAAATTCAAATCGCCTGAATCGAAGCCCAAGAAATACCTTTCTTCGCTAGTGCGTGAAAGGAGCGTAGTGAAATTTGCATGGTCAGACGGTAGAGCGGGCCTGATGGCCCGAGACTCGCCACGTAACATATGGCATCAATTGAATTCAATTTTAATTTACCCATTAATTAACTTTTAAATGGCAAAATTAAAATCCATATCCGTAAAAAACATATGATTAAAGTTGTTGGACATTATAAAGATCATCAGGGCCTGTCTTTCGAAGTGATACGCTTCTCCAAAGTACGCTGCAGAAGCTACACCTGAGCGGAGCGTACTCCGGCTGCAGGGTTCGAGACGGCGGTGCGGTGCGGTGCGGCGGCCGCGGTCGGCTGCAGCTCGGCCAGGGAGGCTGCGGTGCGGTGCGGCCGCGCCGCCGCGGGCTCACAGGAGCAGCTCGGCCGCGATAATTGGCGCCGCCGCCGCCGCCGCCTCCTCTCCGCGCGTGTCCACGTGCTACGCAATCGATGCCTTCTAAACATAGGCCGCGCCTCCAGCGCCCCGGGCGCCGCCCCGCTCCCCGCCCCTCGTCCCCTCGGCCGCCCCCGCGAAATGACGCGCCCGCGTCACACCCTTGGGACAGCATCTCCCCGCCCCGCCCCGCCCCGCCCCGCCCCGCCCGAGCAGCGCTCCGCTCGAGGCTGAACGAAAGGAATCTTTTCGTCGGAGAGGAGCATGCTCCTGACATTGAAGCAGATGTCGGCGATAAATAAAACGGTGAATACAAGTTACCTTCATCAACGTGCCAAAGTCCTGCGTCGAATACCGTTTTTTATTAAATATTTTTTCTGATAGTGTGGCCAACACCACTGTCAGAATTTATTAAATTTATTAATTCGGTACAGATGTACACAATAATACAAAAAAATAAGAGGGAGGATGCCACTGGTTTCCTCAATGGGAAATCGGAATAGAAGGCTTACAAGTTTTTGCTGGTGATTTGCGAAATATATGGGATTAAAGGGGCTTATGATGGGGAGATAGAATTGGAGTTCGGCGGGACGCAATTTATCTTTGAAGAATCTGGACGGGATGCGGTTTACAAGAGGGTTAGTGATTTTTCCTTGTGAGAATGTTGGTTGGAAAGGAAGGTTATTGAAGAATTTTTCGGAGAGGCAATCGTTGAGCAGGGTGACTCAAGGGAATTTCACGTCTTTGAGAATTTGTATATTTGAAATACCATGAGGACTTTAAAGCAGTGCGAAAGACTTTCTTTTGTAGGGTTTGGATGTGTTTCATTGTTTTGGGGTGTCAAATATATGATAGTAATTTATAATCAGTAGTGCTTCTTTGTACGGCTAATACTTTGATTACCTTGTATCTCTCATTCAGATTAATTTTTCAGATATTCTCCTCGCCAAGAATTACGTGAACAGGAATGTCGTGTAATGAAACATTTATTCGTTGAGCTTAACCTGAATATCATTATCACAAAAACATTAATTATAGCAGTTTTGAGACGTCACTTTAAGAGTAGTTCAAACCTCTACTTTTATTTTCATCTGTGTCGAAGGAGAAAAATAGTGTAAATATCAAAAATAAGCAGAAAAAGACCAACATAATAATTCCATTGTTCATTTTCTCGCAATGTGAGAAATTTTGTTCATCTATTTATCAACTGCTGTAATATAATATTGTCAATGTCGTAAATATTTCTACCATAAATAATGTATTCGTACTGTATCTTTACTGTGCTTTTTATTGGCTGTTCTAGCTCTTTGCTGTAATGAAAAAATCATTACCTGATATATTTGTATTCTCTTAAGAATAGTTTTGCAACGTTTTTAGGTGAACTATCGTACACATTCTTATCAATGCTCATGTCACCAATGTTATTATAGAGGATTGCTTTGGCGTGCGTACAGGACACTGCCATCTATAATTATTTCTCTATTTCTGAATAGTTTCACATTGCATTGGCTGGTGAATATTCATTTTTATAGAATTATGTGTTAATTTTTATTTCCCTGCTCTCTAACTTTAGATTTAACAATAATGTTTAGTTATGTACAGATTTTGAACTATCCAGGAAGTACTCCTGCCGTACATATTTCTATAACTAGTCGAATGCTCTATGCTATTCCCTTATATAATAATAATAATAATAATAATAATAATAATAATAATAATAATAATAATTATTATTATTATTATTATTATTATTATTATTATTATTATTATTATTATTATTATTATTATTATTATTATTATATACTTTGAGTCATACATTTTATATGAATTTAAAAACATTCAGTTTAAAATACATATTTACATCACCATTTGCTAATGTAATGTTCAAATTTGTTTTCCCAGAAACTTGTTTATTCACACATCATTTTAAGCAAAAATGCAAATTCATCAAAGCACTTTTAAATAATAACTTTGTCTCTCGTACGCTTACATTTTTGAAGTTATTTATATCTATATCAAGTCTCTTGTAAATATATGGGTTTTGTTAAGCAATTTGCACATCGTTCAAGCTTACGTAGTAGTAGAGCAAGTCCGTCTCAGAAATCTATTTCTACGTACAGCTCAGAAGACAAAAAAACTGTGGCATACTCTTAAATTCCAGCTTGATGAATGAAATGAAACTTTGTTCACGAAACGTTTTATCACAGCAAGAAATCTAATTGCACTAATGTTTTCAACCAAGAACTTTCCTGGCCCGCAGCCATTCATATCAGCGGCAAAAGCACATTTTGACGACCCTAAATCACTGTACCTGCACATGCAGCATTCTCGGTCGAGAGGTATACTGCAAAGACGAAACCCAAGTAATAGCTTCATACGAGAGACATTACGCAAGCCGCCCGCTGTAAAATGTGCTCTCGCTTAATGAGAAAAAGAGACAATATTTAACCCTCTGCGGTTTCTCCCTCTAATCGGAATCGGAACTTTTATCGCCGTTTTTTCCACCACCCCGCGGTTTCGCTATAAAAAAATTATGCCCGGAAATTGAAGATCCGAAATAAACGGGCGGCCGCGTTGGGCGGTGCGCGGGAGCGGCGAGGTCTGCTCGCAGGTAATGGACGTTTTTATGACCAGGAGAGAGGCAGGGTGGGGGTGCCGGCTGCGGCACTCATCGATACATCGGTGCAAGCAACAGGCGCCAGCCGCCGCCCGCCCGCCCCGACGCCGCCCCTCCCCTTCCACACCGCCCCGCCCGCTCCCACCCGCCCCCGCCCGCCACCGCCCGCCCCCGCCCGCCACCGCCCTGCCCCGCCCGCCACCGCCCGCCACCGCCCGCCACCGCCCGCCCCCGCCGGCCCCCGCCGGCCCCCGCCGGCCCCCGCCGGCCCCCGCCCGCCCCCGCCCGCCCCCGCCCGCCCCCGCCCGCACCCGCCCGCACCCGCACGCACCCGCACGCACCCGCACGCACCCGCACGCACCCGCACGCCCCCCACGCACCCCCGCCCGCCCTTACCCGCCCTCGCCCGCCCTTACCCGCCCTCGCCCGCCTCCGACCGCCACGCTCGTCTCCGACCGCCCTGCCCACTCCCGCCCACCCCCACCCCCCGCCACCACTCCCCACCCCCGCCCGCCCCGCCCGCCCCGCCCGCCCCGCACACTCCCGCACGCCACCACCCGCCCCTGCCCTCCCCTGCCCGCCCCTGCCCTTCCCCGCCCGTCCCCGCCCGCCATAACCCCACCGCCGTGCCCTTCTTTTTATTGTTTGCACGTCCCGCTGCCCGGTACGGCTACCCGGTTTCCGAACGCCCCGCGGCGCCGCCCCGGGCGATCGCAGCGGTAGAAGAGAAAGCGGGTTCGGCCGGGGGGGGGCGAAGTGGTGGTCGGTCGGCAGGTGGACGGACAGGAATGAATGAAATCTTGCACGTGGGGGAAAGAAGCCATGCAGTGAAGGCGTAAGCGTATATGAACAAAAAAAATCAGCGTTCGGCACAACGGAGCGTTTGGTAGTGATAAAGGTGCCTGCGGTGGCGACGACGGGGAGGAGTGGATCTTCCCGATAAGGTTGTTTTCACACATAATATCATTTTTGTGGTTTACTTGATATTTGAGAAGACATCTTGTGTATGATACAGCGATATAGTTTTTGCCGGGGTATTTTTCTGGTAGTTATTTCAACATATTTTCATAAAGTAGATAAAAATCTTTGTCACAATTTGAGTGATAGTAAAATATATGTGTTGTAAAATTAGTATTTGATGCCATACACATTTAGTCAATGTTTTCTATATGTGAAATGGTTAAAAACTTTGATAAAGAATTTTAATGGCCTTTAAAACATTTCTCCATTTTTTAATTTCATTTTTAATATATTTTCTGGTTTGCCCATTAATCTCTTGTATTCCGTTTCAATTAAAGACTCATTATTTAATTACATTTCGGACAATTATGTTTATACTAAAAGTTTCTTTCAGTTGAGAATTTTTTATATTTTCTGTACATGACACGTTCAGTCAACATGGAAGGAGATGTGCAATTGCAATAAATCATCAGTTGAATCGTTTTGATGTATGATGATATTCTATAGTCATTTTATTAAAGAGTGAGGATAGCATTTTCCAAATATTTTGTGACGCGTTTAATTCTTCCAAAAAGTCCGCTCTTTACTAGAAAATCATCATTTTGTAATGAGTTTCACCACGTTAACATCATATAAAATAAAGAATTTTAGAACTAATTGAAACACTATCTGAGAACGAATTGAGTATAAAATATTTGTAAATTTTTGTTTTGTAATATTTGTAATTTTGTTTTTTTATGAGATATACATTCCATATTACTATACTTAATGTATGAAAATAAACGAAGCATTCTAAGCATCCTGATCATTAACGCATGTATGACATTTGAATCAAATGCTTTTTGTATGCTATTCCACTAGTGGGTCTAGGAAGATAAAGTAAAGATAGAAATAAAAATATCATTAGTTAACAGTTAAATGATTTTTAATGAAAATTGTAAATAAAAAGAACATGTTTTCGGACAAGATAAGACACATAACTTACGCAAATAGTCACGTAACCACTTTTAAGGCAATTATAAGTAAAAAAAGAAATGTTCAGTTATGAAAAGAAATCATTAGACAAAGTGCCTTTGCCCAAGCACCCTAGATGACATTTGATCATACTGAATACAAGTACATCAATTTTGCGTTTCCGCTTTTGTCCAAACAATTAAATAATATTCGTGTCGTATTGAAATTTGATTATTGTTCGTCACCTAAAATTAATTCCTCGTCATCCGGATGGCCGAGAACGTTAGGGTAGTACTGTCGTAGCGATCTCGAACTGAAGGATCGCGGGTTCGAGTCCCGCTTCGCCCATGGTTGTAGTTGTGTTCGTCCTTTCACACCCCTATCATCACCATATCATGTCATCTTCATAGTTACAATAACCTATTACATCGTATAGTGCTCGCTAATGACCGTGTTGTTAATGCAACCCAAAAGTAAGGTAGGAGGGGTCGTGTTATAAGGCTTCCTGATAAGATATTGCGAGGCAATCGCTCATTTAAATGATCGATTGTATCAATGACACCACTCTGTCAGCCGAAATGCTAGATAATAACGTACTAAATGGTGAATAGTAGATCCATATTGAAAAGAAAAAAAACACCAGGAAGAATGTGAAAAAAGTAACGTACGTAAGTACCCAAAATAAGTAGCCAAAAACAAAAAAAAATCATTCCCCATCGGGTAATTCCTTTCCGTCATAACTCTTTTGCGTCTCCTTTCACTTCGCCCTCTGGAGGACCAGACACTTGGTGGCCTGCCAAGTTGCGCGGAGCGGGAGACCGGGGCGGGGGGGGCCGACGAGCGGTCTTCGTGGGAGGCAGCGGCGGCGACGGCACTCCGGCATCGGAGGGCGCCCCGCGGCGAGCGCCCGCCAACTTTCCCCCCTCCGACGGCTTCTCTCCCCCGCCCCCAAACCCTCGCTCACTTTTCGCTTGTCGCCGTTTCGCGCGCACGCGACCCTTCCCCCCCCCCCCCCGCGAGTGTCGGGCGCTTTTGTTCTGACCGCAGTACGCAGGCGGTGTTTTGCTCCTTCCGCCGATTGCATCGTCGCCGTTGTCGGTTTGACATTTGCTGGTTGTAGCGAAAGGAGGTTGTGTCGAAATTTACGATGTTTCATTTCGCGCGACTCCTGAGCTTTTACACACATTTGAAGCCATGTTTCTTGTTTACGTGCGTTATTTTTTTCACATTCTTCCTGGTGTTTTTTCTCTCTCAACATTTAGTGCGTTATTATCTAGTATTTCGGCTGACAGAGTGGTGCCATTGATACAGTCGGTCATTTAAATGAGAGATTGCCACGCAATATCTAACCAGGAAGCTTTATAATACGACCACCTCTACCTTTCCAAAAAACCTTCAACGGCCAACCGGCATCGCTTGAATCGGCTTCGCCGTCACCAACTCCACCTGCACCGCGACCGCCGCCCTAAACAGCCTCTCCGTAACCAACTCCCCAGCTGCCGTAACCCGCCCCTCGCTGCCGCCGGCGCCCCGCCGGCGCTCGTAAAGCAGCAGCCGTTACCGCAGCGCGTTAACGCCGCGCGGCGCCGCGCCGGGGCCGCCCGCTGGTGGAGGCGGCTCGCGTGTCGCGGCCGTTAGCGCCTCGTTAGGAGGGCTCGCGCCGCGCCATGGGACACCTGCGCCCCACGCGGCTTTATCGCGCGCCGCACTCGCGCCCCGCCCCCCTTTCCGCGCGCGCCCCGCGCCCCCTCCCGGGCTCGCGCTCTAGCCACCTCCGCGACTCCACGACTACACCGCCCCCCCCAAATCCCCGCCCGCCCGCCCTCCCACGCACGCGCCGCGCCCGCCTCGCCTCACGCTCTAGCCCACCACGTGCCCACCCCGCGCCCACCACGCCTTACGCTCTAGCCACATCCGCGACTCCACAACAACACCGACCCCCAAATCCCCGCCCGCCCGCCCAAGCATGCGTCGCGCCTGCCACGCCTCACGCTTTAGCCCACCACGTGCCCACACCACGCGAACCCTGCGTCCACCCCGCGCCCACCGCGCTTCACGCTCTAGCCACCACCGCGACTCCACGACTACACCGACCCCCATATCCCTTTCCGCCTACAGTCTGCCCGTCGCCTGCCCGTCGCCTGCCCGTCGCCCGCCCGTCGCCCGCCCGCCCGTTCCCCGCCCGCCCGTTCCCCGCCCGCCCAAAACTCGCCCGCCCAAAACCCGCCCGCCCACGCCCACGCACGCGCCGCACACGCCCAGCCTCATGCTCTAGCCCACCACGTGCGCACCCCGTGCCCACCCCGCGCCCACCTTGCGACCACCCCGCGCCCACCTTGCGACCACCCCCGCGCCCACCTGACCTCACGCTCTAGCCACCTCCGCAACTCCACGACTACACCCCCCTCACAAAATCCCCGTCTGCCCGCCCGCCCGCACACGCGCTTCACCCGCCCCGCATCACGCTTTAGCCAACACCGCGACTCCCCAGCTACACTGCCCCGCATCGCCCCATACATCCACCCGCAAGCCCCGCCCTTCCCGCGCTCATCCCGCCACGCGCTAACTCGACCCGCGTCCACCCCACCACGCGCCCTCGCAGCCCTGCGATGTCCTGACTACCCCGCCCTATATCTCCCCACCCGCCCGCTCGCGCCGCCCACATGGCCCCTGCAACTTCTCCCGCGCCGCCCTCACATGCCCCTCGCCCAAACCGCTCCGCGCCCATCCCGGCTCTCGCCTTAACCAGCTCTGCGACACCCCGCCCCTCTTCGTCCTGTTTACCCGCTCTCGCGGCCCCTCCCACTGGCCCCGCTAGCCGCCCTCATGTCTCGCCCCGTCCTTTCATCCGTTACCCGCTCGTATGCCCGCACACGCCCCGCGCCCACGCGCCCACCTCCTTCACGCCCTAGTAATCTCTACACCACCCAGACCGCCCGATTCCTCAACGACCCATCTGCCCGCGTACAGCGTCGCCCGCACTAACCCACTCTCTTCCCACACGCAGCCCCGCTCCTTTCCACGTCACCCAACCCGCCACGCACCCACCCATTCCCTCATCCGCCCGGCTTCGCCCCATTCACCCTCCCGCACCGCCCGCACAGCCCCTCCTTTACTCTGCAACGTCCCGCCCCTTCCCGCTCCTGTTCCAGCGCACATTCCACGTTCAACATAACACGCGCTCACCTCGCTTCAAGGCTTAGCCCGCTCCGCAACGCCCCGACCACCCCGCCCCATCAACCAGCACGCCCCTCCCGGCATCACCACTCGCCACCCTCCCTTCCTGCCCCGTCACCCACCTCCCGACGTCACCTCGCCCCCCCCTCCTCCCGTCTGCGCGCCCAGGGTTTT
This sequence comes from Gryllus longicercus, assembly GCA_038098605.1. Lineage (NCBI taxonomy): Eukaryota > Metazoa > Arthropoda > Insecta > Orthoptera > Gryllidae > Gryllus > Gryllus longicercus. Next base: position 2,329,473 of record JAZDUA010000146.1, on the reverse strand, counting down.
ACCACCTCACACCATCTCACGCCACCCTGCGCCTCGCTTCACCACCCCACCTCCCGCCATACTCGCCCCGCCCTCTCCCCGTGCTCGCCACCGCCGCGGTCCACAGACCACGGCGTTATTGCCTCCCCCCCCCCCCACCCGCGGCGCGTGGGGCCAGGTCGGGTCGCAGCGCGCCGCAGGGCGCCAGGTCGTCGCCAGGGCCTAACGGCACGCGGGTTAAGTAAAGCCGCGGCGGTGGGTGGGGCGCGACCTCGCCCGGCGGCCAGGCGGCGCTTCGTTAAGGCGCGCGAAGCATCCGCTGCTATGGTACGACGGCAGCGGAAAGAGAACTGTAATCGCACTTGTTTGTTGAGCGGGTCGGCATTTCCGCGGAAAGGTCGAGGGTGGAGCGAGACGTCCTCATGAATTAGGTGCATCGGCAAGACTCTAATATACATGACGCTTAATGGAATAACTTTTAAAAGTCAACACCGTATCGTCTGAAACAGAAAATAGCAATCTCTAAACTCTGCTGGAAGTTTTTAACTATAAATGATGTGAACGAGTACTTCCGAGGTCGATTTCTGAAAATTCTTGAATTTTAGTTTCAAGATTTACCTTATTCGTCATTTCAAGTGCGTACGATTCACGGTCATCAAAATCGAGATTTTTCTTAAGATGCCAGTCGAATAAACTTCTACTGATAAAACGAATTCAATGCTGTTTGCATTCTAATTTACATTAAAACATCTACAGTGCTTCAGTAACTCAGTGCTAGATTTTCTGGCATGTGAAATGTTATTGCATGTAAAGGTTTTTATTTGCATTCTTCTTTCATAAAAACTCATGTTCGCAACTCAAAACAAAGCACAAACTTTCGTCATTTCTTGAACGTGGAGCCTTCAATAAATCGATCATAATTTTGGAAACTTCCATGCACTCTACATGAACTACTGACATTTTGTCTCAAAAAATTCAATCTCGTCGGTTTTATGGCGTTAGGGTAATTAAAACACGATGGAAAGTTTTTCGAGCTTGGAAAATTGAGGTCTTAACACAATGGATAATACATATCTTTTAATTCGTATAAAGGATTTTTCTAAAACGCCCGCATTTCTGCAAGGCAGCTTTTCTGGCTATTATTAAACAAAAAAATTACTTTTGTTTAAAAGTAAAGTACAGATATTTCAAGTTACCAGCATAAAAAGTTCTATAGTTTCAGCAATTAAGTTCCTTGTGAATAGAGATAAATTCAGATGAATAATTTAAGCACTCATCAAGATCTCCTAGAGTTAAATGAATGCTCTTTTAATTAAAATTCCAAGATCATAAATTTGATATAAATAAAATAATTTTAACGTGAAATAACTTTTATATAAGGATACGTGAAGTTAGTTTTCTGTGATATTCGAATGTTGGTTATTTTACAAATGTTAACATTTTGAGGAATACTATTAAAAAGGGAATACTATTAAAAAGGGTTACTAAGGCCCAGCAATATTACTTTGCCCTAATTGAAAAAAACATTACTGCCCTACGTATGCAACTAGCCGAAGGTCGACGACGCCGTTCTGTTGGATACGGCCATACGGACAAAATGGCGGTCATCTCGCGCTGTGGTCACATTGTGTGGTCCTGTACCCGCTCGGCGCTGTGAACTATCCTCCTCTATCCACATACGCATCGCAGTTGTAGTAGCGCGCCCCGTTCACGCCCCGAGCCGCAATGTCACAGAATGACAAACCCGTTCCAAAAGACCGATCATTCTGCCCCGTTCGAACTCCTTCAGATGCTGATATTGCGCTCAGATGCGCTCTTTCGCGTCGACAAGGCATACTGGCACCTGCTTGAACGTTTCCACATTGTTTACGCTTTACACCGACTAGGTGTGGCGTAACACTGACCTGACCAGTCACACAAAGGAGGGCGCTGCTACGCCAACCTGCACGTTAATTTAATCCCTTGTTCTGAATACACTGTTCTACACATCCACCAATTTTTAAGTGATTCCAACCATTCCTTCTGAGTGTTGCAATTTTTGCAAACAGAAGTGTGTTTACGTGCATTTGTTCCGTACGATAAAACTTAGCCCAGGGCCAGTATGGCCACTGTCTCTGGGCGACTCTGACCGGGAGGTCACATTTTCTAGTTCCGAACCTGGTAGATTTTCGGCACTAGGTCGAATTCAGTCGTGTCTGGAGATTTCCAGCGGCCGCTGTTCTGATCGGTAATTTTCCGTGATATCTTCGTTCAATACCATGCTAATGCTGAAGCTGTATCTTAACAAATGAGCTACGGGTTGCACGATGGGAAGGGAATCACAGCCACCTCCCGGCACTCACTACACTAATAGGACTAATGACCCTAGAGTTGATCTATCAATCACTCTTTCAATTTCTTAGAATAGAGAGAGGCTTTCTGCTAGGGTTTCTATTACTTCTGTTTAAGAACCTCTGGCATTGGGAGGATTTAAGGACGTTAGGACGTTGTCACAAATAATTTTTGGGGCATATCATCTCCAATTAAAAATTAAAACTGATTGTGTTGCTGTCAAATGAGGTTAGAGTCCCTACAAACAGAAAGTGACTCATTCCATTGTTTCACCGACCCCGATATTTTATATTCAGTTGTCAGGAGAATTGGAACTATGTGGTATTCTGTATGTTGAATACCATGAATCTATCCCAAACCAATATTAATATTCCTGAAAATCGTCATCATAACGTCACCAATTGTTATAATTTTCCTTCAGCTTCTGATTGCCGCCTGGCGGGGCAATCGGGTGAGAGCATATTAAATGGCGGCGGTTGCTCTACTCTCTGTTTCGAGGGACTCTAAATGAGGTGTTATTGGAACGACGTCTGGCGGTATTATTCGGTAATTTTCACGCCGCGCAATCTGAGTGACGGGTAGAAGAGACGGCAATCGCTCTTGCACGTTTGTGCAGAAAGTCAGCGACTCACTCACGCAGGGGCATTCGCACGCATAAGAACTCGAGGTCTGCAGAGGTAGAAGTATTTGTGTGTGTGTGTGTGTGTGTGTCTCCCTAGCCGCGATGCGCGCTAGAGATGTATGTATTGGTAAATAGAGAGAAACTACAAGAACTGGATTGTAAAGGCACTATCAGGTTCAACTAAATACACTATCAATCTAATATACAAAAAAATAAATGTTTGTTCGTATTTAATACGCTGTCGTACTATTCATCCGATTGCGATGAAACTTTGTCAACTTATAGCTTACACTTGCGCGAAGAATATAGGTGCAGTACAAAAGGAATATGCCTGTCGCACAAAGACGCAAAATGGGGGGGCGTTGTTGATGGTGATTTATGCGTTTATGACTCAAGCGCTCCTGAACAGAAGCTCCAGGTAACTCGTTACACCATCCAGTATTAAGTGCGTTTTCGCTGCATATTCTTCCCCTGTGAATGTGCAATTTGGCCGGAATTATTACATGAACGTTATCTCGGACATATGAATTAAATCTCTGCAAGACTGTCATAGCAACCGCATGCCCAAACTTGATGGAGAACGTTTTAACAATAAGATACTTGAAACCATGTCCAAACCTGGACTTAGAACAATATACTCGCGAGCAAGTCTATCATCGATTAATTTTTTTACAGAGTGTAGCGTAAAACGTGATTAACACGTAACAGTATCACGTAACCAGTAGCGCGTGAAGTGTAATACTTGCAAAAGCTAAGCATTGCCAGATCCATTAGTAATATAAACACAAAATACAGATTTATAACGAAAAACATAATATAAAATTATTTTGTAAAAACGAATAGGATATAATAAAGGAGGAAAACGTATAATAAAAATTTCCCGCTCTAGTAGCAGAGAAATGGAAGATGCCCGTTAGAGTGTGCGGCGTATGGGGTACGTGCGGTTTCAGGGATCTCAATGGACATAATCTTCAATAAACACGGTCCTGGATCCGATAACGCAGTGTGCCAAAATGACTACAACTAATATCAGAGGAGCTAAATTAAATTTCTTCTTGGGGCATGACAATAATCACAAATAGCTGAAAATTTAACCTTTCGTGTCGACTTAAAATTGCTTCGTGGTCTCCTAAAGAACCTCGGATTCAGAATTCATTTATGATGAAGGAAATTTTGAAATGGAAAAATCTTAAATTTAACTAAATAAACGAAATAGCAGTAAATTAAAAAGTATGTTCTACTATTCGTTACGATAAATTAATAATATGGCAGTTTGATTTCAACGCGTCGTTTTTACAGGTAACTTCTAGTTCTACAATAAACCTTTATTGCAATAATTTTCGAACACGTGTGCATTCATTATTTTTCTCGTGATATACAGATGCCCACAGAACAAGACTATTGACGATGTCGATACATGTGAACGGAAACTCGCCCATGAAGTCCGATATTGAATGTCGGGTGCGCAGATGCTCTAGCAATTAAACTTACGCAAGCGCACTGCGGTCGATTGTCGTATGCAATACCCTTCCCTCGTGCTATCTGTAGTCTCGAATCAATATTTCATCTCGATTCGCGAGGCAGAGGAAAATAACATCCACCGCGGTTCGCTAGGGATATGAAATGGCCGCCTCTCTGATTAGGTCTGTCCTACCGCGCCCGAACTTTTACATTTCGGCCCTATCTCGCTCACCGCGCGGAGTGCAGAGCGAACAAATTTAATATTTTCAGTTTTGATGTGCCCACAACTGAAATATCGGATCTTCTTTGAAATTATTACTGATATTTATTGGCACACGGAATAGTTTTTCATTGATACCTACATTTATTATGCAAACGTGCACGAAATAATGTCTTAAAATTATGCTGATAATTTTATTACAATTTCTTCTAGGCTGGCATTCCTGCTTTAAAATGAGTTAAGTAAATAATATTACCTTGGAATTTTGAGAATTTACTGTAAGTTACAAAACGTTAACTGAAGGAAACCTTTTGGTGTTCAGTTGCTTTAATTTAGTCACCAAATGTAACATTTTCTTCAATGCAGAAGTTGGGTTGCAAATCATATTTTAGTTGCAGCATTTTTAATATATTTTCAATAAACTTGAAATTTTTGAAAATCTAAATTCGTAAAGTAGTTATTACATGAAGTGAACACGTTGAAAAAAGAATATTTTTGTAAGTTCAACCAAGTGAAAAGGAAATAAGGACACTCGAAAATATTAATGAAAAGTCGAAACCAAAGTAACTATTAAAAAGTCAAAAAAGCGCGATAATGTAAAGCTCATGCTCCAGAAACTTTTCTATTAATATGAAAATACAGACAAAGTGATAATTATTTAAATTCTTGATAGGTACGAAGTGGGCAACAAAATCTATAATTGAACTAATGCAATAATTTAATGCAACTGAAGAACTATGCAAAACTTGGCAAAACTTTGTCAGAAATTAACATACAATGTAGGCTTTCACGGCCGGTTTCCACATCAAAATCAGTTGTTTCCGGGCTTGAAGGCCGTGGTCCAATGGAAACTTGTCCATACGTTTCGCCTGCAACTGTGGCAGGCATCCTCAGAACCGCGGGAGCGTCAGTCAACGCGGCGCTGCCAACTAGGACACTTCGCCCCCGCCAGCAACGCCACTGAGGATGCCTGCCACAGTTGCAGGCGAAACGTATGGACAAGTTTCCATTGGACCACGGCCTTCAAGCCCGGAAACAACTGATTTTGATGTTTGTCAAAAATGTTTGTTGTTTCTAAAGCCCAGTGATTGGATAAATTCCCACTACCCATGGCGTGAATTCTTGGACATTTTTAAGTTTGATACCACTTGGGCGCCCAACATTACACACTGTTGTCCTTTTGTTCGCGTCAGGTACAGACACAACCATGCGCTCTGTTATAGATATCCGTTACATTTGTCGTTCAAAAAAATGTGCTCTATTGTTAGAACAGGCAATGTCAGAGGCCTCAATTTGGCTAGACACTTACCCAGAATTATTTTACGTGCCCCAAGCTTGACATGACATACTAAGGATTTTCCACTCTTCAAAAATTCCCCACTCCCACCCTACCCCACAGCCAGTAGGAACAGGCAAAGGTAGTTTCATGAGTCCATGTGCTCATACCACTGTGACTGTCCTTGTAAGGAATTTAAATTGTGTATAATACGTTAATGAACAATGACAATATAATTATCACATTTAATGAATCTACATAAACCAATTATTGTAGCAATAAACTCAAAAAATAAGAAAAAACGCATGCATATTTAACGTCAGTAGTATATGTATATCATGTTTCTAAAGAATATTTATTTACACGTACATATAGAAAATTCGTTTCATGTATCACGGTTGCATCATGAAATGTTTATAAGTAACTTGATACACTACTAACATTCTTTATTTTTCTGAGTAATGTAACGAAACCAATGCTTCCAAAACAGCTGGTTTAACAATATCTGCTGTCAGTATCTACACGATACCTACATGTACGAGTACTTTCATTATATAATATTAATATGTGAAATGCAGCACCGTTTTTGTTATAGTATACGAGATAGTATCGTTTGCTTGAGTGCTATTCTTTAACAATGACAATTCAAAAATGTGGAACCATTCATGTCTGACATCTATTTTTCCCCAAGATCCATAGACCTCATACGTCGGTCTATTCATCGGCAATACATATGCCGCATGCTTGCGATTCGCAAATACCTTTGCCTAGCTCTGTATGCTCAGCGCTGCGTGCCGGCGACGAAATGGCGCCGTACAACGGTTGAAGGTGCGTTTTTTCTACCTCTTAAGCTCTTAAGCCCTCGACGCAATAACGCGCGGAGGAGATGCGCATCCATTTCAGACGTCCGAAAATTCCACCTCTTATAGCCGCTAGGGCCGCGTTTCTGCCAGTGAACTACGGGCTGTGGCCAAGGTAGCCGGTTAGCGCACACAATGGACGCAACGACCTGAATACCGCACGCCCAAGAGGCCCATATGTAGCATTTTGCAAAAGAGGCCGGGAAGAAAATTCACCACTTTTATCCTCAACTCATTTTCGAAGTTTGAAAAGTTGAAACGTATGTTCGTTTCTTTCGGTTTGTTGAATCTTTCTTCCGAATTTTCTATAGATGTGATTGAATGGAATGTTTGCTCTTTTAAGAGATTTCGATTTCGTGAACTCTAAAATCGCAGGTAAAGATTTTATTTTTTTATTTGGTTTATAAAGTTATTTCTCTTTGAGTTTTAAATATCCCATAAGTGAGAGAAACGTGCTATTTGTTAGAACAGTTTTATACTCGAGTTTTATACTTTTATACAGTTAAATCCTATTGAGATTCAAAATAGAGTACAGAGTGCAGTACGTCTTTTCGCATTTATTTTAAACTATCGGATTCCTCAAGTTTGTCGACTCTCGTGAATCCATTGCTCCTTTTTTACTGCATCACGTTTTGTAAAATGGCAACGTGGTAACAGTAAAATGCTTTATCGAACGTGTTGACCCTGGCAAAGAGGTTCGCTTCATACACTTTAGAAGAACATTTCAGCACTTCGAGTAATTGCTTCTAAGTGGAGTATCTAAAATGAACTATTTATCCCCATCTCAGCCACATTATTGCGACAATAAAGCACAATACTCAGAGGTAATCCATTTGAGTGTAAAAGCGACATTGGCATTAACATCGGTCTGAACGTGCGAGGGTGTGCATATCTGTTTTATGATGATGATAGTAAGCATCACGACTTTCTTCTCGGCTTTCATGGTGTGCTTGATTATCAACGGCGTTAAACGATGAATATTCCCGCAACGCCGCGTAATGCCATCGTTCAGTGACGAGCAGTCTATATTTTTCTCTCAGAAGTTTTAATGTCCTCCTATATACCAATTCAGAGGCTACGCATTGATTAACGAAGCACGCATTGATTAACGATTAACGCTTTGTAGCTCGCTCACATATAAAAGGGCTATTAAAACAAAACTTTACAAAAGCTCTAAAATTTTAATTCAAATGTAATTCCCGTTGACTCTTCCGTAAATACTAAATAAAACTTCCATCGTACATTTTACCTTCATTTGTTAGACAGATATTATAGACTCTCACATATTATGACTCAGATACTCATAGCCTGACGTTTGTCAAACTATGTACATAACTGAGGAGAGTAAACTATTTCGCGAAGTGATTGATGGTAATTACTTTAAAATATTTTGCATTAAAATCCTATTTCACCAGCATGTTATATATTTGTATATGTATCGTTTTTTACTGGCAGATTACTTCTTCATATGCGATGATACAACTCTCCTTCGTATTCCTCGGGTTATGGCAATATTACAAAATGGTCGTTTATCTCCACATATTTTCTTCATAGGCATCCACAATTTTCATGAATTTTATGGTAAAAATGTTATATACAGAATTGAAAAAGGTTGATTGATAGACAGTTTAATTTTTCGGCGTTTGTTTGCTTTATTTCTAACTTAACATTCATTACTCTTATGCATTCAGTTTATTTAATATATCTACAAATTTCATATTTATATCTCTTCAAAGTAATAAGACAAATAATTTTAAATATTTGTGCTAAAAAGTGGTAAACACCTTCTCGTATCGTTTATAAATGTTACGTAAAGTAATATAATTATAATTAAATTGTAATTTATATAGTATCAATATATCATCTATCTATTTCACCTCTCTTCACCGAAAACTTTGAAAAATCGTTTTAGAACGTATCATTTAACTTTTTTCGTTCAGGTCATTTCGCACTCTCTTACTCTCGAAAACTTAAAATTTCGAGAAAGCGGTTCGCGCAGCTTCTCACCGCGCACCTGGTCGCCCAGGAGTTTTAACCCCGGAATTAGACTCAAATGGCACAAGACCCTCTCGGCCGATGTGATAGTACGCGCGACTACACGAGATGGCCTCGGCGAGAATACGGTCTCAAAATTGTTTCAGTTTGTCACCAAGGTAAATTTCTTCAGGGGAGTATCAGCCTCCTCACATCACTAGCCGAAAACCCCCCAAACAACACGACATGTAGGAATTAGGGAGGAAATAGCAATCGCTCGCTGACAAAATGGAAAACTTACCTCTCCTAATGTCGAGGGAAATACCGCGTTACGCGATGGAGTATCACAGAATATCCTCAGGTGCACTTAATATTCTATCATTCAACTAGTTTATAATGTTGAACTATGTTGCATTGTACATGTTTTGAAAACAAGCGACATTGGAAGTGAGTTTTCAAACTTGTACGAATGCAATTAAGCAACATTACAAACATGTTGCATACGTTATTTCTTTTGTATAATAGTATTATAAATTAATAAGAGAATAAAAGGTAATTTTGCCGGCCAGAATAGACAATCTAAAAAAGCAATCTAAATTTCATTATGACGCGCGGGTACTTGACATCTGTGCGAAAACGCAGTGGTTGGCTGTTCGTATTACCTCTACCTCCCTACGATTCTCTCGCTGCAATTGGCTGAAAGTGAGATGACGCAATTATGTGAGCCATAAACGGCAAATACGTCATCATCCGTGCCGTAAGATGTCTTTTTATGGACAATGTCTTGCAACGAAAACGGTTGTTTACAATGCAGGAATACAGAAAAAAGGCTTTGTTCATAACACAATGACTCTCGAGCTATAAGCTCCCATCCCAATGTCGGAAGAGACGAGTGCCACCGCCCCGCCGGCTCGCAAGCCAGCCCACTCGCCAGCCACTCGCCGACCCGCTCGCTCCCTGCACGCCACTCCTCCTACCGCCGCCCCGCCACCGCCCCGCCCACCGCCTCGCCCACCGCCTCGCCCACCGTCCCGCCCACCGTCCCGCCCACCGTCCCGCCCACCGTCCCGCCCGCCGCCCCGCCCGCCGCCCCGCCCGCCGCCCCGCCCGCCGCCCCGCCCGCCGCCCCGCCCGCCACCCTGCCCGCCGCCCCGCACCCTGCCCGCGGCTCCGCAGCCTGCCCGCCGCCCGCCGCCCGCCGCCCGCCGCCCGCCGCCCGCCGCCCGCCGCCCGCCGCCCGCCGCCCGCCGCCCGCCGCCCGCCACCCCGCCGCCCACCGTGCCCGCTCCGCAGGACGCACCTGTTGCGCGGCCGCCCACACCGCCCCGCAGCCGGTCATCGTGCACCGCGGGCGGGCATCGAACGCCTTCCCTCCCCCCTCCGCGGCTCCCACACCCCCTCTCCCCGTCGCGACCACGCTTCCCGGGCGCGTGGCCGGCCGCGCCTTTGATGTGGCGCCCGACTGCGTTCATTGCGTGTTTGTTCCAACAACGGCTGTTGATAATTTGCGCGCCGCCGTGCGCTGCTCGATCGCGCCGCGCGTCCAAACGCACCGCTGTGGCGTCGGCTGAAAAAGCCGCAAATCCGAAGGGCTTCCCACCGCGCGCTGCTTATTTCCCCCGCGACAATCCCGGACGCTCCTCCCCGCCCCCGCCCACATCTCTGGCGCCTCCATTCCACGTGGGCGGAGACTGGGAAAATTCCTTATATCCGCCCCGTAAGGCACGCATAGCGAACGAAGGAAAGAATCGTGCACGAAATCTGTGACGTCATAAATATGAACTTTATAAATAGAGTTTAACAAAAAATACGGATATATTTTTAGTATTAATAATGAGATTGCTACGTCCATACGTATCTTAACTTCATAACATAAAAATCGTCTGCACTTGCTATTCTTGGACTAATATAGCTATAAAATTGTAGCTATAAATTCTTCAATGAAAAAGTCATGAAACTGCATAAAAAATTGTGATGAATATTATTGTAATGACAAAATTTGCCTACGCATGTTTACTTATTTTTATGTATTTATATTTCAGTTTTTTAACTTGTTTGGTGGCTGAAATTCTTGATTGTTTAAAGACATAAATACCATGTGACGCTACTTCGACACTTTTCGGGTTTAAGACGTTCTCTGACGGAGCAAAAGCAGCCTTAGGGTAAAGTGAAAGGAATGAGAAGAAAATATTTGAAGGAAAGCGCATGCATCGGGTCAAAATTTGTTAATTCGCGTGACAATAAGGAAGACGGGTAACTATGGAGATATGCGCTGCAATTCTAATCACCTGTTTATCCTGCCCTCGTGGAACTAAATCTGTTTAATGTCAACACACTCGTCATTTGCGATGTTGTCATTTCTAATACCCTCATTTCTCGCAATGCGGGAATTAAATTATTTTTTTAGAATTTCAGCTCAATATCTCTAATACTTAGTGTAACTTTTCTACCAACGCTCTTTTGTGGATTTTTTGTGAATACTGCCACACACTAACCTGTTCAAAAAAAGAAACAGAGAAAGAAGAAGCAAATGAGATTGAGAGAGCATGTGATAGAGTAATATGAATATAATGTACGAAAAGATATGAAAATGATGCTTGACTGGAAGATATAGGAGGTATGTAGGAGTTAGAAAAAGGGACCTAGAAAACAAAACACAAATGTTATGCTGTAATGTGTAGATAGACCTGACATTGTTATAAGTTGTAACTCACAAGAAACGCAGATGGTGAATGATCAGATAGTATCGCAACAGCATCATCAAGATTAGACATGACTCTAATTTTGTCGTAAAATGAAAATCTACTTCGAGATCGTGACGATAAGATAGTGTGGATCAATGTGGTGAAAGCCATTTACACACAAAATGAGGGATGTGGTCTACCATTACAACACCGAAGTAAATGATGTCGCGAGGAGAATATTGTTAGGAAAATGACATATTCAGAAGGAAATGAAGAGGATCATTCTCAGGGTCTCAGTAGTTTGAAAAAAGAACGTTATTTCTATTAAAAGACATGAAAAAAGATACTTAAAAATAGTTAATGTAAGGAACAAATTAAAATGGGTTGGACCAAGAAGCAAAGGTTAAAATGGGTTGGACCAAGAAGCAAAGGTTACAATGGGTTGGACCAAGAAGCAAAGGTTAAAATGGGTTGGACCAAGAAGCAAAAGTTAAAATGGGTTGGACCAAGAAGCAAAGGTTAAAATGGGTTGGACCAAGAAGCAAAGGTTAAAATGGGTTGGACCAAGAAGCAAAGGTTAAAATGGGTTGGACCAAGAAGCAAAGGTTAAAATCGGTGGGAACAAGAAGTAAACCATAATGAGTTGGGCTAAGAAGAAATTATACGTAAAAACAGGGGGAACTAGATGGTAAGGGAAGCAGCCCATCGCCTCGGCAACTGCCAGGCGGCGCCGGAGCGACTGCGTGGAGAGTGAGACGCGCTGATTCCTAATTTCGCCCGACGATTGAAACGTTAGCAGCGCAGAGGGCGCGCGCGGCTGGCCTTTTGTGCGACTCCCGGCTGCCCCGGGCGCCCGCGCCCGCGCCCGCGCCCGCGCCGCCTCCGCAGAGCCTCCTTTCGCCGGGGCTCAATGCGGCTCCGCCCCCCTTCCGCCCGTACAGCTCCCTCCTTCCCTCCCTCGACTCCGCTCCGCACGCAGGCCTCGCTCCCGCTTGCCACGCCTCCCTCACGCACTCTCTGTTGCCATCGGCCCCCTCACGTCACCACTACTTTCCTTGCCCCGCTTCCGTACCCACTCCGTCCCCGCCCCCCACCCGCCCGCCCGCACCAGCACCCTCCCTCCCACACCTCCACTTCGCACGGGCCTCGCTCCGGCTTGCCACGCCTCCCTCACGCATCCTCTCTTGCCATCGCCCCCCACACTTCTCCGCTCCTTTCCTTGCCCCGCTTCCGTACCCACTCCGTCCCCGCCCCCCACCCGCTCGCCAGCACCAGCACCCTCCCTCCCACACCTCTACTTCGCACGGGCCTCGCTTCCGCTTGCCACGCCTCCCTCACGCACTCTCTCTTGCCGTTTGCCTCCCCCTCGTCACCGCTCCTTTCCTTGCCCCGCTTCCGTCGTCAGTCCGTCGTCGCCTCACCCACGGCCCAGTTCCCACCCCCAAACCGTCTCGCTCCGTCTCTTTTTTGTGGCGCCCATTTCCCTCTTCCCCGACTCCCCCTCCACTTTCACTCCTTCCCCTCCCAACAGCTGAGGCACCCGCCCTTCCTCTGCACCACTTCGAGGACACCGCTTCGCACGCAGGCCCCATTTAGGGCCCCTTCCCACGTGAAGCGGGTGGCGCGCCACGCAGCAGCGGGCCGCGTAGCAGAGCATTGGTTTGAATGGAGGCCTTCCCACGTGCAGCGGGTGGCGGCTGCTGCGGCAGCAGACGCCGAACTCCGGCCACCAGAAGCGCAGGAGTGGCCGCGCGCCACCGCTAGCAGAACACAGCTTTAAATGGGAGCCTTCTCACTGTGCCGCCGGTCGCGGCGTTCTACCTGCTCGGGTCCCTTTGTTCGTCGTCGCCGGAGGGTCGGCGAAATAGGTTTCAGACCCCTCCAGACCCCACCCCCTTCCACGGCGGGCGGCGGTGCGGCCGTGACTCCGGCGGTGGCTCCGGCGGTGGCTGCGTCGGAAGAGCTATGCTCCTTGAACGAAGCGCGCGGCGGCCGCGCCGTGTGAAGCGGGCCTTAGCCTTCCCCTCTGCGATGCCTCCGCCCTGCCCCTCCCTTACTCTCCTGTCACCGCTCTAGTCCTTACCTTCGATTCCACCTCTGGCCCCGTAATGCCCTTATCCCCCGTCACGCCCAGCCCAGTCCCCATCCCGCCCCATACCGCCCCGCTCCGCGTCGGCCACCGTTCCCACTACATCATCGTCCTCACTCGGGTCCCATCCCTCCCTGTCCCCGCCCCACTCCAGCCCCACTCCTGCCCCATCCCCATCCCCCTCTCCCATTCCGCCACCACCCCTGCTCCCAAATCGGCCCTCAACCCTGAACTCTTACCCCCCCCCTGCCTGGCCACCGTCTCGCCGAGGAGCCACTCTCTCTCCCTACCCCACCTCCTCTCCTACAACCGCCTCCACGTCGCCCCTTCCCCTAACCCCGATCTCACCTCCTACTCTACCACGCCCGCCTCACCACCACCGCCCCTGTGCCACCCCTTCGCGGGCTTTCCCCCTCGTTCATCACGCCCCACGCCGCTCTCCGGTCTTCTGCTCCGCCCGCCCCAGCGCCCTACCCCGCCCGCCGCCTCGCCCCCGCGCGCTCCCGACCGCTTCAGACGAAACGCGCTCCCGATTTGTCGCCGCTGACGCGGCGCGCTCGCTCCATAACCCATTTGAAGGGCTGCTCGCTTGCCATAGAAGCTCTTTCTTGTATTTCCAATCGGATACGTCTATTTTGGATTATCGAGGGGCGTATGAAGAGAGGAAATATAGGAGTATATTTTTACTCTCGTCATATTCGCGAAAGACGAGATTGGAGTTTTTTATGAAGCAAGTGTGAAAGAGCTCAGGGAGAACGTTTTTATATACATGAGTATATGCATATGGAATATAAAATAATGGAAGCAAAATCTAAAAATTGCTAGTAATATAACTAATTTATTACAAAATTATGCTTTTATTTTAGATTCCCTCTTCAACCAAACCGAAATTCGATTTTTCTCTAATTTCTACTCTTAATAAACAAGATACACCAATGCTCCTGTTAAAACTGGAGATAATATTTTTTAACTTCAAAGAATCGTGTTTGTAAGTACGTAACTACAGTAAAATAGTACATCCAAATTTGTCTTCGAGATCGAGAACAGGTAAAAATATCACTCAACAAATCTTCTTGTGAATAAATGATTAACTGCAAGTGATTGCAAACAAAGCATAAACCGTATGCAGTCTCTTATCCTGACAATTTAAGGTGTGAAAACCTGTTAAGAAAAAAGTGTGTTTCAAAGATTACTCGAATCCTACCTCGCAGTTTCATGGACACGCGAAATAAACAACAGAATCTGCAAAGTACCTTTAATTACCCTCCTTTGAAAATGGCGAGTTTTCAATGTCAGGATTCATCAATTCAGTTATTTGAACATTCGATTTAGGCGTCTTGTCTAAAACACATCCGATCTTTTGGTTGCAGATAATTTTCGCATCTATGTCTTAGGCTAAAAGGGTTGCCTTTCATTCACATTCACAATAACACATTCCAGAGATCCAGCGTCATTTAATATAATCACTTTTTGAATCAAATGATCACAATTTGAAGCAAACGATCGCGTGCTGGAAAATTTCTTATAACGACTTCTGATTGGTATGTAACTTATCATACTTTGGGCTCATGTCATCAATTGAAGTCACTGCTGTGCCTCTGGCTTGTTGATCCCAGGGTTTGCGTCCTGTCGGTGGCACTAGCTAGGTCTATTTCAGCTGCTGTCTGTAGGAGAATTCCAGCGGCCGGCTGCTCTCTTTGATAGTTTCCCGTAGTTTCTCCGATCAACAACAGGCGGATGGTAGAGCAGTACCCTAATAGACCGCGCACGATCTAACCTCACCTTTTACTTTCACACATTTACCCTTATGTTCACTACATTACCACACATGCCAGGAGATCAGTCGGGTGCTTAGATCTTGTCGTGAGTGGGGCATTTGCCCTCTGGTGGGAGACAACTCATTGGGAGAATCCTCGCAAGCCGACAGGTCGGTCAACGCCCATTTTATCTCGCCGTCCATCGGAGGAAGACCTCCGTCACCTCCCACATAAATATACTACACTCACAGGACTAATAGCCTAAACGGTTGACGCTCCCTGAACCACTAATCAATCAATCGTCATGCTTTGGTGGTTGACGGTTTATATATATATAATATCTAACCGCCTTACCTACACCACACAACTTGTACCTTCTGCACACTCAGCCGCATGCACTGTAAGCAGGTCGTTAAGATATTATGCTCGTGAAGCGAGCTTAGAATCTCAGGAAGCAGGATCTTTCGGGTACGAGAAAGGTCTGAACCCTCGACACAATAAAAGACACACAAATCACACATAAACGAGCATATAATTCACTCAAAATTCTGTGGCGTGAGTTGATAACAAAGAAAAACAAATCAAAAACCAAAATCACACTTTTCAAAAATATTCAAATAAACACAAAAGAAATCTTTCAGCCTATTTAATGAATAATCTCTTAATTTTCTTCAGAACTATTTTCTGAAACAATTTCTTTAGCCAGTACTGGGAATTCCCTTTGAAAACTCAATACGCCTAAATTGAAATTACACTAGTTACAATTGCACGTGAAATTAAACTTAATTTACAATCTCTTGCCTTTCTTTAAAAATATAACATACAATGAATAATATGTGGGCAAGTGCACTACTCTCAATTTTATCTGCTAATAACAGAATAATGACTGATCCAATATAATGGTTAAAGGCAAGTAATTACGCATACAAATCTCCCACTGCAAAGCTGCAAATTATTACCACCCGTGTCCTCAATTTTCTAATACTTCTGGAACTAGTCTTTTCCCTGCCGACGTGAACTTGACCTAATTTCGTAGTTCTACAGGTTACCTCGAAACTGTCCACTTTTCAACCTTGAAGTCGCGTGCTGGGTTCCGCACCGCGTTGCTCGATTCCAACCTCGCGTCGCCTGCGCTGTCCTCTTGCGTCTTTTTTTTCAGTCGTCTTCTCCCCGGCCCCTTCTACCCGGTAGATTCGCGTCTTCTTCCGTTTCCACTAATCGTCCTCTTCCCCTTTCGGCTACTACCAGCGCCTTTAATTACGCCCACGTTGTAGAAAATAGTCCCTTGCACTACCCTGAATGTTGGTGCAAGTGCCTCGCTCGTTCCTAACTTTTACTCTGTTAATCAAGAACTTTCAGAGCTTTCCTAACAACGGGCAACTTTTCACTTCCCGAACTCGTTAATAAAAGAATACTTTACTATTTCTCACTACTGCGCGGACGACTAACTAGACGTCTTTGCAACGCCGGAAACTCCTATCTAAAAAGTCGTTGCGGCGGCGAATACTATCTAACCTGACGAGCGTTGACGAAAATCTGCTTACTTGCCGAGCGGTGATTACCAGGAGAGCTGCTTCTTCGGCGAACGCTGATAGGAAAAAGAGAGGGCTTCCGCCTGCGCGCTCGCCTATTTATTGGCGTTGCCTGGGGAAATTCTCGGTAGCGGGGGGATGATTTCTCCTCCTTCAACCCTTCACCAGTAAGAACGTGGCTTGATAGTTCGTGGTGACTAGTACGAGCAACGGATACCAGGCTGCGCGTTTTGCTACTCTGGTTTTCGGCTGCTCTTCTCGCTGCCTGTGAACGTTCATGCCGACGGAACGGTGGTGTTATGGGGTGTATAATCCCATATCGCCACAATATATATATATATATATATTGAAACACAGAATGTTTCCTTATACTAATTAGAATCATTAGCATAAGAAATTAGAGGTCATTTTGGACTGCGTGGTACGCACGACCGGCGCGACGGACAGCGGTGGGGAGGGCCAGCCGCTGCCGCCGCCGCCGTCGCCGCTGCGAGGGTCGTGGGAACGACGGTTGAAAAACCGAGCGTGGAGCGGCAGGAAATTGCAGCCGTTAGAACAGTTGCGGAGAAGTTGTCGTTGGCTGCAGACGTGTCGTGAGAAGCTCGCTGCTTCGCATGGACAAAGAAAGCACGCGGCGAGTATTATAGAATATTAGCCAACGCAAGAACAATAGGCATGTTAGGTAGAGGCCGGGAAAGTGATAAATATAAGAGATCAGTGCTAGGAGAACAGTAAATCGCGCTTATGCTATTTAACGCAGTGAGAACAATACCAGAACTGTGTGTGGCGAAGCTGATACCGACACGTGCAGTGGCCGCGTGTTAGCTAGTTATATCAAAACGATGAAAGATAATTAGAGGGAAGTGCGACGCCGAAGTACCAGGAGCCAAGCCCGAGGGATTCAAGAGGCCGCCAGCCGAGGCGACCGCTACACCACCAGCCGCCGACTGCGCCAAGCTGCTGCGAAGGTCGGCGACCCCTGCCGGTGGGAACCGTCATCCAAACATCGGAGGTATTTGTTGGGGCCCCAAGGTATGATAAAAACCCATGTTAAATCTGATCTTGGTACCAAGGCAAAGCGTATAGGTGTTATAAATCATGTAATTAACAGATTTGGTTTGTGAATAAATCCTGTTTATGATTGTACCACATTTACTCATTAAATTCCCCAATGCTATATCGACTCCTCGTAGGGACCCATTCACGAAAAAGATACCCTCCTTTAGTAATTTCTTGCAGTGAAAGTACCGGCATCACCAGGTACGTCACAATATATACTAGTATTTATTTCGTTGGATTATTTTTTCCTTGCTGACGTAGTAACGTGACCTTCTAAACACCAACACAGGATATGATATAGTATATACTTTGCCCTAGTATACTTTGGTGAAATTATCTTTTGAGTATTGCCCTCAAAATATTTCTTATTTTCCCAAAGATCTGAACGACAAAAAATCCTCACTATTGGCCGTTGCAAGAGTAAAAATATATTGTAATTCTGTAAAAACACAAGCACAGAGAATCTCTTTTTGAACTCCAAAACAATACTTTCCTAACTTTACAATATGCTCTACTTCTATTACATTGAAGAGCCAAAAAACTAATATACCTGCGTAATATCGTGTAGGGCCCCCGCGGGCTCGCAGAAGTGCCGCAACACGACGTGACATGCACTCGACTAATGTCTGAAGTAGAGCTGGAAGTAACTGACACCATGAATGCTGCAGGGCTGTCCAGAAACTCGTACGAGTACGAGGGGGTGGAGATCTCTTCTGAACAGAACGTTGCAAGACATCACCGATATGCTAAATAATGTGCATGTCTGGGGATTTTGGTGGCCAGTGGGAGTGTTTAAATGAAAAAGAGTGTTCATGGAGCCATTCTAGCAATTTCGGACATATGGGCTGTCGCTTTGTCCTGCTGGAATAGTCCGAGTCTGTTGGGATGCACATTGGACATGAATGGGTACATGTGATCAGGCAGGATGCTTACGTACGCGTTACGAGTCAGAGTCGTAGCTGGACGTATCAGGGGCCCCATATCACCCCTCATGCACATGCCCCATACCATCACAGATCCTCCACAAGCTTGAGCAGTCTCCTGTTGGCATGCAGGATCCATGGATTCAGAGGTTGTCGCCATACTCCTGCACGTCAATCCGCTCCAAACAATGTGAAACGAGACTCGACAGACCAAGCAACGTGTTTCTAGTCATCAACACGCCAATGTCGGTGTTGACAGGCCCAGACAAGACGTAAAGCTTTGAGTCGTGCAGTTGTCAAGGGTACACGAGAGAGACTTCGGCTCCGAAATCCCATATCGATAATGTATCGTTGAATGTTTCTCATTCTGACACTTTTGATGGCCCAGCAATGAAATCTGCAGCAGTTTGCGGAAGAGTTGCACTTCTGTCACGTGTAATGATTCTCCTCAGTCGTCGTCTGTCCCGTTCTTGCACTATCTCTTCACGGCCGCAGCGATGCCGGAGATTTGATGTTTTGCCGGATTCCCGATATTCACGGAACACTCGTGAAATGGGAACGGGAAAATCCAAATTTCATCGCGACCTAGAAGATGCTATGTCCCATCTCTCTTGTGCCGACTATAACACCACGTTCAAATTCACTTAAACCATGCCAACCTGCCATTGTAGCAGCTGTAGTCAATCTAGCAACTGTGCCAAATTCTTGTGGGGTTATATAGTCGTTGCCGACTAGAGCGCCGTATTCTGATTGGTTCCAGATTTCTTTATTTCAATACACATGGCTGTACCACTTTTTTTCTGGGATGTATATTTCTCGTGAATTTAAGTTTGTGTGATATTCAAATATTTTCATGATCATAAAAAAGCTTCTCAGCACATAATTATAGATGATATTACAAGATAATTGAAGCCAAGAGAAATGTGGTTTTTGAAATGTTTATTTTGAAACCCAACGAAAAAAATATAGAATTCACAAACCAATGCGCAAACATTGTAATCATTGTAATACTCGATAATACATTTCCAGTTTCGTTCTTGAAGCAAAACCCACTATACCTGGAAAACTTTGGATGTTTGTAGTGTTATGAATCAGTATAAAAACTCAAAAATCGTTTAACAATTCACACATTGGAAGCCCATTTCTACCCATTGGGGAAGTAAATTATAATGTGCCTAAGGAATCGTGAGATATTCAAAAGTCATAAAATTAGGTATTTTATTTAGTGTATTTAGATTGTAAATGTAAAATGAAATTGATTATATGGACAACAATTGTTAACTTAAATAAAATCTAACAATGAATGTTTGGTGTCAAAACCTGGCATGAAGCTGCCATCAAATACATGACTATGGAAACAATTACAGCGCATCTCACTGAAATAGCAAATGTTTACAATTTCAAAAATAAAATTCAGGCTAGAGCCAAGAAGGCGAGCTTCGTCACAAACCACAGTAAACAGGGTCATCCCAGAACGACAGTATCTCTTTAATTTCATTTTCCCGAGCGCTGCCTTTGACTAGCCGCTTGGCGCCGCTGCTACTTTCGTTCCCAGAAGCAGCAAACAGTTTGCGGGAAGGCGACAGGCGATCTTCTCTCGAGCGCGCATCGGATTCAGGATGAAAGGTGAAGGACACGCGCCGCGGAGCGCCAGATGGAGCGCGAACCGGTCGAAAGATCGATCGATAATCGATGCTTCGCCGCTGTCGGCGTGCTTGAACAAATGAAGCGTGCTGCAGCTACACGGGGACGGGGGGGGAGGGGCCGCGCCATCGCCGAGCCCCCGGGGCGACACGCCTCTTCGACGCGTTGAAGTCCTCGAGATAGCGAAGCGGCGACCGCTGTGTCTCAGGGCGGGGCAGACACCAAGATGGCGGAGATGCTCTGAGATCAGCAATGCTCTGAGACCTAATTTCAATGACGTAATATTTCAAATAGTACAACCAGTGAAAAGTGCACGTTTATAAATAAATGTTACTGTTTAAAGGCAGTCATTGATCTTCCAACTTAAAAATCCGATATCTTTGCGGCGCTAACTATAAACTCGCATTCACACGCTTTCTGAAATCGGCACGACGACTGCTTTTCGTAGATCGATTGCACCTCATGTAATAAAAAGAAGTAACGAACAATTGACGGCAGGCAAACGTACATTCTATTACGATTGTTTAGAGTTTATATTACAAAGGTGGGTAATAAGATTAAGTTATAACACATTGAAGACCACATATTTTCAGTTTAGTGAAATCGCGAAATTTGTAGAAAGCTCAAACTACTCTAGAAACAAAAACTCTTAGTGTTTTAAATAGATGCGTTTCTATAATGTGCTCCAATTAATGCATTGTAGGCATTACGAACTTTAACACACCTTTGATCATGCCCTGAAAGTTTTTATTAGCTTTTATTTTATATTTTATTCCAGCTTTTCAATTTAGTAACGTTATTAATTTTTTCTCTTATTGTCCATGCTTTAAAGTGTTTACACATTTCCTTTTGCGTTGTCTGAAGAAATGAAGAGCGTTCCCCATATTTGTCTTTGGGTAATAATGTTTTCATAAAATAATATTAAAATTTTATATTGTAGTGGTTTGATTATTTCATAAATCTTATCATGGATACCATGAGATATCTGCTACTGTCACTGAATTTGTTAAGATGAATACTACAATTATCATAATTTCGAAATGTGTTGCTTGCTGCGAGGTGTAACTCAGTTCATTTACTAAAACCAGTTCTCGTTTTAGTCATTGCAACCTATTCTTTGCTATTTAAATTTTTGCTTCTTTTCAGTTAATAAAAGTTTTCCATTTATGTGTGAATGGCCTTAGATTTGATGATGTTTATTTTCTTTTGCAATTTGTACTTTCGTAATTCATTACATCCTTTGAATAATGTGGTTTTCTAGTGATTTTAATAACTATGTCTCAAAAATAATTATGTATTATGTGATTGTTTTAGTTGTGTTAATATTGTGTAATAGAAGGAACAGAAATACCAATCGATCCATATGGATTAGGATAAAACGTTTTCGGTGCAGATTTTCTATGGGTACTCGAATTTAAAATGCATCTCAATTCATTGTCTATATCATACTGTAGCTCTTTATGAAATACATCACTTTGTTTCATCGTCGTTATTATATCTCACTGTGCATGTTTTGTTCGGAAATCCGATGAGCACCCGTCAGCCGTACGCCGTTACTGTGGTGAATTTGTTGATGACTGATACTTTTATTCAATATATTGGGTCGTTCAAATGGTGGATAGAAATAGACAACGGCAATAGTGTAATTGAGGTGCTGACTGAGAAATATAAGTAGCTGGTACAGAATGCTTGGTGGTAGCATTTGTTAGTGATGGGGACTGAAAAGTCAGGACCAAGCCTGATGGCGGAGTCATGTGCAAGAGCATTGCGGCTGTGTGTTGGGGTTTCACAAACCCAGTGACAGTGCCCCAGAAATGGTAAAAAATCGTGCGGTTGAATAACAGTATTATAATATTAATTCCATGGGCTAGTTAGTAGCTGCATTAATTATTTAAGAGCGAAGGACTCCAATTATAATTAGTTATTAATAGTCATCATATACACGTTAGCAAACAAAAAGTTAAAATCGATGTTAGAATATGTGAGAATATAAATGATGCATAAAGGTAAAGAAAAAGATAAGCACATTTCAGCTTGAACTGCTATACCTGAACTTCTAGTATTGATGAATTGGCATCCTTAAGATATTTGTAAATCAATGAATATTCGTTCATAAATATTTACTTTCTCGCTACGGAGTAGAGTGAAAGTTATGTAATGTGAAAAAATGGTAAATTTTCGGCAGAAAAACTTATTACAGGGCTCTGGTAACGATAAAGTGGATAAATACAGATGCTAAATTGAGGAGAAAGTTCTGTGGTACTAGTGGTAATAGAAGATTGAACGAAAGGCGATATAGTAAAACTTTATGTGCATTTTTGACGTATCCAGTACCACGTGCTTTAAAGTCATCTTGATTGATTGATTAATGATTCCGGGCTCACCAACTGCTAAGATCATTAGTCCCGTAAATGTAGTTGTTTTGCTCGTGAGGCGACGGTGATTTTCTCCGCTGTATGGTACCGGACGGTGCCGAAGTATCGTCGGCTAGTGAGGTTTTCTTCAACTAGGTACCTACCACTAGCAGGACACCGTCCTAGCCAGGCCAAACTCTAAGCTCTCGACCGTTCTCCCGGCATGCATGATGGTGTAGTGCATGTAGGTGTATGTGTGTAAGTAAGAACTGAGGGTAGGGGCAAGGAAGGGGAAGGAAAGACCGCGCGCGCTCCGTGGCCTGGTTGTTAGGGTATTGCAGCAGCATGCACCTGGTATTGCTCGGAGAAGCCACAGAAAACTACCGATCAAAGCAGCAAGAATTCTCCTGCAGATAGCGGCTAAAGTCGACATAGCTAGTGTCGAAAATCCTGCCTCCGTCGCGGCTCGAACCTAGGCCCGCGCGGTCAGAGGGACCACAGTGACTTCAATTGATGCCTGTAGCCACCTCTCCCGGTCAAAGCCAGCTACAGTAGGCGGCCCGAAGCGAAGATCGTAGCCTGAGGTCGGATTCTCGCGGGCGGCGCGCGGGGGCGGGGCCGGCGGCGGCGGTAGTTGGCGGCGGGCGACCTCAAAGGCGGAGTAGGCGACCTCCCCCTCCCTCCCTCCCCCATCCCCCGCCGTCCATCCGGTCGCGGCCACGCCTCCCTTTCCAAATGGCCCTCGCTTACGCTCCGCTGATTTCACTCTCGCTTTGTAGATCCTCGCATTGTTATATGGAACAGCACCATGCGCCATGACGTCAGCGCCGCGCCCCTTCAATTTACCGCGCTTTCGGAAATAATACAATTGTCCAGCTTCGTGTTTACGCGTAAAAAAAATATATCATGTGCATTTATTTTTCTGATCATTTACGTGAGAAAATACTTCTACGGAAAACTAATTGTACATTACTATCTTTCAGAACGAAATAAGAGACAATATTTGAGATATTTTATTAGCTTACGTATTGCTCTGTATATTTTACTGTACACTATTATCTGTTATTGAATAGCTAGACTTTTTCATTTGCACTTATAGGAGAAATAAAATTGAAAACAAGATGAATTAATGTTCCGTTAGCTCGGATTGTGATTTATTTCTTACTATTCACTGCATCCCTTGTCTCACACAACCTCATAGTATGGCCTCCATAAATAGTAAAATATTAATTAAGTGGAAATTCAATGAAGACAAATATTACATTTATGTATAGGGTAACATGACGCCAGTGTCACCTTACATAGTATAATTAATTAATCTTTGAACTACCAATCTTTATTGTTTGCTGCACTACATTGCAGCATACCTTCCGTCTAAATATAAGTCACTGCAACTGATATTGGCATTTCATGACGTCACCAAATATTCATGAATTAAAAGCAAATAATCCAAACGCAAATAAATTAATGTAACTATCACAGAGGTACCACCATCTATCAATGCTTTTACCCGTATGTCTCTCGGCTATCATCGAATATGAAGCGGATAACCCGACATTCAACTTCTTTGGCTTCGTGAAACTGATGATGAACAAAGAAAAGTCAAACACCACTAGTTTTCGTCATGTACTATCTAATTTCTATAAAATCACCAATGCTGAATTTCGCTCTGGGAAATGGTGATGCAGAATCGCCGAATTATAAGAGTGGAGGAACAAGCGATGGCGCCAGGGATGGTGAATATACAATTTGCACTGGCACTCAAGTTAGCTCTCATTGTGATAATATCGTAATGTTGTTGAATGATTGATTGACTGATTACGTAGTTTTTTTAACTTCTATGTTTATTATACCGTTTTGTAAAGCATATTTTGTCCCTGGGGGGTAATATTGTATCCGGCGTCGACATTCACGTCGGCTTACAGGGTTTTCCACACAAGTTATCTCTCCCAGCGGTGCACCGCTTCAGCAGGGGCACGCTTTAAAACCTTGATTGGTCACCCGACATGTGTGGAAGTGTAGTGCATTTAAATGTACGTGTGTGTGTAAGAGGAGAGGATGGAACAGGGATGAAGAAGAAAAGATCGCGTGCGGTCCGTCCTACGGAATCAGCATTCGCCTGGAATTGATCGGAGAAATTACGAAAATCTACCGATCAGAGCAATCAGTCGCTAGAAGTCTCCTCCAGACAGAGGTTTAATTCGACGTAGCTACGTAGATAGTGCCAAAAAATCCGTCTCCTTTCGGACTCGAACCTAGTGCCGATGGAAAGCCGATGGAAAGCTCTGCAGTGACATCAGTCGATGCCTTGAATCACCTCTTCCGGTGACCACTTCGAAAACGGCATTGACTACAGTACTGGTAGCGACTGTAAGCGAGTCTGACAGTTCTCTTGCTACGTGCAGTGGTATGTCACGTGGCCTGCTCTGAAGCAATCAGCTCGCAAGAATTTGTTTACTTTCTTACAGCTAGGATCCAGTGTTGCCAGTCTTCTGACTCACATGAAGTCGCAGAAACGATAAAGTTCGGCATTGGCGAAAGTTGTGAACATGATAACAAGACATGTGAGTAAGAAGCCTATCAATTAGTGTTAATGTTCTGGAATATCATTTATCTGTGATGTAGGTGATGTCATGTGCGTGGTAATGCCTGGCAACAACGCATTGAACTGTCAGAGTCGCTTATGCGCTGCCGGTCCTGCAATGATTATATAAGAAAAAAAACTCTTTTCGCAATAGCGGCACAGGTGGCTGTTTCCTCGTCGGCGTCGCTTGCACCTCCGATAACGGCGTCAGCGCAGCGCGACGGCAGTGGGCGTCTGTGATAACGAGGCCGACGGCGGGCGAGGGGCGACGCGTGCCAGACAGGGACGAAAGCATTCGCCCAGGAGGAAATCAGGGTGTTACCGCGGTGACATGTAATGCGGCGGCGGGCCCCCGACGGCACGCCCACGCCAATTACGTGACTTATCGACAGGTTCGCAGTTTGCCCCTCGCGCTGATAGCATCTCGAAAATCCGCGTTCAACAGCCGACGTTATGTACGCGCTCGTATATCGAACCTAGTAAACAGCACGTGATTTAAAACTGTTTGAATTAGTAATTGTAAATGAGCGATATTTGGGTAACACAAGTACCGAATATTTACATTTTTGTCAGCATGAAATTACGCGCTGAAAATATTGCTTAAAGCTCAGGCATCAGCATTACATTTTACAATATCCCTTACGAAAATAGTGCAGTGCAATGAATCTTGATAAGTTTCATTTTTCAGGAGTTGTTATCATGACTATTTTATGAAGGCAACCGTATTCCAATTATCAATAAGCATAATTCTTCCCCGGTGGGAGACTCTTTCAAAAAAGTTAATTATATGTTATTAGAAGTATACAAATACGATGTACTGATTCTTTGACTTGGTAGTCACTAGTAAATGCATTTTGACAACTGTACACTGCCTTACAAAATAATTTAACTTTCATAGTCTCAAATCTTTAAACCGATATCAGAAAAAGCTCACATTATGAGCTTCAGGAGGCTTTCACATGAGATGCGTTATCATTGGAGCTCGTTAAATTTTTAAGAATAGTGCCAGATAGAAATATGGACTTTGATGGCGTCCCACTAATCCTCAGATACAATGTTCAACACATGTCAATTCTGGGCGTCTGTTGCAAGGGTGAAACCTTCCTCGTACGAGGGTGGTGAAGCCTTTCGCCCTAAAAACCCACTCTATTATCTTTGTTGGCTACCATATGCGCGTCGACCGCGTCATTGATTACCAGCCAGACCGCCACATCTTCGTCTCTCTCGCACTTGTTGAATGCATATTTCACCGGTATATAACCCATTTCTGGACACCAAGGAAGCCAAGATTACTTCATTTAGCTTATTAGAAAGGCTTCTCCTACACACTGGCATTGTTAAAACGTTGTAGTTTCATGCTACGGTATTACAGTTATTCCATTTTCTTTCTTGTAAGTTAATTCCCATAAGGTTCGGCGTTTTCTTTCCTGTGTTTGAGGAAAGGCAAACGCTAACTCCTACACATATGCAGATCGGAAATACGATATAGGACGATATGTATTAAAATTCAACATTCACGTTTCTGTATTTTTAATTACGGCAATTTTAATATATCTTTAAACATAATGAAAATAAATATTTTTTGTAGCAACTTGAATTCGAAATGCAATTCAATTCGTATACATTAATCCTTCTCCTTACATTTTGCTCGGTTTTTACTGTTTTTAACTAATTAAAATTTAACAGACAATTGAAAACACAATTAATTCCACAAAGAAGGAAAAAAACATTCAATATATCTTAGTAATATATTTGTTAAGTTAATTTATTTTATGGTTTAAAATAAACTAAATATTTAATGAAAATAATGCCTGACCGGTGCGACACCAGAAAGTCAACTCAATCCACATTATATTTCCATTTTTATATTATATTTATATAATATAAAAATGGAAACACATTATATTTCCATTCAATCAATATTATTTCTCTTTTCATTTTGTTTATTTCGTTTCTGATAGCTCGCTTGACTCAGTGTCCAATTACGAAGCCCCGCACTATCGAGACTCCTTCGTAACAAGGAGCGCGTTTCAAATTCCATCAACAGATGGCGACGCGACTAAGCGCAGCTCAGCTGCAGGGGCGGCAATTTAAGGGAGCAGTGTCTCGCCGTGGCAGACACCCGGGAGGGGGTGGGCGAGGGAATGGGAGGGATGGCGTGGAGGGGGGAGGGGGCCACTGCATCGACCGAGAGGCGCCTCTTGCGACGCGTCGCGAGGAGACAGACTTACGAGGGCTCGTCGAGCGCGTGTCGCCGGAAATCGGGACCCGCAGCGCGCGATTTTCCTCTCGGCGTCCGCCCCACCCCTCCCCGCTTCCCCTCTCTGGGCGTTCTTCACTTTCTCTTCCATCTCCACCATCTCTTTCGGCTCCGCTCCCTCTTTCGCTTCCGTCTCCTTCGTATTTTCTCCCTCTTCCTGCTCACCCTCTGCCTACTCAGGCTCATCCACCTCTTCCTCCTCTTACTTCGGTTTTCCTTCTTCCACTTCTTCCTCCTCCACCTCTTTCTACTCTTTCTCCTCCATCTCTTATCTGATTCCTCCTCTTCCACCTGCTCCTTCTCCTTCGCCTCTTATACATCCTCCTCAGTTTCCTCCTATTCCGTTTCCTCCCCCTCCTTCTCCTCCTCCTTCTCTTCCTCCTCTTCCTCTTCATCCGCCTCTTCCTCTTCTCACTCTTCCTCCTCTTCCTCTTCCTCTTCCGCCTCTTGTTCCTCATCTGTTTTCTATTCCTTCAGCTCTTTCTCCTCTTCTTATTCATTATACTCTGTTTCTTCCTCCTCCGCCTCTTACACCACCTTATCTGCCTTCTCTTCTTCCTCCTGCTCTTTCTCCTCCGCCTCTTATTCCTCCTACTCCGTTTCCTCCTCATCCTACCCCCCGTGCTCCTCCTCTTCTTTCTCCTCCTCTTCCTTCTCCTTTTCCTCCTCGTGCTCCTATCCCTGCTTTTCTTCCTTCTCTACCTCTTCTTCCTCCGCCTCTGTTTTCTATTCCTTCATCTCTTTCTTCTCCTCCTAGTCTGCCTCTTCCACCTCCGCCACACTGCCCTCTACATTCCCCGCCGCCTCCTCATCTTCGCCTGCCTATCTCTGGCGGCCTTGGTCAATCCCATTTTCTCTGCTGCGCTGTTTGACGTATCATCCTAAATAGGGAACCCCCAAGACAAATGCAAGATGGCAGCAAGACCGCCCGCGTTGAATTAGACAACGCTCGTCTGTGAATTTTTTAGGCAAGTGCATTTGGGTTGGTGCTGACGACGAAGACTCCTGCTCTTTGCGCTTCACTATCCAAGGTCACGGAAACAAAAACAAAAAAACTCTACAGTGTAGGTCTAGCTAGTGGGTGTCTGTATTAACCAAAAATTAAATTAGGGCTTAATATTTGATGTTTAAAAAGTGTACTAAGAAGTTAGTGTTTAATTAATATTTCATTATTTCTGATCAGACATCTTCTGAGCATAATATCTAGTAAGAAAGGGAAAAAATAGTATTTCCGCATCGCCTTGCCATCCTTGCCGTTGTGGAATGTATAATTTCAGGAAACCGACAAAATCCTCTGTAAACAATGAAATAAAACTCTAAATAAAAGTATATTAGTTCAATTATTTATTTATTGGGGAAAACTGTATTAATGATATGAGAGAAGTATAATGTGTGTACGTTTTGAGTTCTAGTATCAGCTGTAATTAGCAGAAACAAAGCTCAACAAACGAGCGCATACGAAAGCGCCATTTACAGTCCATCAGCAAAAAATAGGTCATCTCAGTATTTGCTAACTGGAGAGAGGAAACTAGACAAAAAACCTGATGGAAGTCATTTACTCCAAAGCTGAACCATCACAATGCTTGTTACAGGCATATTTAGTGTTTTAGTTTTTGATGGTCACAATAGCATCTAATTGTATAGAAATTGTTTTTCAACACAAAATATTTTACTTCACACTTAGAGTTTAGATTTAATTTTAATTGCTTAAAACCATCTGACAATTTGATGTAAAATATTGTACATGTATTATTCATAGATTTCTTGTAGTGAGTTGTTAATGCTAGCACCTGATATAATTCACATGACGTGTGTTGTAATTGCTGTGCTTATTTTCAAAATCAGATACATCGTTTTTAACGACACTGAAATTTGTCATGATGGTGTTGTTTTTACTGTTTGACGTAATTATCCATAATTATCACACAAATCCTACCTCAATTAGTCATCAATTTAGTGTTTTCATACAACACCAGACATACGAGTAACAGTGTTTAACAATTTTAAAACATGTGACTTTATTAATAAGGTTGTTTGACCATGGAAATAGATTATTCAATTTTAGACATCTTCCTGATATGAATTATAGATATTGGCTGAAAATATGTTCCTATCCTTAAATAAGTCAGTCTTGAAAAAACCTTATTTGTAAATTAAAAGGCAATGGTAGCATTCCAATATCAGTGAAGATAGGCATATAAGAATCATATGGAAAGCACATTTTCTTATTATGCCAATTTGTTCTGCACAATAAAGGTCTGAGTATCATGGGATACTTTAGGCTACAACAAAAGAAATCCAATTCAGCTTAGAAAGTTAAGCACCATCAGATGAATATATACTATTAAGAAGGAAAGGACCTTAAGTATTAAACATTTCCTTTAAAATTTGAATAATAGGGTCCGCAAGCTTTATGACTGCTCGACAACCTTATTTTATTTTGCACGAAGCAGACCGGCAAGAGGCTAGAATTTCGATGTAATACGCCCGTAAACGTATTATATGCTCATCCTCCGAAGGTAGAAACTCGTTACTTGCACCGACCGTCCGAAATCAGGTCGCCAACATCACTGGGCAGCGCATCCTCCAAAACGTAGTTAGGTGTGGACAGACTGTAACCGAAAGGGGCCAGGGCTCCTCATTACGTAAGCCTCTCAATGCTGTTGCAAACCCATCTTCGTTTATTATTAATAATTTAATAATAAACACGCATGAAAGCATATCGCTACTAGGAATAGCAATATTTATCCATACTTTCCAAAAATCATATTTTTTAATATAAAAAATATTATAGACAATATTTATTGATATATTGTCATGCCTAGAAGACAATTAGTTATGGTTCTATTCTCAGAAAGTTTGCTTGAAATGTAATTTATTTAAATAACAGCTTCTTTGGAGTATAACGGCGAAGACCGACGCTAGTTTCTAGAGAAGATTCTAATCGGGTGCATGTGTGGCGATAGTTTGCTTGTTGAATGCTGTAAATCTGGAGTAAACCGCTCAATTATCTCAGTTTCTTTAACAATTTGTGGAGAATCATTAAAGAAGCCCTTAATACTAAATGTTCCTTAGTATTATTATTCCGAGGCCCCAATTTTGAGTCTCTTTGCCAGCCTGGATACCCAATGGCGCTCCGGCTAAAGGGCAGAAGCTCCTGCGGCTCGAAGGGTCACAGGTTCGAATCCCGCCCCGAGCATGGATGTATGTTTGTTCATGTTGTCCTTATGAGTTCCCCTTACTGTTACCTCAACGTAAAAATCAGAGGGATTGCTATACGACCAATTAGTTAAAAGATACGTAAATAATGTGTCTCTCGGTTTAAACTCCTGGTCCAAGATAGTTAAGACACCTTGTTAACTAAAAGAGTAGTTCGAAAGATGCTACTACGTGAATGAGAATTTCAGAGACTTGCTGCCGTGGTTGGGTGTTCACCTCGGTAGTTCCTGCGATCAATTCCAAGTTGACGCCGGAGCAGTGCCTGAAACAACGGGTCCCAGTCCGCCCCGACCCTTCATACCTCAACCTCCCCCCTCTCCCATTGTTAGAGCCGGATGATGGGTTAAACAATCTTTAAGATCTAAAAAAATGTGGTAACACTGCAAGTCCGGGGATGTTACGTCACCTCGCAATGGGTTTCTCCATTAAAAGAACGAGAAGGAATATAAGGAACAAAGGAGGAGAAGGAAAGGAAAACGAAGAAAATTAACAGAGGAAAAGAAGAAGAAAGAAGAAATGGAAAATGAAAATACTTGTAATAATGAAGAGAACGGCAAGAAGATGGATAATAAATGTAACGAAGAAAAAAGAAGATTAAGAAAAAGAAGATGAAAAAGATGAAGATAAAGAAGGAAGACCCGGAGAAGAGAAGACCAGTGAAGAGAGAAAAAAGAAAGTGAAGAATGAGAACAAGCAGGAGAAGGGCAAGGAAGATAGGAGTCTGCCTCCGCTCCCTGCTCTCCGCTTCTCCGTCTGGTGTCCGTCTTCTGTAGTCGTAGCCGCGGCAGAGGAGGCGGCGGCGATGGAGGCGGGGCGGCGATGGCGGCGTAGGCAGAGGCAGAGGTGGAGGCGGCGAAGGTTGCGAAGGTGGCGGTAGTGGTGATGGTGACGGAGGAAGCGGAGGCAGTGGAGGAAGCGGAGGAGGCGGAGGAGGCGGAGGAGGCGGAGGAGGCGGAGGAGGCGGAGGAGGCGGAGGAGATGGAGATGGAGACGAAGGAGGCGAAGGCGGCGAAAGCGGCGGAGGCGACGACTGGGGCTCCGGAGGCAGCGTAGGCGACGAAGGTGGCGGCAGTGGTGACGGCGACGGGGGAGGCGGAGGTGGTGGAGGCGGCGGAGTCTGCGGCAGCGCGATGAAGACGGAGGCGGCGTAGAAGTAGGCGGCTGTGGCAGCGCGGTGGCGACGGCGGCGGAGGTGGCGGTGAAGGTGGCAGTGGCAGCGCGGTGGAGGCGGCGGAGGCGTCGGTGGCGCGTCGCCGCCGCCTGACAAGCGACGCCTCCTCGACGTTTATTAGAAAAAGAGCCGAAGGAAACGGCGCAGCGCGGCGCCTCGAGAATCCTCTTCACGGCTCGCCCGTGTCCACGCCAGCTTTCCCAAATTAAAACACCCTTCGTCACCGGGTTCACGATAGAAAAACGGCTCGCTAGACGCGAAGCCTGCGAATAGACCGTTCCCTTATATACGCCAAAATGACTTTTTTTCTTAAATGCAATTCGTCATTGCCACAAAACAGTCGAAACTTAAATACCAAGTTGCGAATGTTGCCAATTTGTAAAATTGGTCTGTGTTATTATGGCCGCGAAATAAAATTAAAAATTTACAAAACATTATGAATTCTCAGCAGTGATACTTTTAGCAACTATTATCTTCAAGTTTCTAAACAAATTTCCATAATGTCTAAAATATATGTGATAGTAAATGATTAAGTATAATTTAATAAATTACCCAATTAATAGTAAACGATTGAGTAATTTAATAAATTATGTAAACTGCTTGAAGCAGTAAAAAGATGTCCCAACATTTACAACCAACCTCCAGCTATCCGACTCTATTTGCAAGAGATTTTATAAATATTTGAAAAGTTCCTATTTACTTGTGCTTCCCACGGCAAGGCTCTGCTACTGGTCGGGTCATCAAAGAGGAATGGTCTGTAGATATGCAGGTCAGGGATGATGATAGCAAGACCGGATTTCCCTCGAACCAAGGCGACTACGTTATCAGAGAGCGGGAGAGTACTTCTTGGTGGAACTACGCTCATTACAAACCACATATGCTTGATAACAACCTAGTGACTTGGCGAATACTGCCAGTAAATATGTGCTTCTCTCGTTGCCTTGCGGGTAGTTATTAGCCCAAAGGCCAAGGGAAGAACAGAAAGCCATGGGCAGACAGCTCTGAAAGAGTTCTGAAAGAGGTGAGCCAACCTCTCTAGGGTAGTCAACTCAACACAAAATCTCGGAACTCTGGCGGCGAGTTGGAGTAGAGAGGGACAGCAACCCATCCACCGTAAAAGAACATAATTAGTTTAATTACTTTCAGTGTCCATACAAATTGCCTCGGAAGCGGAAATACCTCGACTGTACTCAATACGCAAAACTGGAAAACCTAATTGGATAATGAATTATTTAAAACTACCTACCTTGAATTTAAGGAGTAATTCAAATAAGGAACTGGAATAGCAAAAGCTTTAAAGAATAACATTTAAAAATAATGCTAATAACATACACAAAGACAAAGTAGAGTGGTACAAAATATATTCGAAATTATGCCATGATTTAAAGTGAGGCGGGGAAAACTGCGAGAGCGGAAAAAGTTGCAATCAAAGTAGATAAAAAGTGATGAATAAAGAAGGCACTTATGTGAACGAAAGAATAATTATTTTAAAATTTAAATATATCTTGTGGTAACATGTGCATATGTACACGATAAGAATACAAAAGTCTGCAGAGAGCACAAGATGCAGAAAATTTGTCATGTTAGGTTACGTAATAGCTTCCGTCACCGCCACAAGGTACGTCCATGATAATAATTTTAAAATTTTATTTGAAAAGATAAGGATTTTTTCAACTTACTTTGCTCCCACTTCCAAAATATTCAAGAAGTGAAAATCTCTATTTTTCAATCAAAACGTAGCAAATAGATACCCCCATGTTTTATTCTATTGCGGTGTCTCTTTTATCTTACCTTATGCCTCTTGGAATTTCCACTTGAAATTGTCTTCCATCGTAGTAACATACTATGTCTTTAACATTGCAGTTATATTATATCACGGATCTTGTTACCACGTTCACACTAAAGAATCATATTTTGCTCTGTGAACGTAACGAATGTAACTGTGCAACACGAGGTCCCTAGATATGATTTAAAATACACTGGTTATTTTCGTAGATCCATTCAGTATTTTTCTCACTCACTAGAGGTGTCTGGAAATAAATGTTACGCCGTTTATAGCGTATAAAAGGATGCAAAGATGTTTACTTTTTGCCAAGTATTAAATGATGGAAATCTCGTTACTAAGTTACACATATATTATTTCTCCCTGGCAAGCAACTCATATGCCGCACACCTGCTACATGAAATATCGTCGCCAGGTACACTTTCGGGCGCAACCTTGCGTGTACCTGCCAAACACTAGTGCAAGATGTGTAGTCTGTCATTCGGAGGTAAATATCACATGTTTTCCTTAGTTATATGACATTTCCCACCCCATCAATAAGTGTCCATCTTCTACCTCCAACGTGAACTGGAACTTTGTACAATTTATTCCGAGACATCCTGTATCTACAAATGGAAGGCAACGGAATATCGACAGCAGAACGGGCAACCCCTCGCATTGTAGTCGTGACAATACGTCTCTTGTGCTAAACCGCGCGACGTTTCGAGGCAGACGAATTTAAAGGCGTGGAGAGGGAGGGGGGGCTCTCTGTTGCGCCCAAGTGGAAAACTGACATCAGCGGGTTTTTCGGCTGAATCCGCTTACGCGGGCGCGAGGAGTGTGCGCCTCGCTTTGTAATCGCGTTTCGGATGAAACGCCGAAGAAAGCGTCGGTCCCGCATTCGGAAGCCAATTATTCGCGTGGCCAGTACCTGTCGGGTTCTCCGGCGAACAATCGATTCTGTGGCCAGGCGCGCGGCGTAGCCGATTCAATTTGCTCTTGTGTTTCCGCTTGATTTCGAAAAACATGACCGATTCCATTCACTCGTAGTTCTATTTGCTGCTTCTTCGACACACGCTGATTATCTTCGTGATGAAACGCACATGTGGAAGATAATGAAGTTTTTGTCACGTTAAGCATTCAATGCGAAAATTAAATAGCATGAAAAACTGAGTAAATTCTTGGTATTGAATTATTGTGCACATATATGTATTAATAAAGACAGAACGCTGCAAATGATATAGAATTAATGTTTACATCTACTCATTCCATTCAGTATTATTTATCGAAAAATTGCTTAGCTTTGCTTATTACATCTAACTTAATTTATTGTATTCAATATTTCTTTTAATTACAGGCATTTTTTCTACTAATCATACGTTCCACTGATTCACTAATTTTGGGAAATTATTTTTATGAGCCGCATTACTTTTTTTTCATTTTTATCTTGATAAATGAAAATAATTTATTATGTTCTATCTTATGTTCAAAATTGTAGAACAGCCACATGCACTAAAACATCAAAATTAAATGAGATAAAGTAAAATAAAATACAAACTATATCCATTCAAAATAATATAAAACAAATTTGTTTTATTTCGTGATTTTAAATTCGTAAAATATTCATGATTGAGTATGTATTTAAACAATTAAGCTATTGTAACGCCAATTGTGTTATGTCGCTCTCCTCTAGACAGGTAAACTTCTTTCAGCAATGATATTAGCAGTAGCTTAGAAATTGCATTTACCGTTATCAATATGAATTGTGTTATTTCATATTTTACAACTAGATTTCAGCAGAAAGTTGTCATCATCTGTCCCATTTTGTTGTTGTTGTTTTATATTTCCTCCAACAAAATCACGTTATTTTTTAGGAAATGGCTGTTCTCTGAGGTTTCAGTGAAACGAAATTTTTTGCACGGAAGTGTTATCAGTTGCTCTTCCATCGGTCACATCGAAAAAGGCCTTGCAGATGATTACATCCTGTTGTTTTGCATCCTGCGAAAGAATCGGACGAATGATCTCGATTCAAAAAGTAATAATGAACCGCATCGCGCAGTGCATTCAGTGGTTGTACAGGGAGAAC
Organism: Gryllus longicercus; assembly: GCA_038098605.1. Classification (NCBI taxonomy): domain Eukaryota; kingdom Metazoa; phylum Arthropoda; class Insecta; order Orthoptera; family Gryllidae; genus Gryllus; species Gryllus longicercus. Next base: position 2,293,626 of record JAZDUA010000146.1, on the reverse strand, counting down.
TGGGAGCGAATGCGTGACAGGATGGTGAAGCGGCAGTGTAATACTTGTCCGCTTGAATGTTTAGCAAATGTTTTATGGCAATCACAAAGTTTCTGGGGCCCATTAAGTTTATTCTATTCACATATGAACAATCTATTGTACACATACACATATGAGAGTTTCATAGTATTTTCATCTCTCAGGTGTAATATTTGTATTAAGATAACGGAATGTTGGTCAGGTATGAAACAGGATGTTATTTCAGGTATTTCTGCTGAAAGGAACTTATCTGTTTAGAGGTGGAAAATATTTTAGTTCATCTACGTTTCGGAAGATATTATTCGTTTATTAGGGCTTACTAAGTACTCGAATGTTCCAAGTCGTCTCATATAGAATATGAGTGATTGTTTTTAATGACTCATTCTCCCCCACTAGCATGTATCCAACTACATTTTTACGTAGTATAGAGAAATTATTGTAAAGGGACGGAAAGTGGCTATTTTTAGTCAGAAGAAATGGTATTGTGGGCACTGTTATTGAAAAATGTTGTTCCTTAATGTAGTAAATTATTTCCTTTAGCATACAGAGTAGTCAAAATCCCCATTTTGAGGATCTTTGATATCTAAATTTGGTTCACTGCATAATGTCAGTCCGACTGTCTGTCTGTGAACAATACTAGTGGCTACACCGTACGAACAATTTTCAATCAAAACGACATCTTCCGATTTATCTGACTAATACGGCTCCTTGGATTTGAAACGGTAGTTTTGAATTTTGAAATACTTTACACGTAGCTCTAACGCCATTTTCAAACTTTTCTCAAAAATGTATTATCAAATAGAGCAATGGTCCCATACACTGAGCCCCTATAGGGATCCTGTTTGTGTATATCCCGATTGGTTAGAAGTCACAAACGACTTTCTTGTTATCACCTAGTGAATAAACAATTAGCGGTGTACAGTCAGGGGATGCAGTTACTGTACACGACGCCTTGCAGTCACCTCGCGCGTACAAAACTTGTATTTTGCGCAGTGATCGGGCAAATTAAAAGCACAAATAACTCGAGGGCAGTTGGACGCACGGCTTTCCGGGAAGTGCTTAGTGCCAGGTCCTTTCACAAACAGCACAGACACAAACTGTAAAAACAACTGGTATTTATACCTTGTTTATATGAACTAATAAGACTATTTTATGTTGAAATCACACACATTTCAGTTTTATTAATAATAATTAAATAGTTAATATTGCAAAGGAATTTCCCCAACCCCATGTTTTTTGGAGTACCCTAACAATATTTGTACGTTCTGAGTTCTGACTAATACGACACATTTGTCACGTGAATTCTCTTTAAAAAATCAAAACTACTAAGTACTAAATTTTGATAAAGTATCCTTTCAATAATTTTCTACATGACTATTCCATTAGTCGACACTTGAGTTTTGCTCACTAACGTTCCTTTATTAAGGGAGAACTCTTTTGCCTGGGAGTTGCAATGGCTCTTGCACAGCAGATGTTTCTGAAAGGCGCTTTCTTCATTAAACGCTCAGAAAAAGTTACTGAAAAGTTTTTGAGTCAACAATACGTAGTTTGCGGCTCATTGGCGACACAAAAATTCTCTGCTACGAATCATTCGGATAATGAATTACCATTCTTTGGAAGAAATATTCGCCTTAGGACAAGAACGTACATTTCAGCATCCATTTCTTCGAGGTGTTTTTCAAATATTTTGGAAGAAAAATAATCAAATTCTGCTGATTAGGTAAAAGAGAAAATTGCACGGCATTAATAGTCTCCATTTTTGATTTTTGTGCTCTAAGACAAGTTTTTAAACAATACCATTAATAAATAATTTAGATCAAGTATTCTTAAGGTGTACTAATTAGCATGTATGGTTGTGTTCACTTTGGTTATTCTTACAAATTCAGATGTCTGCAATGTTCGATTTCAAATTCTGAGCTCGTGACCATAGATTCTTGAGTATAAAATTAATAAAAATTTACCAGTTTTGCCTAATTCAGAAAAATCTTCCCTAACACTTTGAATCTATAAAAATCTGATCCTAATGTTTCAATGGGAGCGAAACAAAGGGGAAAACATATAGTCACAATAAGAATGAAAATCATGAATTCGACCATTTTTAATATCTCGCATAAGAAGATAGTGTTGGAATTGTGCGCCGGGCCTTGGTAACGAAAAATTGGATACATCTTGTTCCAATACGTAGAAAATTACTTCTTTTAAAACGTTATATAATCATAAGCTATGTTTTGTGAGTCCTTGATATCAAAAGATCGATTGACAGCAAAATGTCTGTCCGTCAATGGACAACGCTAACTCTTAAACCGTTCAGCCGATTTTCTTCAAAATTGATATTCCTCGATTGATTTAAATGAACTCGAGGCCCTCCAAGTTTGAAATGGATATTTTGATTTTGGGGTTATTTGACATTAAGCCTCAAAAACATTTTCAAAGTTTTCAAAAATGAAGAACAGAGTAAATAACTCTTAAAGAAATGGCACGCGTTTCATGTTCGTTAAAATCCATAATATTTAGAAAGTTGCAAAAGTTCAAATGTTTTCAGCGTCTTCCTACAAATGCAATATGAAGATAGAATTTTTTCATGAATGAAATCTCTTCTTTAAAGACAGATCCAGAGATATTTCAAAACTATGGGTAATTTTTGCGCAATTTTGCGTGCAATAAATGCAATTTTAAACCTTTTTTTCTCAATAACGACTCAAAATGTTTGGCTACATTCTTTCCGTATGTATCAAATTACGTCCACAAAATTGGTTCTTTTTAATGACCGGCAAACCTTCTGTTCTTTTGAAATGGAACAATCTTACTATTTTAAAACTACAAAATTGAAGATGCAGATTTTTGTTTTAAACATCAGCTCTTGAAAAATGATCCTGTACAATTTTAGTGGTTTTCACGTAATTTCTACTTGAAATGAATGTAATTTATAAAGAATTTTTCTCAAAAACCGTCCAAATATTTTATTTAAATTTTCTTCATGTATAAAACAAGGGACGCTTAAAAGAAAGGAGAAATTGCTGGCTGGATATAAAGGACAAGACTATTAGATTTTTAATCGCCCACCAGAAGTGAGAATGTTAGAATGGTGTCTGGTGTGGCGGAAAAAGGCGCTGTAAGTTAACTTGAAAAACATGAGTTGGATGCTCGGTGCGAAAAAAAAAACTTTTGCAGGTTTATGTAGAAGTGAAATATTGCGGTGCCGTTACAAATAACGCGAGAAAGTGTGTGCTGTTGTAGCACCTGTAGTTTATTAATATTATAATTCCGCCTAATGTGATGTGGTTGCAGTTTTGGGTAGACCTTCTGGACGATAGTGTTTTCGTTAATGAGAGTTAATTGTAGGGTATAACGAGCGTAATGTCGTCTACACTCTTTGTAATGTCGTCTACAATCTACGAAACCAATTGTCATGCTTATTTGTCTTTAAGGTGAAAACGGAAGTAGTTGAACTCCATCTCTTCTGTATCGAGTTTGTAATCTATCACAATGACAACCATGAAAAAATGTGGATTCGACCGTTGTACCTTTAACGAACATGAAAGTCTAGAAAATATCTGCATGTTTTGCATACAAAATGAAACGTGTAGCTTCGAAGTGCTGACTCACATTAAATATGCCCTGCTATTGAAAATATTTATCATTATGGCCCGAATATTTTTAGTATTATACCGAACAAAAAATGTGAGAGAAGGCAAAGAGATTTTAGAATCAGAATACAATTTTATGAGCATTTCCCAAAATGTAAATTACGTAATTAATAAAAGATTGGGAAGTACTCTAGGGTCAACGAGTAAGTAATTGGAAACCCCCCGGGATTTCTCATTGACACGTCATGTGACTTGTCGACAAGCTCTGTTTGCAATAATTGATTTATGCTACCGTGACAGGTATGCATTCCGTTAATCCCATACAACTCAAATGGAATATTCATTCTATTCGCCACCTGTCGTTGTAGATGTCATTTCAAATAGCACGTGCTTCCGCAGATCTGCCCTCCGGAAGCGTGGTTAAATGTTGGTCACTTTTATTCTGATGAATCATTAAAATATTTCGTTTAAAGCTGAATTACAGTTTATATCTATTAAGTTTCATTACAAATCTCAAAATTCCATATATGCCATCACGATTGTTTTGCATCGCTTACTTTGCGTTAATATTTAACAATTTAATTTCCCCCTTTTGACGCAGAATGAATTTTACGCTTTTTAAAATCCATAAGATTCATGCCATGTTTTTGTCGAAATCTAACTAAGTAAAGTACATCTTATAGTAATGACATTAACCAAAAAGAAATAAAACAGATTATTTCACTCATCAAGAATTCCAAATGTCTCGAACAATCAATGACGTTAACCCGCACAACTTTGTCAACAATGTTTTATTATTGCGACATAATCGTGTTTTAGTACATATTACATGAAAGTTGATGTTTAGTTTAATGTAAATGTGTCTTGATGGTATTATGATTTCTCCTACTAAAATATATTAACTTTTATTCCTGAAATAATCCTCTCAAGTACTCATGTCTTGGAAATTAGAGATAAATTCCAAAACACAAAATCTTTTCGTAATACTGCCCGTTAATATGTCTGCATAACGCCACAGAGGAATGAAAGGTAATCTTAATGGCCGACGGCCGTTAACAAAATTAACTACCACCTGCCACCTGCTTAAGAAGACAATAGATCTTCAAACTATTTATTAAACTTCGAAAGCAGATGACAAACAGTATAGGTAACCTTCATACACGCATTACACATACAAAAGTAATTTTCAACTGTTCATTTATGGTATTCTTATTTTTAACATCTAATTTCTAATTATAGTAAATCTGAATATTGAATGAACAATTATTATTATTACGTATGCCTCAAAAAGATGAGATTTCCTCATGAAATGCCTCATGAATTCCTCATTCTAGATAACTTAAGGAAATGGACATTGTATGCCACCCTTCATGTAGATTAGGTATTCTTAGCGAGAAAATATTTGAAAGAGGTGTGTGGTACTCGTATATACTTTCAAACAGAATCAATTAAATTCATACAAACTTTCCCTTCCCTACACGAAAGGTTCCATCACGAACTCCTAACGCTACTATTTTCATACCTACTGCACCCAGAAGAATCGTTCTTTTTGTTTCTTTCACAACTTTTGCGGCACCAGGCCTTGATTTTCTCACGCACCGTCCCTGACGTCGCTGCATATCGAGGCAACATAGGCCGTCCTCATCGTCCTCGTCATCCTCCTCCTCCCCCCCCCACCGCCTCGCAGGCGATGAGGGGGCGGCTCCCTCGGGGTTCCGACTCATCTCCCGGCGCAGCTCCTGGCAGAGGCGGACGGCGCGGAGTGGGACGCGACAGTAGGGGGGACGGACGGGTCGCAAAGGAGACCGGAGGACGGACGGGCCGCAAAGGAGACGGTAAAGGAGACCGTTTATTTAGTTCGAACTTTAATAAAGTCGATTTGTATTACGAAATGGGAGGATGAATCCTTCAGTTTATGATATTTAAGGAAGATAGAAAATGACTTCTAGGCTGTCCGGGAGACGCCGCGTCGTTGGCAGAGAGGCCGACGTTTCGCCTGTCATATCGCAAGCTTCTTCAGGGTAGAGTCACTACCCTGGAGACAATTTGGGGGTATTCTAAACTAAAACCTTCGATAATCTTTCAAAATGAATCTTCCGCTGAATAAAATTTACTAACCTTTTAAAGAGTCCTCTTAAAGTCGTCAGATGCTCATTAACTAATAATAATAGTCACAATACTTAGGAAAAGGAACACAGATTACATTTAGCTAATGTACGAAACCTTCAATGTAAGTGTAGATGCACGCCGATCAAGCGAACTCTCTGTACTGAAACGTATGAATCAGAGTATCGACGAACCGAGTCAAGTTGTAGCATGTTTAGACACTCTCATCTGCTGTGTCTGACAACACTTACGAAATCTACTACCTTTCCAAAGTGCTCTGGACTTCCTAGACTCGAAATACAAAGCACGTTACCCGTTTTCGTTAAGTTGAAATTTTGAATTTCTAGCGCTTAATTGCCCAAATTACACACTGTGCGGCACGGCAGGACGCGCCGCCGGCCGCCTCGCTAGGCACACTCGTTGGGCCGCCTCGCTAGGCACACGCGATCCAAACACGACCGCGCCCGGCACTCGGCGGCCGCTGACCTGACGGGCGGTTACGCACGCGCTGACCGACACTGACGCGCATTCCCCACGTGATTGTGATCGGTTTCATTGCTACGTTTCGTTACCCTTTGCGATTTGTTTTCTTGGGCACTTTTTTAATGAATGCGATTTTGGTTGAATACAGAATTATAGTGCGGTTGGCACCACTTTATGCGAGGTTGGGTGATAATAATAATACTAATAATAATAATAATATAATAATAGGAATAGTAATAGTAATAATAGTAATAGTAATAATAGGAATAGTAATAATAGTAATAGTAATAATAGTAATAGTAATAATAGTAATAGTAATAATAGTAATAGTAATAATAGTAATAATAATAATAGTTTGGACAATTTGAAGAAATGTGTAGTCAACGTGAGATACTCAATCATGCCACTGTTGAAATGTATATAACAAGCAAATTTTCGAACGTTAACAGTCAATACTTCAAATATCCAGACTTTTTTGGATGTTATAATGAGTAATTTCGCTACATATTTAAAATTGATGGTTTTTTTCGTTTTCCAACTTTTCCATCCTGTATTCCGCACATGTTCCCGAATATTTATCTATTCCCAAAATTGGATCTCTCAATTAAATGTTAGAGAATCTCAAAATACCTTTTTTACACTCTCTAAGATGTGTTCATGGTACCATTTATAACGCCATTTTGCGTGTGGATAGATCCCAGCCCAACTTTGAATCCCATCATATCACTTTGGTCTTCGGCTAACAATGTTAAAGAGATACACACGAGATATCTATCCAGGACTCATGCATTTTCGGATTAGATCTCCCGAACGATTTCTCCTAATAGAACATAATTAAGAACTAAAAAAATCAAAAACGGTTACATAAGATCTTATTGTAACTCTGGTTGCAAGAAATAAGGTAATGCGGTTTGGGATGTTGTAGCCAACTTAAGAATCGACGGTTTTTCTAGGAGCCTTAAGAAAATCCTGAGCAAGCATCGGAATAATGTCCCATCAACTTCCCCTTGAGTAAATACTGGCTTCCCTTTGTGTAATCCCGGGTTCGATTCCTGGTCGAAGCAAACGTAGAGTTGTATCTGTCCTTTAAAATCGTCTCAATTTCTACTGCTGTGTGGTGAAGAAAATCTCAGGCTGTTGGAAACAAAAATGACGTGGCTCATGAAATAAAATAAAGAAGTTTACATACGTCTGTCTATACTTCATCTTGGGACACTCCCTTCCTTAACGTTAAAATAGGATTGTACGAAAGTAACGAGTTGTGCGGCGCCCGTGTGTTGCAGGCGCAATGGCCCGGCTGCCCTCCGTCACTTGCTGCTGCGTGGCGCTGTCCCTGATGCTGCTGCTCGCGCACGCCGCGCCCTCCTACGGCGACTACGACAGTAAGTGCACGCCCCCCACCCCCACCCCGCTGCACTCGATTCGTTTTTGTTTTGTTTTTTATTTATTCTTGAAAACCATCTCAGTATTTTCTACAAAGTACTTATATAGCACACCCTCACTGCATTCTATTTGTTTTTGTTTTTATTTATTATTGAAAACCATCACAGTATTTTGAACATTTTCTACAAAATGGTGAATTTTTTTTTCTTCGACTGTATAAAAGAGAGTCGTATAAAAGAAACTGCATGTCTAAGCAAGGTATACTTCTAATTTTCATTAAAACCTCTGACATTTAGAAACTTACCAAAAAATTATATTTAAAACCCTCAGGGTTCTCGTTTAGAAAGTCGTTTGAGCATTCGACTCAAAGGAATATCGTGATTTTTTTTATTTAAATGAAAGGTAGTGGGCTTCGGATGTTCTATTTTCTACTTGCTAATCGTTTGTTGAGTATAAACATTAAATTTTAATAAAATAGTAAAATTAATAGAACTAATACTTATTCATCGTCATTTGTTCATTACGTCTTTGTAGGAGCTGTAATCTATCTATTGAAAGCAATCGGCATTTTCTATTCGAGAAAACGTGTGAGTGTAAGGTTGATGCTAGAGAAGCTAATATAGCGATTTTTCTTAATTTCAAAGTGTTTTGAAATACAAATATTTGGGACTAAGTAAACGCAATGTTTAGCAATTGTTTAACACATGTATCCTTTCTAAACAAAGTAAGTTATTATAATTTTGTGGTGTATTACGTTTCTAAGATAAGGTGACCCGTAAAATTTCTTTGCCATATTTACCTACAGCGCACATGTACAGACCTTGGAAAGTATAAAACATTTCCATTACATTTTCAGAAAGATGTTGAACTCTGAGTTCGCAGTGAATACAATTGTATTGTTCCAAAATGTGTAAACCTCACTTATTTCATTAGTCTTCGAGAATTAATACTGAACGACATGAAACAATATCTTTGGGAATTTCTGTAGTGAATATGAAGGACTTTTATAACTTTTCAACGTTCACATTTCATTTTCGGTGTCCATCATTGATGCTCGAAATTGGAAGATATGTCGCAACTTTTCAAGCCATCTTACATCCATATCTATGTTGATTGAATGTTTTCTGTGTAGTCATTCCATTGCACCTTAAATTATGTCGTGCAATTTTTTAAACATCTGAGTAATTGTTCAGTAATAACATATTAAATATTAAAATAAATGATAATTAGAGATAGAATTAATTGGCGATGCTGCCTGCTTCTAACAATAAGATGGGGAGCATTTTTACGTGCAGGAGGGAAGCATTGACCATAAAGTTTCTGACAAATGCTCAAGCTGCCGTGGAGGAAGCATGGGCCAGAATTTACTATGCCAATATTTAATTGGATTCTAGAATATACTCTATATCACTTTGGAATATTTTCTTCGTATTCTAAGATTCAATCAATAAACCGTTGATAGAAAACATTTTCAATTATTGTAAACATTTACACGTCGTAACCTTTTAATTTATTCATATTTTAAATTTTATTTGTTATCATGTTAATGTTTTAGAATAAAACTGAATGGAAGAAGTTATGTAGGAATTTATTGAAAAATACAAAACAATATCAGTGTAACGTTACACTAAACTAACATCCCCTATCCCCACGTAACGCAGGGTAACACTGCCTCATTCCTCTGTAGCGTTACGTACACACTATGGACGATCTCCCTCCATCTGGCAGTTCGGCGCCTCACAGAGCCCTGTGCTGCCCTCAGGTGTGCGCGATCTGTACGAGCTGCTGCTGCAGAAGGAGGCTTTGGAGGGCCGCCTGGCGCCGCCGCAGCCGCAGCAGGCGCACGAGCTCGTGCGCAAGTCCAACCGCTCGCCGTCGCTGCGCCTGCGCTTCGGCCGCCGCGCCGACCCGCTCTTCACGGTGAGCACCGCCAGCGAACATCCTGTCCCATTTCGGTAGCGTAGACAGGGCCGGATCATTAAAACGAGGTCCCCGGGCTAACAAAATGTAGGTAGTAAAAATGTATACGTAATAAAAATAATAAAATAATAATGACAATGCTAATGGTAATAATAATAATAATAATAATAATAATAATAATAATAATAATAATAATAATAATAATAATGTCGGCCCCGTGGCGCAGACTGTTGCGGCAGCCGTCGTCTGTGCTGAGGAGGCTGCAGGTTCGAGTCCTGCGTAGACATGGTCATATTTGTGATTGTCCCTTCACCCCTCATCATCAACCTATCATCTCATAATTCACACTTCAAGGCGTAATAACCTTGTTGTAATCCAAGGATACAGCTGAAAAGCTGATCTTGGAAGAATTACACACGTTAATCGTGTAGCGTGGTCAGTAATGGCCTATACGCCAATAATAATAATAATAATAATAATAATAATAATAATAATAATAATAATAATAATAATAATAATAATTAATAAAGAGAAGTTAATGCCTCACTAGAATATAGTGAAATAGATTGCAAGATTGAGAATTGAGATTAATTGTGAAGTGCTTGATCTGTAGACTCTACCTTCTTTGTACCTCCATAAATATTGTACAGACAAATGTTGTCTTGGGCAGTAACCCTGACATCTTTTGTATCAAAAAAAGGACAAATAATAATAATAATAATAATAATAATAATAATAATAATAATAATAATAATAATAATAATAATAATATAATTGCTTAGATCAAATGGTTTACACATAAAAATAATAATCTATGTGATATGAACTTTCCGCCCTTTTTCTTAAACATTTTTTTCAATGATATTGTTGAAATTAATTTTTCTGGGAGCCATGAGCTACATCCCCTGCTGCGCCGCCTTAAATTCAGCCCTGTGTATAAATGAGTTTTACGGCTCTCACACGCAACCAGTCTTTTTAAACGAGGTCTCTACAGAAAGAGAATTTCATGGTGGCTTGACGAATCGCACTTTTAGCTTGTCACGATACTGTCATGAAACTTGCTAGTAAAAATATTTTCAGATAGTCATTAAAACAAATAAAATCGTGGCACAACAGGAACTGAGTGTAGCCTGTGACATTTTACAGAATCTGTAATATGACACATTCAACAAACAAATTTTAATTTTCCCTCCCAAAATGTGTCTATGAATCCGCCCTTGTATCAAGGAAAACAAAAGGCAAACTGTCGAAAGGAAACTAAGAGAAAACGAAAAACGGATAGCAACTATTTCATTTTGCGTGTTATAATCGTCATATTAAAAGCAGTTGACATTTTTGTTGTCCGATTTCAGCTGTTTCAAATTGGTTTCAAAATAACTAAATAGTAAACTAATGAAAACTGCCAGTATGCGAATGCCTGTTTGAAATGCACTTTTGCATTTCAATCAGGCATTCGCATGCGGCATTGGAAATAAAGAGTATGCAATTGGCTGATATTAAGATCACAAAATTACTGGATACTTCAATTCAGTGAATCCTCAAATGGAATCTCCATATATCTCTATATGTCGCGACGATATTACTGCCTGACCTTCGGGAAAATTTCGAAATGTCCTCCTCCAACAAGTATATCGACCTTTCTGAGTTAAATTACACAATTGTCGCTCGATTAACAGAAGAATGGACGATAAAACGTTCGTGCCGCAAAGTGGGAAAACGCAGGTAGAAACTATCCTCATATCTCTTTACAACATGAATGTCAGTGCTATCCCTGCAAATTCGCGATCCCTACGAGTTCAACAAAAATGTGATATGTGCCATTATTTTAAGAGTCCCTTATTTTATCTGTGGAAACAAATTCAAAAAAATATTTGGGGAGGTTGTTGAGAAAATATTAAGCAGAAAATACGTGAAAATGACTCGTTCTTTTTTTCAAAAAGTGTACATGAACTTTTTTAAAGAGCTTATTTTTTGAACAGGTTTTGTTTAAGGCAGACATATCTATCTTCAACCTTGTAGTTTAAAAATGTTAACTTATCTAAAATAGAAATTAGTCTAGCACCACATATTTAATCGTCGTTTTAATTTATTCGAAGAGAAAATTTAAAAAAAAATTGTCCCCGTTTTTGAGAAAATAATTATTTTCAATTTTTTTTAAAATTAGCTTTATTTCACAGAAAATTACGCAAACATTACTCACATTTTTCATAAATTCTAACTTATCTTTTTTCAAGATGTCTGTAAAGAACAGATTTTCTTAAGGAAAAAATCTCTATCTTCAATATTGTAGAAGTAGAAAGACGCCAAAAATTGAACTTTTGCAATTTTCGAAATATTGAGATTTCAACAAAAATGACACGTGTACAATTCTCAAACGTCCTTTATACTACCTAAAGACAAAGTTAATCAAGAAATTTGTAGACTTTGGGGAAAATATTGAAAATGTTTAGGCTTCATGTAAAAAAAACAAAAATCAAAATAACCTTTCGAAAGTCAAAGGGCCTCGAGTTCATTTGAATCGATTGGGAATGTCGGTTATGGAGAAAAATCTGACTGAAAAGTTTAGGCGCTAGCGCTTACCACAGACTCTTTTGCCGTCAATCGATTTTTCAGTTTCAAGGGCCCTCAAAACAAGGATTCTGACTAAGCAGCGTGTAGAGGAAGTAATTTACTACATAATGGAACAAGATTTATCCCTTTTTTGTTGCCAGAGCTCGTCAATAAGATTTTTTGTGTCGAAAATTCGCGAGTTTCGGTCGCACGATTACAATACTTTCTCTTCTTAGAAAGTAAGGGCCAGAAAGTAAAAATCGAGGACATTTATTTTCAGTGTTTTCATACTATTATACTTTCGTTCGGATTGGGCGAGTTTCTAAGTGAGATTATCTCCAGTGTTAAGAAAGTGTTAGGAAATATTAAAATTTTAAGTGAGTTGGTAAGTGTAAGAAATGAAAAGTGATAGGACGTGTACAGGGTAAAGAAAGTTTAGAATAGAAAGAAACAGAATAGCTGAAAGTGATTTCCGAATAATATACACCAAACTACAATAATTGTAAGAATAAGTCAATCACCCACTCTGGCCTTTGCCCTTAATGGGATTAAACCAGGCATAATAATATTAATAATAATAATAATAATAATAATAATAATAATAATAATAATAATAATAATAATAATAATAATAATAATAATAATAATAATAATAATAATAATAATAATATACTTTCGTTTGCGCTGCTAGTAAATATCCAGATTTCCGTAAGATCTCGACACAGAGATTGTAGATATAATGCTAGCTATAAATTATCCAAAAAGGTGGTCACAACTCGTGCTCATTGAGTGCTTGTGAAACAGTTGCAAGTTTTATCGTCTGAAGATATGAATGTTCTTATGTTGCCATTCGGAAGTCACTGAGGCTTACACGTCTGACCTCCATTTACCGTAACAAAGTATATAATAGGATACCGTGAATCAGTGTCCAATGATCTTCAAGGAAGAATTGAGAACAACACATGAAAACTTGAGAATGCAAATTATTCGTTTTTCGGCATCATCTACTCTTTCCATTATTTTTTCCTGTCAATGGAGTCCTTTTAATTTATTTCCGTTTTAAAGTAATGTATCCTAAGAATATTTCCTTTCTCATTTGCCACTATAAAAGACTCGAAATGAAATAACAAACACACAATATGTATTTCTAAATAAGCGTGATTGATTTTATTTTTTAAATTTGATTTTGAAAACCAAATACTCTTCGTGATTTTAAATAGCTTAGTGATTTGTTTAACTACGTTCATGATATTTGACTCAGTTTAGATTATTGTTTCCAGTTCTCAATTTTCAATTATATATTTTAACAGTAACATAATAAAATTCTTATAATGAATATTTTTGTTTCAGGGATCATCTTTCCTGGATCACTCTTCGGTGGAAGGCCCTGTAGAAAACTGAAAAGAACATTTGAAATTTGGTGATGAATCTCTTCTATGTTCCTTGTAATCTAGATGTATTTTTTTTAATTTTATTTAGTTCTGTCCTCTCAATTTACCTCTTGGTCATGGACTAAATATATTTCAGAACATATGTATAGTACTACATAGACAAATAATTAATGTTCTGAATTGTGTAAGATATTAATTATTCTTCCAAAGTAGCTGTACAATGGAATTCCTAATTAAAAATTAATCTTTAAGGCAGAACTGAAAATGGCTGCTGTGTGAATTATTTCGTGTATATTATTATTTATTTATGTCCATCCCTTTCATTTTAAATTTTCATCTTCCACTACACATCTGAATCTGTAATTAGTTACTGTAACAAATTTTCACTGTGAAATAACAAAGACATATAATTGTAAAGAAAATATTAAGAATAAAGATAAAGCACCACCATTTATTGTGAGGTAAAATGTGTATTATACCTCCTATTGAAGATGTATTCAGTAGTATAACGTGATTGATAATGTTTTAGTTTATTTTCTTTAATTCTTTGTTAAGTTATTTCTAAAATCATGTAAAAGTATTTGTCGTCTCTACGCGGTAATGATTACGAACTGTCACAAATTTATTAGAAAGGAAAATTATATAGAGAGAGATATACGAAGGGCATTCAAAGTTTCCGGAATTGCCTTGCCGTCACCAAGCTAATAATAATACAGGGCTCACATTCTTGTGGTAGGGGGCTGAGTATGTTCGCAAGCGGGCCAAATTGGTCTGGACTTCTTTCATTGCGCAGTGGTCTCACTGCTCTGTGGCACGTGGAGGTGAGTGGTGTCGCAATTCGGCGTACTGTCGCAGTTCGAACTGCGAAGGAACAGCAAGTTCATGTGCAAACTTGGAAAATCGGCTTCAGAGACGGTATCGTCCTTGCTACATCGTGGCCTGGACAGTCTGTTACAAAAAATTTCTGTTTAAGGTTTGCAGAGTGTGCATGATTCGTTATTATTATTATTATTATTATTATTATTATTATTATTATTATTATTATTATTATTATTATAGTTAAGAATTATTTCAAGTGCAATATATTCATCAGTTGACGACTGTACTGTTAAAGTATTAAAATAATAGGACGTTCGCAAACATACATCAAGTTTCATCTGGCCTATTTTGGTCCTGTACTTCAATATATTTGCCCACGGAATCCTTTAGCACCATCGCGGTGCTTGTACCATTGTTTTGGTTGAAGGAAACCAGTTCCTCAATTACATACATAGTTTGCACACCCAGTTGACTGTTAGGCGAAGAGATTACGGAAGGATTAGGAAATGGTTGTAATACATGACTCGAAATACCCCCAAGCCACGAACTCATCTTCAAATATTTATTTTTTACACTAGTTTCGAACTAACAGACTTAAGAGTCTAGTACAAATTTTTGGGCTCACCAGTCAACTACTCACAAGGACGTATCACGTTCTTACTTCTAGTAATAGTTTTACGGTTATGTAACCTAATAATAATTTGATAAAACTAATAAAATAACCATAATTTACATTATAATTTATACATAGCCTATGTGCTTTTGGGCTTTGCAGCATTCAATCTATGTACCTGAATGACTTTGACACTAATTGTTTCCAATACAACATTGCAAACAAAGTTACATTTCATCATTACAATCTATGAACATGTCACTAGTGATCACTTTTATCAAAATTCACTTTTCCAAAAAACGTTTCAGAACATAATATTTACGGGACTTCTCAATTAACGCAATAATTAATATTTTTCATTTCCTCTAACATTTAATACGTTAAGGAAATTGTGTTATATCAAAAACACGTATATTTTTTTCACATTTCTCACCATTTCACCATTCTTTAATAGTACAATGGAAATGCGGCTTTAATATCAGAGAAAAAAGTTTTTATGTGCACAATTCTATTGAAGAATTTGGAGCCATTTTTGAGAGAATGACGATGGAACATTTCTCTAAAAATGCGCATTTTCACCTCAATTTCGCAGAGAACTATCGAGTTTTCCAGAAAGTTCGTTTGAAGCACTTTTAATAATTTATTTTATTGGTTAGTACAAGCGCCTACAATGTAAATATTAATGATGTGGGAGATGTTTTAAAAAATTTACTGATGCAAATTTTGAAAAATCAATGATAAAAAACATGTCGTTTTATACTACTATTCGTAAAAAATGTAACGAATCAATTTGGATCACTTTTAGATAAAATATTATTTTTAAAATGTCCAACATTTTCTTCGAAAGAATACCATTACCAAAGTCTTCTTCTCGATTTGGTCATAAATACGTTAGAGGACGCAGCCTTGCTAGGAAGCCTTGGATAGGTTCAAGAAGGCGGTCGTGTGTAGTGGTGGCGAGGTGGATTGATACTTGTTCAGTGTCTTTGAAGAGTGGACCTCTCCAGGCTAAACTCATCCTTCTGTGTGCGTAGCTCCCATTGTATAGTCAGATGAGTCCGCCGCTACCTTATCCGTCCAAAAATAGGGCCACCTACTCACCTCCAACTCGCACGACCGCCTTCTTGAGCCTATCCAAGGCTTCCTAGCAAGTCTGCGTCCACTGACACCTTATCCCCTTCTTCTTCAACGCGTTAAAGGGTGCGTCTAAGGTGCGATGGAATAAAACTTCTTGAGGAACAAGAAGTAGATAATCTTCTTGGTAGGGTACTGCAACTCCTTTTCATCCTGCGGTGGGGGGAGGTTCACCATAGCCTTCACGTGCTCCTCCGTGAGCAACACATGACTTGCTAAATGTAGGAAGTCGAATATTTGTTTAAGTGCGTACGAGACAACACCCATTATTACATTACGCAAGATGGAAGTGGGTGCAGTTTATAAGCATAGGAAAGCGAAGCTAGAAGTCGAAATGGTAAATGGTACTTGCTCAGCACGTGACCCAAGACTGCCACCTCGTCTTTGAAATTATCCCATTTGTTCTTGTTTACTCTGGGGCCGTTGTCTCGCACGACCGCCAAAATCTTCTGGAGTATTTCCTTGTTTTTTTCTTTCCTGTGGCGCGCGTTAAGATGATGCCATCCAAATAATGCATGCAGTCCCCCAGCTGCGCTGTGAACTGCTCCAAACACCTCTCTCTGGAACAACGCGGCTGCCGAGTTCACACCGAAGGGCAATCGGTTAAACCAGAACAGCCCCAAGTGCATGTTGATTACCAGAATTGCCCAGTGAGATCTGCAGGCGTTTCGAAAGTCGATTTTCGCGAAGCGTTGTTCCAGAGCTGGATAGTCTCTGGAATCGGGATTGGGTACTGCGTCATGTTCAGCTGCTGGTTGACGGTACACTTCAAATCCCCACACACCCGCATTACCCCTTTCTGCTTCTGGACTAAAACCAACAGTGAGACCCACTGGCCGGTGGACACTCTATAAATCACCCTTCGGCCTCTCATTTCTTTAACTCCGCCTCCACTTCCTTTTCAAGTACCCGCCGCACTGACCTTGCCTCATACAAACAGTGTTTATAGCCCTTCTACATCAGATGGGCCTGGCAAGTTAGCGCTCCCCCCAACCGTCTTTGAAAACTTCCAAGAAACCTCTTCGTTGCATCTCTTCCAGTATGTCGCATGAATCCCGTTCGCTGTAGCTCTTCCTGTTCGTCCCCTACCTTGAGCTGAACGAATCCAAGCCCAATATGCACACTGCGTCGTATCGATCCACCACTAAGACTTCCAGCTTAGCTTTCTACATGCTTATAAACTGCACCCACTTCCATCTTGCGTAATGTAATAATGGGTGTTGTCTCGTACGCACTTAAACAAATATTCCTCTTCCTACATTTAGGTGACTAGTGTCTACGTTTATCAGGGCGGCTGCCGCACCCGAGTCCGCTAGAATCTGAACCGGTACTCCCGCTAACTGACTTTTCACTACCAGCCTTGATGTCCACACCGCGTGTATTACGTCAATGTCCATCTTTTCTTCGCCTCCCGAGACTGCGAACGCCTGACAGGCGCGATATCCTGGCAGAGCTGAGCGGTCTAGATGGTGGCGACACCACGCGACCAGCGAAAGAGTTAATTCAAACATACCAAATAGGATTTGTATCAAGCTCGAGCCGAGTATGCAAAACTAGGATGCTGATTATGCAGCGAGTTCTAACATTCGCCTATTGTGCATTTCAACATTGAATAATAAAGCCATTAAAAGTTTGCCTTGTTTGCCCGTGACTTTTTAAAACAAAATGTAAGAAAAAGGTTTGTCTTTGTAAAAGAAACAAGTGTAAATTAGCTTGCCCAGTTTTAAAAATAAGCAAGTATTACATCTTCTGCAACCACGTCTACGTGACTTTGTATTTTCCATGCTTTAAATTCCTCATATGCCTCTACGTATTGTGCTTTGTATATTTCTGGGGTCAAATCCCGTGTGGCTTCTGCAGCTGCGTCTACAATTGCTTTAGACGCAGACGAATTACTTGCGTCCATTTTCTCGAGACACAGAATATAAATATGGTTTAAATACATATATCCATATATCGCCAGCAACACCCTACAAAATCGTACTATAGCTGTACCACTCGCCAAAACACCAACATGGCGGACGTACTTTCGGTGAAGTCTCGGAGGCTTCCCCCACTCTGCGGCAGCTCAGATTTCCCCTCTCGGCGAGTAGGCTATAGGAAGAGGTGACTGCGAGACGCAGCGATCGCACTGAGCGTCACTCATCACTGCCCTCATCGCCTGAAGAGGAACTCACACTGCCAGGAGTTTCCAAAGAACTGACGAATGCCTCAGACTCAGAAGAAAAGTGTTCCTTTTCACCTACAATCTGTGCTGAATTTCACTTGTTTTTATTGTTACTACCTCAACTCGATGCGCTCTTGTCGCCCTCGCAACCATACATTTAGCCATCTCTTGTCATGTCAGCAATGTCTTGTGTTATTTTAATATACTTTGTTTCCTAAAATTTTCTAAATTGCCTGAAATGTATTTAAACAAAAGCATATTTTCATTTTCCGATGCCTCGCATCTCCGTTGTCTTAATTTATTTCTACCTCGACGTAATTCCTCATATTTTACCTGTTATATTGCATTCATGTTTTTGATTTTGTATTCTCTCAATATGTCGCATCTAATCCCTGCACATGGTATCAGCATTTACTCCATTGTTCAGCGTTATATTGAGCAAACGCTTCTCTGCAAAACGTTTTTTTTTTCTTCTTCTTTTTTTTCTTTCTTTTTTTTCTTTTTCTTTTAAGGATGCACCGATTGTTTCCGCTGCCACGCGCCCTTTTATAAATTCCCAAACAAGTTCTATTGGATTTAAAACTGGATGGTACAGTGGAAGACGGAGAGGAATGTGGCAATCTTTAATGATTATTTGATCAACGACGTATCGTTTTCAGTGTGTACTTTGAATTATTTGTATATAGTAATAGGGCTTTCGTGAGTGATAGATCGAAAGCAACTCCATGATTATGTAACTACTCGTCTATATCTTTTTTCAAAAAAGCAAAGTTTGTTTTTCTGAAAAACCCTCTTCACCTCCCCCATGAACAATAATTAATCTTAGTCCTTTGCCTATTCTGGTTGTAACCCCAATTTCTTCCTCGGACTGCCAACACGATGTTGCACAATGTGATTGCTGGATGTACTTTTCGTCGATATACACAATATAAAACCCTTTTTCCTTGTAGTTATGGATTTCTTGTACGTAACGCGTACGCCATGTCACAATATCGGGGCGCTCGATAAGAAGTTTTCTATTGGAATGGCATCTTTTCCACTTGAAACCAAGCTTCCACAATCGCATTCTGATTAATTCTCGACCATAGTTAATAACTCCTTCAGTGCTGTTAATCTGTTCAGTGCTGTCCTTCGTCTTCCTTCAGTGCTGTTAATAACTTTCCAATAGTATGACATTCCCTTTTTACAGTGTAAAAATAATGAAACATGGAGCAACAATCCTCTTTTCGCAGAAAGTTTGTTGTAGGCATGGTAGTTAAAGTAGACTAGCAACTCGATTGTTCTGGTAAAGTATATGGAAAACATTTCATTGTTCTAGCTATTTTTTCTCCATCACTAAAAACAGATTCACGTCATTTAAGTATTCGTAAGCGTACAATGTGTATACCACATCAATAAAACATTGTCGAAATAGTAACCACAAACTATTCACAAACTGAATGATCACCGATAATAACTTTCAACAGCTTTACCAACAATGGCAATTTTCTGCCAAATTGGCGCGCGTGGCACAGCTTGAAAAACTCTTGTTGACACTAGGTGCACTTTTGTTAAGCTTGCGTATTTTTATGGCTTTAAAATTATATGCAAGTACAGCATAATTTCGTATAATGCATCCAATCTTATGATCTCTTTGACCGAGATTTGAATTGGCGCTTATTATGGTGCTTTATTAATCTCAGATAGCACTATTTGGAACTTTGACGAGAAATAAACTCTCGCTTTTATTATATATCCTCACAACATAGACTTTCAATACGGTTCTTCAAACTAAAGCAACCAGATAATTCTAGCACATTTCTTAGAAAGAATGCAGTGTCTGTTTAAAGCTTAAGAAAAACGCAGTAAATGACGGTATATACACTTCGTTTTTAATAAGTACGCTTTTACGTGTTTGCTGCGTTCTTTTAAAGCACACAACCATATTTGGATGTAGATAATGTGCTTTTAATTCAAATTACTTCTGTATCGTTTCAGATACGACATTCTAAGCTAAGTAGAAAGAGCTGATTTATCTGAGTGCAGTGATATGCATATCTCAATTTGCAATGTTTTGGCAGATACTGCGATTCTCTTAGTGAGGGCAGAACAGAAATGGGGAGCTGGGATAGGCATGCTCTGGCCGACATTATACTTCATGTTTACGCCACTGATTTTCCGAACAATCTAAAAAAGCTGACAAATATAAACATTTTTCTCCAACGCCAAAAAGTAAAAAATAACTTTCTCTTTTTTACAATTACTAGAATAATTCCAACATTTAAAGAACTGGTGGGGTGAAGATGTGTGTTTTGTTGTGTAGTATTGTCAAAAATCTTATCAGAGGTACGACAGTTTTGCCAAAAACTCTCGTTACTACCTTTATTCATAATTCAGTTTAGTAAGTGTAAAAGCGAGGGTAGGGATAAGAAAATATGCACAGGTTGCACTTCTTCCACATTCATCTTCCACAGTTTTTAATTCTTTGACGTTAAATACGTAAAATTACAAAAATGTTTCTCTAAAATTAAGCAAATGTTTACTTTGAAATTATATATTTGCTTCTCACGTTTGATTGGCCCAATTGCTATATTGTAGTTCATATTTTCAGACAGTAGTTCGTTTGAATTCTTTGGCCGTCATTTTAAATTTGCCTCCGAACGGGCGTACCATTTGTAAGCTAATGTATCTGCATGCAGTTGGTACGCTCTTAGATCGGGTCATTGTGTATAGTGGAGTATCTTTCCAATGAAGCACATCGCAATGGAGCAGAATAGAGCTGTTTGCGTGTCGTGAGTGATCGCCGAAGCCGATGCCGGCAACCTGAATTCCTGTCAAAACGGGAAATATATGACAATTATTAATTGTGTAAGATATGAATTGTGGTCTAATTGGTAAGAGTTATACGTGTTGATTGGAAAATATATGAAGTGTCAACATCTGTGCAAAAGAAATGGATCTCCCCAGCTATAAAATCTGTCTGCTTGTCATATGCGCTGTAAGTTCATGTTATTTTATTTATCTAAAGATTGTTTTCTTTTCCTGAATTATGTTGCTAACTGTTTACAAGTTTCTGTTTATAATAGCTTGAGTGTACTATGAAAAGTAAGTAAATACGGACTCATTTCATTCATATTTTGCTACCTTATCTTAACAGATGTACATGTGAAATTCATTTTTATTAGAGAATTTTCTCATTTTCAAGGAAAGAAATTTGTTGTCATGTTTTAGAAAGTAATTTAATTATTATTTACTATGCTTCTGAAAAAGATTGTTAATGAATTCCTTTTTATGTAAATTTAGTAATATAGTGTGAAATGTTAAAAAAATTTTGCATTTTCTGTGATATAAGAAAAATAATTATTTTTTGACCACTTGAAATAAAGGAAAAGATGCATTTAAAACAATTACTAGGAAAATATCAGTCATATGTGCACCATTCTTACTGAATGATTTTTTTAAAGCATTCATAACTTCATTTTGTGGACTAAAGTACCATGATATTAATGTACATGTGATCTAGGTAACTTTACAAATATAACTGAACAAATTTCAGAATTTAAGTTTTCATAATTAATTCTAGTTTTGCACTCATTTATTTATCAGTTATTTCCTATCAATCTGAACTGTTGTAGTAGATGTACAACTTGTGTTTTAAATTAATAACTATTATTGTTATACATTCTCTATTTATTTCAGATTCTTTTACTGGAAATTCCTGAGAATGTAGCAAAGCAGAATATTCAAAAGAATGTTGTAGAAGAAGTGACTGACATGAAAGAATTTAAAAAGCTTCTTCGAACAAAGAATAATGTTCTTGTATGTTTCATAAGCTCCTTAAAGCATTCCTCAGCTACTGTGAAGGTTTTCAGGGAGGCTGCAGACTCCATAAAGGGTCAAGGAACAATGTTGTTGGTAGATTGTTCAGGGTATGCTATTTATATGTAATTAAATTTACTATATATTTATTAACAATGTCCTTATGTGTTTGAAATGTATATTTTATTAATTGTAGAGAAGCAAAAAAATTGTGCAAGAAATTGAAGGTAGCTCCAGAAGGTTTTGTTTTAAAACATTACAAAGATGGTGACTTCCATAAAGACTACGATCGGTTGATGACTGTTCAGTCAATGGTTAATTTTATGAGAGATCCAGCAGGAGATATTCCTTGGGAAGAAGATACAACTGCTGTGGATGTTGTTCATCTTCCTGATGCATCAGTATGTATTTTTTATTAAGTACATCATACAATTTTATAGTATCATTAGGACTAGTAATTAAATTAAAATGTTTCAAGAGAATATTTTACTCTATCTTAAAATAAAACATTGTGAATTGATTTCCCTTTTATTCTACTATTAGTTTCTTATTTGAGTATCATAATAATTTGATGTAGTTCTTGATAAGTCTGAGACATCATGTTATCTCTCCTAAGCTTCATATTTATTATTTTGCATTTTAACTTCTGATTATTTTTGGCCTCATTGTTTTCAAACTAATGATTTGGATACTTGAAACAATTTTCTGCAATTTTGCCCCCTTTTCCTGCTTTTTTAGGATCTTGTTTCTGCAGGATCATTTCCCCACCTACTTCCCCTCTCTTCTCCAAGTGTACAAATAAACAGAATGGGAATAGACAATCAGTTCCTTGTTGAGGACTATTCGTTGCATAATTGAAGAATTGGGTGGCATGATTCAGGGAGTTTTAAATAAAGTGTGTAATAATAAATCAATAGCATATGATGGAGAAACCATCACTAGCATTATGTACATCAGAAAAACATTTACATATATCACTGCAAATGAATAATGTGCAGTTGCAGAAAGCTGAAAGTATGACCTGTAAGAACTTTTAATTCTGTTAAATCTACAATGGAATTCAGTGAATTGAGTACAAAATTAGGAACAAAATATTTTACACTAAGGATTATTTGGAATTCAGTCAATTTCTGTAAAGTCTAGGGTATACATATTAATGAATGCAGATTTGATGTAAAATTCCCATAAAACACTTTAGACATTTCACTAACTTGAATTACAGGAAAATGTATTAATAATTGATATATCGCATTTGTGAGGTGTTTTCAAGCCCCTCTTTTATTCAGCTTATAAGACTGTTACCTTTTTTCTCATTTTAGATATAGCGTATCTTATTAAACTAATTTATTGGAGATGACTTACAGTTAAATAATATATCATGTCAGATTGACAACTTCTCTACTGACTTGGGTGGCTCAGGGCATCAATTGATGTCACTGCAACACCTCTAACCAGGAGGTCCTAGGTTAGAGTCCCGACGGTGGCAAGATTTTCAGTCTTGCCGCATAGCTAGGTCAAATTCAGCTGCTGTCTGGAGGAGAATTCTAATGGCCTGATGCTCTGATTGGTAGTTTTCTGTAGTTTCTCTGATCTCACCAGGCGTTGTGTCAGAGATAGTCACAAGCCACAAAATGGGAATTTTACTGAAGAGCTGTTTTTAACTTTGGCAAATTTAAAGAATCAAAGATTTCAAATGAATAACGGAAATTTTGCCTGAAATTTTTTGGGATGCTTTCTTAAACGTTTGGAAGAAGCAGAAATAAGAACTTAATTTCCGTTATATCGATGATAATGTTTGTATGTGAAGATATTCTGGGAGGTGGCTCTGTGAGGAGGACGACAGTGGAATTTAAAAACAAGTCACTCAAAATTCTTTATTCTTCCTTAATAAGGCCTATTTTGATGTACGCATCTCAAATATGGTCTCCATCATATATGTCGTACAAAAATAAATTAGAAACTGTTCATTACAAGTATCTAAATTTTCTAACTTGGAAACTCGGCTTGCCATGTATATTCTCCCACAATTATACTCAAATAGCTCAAACAGTTATTATAAGCTCTCTTGAGTCACATAGACTTCATGATCTTACATTCATATTCAAACTATGCAAGAATGGGATAGATTGTGCTGAGTTACTTTCATAGGTATCAAGGAAAATACCCACGTGCCAATTGAAAGGAAACCATTACACCTTCTCTGTACCCAACTACTTGCACAAACAATTGGTATAATGCCCCAATGTGGAGAATGTGCAAGCATGCTAATAAAGTTACAATAGACAACGAAATTCCTTTTTATCTCAGATGAATATACTGTAAAACGGTTTAAAAATTCTGCTAACTTTAAGTAATTCATGGTTGTGTCTCATTGTATCTATTTGTTTTCTTTTGTATCATTGCAACTTCTGTACTAGTATGTATTAATTGGGTGATTGCATGTGGAATAAACATTATTATCATTAACTTGAAGTGTGCATTGTCCTACATGTTATGGAATTTTCTTTCAATATTTGTTTTGGTTTTCACTTGCAGAGCCTTTCACGTTTTCTTCGAAAAGAAATACGCCCTACCATGGTGATGTTCTATGCTCCATGGTGTGGTTTTTGTAAGCAATTGAAACCTGAATATTCAGCTGCTGCAACAGAATTGAAAGGTCATTCTGTTTTAGCTGCCATAGATGTGAACAGACCTGAGAATTCCTTTTTAAGACAACATTACAACATTACTGGCTTTCCGACTCTTCTTTATTATGAGTAAGTTGTGACTGATTTTTAATTGATGAAATTGTTAAGTCTTCTAGAATATTGCCCATTGTGGTGACCAGTATTCATGCAAATAGCCATTATAACTTTTAAAAATCCCAAAATTAGGTACTTAATGGAAGGATAGACATTTTTAGGTGTTGATGCTGAAATAGACATTTTAGACGTTGTAAGGCTGGTTCCTGTAATATAAAACCATGAAATGTGTGTGTGTAATTAATTTTGAGTATTAACGTTAAAAGAGTAAAATAGGTATTTACATAAAAATCTTGTCTACTGATTAGTAATATTTTAAATGCTGTTCTCTGTGGTTTAAGAACTATTTTGTAGTGTCTGGGAATCAGTGCAGAAAGGAGTAGTTATTTTTTTTTCCCTATTGCTTGCATATTTATAGGAGCGGAAACAAAAAATTTGTTTATGAAGGTGAAAACAACAAAAATGCAATTGTTACATTTATGAAAAATCCATCAAAGCCTCCTGAGAAACCTAAAGAAACAGAATGGTCAGAAACAGACAGCCTTGTAGTACATTTAACTACAGAAAATTTTGACAAAGTTATTAAGGTATTTGAATAATTTATATATGTATTTTGTTTACTGTTTTTGCAAGTCAGAATCTTACAACATTTTGTTGATAGGAAGAACCTTCTGTGTTAGTGATGTTTTATGCTCCGTGGTGTGGGCATTGCAAGAAAATGAAACCTGAATATGAGAAAGCTGCCGAACGCCTCAAGGAAGAAAAGGTGAGCATGTGTACTTGAAGAGAATTCTTAGAACTTCATCGAGCATTTAACTATAATTAAGAGCTCTGTTTGTGAGTTATTAGAATTTAAGGACTAGGTCGTGGATATTACTGGCCCTTAATAAATTTTGTTTTGCAGATTCTAAAAATATTTTCTTCAAACTTACATTTCATTGTAATAAATGCTTTGAATCCAATTTGAGCATACATTGTGAATGAAGTGTAAATTTTTCTTGTTAAACTCATCTTCAAATTTTCAGATTCCCGGAATTTTAGCTGCACTAGATGCCACAAAAGAATCTACAATTGCAGGTCGATTCAATATAAGAGGATATCCTACAGTGAAATACTTCAAAAATGGAGAAGTTGCCTTCGATGCAAATGTAAGAGATGTATCAAAAATAGTTGAATTTATGCGTGAACCACGGGAACCACCACCACCTCCTCCACCAGAGCAGCCTTGGAGCGATGAAGTGTCTGAAGTTGTGCATCTTACTGATGAAACATTCAAACCATTTCTCAAAAAGAAGAAACATGTCTTAACTATGTTCTATGCACCATGTAAGAATTGCCCCTTTTAGTGTTGTTTTACTTGGTTTCTTTACTTTGTAGATGTAAACGTCTTGGCATAAATACATGAATTGAATAAGCTATTAAAAATAAAAGTAAAAAGAAAAGACAGATATTTCCATTTGTATGACTATAAATGTTGTGCAGTTTACCATATCTAATTAACTAAGTAACTTAACTTTTCCATTTTAGGGTGTGGTCATTGCAAAAAGGCAAAACCTGAATTTACAAGAGCAGCTGAAAAATTCAAAGATGACCCAAAAGTTGAATTTGCAGCTGTAGATTGTACAACATTTTCATCCATCTGTAGTACATTGGATGTAAAAGGTTATCCTACTTTCAAATATTTTCATTATTACAATAAGGAAACGCGTAGTTACAATGGAGGTCGAATGGTAGGTGTAATAGTGTGCATTTCTTGTCTTTTCTAACAATTGTAATAATTTTCAACCAGTAAACCTATGATTTATCTATTTTAGGAAAATGACTTCACAAATTTTATGAATGATCCTTTGAAAGTTAGTGCACCACCAGACTCAGGTGATAGTTGGTCCCATTTGGAAGGTGCTGAATTTGTACCTTTACTAACTGATAGCACTTTTGATACTCAACTGAGAAGCGGACAACCAATGCTTGTGATGTTTTACGTTCCTTGTACGTTTTTACTTTCACTATTCGACGTTGTGATCCTTGTTTAATAATTTGTCTTTTATATGTAAATCAACCAAACCATTCAGACATTTTAGTACTTAAAAAAATTCATGTTTTTCTACAGGGTGTGGTTACTGTAAAAGACTAAAGCCGGAGTTTAGTTTGGCAGCAAAACAATTAAAGGATGAAGGTGTACCTGGGATCTTAGCTGCTGTGGATGTACAATCTAATACTGCATTACAAGAGCGTTACGATATAAGATCATTTCCGACTCTGAAATATTTTAAAGATGGAAAATACATTACCGATTACAATGGTAACAGGGTGATTTCATCACTAAAAGATTTTTTGCGATCACCTACAAAGTCACAGAATGATAAGAAAAAAGATGAGCTTTGAAGTTTTCAGTGCTCTGTTAAGGAAAAGAGCATACCATCCACTTCTCAATTTAAGGTAAATTGATTTCTATTCTCAGTATCTGAGTATTATATAAGTACTTACTTGTCATGATAAAGATAGATTAAGAACTCTTCTCTCTTCAATTTTTAGTTTTTGATCCCAAATATTTTGACATTTTAAAATAAATTATTTCATTCACATTTTATTTTTGCTCTGAAGTATAGCAAATCAAGAAGGCTGTGCTAAACTTTAGAAGAACAGAAGAATCTCTCCACAAGGTAAAAAGTTTGAGTTGTTTTAATAAGCTTGCTAGACTCATATTAATTAGATTGCAAGCAGAACTGACTTGTGACATGGAAGAAAGAGGCTTCAGTAGTAGGAAATAAATTGTGGATATTAAGGTTGGCAGTTGTCTAGAAATCAAAAAATTGTAAATTTGTTGTTTAATTTTTTGGAGCTTCTACTCTGTATATGCTTTGTAATTACTAGGAAATTTGAATTAGAGCAGCACGAGTTGCTAAGCACTAGTTTTCATTTATTTTATAACTTTTTCTAAAATTACTAAAAATATGTATAGGTTAATTGATACTGCTTTATTATATATATTTTCTTTAGTGATCTGTTGAAATGGTTATCATTCTTCATTTGAAGATAACAGCAAGGCATTGAGAGTGTAATGAATTTTGAATTTATATAAATTTTTAATTGATAAGAGAAGACAATATTGAAGGTACTGAGAGAATCTAATGAAGATAATTAGTTGAGATTGATAATTAGTTGCTAATAAACTTGTCAGAGATCATGGGGCAGTGACAGTTTTTGTCCCTTAAAACAAAAAATGGATAGATCTGAAAACTTAGGAACTGCTTTCTTTCATTTTTATTTCGTTGAAATGCTTTTTGTATTGTAGATGAATAAATACATGTATCTAAGAGACAGCGGAAAATATCAGAAAGGCATTCGTTTAAAATAATTTTATTACTACTTTTTGACAATAACATGTTAAGGTCTTACAAAGACAGCTGTATTCATGATTTAAAAGTAGATTGACATTTGTAGTAAATCTGACAGGTTTCTAGGCATATATCCCTTGCTTTGGGATGAATTAATACTATATTAATATATTGATAAGTTTGAAGCCACAAAGAGAAAGTTGCTCATGAAGTAAAATTGATTATAGGTACCTCAAATGTTTTTCTCTTATCCGGTAGGTATCTGTAGAACATATGCATATGGAGAGTTGGCAAAGAGTATGAAAAGACTTTTACTTATGAATTTTCTTTCCTTTGATCATGCCCTCTGACTCGGGTGTTTACATACCTGTCGGCATGGAAACGTTGAATAGAATAGACACTACTAATATACTGAGGAAGAAGGATGAGTGAACTATATAATTGTTCTTTGAAGTAGATGATAATTGCTTCACTTGATAATGGCACAAACTTTCCAAAAATATGACCATGTAAGGATCATTGAAAAGGTGCTTGTAGAACCACGTAATTCAGATAATGGAAAATCAGTGAAGGGGCTACTACTCTATGATCTGAATCGCACATTTCTTTGTTATCTTACTTTTACTAATCGCAAGGCATGTATATCACTTTGTTGCTTCTTTCCTAGAGCCATCAATTATGTGATACATGCAACAAACTATAAACTACTCACTACAAAAAACTTTCTTTGTTTCATTACATTTCTCCATCATTTTCATTAATCCCGTCAGTTCTTGCCATTGTATTTTATATCTTTGTTTAGTTGATTTCATTTATGTTATTGTGAAATATAAATATGTTGCTAGAGTTCTTTTATAACGATAATTTTCAGAGTACAAATTTGTTAATCTTTTTTCAACTTCAAAAATTAGTAAGCTGTGGATTTATAGACACGAAAAACTGTAGAAATAGGGAGGTAAAATAAGCATTTAAAAATATAAAATTTGCACTTAAAAATGTAAAATAGGCATTTAAATTAGTACTATCAATTTTTCTTATCCTTATTACTTGTTTAGCAAGTTTCTGAAGGTAACATAATATAGTTACATTCATGAAATATTTGCTTTCATCACTATGACTAATTTTTGTAGAAATCCTTTCTATCATTGTCAGGGAAATTCAGCCAGAAAGGGCTGGATCACAGTAGCTACTTTTTAGCTTTTTATTAAATGCAAGCTGATACTTAAATGCTGCACGTATGATCTTTTTTTATTACCTTTAATTTAAAAATAAGTGAAAACATTGTATGATTTTTTTCAAATGCTATGCATATCACTAATGGAGCTACAACAGTACATACTTTCTTGCATTATTTCTTTAAAAAATCAACTTTTGCAATTTTCAAAAATTCATTGTTCAACGAAAATGAGATCTGTACCATTCTTTTAAGCGTCCCTTGTTCTATCGGTAGAAGAAGAAAAAATTAAGAAAATTGTAGCAATTTTTTAGTATTATTTTTGTAATTTGAATTAATTTCAAGCAGAACTTATGCAAAAATCACTTTAAAGAAATATAAATCACCTTTTTTTAATATTCCTTTAATAAATTTCTCATATATAGCTTGTGATGCCTCAAAATGAGTATGTACCACAAAAAATTGCGTTTTCAATTGAAGGAAAAAAATAGGCAAATATCCACAGCTTACTGATAAGATACTGCGTGTACTTGTATAACTGCCGTTACTTTTACTATTTGATGATGAAGAAAGTTACCATCTTCTAATGAATAATCCTCCTTCCCAAAAACCTGCAATGACTGGACATCTGTTCAAAAATGTAATTGAAATCACTGGCTGGAAAATGTAAGATTAATTGATTGCTGCAAATAGGTCTTCAAACAAAGAAAAAACCAAATTTAATAGATATTTTATAATTATACACATTCTTCCTTTTCTCTGAAAGCTTCCATAAATGTGTAATAATTGTTACACATTTGGGCTTGTGGATATTTCCTTTTGAATTTGCATTTGTGGCACATTGTCAACATTTGTTTTTCATCGGGGGGGGGGAGACTCAAATTTAATGTCTCTTTCTTCAGTCCCGACTGACCTTCAGTGTGATATCAAGTCAGCATGCCTCATAGGGTATTATCACAATATACATAATCAAAGTATTATTTGTTTAAAAATGTTATTAGAGAAGGTAATTTTCTGGAGGTTGGTAATTATTATGAAATTACATTAAACCACTGAACTTCGGTTTGCTGTGTGCTAAACAAAATTACAAAGCTGTTGATAACTTCTGTGCAATCTCCATTCTTCTGACAATCTCAAGATTTTCTTAGTCCAAGATTCAGCTATTTAGACATTTATATTCCATTAATGTCATATAAATGGTACTTAATTTTCATGTGCTCATTGAAGTAATTGTAAATTAGGGTTGCATCCACCTGCCTTGACAGTTTTGACAGTCAGATTCATTTTAAACTGAAACTGAAAAGTTTTCTGTCTGTTCAATTCAACACAAATATCTAAGGCTTATTCAGCTTCCACATCATTTAATAGCCAATCTTAAAAGCATGGGACTTCGATTCCTTTGTTGTCCCATCATTGATAAGTTATGATTTGCACAACAGTACTAGAAATTTGTTATCCAAATTATTTCTTCTCTTACTGCTTTTGCAGAAATAATTATCTTTCAGGTGTTTTCATGTTGTAGTCCTTAATTCTTTGAAATATGGTCAGTCTTCCGGTTTTTGTTTCATTGCTTGAATACATTTTTTTCATTATGTGTTTCATTTTATTGCATATTCTGGCAATGTTAAGAATGGTATTGCATGATATCTGACCTGTTTCCATTTATTTATGATGCTCCCTTCATTTCTGTCTTCCAGTTGCAAAACATGAAATTTTAATTCCCTATGCAAAATTGATATTGTTAGTCACAAGAGTATTCATTCTTACAACCTGAAAAACAGAATAATTTTATGTGTTAGCTGTATATTGGTGAAGTTTGAGAGCAATTTTCATTTCATTGCAAATTGTAAAATTGATAATTGTACTTCAAAGAACTAATCTTATTATATTGATTTTTTCTTTAATCAGAACTCTTGAAAATTGTCACATTTGCAAATAATGAATTCCTATATTTATTTGTAAATTTCAGACATGTTCTTGGCAGTTCTAATTAATTACTATAATCTTGCCATTCTTAATGTCCTGTTACTTTCAATTGTAATTACCTGTGTTTAATAATTGAATAATGGAAGGAAATAATAGAATAATTATCTTGTTTGCTTAGATACAACTTGTACCTAAACAAAACAAGAATTCCGTCTGTGATAATTGTTTGGTAACCTACAAACACATGCTCGACTGTTGTCAACATTGTTAGCACACATTATCTCTGAATTGTCCAAGTGGAAATAAGTCTTCTTTTCATGAGATAATTGCTACATGTTGAATATTTGAAATTACATCAAAATCATGGCAGGACTGGCTTTACCTCTTGTAATTAGATATAAATAATTGAGAGATATGTGTGCGTGTGTGTTTTATTAACTGCGTGATTTTTCTTTTGTGCATATCTTGTGTCTCAAATATCTTGAAAGGAATTGCTGTAACAACTATATGTAGTTTGTAGTGTTGTAACAAAAAGAAAGGTGTCTTTAAAATAAAGTTTAATAAGACAATGATGTAATGTGTAAAAATGTTCATGAAAATTTGTGTTTTATGTATTATATTCTAATGCAAAAAAGAATAATGTCACTGATCTTTAAGTATAGTGTGTTTACCATTTTCACAACTATTAATTAGGTTACATTTTTCAGAAATACTGTTTTCTGTTGTTCTTTTAATCCATGTTTACCTTTTGAATCTGTCGAATCGTCTTTCGACCTGTCGAATTCCTCCTCTTTTAGTAAATGAGCTCATGTATTGGTGCTTCAGTAGAATATAGTAATTTATTAAATAACATTCATATTATATAATGTTAATGTAAACTGAAAATAATTACAGGGAGGAAGATGATGTGTAAGGATATTAACTGATAATATCCATAACATTCTCATGTTTGACCTTGCCTCTGTGTGGAAAAAGGGTATTTAGGATATATATGTTGACTGTTTGTTGGACTTCCTTATGAAATGTAGTCATTGTGAACAGCAGAGTACGTGAGTGTTCACCAAACTTTACTACCATTTTGGGTACAAATCTTCAAAAGTTGTACAAAAGAAATCATGATAAGAAGATTGCAATATAGATGGTCAATTCATAGATTACATCACATTGTGTGGTATTTCATGTCAGAATCAATGGTAAGAAATGTCTTCAGTGAATGATAAATATCCTTCACTACTTAAGACATTTTTATGGTTGTCTTAAATAAGATTAATTCTGAACATTTGCGTATATTGCTTTTACAAAAATGGCTTGTTCCTAAAAATCCAGAGACATTAGATGTAAATATTTTTATTTTCTTAACATATGGAAACATAACTTAACAAGATTAACACGATCTTAACAATCTTTTTTGTCTAAAAATATAATGTTAGCCTGCCTTTATTCATGATTCTTTTATGTGAAATAGTCAAGTCATTGGATCTATATAATACAAATTTTTCATCAATAGCAATCTGCTTCATTATAAAATAATATAAAAAGGTTTGCTAATATCCTACTTATTTCTTGGTTTTGTCTTCAGACTTTAACTTGGAAATTTTATTGCACGCTCTTGTTTCATATTTGCTACAGCCCTCATTCAGAGATTACTAATGGAGATTTTGAACTCTAAGATTTCTCTTACTGTTGACTTTTGTGTTTGTTTTTTTTTTATGTCAAATTTTCTTTAGATTACTCTATTCTAAACAATTCTTCCATGTCCAGAACCAGAGTTAAATTTACACACTCTGGATTTACAGATGATCATAGAAAAGTTATGACCTTAGTGTGTTTTATTATAACTGATTTATATATTTTCCAATATTAGGGTAGTTATGATTTTCAGTGTAATAATGTTTATATCTGTCATGCCTAATCCTAAGTTAAAGTTCAAGAAGAGACCTTAGTTTCCAATAATAACGAAAGTTTTGTTCCAGAGACAGTATTAGAACATCTGTGGTGTAGTTCATTAATAGGCTTTACTTACATGTAACTATTAAGCATGAGAACTTAGAAAGTTCAAAACATTTGAAGAACTGTTGTTACTTTTTATGCTGTTTATATAGATGTTCTTAATTTACCATAAATGCTCTCTGAATCTCAATTGTTGCAAAGATAGATATAACTGATATAACAGTTGTATGTCCATTACAATTTTGCTTGAGGCTTCTAAGTGAAGGTGCAAGAAAATTTGATCTTTAATGTATTAAGAATATAGAACATAACACGAATAATATCCTATTTCGTACAAGTTAAAAATATTCTTAATATTTCAACCTCATTTAGCATCATTAAGTTATAGAAAGCTGTTATTATGGTAGCAGTTACATATTAATTATTATTATTATTATTATTATTATTATTATTATTATTATTATTATTATTATTATTCATTGAATTTTGTAAAGTAGGGCAGTTGTACTCATTAAGTTAATTGAATTGCTTTTCTAATTAAGTGCTCGTGAAGACTAACTCATTGGAACATATACTTTGCTTATGGTATTTTTTAGTATTTGTGATTTTCTTCTTTTGGACTGGATAGGGCTATAAACAATTGAATTGAGATGCTAATGACAAAGAGAATGAATGGTAATGGAGATATGATGGTATAAGATGTAAGAAGAAAAGAGAGGGTTCTAAATTAAATTTGCAAAAAATATGTTTTGTCTACCTCAGATGTTTTATGGAAAAGATACAATCCCCAAAATCTTCAAGTGAAAAATAAACACATTCACTGCTATGATTATGGTCACTCTAACAGTATTGAATTTTAAACTTGATTTATATAGGTTTAATGTAAAAGTGTATTTTTGTGTGTTGGATGTTCTGTAAAGAATTTGTTTCTGTTTTAACTTTTGGAAATAATTTTATGAAAACATTTTTTATAAAATTAATTGAGAATTTTTATGATATGTATTCAATTTTTTATCTTTGAGTTTTAGCAACATTTACTACTACCTTTTGAACAAAACCATTTAAGAGAATTCAAAAATATTGTTTCTCTTCGGAAGTTCTTGAAATCCTGTAGAAAAATTGGCTTACATCTGAAATTGCTATGTTGCTGAACGCAATGTGTGGACTCTGTTATGAGCTTCTTTTGTAGTGTAAATATTCCTTTAATATGGATATTACGTTTGGTTGAGTTACCTTATTACAAGGGCTTGAATTTTTAGGTTTTTTCCTATTTTATTTCTTGTTTCCAGAGTTCAAAGGTATTGTGCATTTATTTGAATCATAGTTGGAGTCTGATAATTCATTTGTTCCCGAACCTTAGAATACCTCAATTAGTCTTGAGTACAGAACTCCAAAGGGCATTAAAAAAATTGTGTAATTTGTTATTTTATTGATTTCTTCAAATGTCATTAGCATGAGAAACGGGAATTAATATGTGTTGAAATTAATCCCTCTTGAAATTCAACATATAACATGTTAGGGCTGACAGTTCACTAGGTAAAGACTTCTGAAGGGACATAAATACAAAAGTGGCAAGCCTGGATATGCTCAAAAGGGTTGTAATTGGGGAAGCTGCAATTGTTCCCCCATTATGACTCTTTCTTCTACATTTTTGTAATTTTTTTTTTTGTTTTGTGATTTTGTATATGTTGGATTCAGTTGTAATCTTCTTTTGAGGGGTGTATTTAATTTTGGTTTGGATAGAACAATACATTCTTAAACTGTAGAATTTATTTAGTCATTCCTCCATACAATTATAGTCATCTAAAGGTAATATTTCAGTTTGAATTTGAGTGTAATTGTTTGAATTATGAAATAACAAGTCCTTGTGCATTTTCTCAATGGAAAGCCTAAAAACACAACTAATTTGCATATTTATAAAATCAAAAATGGATTTTCGTAAATGTAAAAATCCATGCCCAACCAATACACCTTTCCCTTCATTGAACCCCTCTCCAAGATACGAGAACTGTAATTATGACAAACACTACACTACAAGAAATGACAGCACTTGCTCCCTTGAATTATTTATAAAGAGTTGACATGGAAGCTTTTTCTTCCATAATTTCTAAAATGGGTAATATTTAAAGCTATCATCTGAATTTCTTATTCATTGTTTATGAAATAATACTTAGTGAGAAACCAATGACTACATGACATTTTAGCAGCATTTACCAGTATTTGATAGAACTACAGCACAATTATGAATAGTGAATTAATGTGTATTTTCTCCTTAGGTTTTATAAAAAATGAAATGATTGAAAATGTCTGAAATACACATTAATTTATTCATTCACACCTACTGTCTCTGAATTGTCTGAAATGGTTAATTATAAAATTTGAATAGTGTGTATGCATTCGTTATTCACCCTTCATTTTAATTTTATTTTAAATTTGTTTCTACCTGCATGAATTACCACCATTTTGATTATGTATTGAATGCCAATAAAAGACTTCATTTTATAACATTTATTGTATCATACCTGTCATTTTATAAAATTGCTTAAAATTTTACATTTGTAAATACACTTTTTATAGCAGATTTGAAATGTTCATGTGTTATTTAAATGTCTGTTGTCAATACTATCAATACCGAAATTATAAGTTGGCAGATTGACATTATTGTGTAGGCAGTGTGTGTTCCCTTTCTCAAGAAGTGCATACTATATTACCGTAGAAGTTCTTTGAAGTAATTGATAAGTATGAAAATATATTTGTTTCTTTGCCATAATCTCTTGCACAAATTATTATGAAGCATTTCCCATGTTAGCTTTTATTGTTGTTATACCAGATTGACATTATGATGGCTATGTTTTGTATTATTAATAATGTGTGGTGTGGAGAGGAGTGGTTAAATGTTTGTCAATTCTGTATTGTTATTTCTGTACCTTATATTTGTCATCAGCATCGTCATCAAAATCATCATATACTTGTATTTGAATAAGAGGGACCAATAATTTCTTTAATAAAAAACTTGACAAAAATTCTGTTTTTCCATTGCAAGAGAAAAAGGTTATTGTTCTTTCTTTATATAAATGGCCAAAAATTATGTTATCTTACTTCCAGGCATTGACAACTGCACTGTCAATTCCATTGATGTACAAAGGGCACCACCACTTTTTACTTTCTCATGTATGTACTTATATATGGAGTAATATACGTGGTGTATACAACGTAATGTAATGCTGCAGAAAATCGATTTCAACAGATACCTAAGTATGTTTTGGGGTCCCCTGACACCGATTTTTTTTTTTCCTGGTCGATCTTGCTCGACTCGAGGCACTACGGTTTTGAAAAACGTACTTTAAAATTTGAGGCTACATTTCATGAAGCCCCATGGAAATGTTCAAAATTTCTCAAATACGGCTCCAATTTTCTTGAAATAATTTCAAATATTTTTTTTTTTTTATCAGTTGTTTCATTAAGTCATGTACATTCTTTTGAAAATTTTAATAGCTTTCATGCAATATTGCGTGAAATATGTTCAATTAAAAAAAACATGATTTTTTCGAAAACTTTCGAAATATCCTTTGTGTAGATAGTACCTTGAAAATATTTAGTTTTTGCATCAGATATTCTACGATTTGTAATAAATATCTTCAAAAAATGAGTGAGTTGTGTTAATTCAAAGAAAAATTGTGATATAAATATTACACTGTGCTTGGTTTATAAAATTTTAGGTTCCGGAATCGGCTCCGAATTAATGATTAATTTAAAGACATAGTTATAGTTTTATATATTCATTATAATTTAATAATTAGTTCCGATCGGAACATCGTTCCGTCGCGTTCCCCCAGAAATAAAAGTCCCGGTACTACATAATCATTACTAAGGGCGAGAAAGTGCGCGCTGTTTTAGTATCACAAGTTTAATTAAATTTCTTGAGTGAAATAGGAATAAGGCATAGTACTCATTTTCATCAACTGAAATTGCGCAAATTCCAAAAGTTAGATTTTTTCAACGACTTTCTACAACTACAATATTGAAGATATAGAATGTTTATTGAAATAAAATTTGTTCTGAACATTTAGATTATTTATTAACGCCATATATACTTTTTAACGATTTAGTAATTTCATGCGAATATTTGAATAATTTTTCAAAAACTTCTCCAAATTTTTTCTTTAAATTTCTGGTAGGAATAGTACTACATGTACTAAAAAATACGACATCAACGCCAAATTGTATTTTTTTATATACACACTACGAAATTTAAAATAAATAAAAAAACTGACTAACACGAGAAAGTCTATGTATCACCACTAGTTTTTCAAAACGCCTGTCCATCTTTTGTCTGTGAACAACACTAGAGCCTACACTACGCATAGGACTTTTTCCAAAATTAATATTCCTCTGTCGATCTGACCCCTCTCCTAACTCTGCAAGCTTGAGACACATTCTTTAAAATTTTGTGGTAATTTACATGAAACCCCTGAGACATTCTCAGAATCTTCACCAAAATGGCTCAATTGTTTCTTTAATCCTTCAGCGGCGCTTGGATTATATTGTAATCCAGTCTTATTCATTCTGTTTACAGCGAGAGTTGACAACCTCTTGGCAGGACTTTCGAGTACGTCTCGTAGAAGGCCCCAGCTATTGAATTACAGCGAAATATGATTGTAGTGATAACTGTCGCACTAGCAATAGTAATTCGCGCGATCACTCGCGATTCAGTTTCTAATCTACGCTGACTTCATGAATATCGCTGCAATCGATGCTCTAAATGTTTATGCAAAGAACAACAGCGGAGAAAGGTTGGCTAGAAAGGGATTTCTAAAGGATCCCGCCGCTTTGCCATTTATTAACCCAGAAATGAAAAGGAAAAGCGAAGAGATGAGAGATTAAAGGAAGATGAGAAGGGACCGAGGAGTCAGTAGAGTCACTATAGAGCAACACAGGACTTTGATGTCTCTGTGGACGTCAACAAAACAAGAGCGCTTGACAGTACTGCGTAAATTGTGCCCAGCAGGTGTGCCACATTAAAAAAATCTGTGAATTTTTTTATTTATTTAAGTCAAAAACCAGTTAAAATCTGTGTGTGACGTGTTATGGGGGAAGTTAATTTGAAGTTACATTTATGTCCAGAAGCAAAACAAGGGGCCATCCCAGCTCATGGATCAGGGAAATTGGACGTAAACCTGATCGAGATCAGGGTCACTGGCCCAGAAGCTGAAGTACAATACTTGTTACAGGTTTCAGTCCAATAGGAGAGTGGGGGAGACAAATTGAGAAAATGTGGAAAAATGTACTTTGAGTGGCGATAGGAGGCAGCTGTGAAGGGGCCTAACTGAAAAGCTCATCCAAACAAAAGAAATCAGAAAACTAACTAGTTCGAGAAAGACAGTATCATTCTGTAGCACCACTAGTTTCTCCTCGTATGAATGCAACTGTAATGCTAAGTATTCCACTGTGTGAAAGGTGTGTGCGAGTTCAGTTCATTTATCTCAACAGCCAACAGTTCCAACGTTGAAAGGAAACCGCTGACCGCAAACGTCGCCACGTAACTACCCAAACGCTGGGCGAAATGAATAATGTACGAATCTGTACGCCTTTTCGTAGTCATATGGGAAAGCGTTTCATTTTGTGGAAGTCAATGTGTTTCGTGGGTAAGTACATTAATTACTAATCACCGGGCACATGTATATCCAATGGCGAATTCACAAGGACTGGCGCAGTTAGAATGTTACGGTACTCTGCTAATCGTCACCTCGTACTTCAAAGAGACGACTTTCTTTGCACTGTGCGCGAAAAAATGTGGAACTTTTGCAATTTTCGAAAATTTAGATATTTTAACGAAAATGAGACCTGCAACATTTTTAAGAGTCCTTTAGGCTATCCAAGGAAAAAGTTTGATCAATATGTTTAGAGCCTGCCCCATCCGTCCATGTCAGATAGTATATAATCTCAGCTGCGACACGGCGTCACCGGAACAGTGAAGATGTTTAAAATGTTGCTGAGGCTTCATGAAAAGTGCCAATATAACTCATAATATTCGTTTCAAACTTGCTCGCTCGTCCAAATCGATCGCAAAATATCCATTTTGAAGCAAATCGACTAAATCCTACTCGTTTATGCGCTAGCAATAAATCCTAAATACTTTATGCGCTTGCGTTGATAAGAGACAAGACGGAAGGGCAGTCGTTTTGTCGACTACTAATATTTCGGTATCAAGGACACCTAAACCGTGGATTCTGGCTGCACGAGGTAGAGGAAGTAATGTACTGCTGTGGGAACAATATTTATCTACTTTATCTACACCAGGGTTGCACAATACGGGTTTTTCTATCGAAAAAATCGCCAATTTCTGCCGCAGCATTACAATACTTTTGACAGTTTTAGTACTTTTCGCGCAATATTGCAAGCAATACGTGCAATATTAATAAATTTCTCGAAAACGGCTTCAAATAGTTTCTTTAAACGTTTGGTATGGATAGTGCTCAAGGTACTCTTTAAGATGACATAGACGACATATTGCTTTATTCTCTTGTTTTTTTTTAAAAAAAAAACTACAAAATGTAATTTTTTGAGTAGCCTCTCACGTCATTAATATTTATATTTGCGGAGATTTCTTCATATGATTGCATTCACGAGTATATCTGCTTTAATGATGTCTTATAAAGTTTCTCGAAAACTCAAAACTTTTCTATGAAAAGCTCAAATTTCCGCATTTTCAGAAACGTTCAATCGCCATTTTCTCAAAATCTGTTCCAATTTTTTTTCAAACTTTTCGTACGAATAGTGCTAATTGCACTGTTTAAGATGACATAATGTGTAATTTTTGTGTCATGTGATTTTTTTGAAATATCTTTCACCTGTTAATATGCACACTTCCATCGATTTGTATACAATGACGATGCCCTTTCTCTCAATTTATTTTTACTTCTAATTTAATTATTTATTTGGCTATCTCTATTTTATTGTAATGATTGAGCGGTACTGTACTTATACTCTCAGGGCTGCATCTACTTTGTTCTTGCGGGCTGAAAATTGACCGCTCATACGAGACTGCGGCTGGAGAATATTTTTATTTATGAACGGAATTAATTGATCGGATGATTACTATTCTTTAAATTACAACAATTACAATAATGAATTGACAGTACAGTGACACGAAGCGTCGGTTGCCAATCATTCTTTTTTTCTGAATTTTCTTTCTTTTCTAATTCAACATTAACAAATTTACTGTTATTTTACTATTTCCCCTTCCTAAAATGGCAATCGTAATTTTATTGAATTTAATTTGGATAACTTTTCACATAACATAATTTTGATAACATTTAACTTAATTACTATTGACATTCCTGACCTTGAACATTGAATACTTTTTCAAAGCCTTTCTGAAAATTCATAAGTGCTACACTTTCCTGTTTGTAGACAAACTACTCTCTTGGCGGTGCGTCGAGGATAATTCTTATTCCCGAACTTATGTTTCCGCAGCAATGGTTTTGGGTCTTCCTTCCACCATTTCTAGCGATATTCCACACTTACGATTTTATCAGAACATACTTTAAAATGTCTGCGTTTTACTCGACTTAATTAACTTGTTGACAAAAGTCCAGACATCCCGCGATCTAGTATTGACGTCTACTTCAATACATTCTGAAACTTTTAAAGTTTTTGTTGCCCACGGAATACATCCGGCTCCGAACAAATCACATCACGTTCTCAGTGTCTACTGAGCATCTACTCTGTAACCGTTCATCCTCCTACAGTTTAGTTTGTTTCTCATTGTTATTTGCCATATCGATGCTATTTTACTAACGTCTCTCTTGCACATCTGTGTTCACTTGTCTTAATAACAATACCTTCTACACATAATTTCTAAAGTAAAAATTATTTTTGTATTATTCAAAATGTCAAGCAATGTCTCACAATTATTTTTATTTCATTGTATTTGCCCATTCTACCCATGATATTTCGTCAACATTATTTCAATTTTGTTTTCAAAATATCTTGAAAGGTATTTTGATCCCTCTCAATACATTATTGTATTTGTCGTGTGGAAGTGCTTCAAATAACTAAAAACGAGGTTTTTCGAAAACAAAATATTCCTGTGGAAAAAAGGTTAAAATTTCGCATTTACACTAGAGCTTAAACAATTTTTCTTAAAAAGGCTCAAAATTTTTCAACGAAAATTTCCATATGGGTCGAGGTTTAATTCTTTAATATTGTAAAAGATATTTCGGTTCTTATTTATTTCCGTCAAAAACAGTTAAAAACTGTGTGTGACGTGCTGTGGGGAGAAGTTAATTTGAAGTTACATTGATGTCCAGAGGCAAAACAAGGGACCATCTTAGAATTTGCTCGAGGATCAGGTAAACTGGACGAAAACCTGATCGAGATGGAGGTCATTGACCCAAAAGCTGAAGTACAATACTTGTTATAGGTTTTTTACAATAGTACAATCCAAATGGTATATAATACATTAAATGTCATTGTTAAAATTAATATTACTTTTCTTTTGGATGCTCGGTATAGTCTCTGTATAGAAACAGTTGTGCAGCAGAAAATATTTTACTTGGGACTTATACTTTTGTATTGTGGGGGGTCCCCGCAGGTGGGCCAATTCGGATCATTAGCGGGCTGTCAAGCCAGAGGCCAGGCCAGGCCAATTTATATCTTGTTTCTGGTAATATTATGTACATAAACAGAAAAAATAAAATACTAGTGTAGATTTTTTGTGTGCTGTGGTTTACCCTTTACTACTCATATAAGAACAATTACCTAATACACACAATTAAGAACTACATAAAATTATATAGGCAAATATAAATCGTATAAAAATCAAATATAGACATCACTTTCTAAGTAGAAAATGAAATGTAGATTTTTTCATCCATAAGTAAAAATTAGGATTGGCTAATGGAGTGAATCGTAAGGCCCCCCACCACTCGCCACACGAAGACCGTTGGAAGTCTCAAGGTATTTTTTTTATATAAAAACTATAAACCTTCTGTCACTGTTTAAATTCTGAGGCAATGTTCACTGTCACATTTCTGTGACAAACCAAGAACTTGGCGTAGAACGCTTATAAGCTGTATGGAGTAATCCTCCGTTACTAAATTAATATGTGATACGTAAGTCGGGTCAGGAGTCGCGAAGAGGTCCGCCAAGTAGCATCTCCGCGTATGCGCCGCTCTCTCTTGTGTGCTCCTGGACCATTACCCAGCGGCCAGAATTGTAAAGGATTTAGGACACTTCACAGGGGTTCGACTAGCCTAACTCGTTTTGTCGGAACGAATTTCACGTGAGATTGACTAGGAATCGAACCCGGCCCTACTTGTGAAAGAAGAGCGACTTCGCTCTGAGCCACGAGGGTTAATCTGGCTCTGAAGACAGTGTTATCATCGCACGTTTTCTTGTGCCCTCGTTTCGCTAAATGCGAGAGTGGGAGGGTTGTTTGTTTCGGTAACAGGACTGTTATAACAAATCTATAGCTTGTTTTTCGATGTAAAATAGTTTCTAACGTTTCAAATTCACACTGAGGGGAAATTTCTGACAACAGCCTCATAGCGCTTTATGTAAATTTGAATTAAGCCGTTGCTTCTTAGTCTTAGTTGGTGCCAATTTTTCGCCGAGGATGGAAGCTAATTCGTCAGTGGTGCAACTAGGGTTTATTCGAACCCAGTCTGTGGTTTCCGATTGTTCTGCGTACAAATAATAAAATATAAATCGTATTCTACATATTATGCTTATCCGATGTGACAATAGGAATTCATAAAATTTCCGTTTGTGGTGCATTCTTGTGTGATATGATTTCAACGTGTATTTGTAATCATTCTGTTAAAATCGGAAGAAAAATTATACGTTAAAAATTGATAATTTTATTTTTAAATTCCATTTTTGTGTTTTTTTGTTTTCGTGCATTCTTAAATGGAAATAAAATACATTTACAATCATACATAATTTTCTGAATCTTTTCTAACAATAAAAATCTATGGGGTTCACGAAACCCCAGTGTGCAGCAGAGAGTATATATGTGTGCAGGTAATGAGCATGAGAGTATATATGGTGTGCAGTTAATGTAACAAAAAAGTTTTCAGTTGCAGTTAATTCAACTAATAGCCCAGTCAAATTATATCAAAAACTGGCGATCGAAGGAAAAAAGATCCGGAGTTTTGAAACGGCATGATTATTGGTACCTACTGCATTACATACAAAAAATCCTGGAGTGTGGGGGTGAGCCGGAGAAGCCATTTCAAGGTGCTTCTTCGGCGGTTTTTTTTTTCTTTCTTTCTTTCTTTCTTTTTTTTCCACATGAAACGTTGCATCTATGACGTTTTTTGCATTTCTCTATAACTATCAATCCCACTATAAAAATGATGCTATGACAACTTCAATGCGCGGAAGTAATTTTATTTTTGTTCAACATTTATGATCCGTTGCATGCATATTTTGCGGAAAAAAACAGGAACATTTTACATTTTTACAAATCGTATTTTGTGTATAGATTTTTGAGTATTCGTGGTCATTGAGGTCCTAGATTACCTCGGGTATGAAATCTGATAATTTTGGGGCAGATCCAGAAACGAATTTTGGAAAGGGAAATTGAAAATGTTTTCTTCAAATATATGTATTATATATTTTGTAAAACGTCGCAGGCTACACTCAGCTCATGCTGCGATACTTTATTCGTTTTAATGATTATCCGAAAATAGTTTTGTTTGAAAGTTTCGTGACAAGTTAAAATTAATAGTTCCTGAAAAAATTAGGGGAGGGGGAATTTTTCTCATCCCCCCCTCTTGGATCCGCGTCGGGATAATCCATAATTTATAGAGTACAAATATTTAGTAAAGAATTGTGTACATTGCTAACATACAAATTACATAAAACAATTCTAACGGAATAATCACGTTTACCGTCAATACTGACGGACAACTAGTAGCGTACGAAATGAGTACTGGCTCACCCGCAAAACTTTTATCCGGACTCCATCATAAATGAATCCTTAATCCCTTTTATCCGGGCCTCTTCTTTCAAAAAATATCCACAATATTAATTTTTCTTTAAACGCTCCCACAATACTTTAGAAATGCATAATCTCATTAACTGGACCATTAAAAAAGGCGGTTCAAGCCAAGACGATGCTATCAACCCCTAATTTAACTACGTTTTTATTGTAAAGCGTTGTCGGCAACAGAGAGTATATATCCGTCGGCGACAACGCTCTCGTCTGAGCGTTATTGCATAACATGGCAAGCTTCAAACCTAAACAACAAACGAAAGAGTTTG
The DNA here is from genome assembly GCA_038098605.1 of Gryllus longicercus. Taxonomy (NCBI): domain Eukaryota; kingdom Metazoa; phylum Arthropoda; class Insecta; order Orthoptera; family Gryllidae; genus Gryllus; species Gryllus longicercus. The sequence continues at coordinate 2,249,257 of JAZDUA010000146.1, read as the reverse complement.
TGTGTCGTGTTTATTGTTAACAATGGTATAGTGCTTGTACTCAATAATGGAAAAATCGACCTTTAATTATTTAATTTTATGAAATTAAGACTGTAATAAAACCTAAATGAATTGCTTACCTTTATTGATTTAGAAACAGGGTTACGCAAACTACCGAAGTGGACAAAAATCGTTCTTCTGGATGTTTTTAAATTTTTATGCATCAACTATCGCAAAGTATCAAGTGAGTAATATTTCTTACAACCGCAACATTCAGCCTAAAAATAGCCCTCCCCCCCGTCCCTGAATACGTGGGCCCGAACGTTACGCCACTGGGGATAACTAAAACTTGAGTGTCAATGACGAATGATACGAACGTCCAATAATTAGTAAATTATGAGAAGCCCCAACATCCCTAAAATCACTAGCGGCTTCGACAGTTTTGCAATGAGTTATGTTGTTTTTCTAATGACTGCCTCGGTTAATCGAGACATTTGTATTATTTTATGTAATTTGCATGTTGACAATGTACACAATTCTCTACCAAATATTTGTACCTCTACCAACAACCATGCCAAGTTTCAAAACTCCTGGATTTTTCTCACTCAATATGTCTGATTTGACTGGATTTTTGAAGTTCATATGTACAAAATTTAACAAAGTCGAAAAAAACTGTAGATAAAAAACAAATAGACTTTCTTTTTATAATAGAAAATAATAATTTGGAAAGGGTAGGCCAAGTTATGCAGAACACTTTCTTTCAGTGAAACCCGGATTGAAATCGGATACTTGATACTTTGTACTGTGAAGAGACCGAAAACATGAAAAAATGAATTGTTCTTTAAACCATCTTGTCATATGAGATTATTAGACATCTAAATTTTCTTAAGAGATTATAAAAGAAGAGTTATTTTGAAATTAAAGATACTAATTTTATTTATATAAATCATACGTGCGACATCATATTCTATACGATTATATTTTATATAATATGCATTTGATTATTTGAACTAGTATTCCATTGAAATACAAATAATATATACTATAAAATATTACCTCATTTGGGCGAATTTCTACTGTTGACTCATATCTTAATATTAGCGCATGCGTAAATCGCACATTTATAACTAAATTCGCGCCTTTTTCGTCATTCCCATGTTTTCTTATATCCTTAATATTTGTAGTGTATTATTTAATAAAGTGTTGCTATAAAATTGGTATTTTTTTCGGTTGTATAAATGAAATTGTAAATTTATTTATCGCGTTAACCCTGAAGGTATAGTGCATGTGCGCGGGAAACACTTCTTAGCGATTTGTGATTGGATAAGAAACGGATCCACCACGGGGGTTGCAGCGTGGACGAATCGTTCCATGGAGAATCTTGTTACATGGTGTAGCGCAAGGGAAGCTGCAAGAACAGATCGAGTGTTGTTGGCTTTGTAATCCCGTTGATAACTTTTTGATAGCGGTACGTGGATGTTAGTATAAGTATGAGAATTTTTTTTTAGCGAGACTAGTGTGAATGCATAAACCCTTGAAAAACAAGATTACCCTTAAATTGTTGGTAATGAAGTAATTTGCTACTTATGAATACCTTTTAGTATATTGCTTTCAGATTTTATGTATTATTCAAACATTGATGGTACCTACTGTGCATTCTTTCCAATATTATTACAACATTTAGATGTCAGCCGTGCCTTTGTTGTGACGTTTGTGAATTTTCGCAGTAGTTTCTCCTGCGTTCATGTTACTTCGCCTTAATTGTGGTTCCATAAAGCACAAATCGGTGGCAGTAGCCGAAACTGAAATTGTGAACTCTGATGAGAAAGAGTTCCACGTGCAGTCGAGACTAGTAGATGTTGCAGAATCGGAAAAGTGGCAATATCTGAACTTGCAACGAAAGTATTTCATGATGGAAATGATTATAATATTGTCCGGCGTTTTTTAAAATCATATGTATCTTAACACCGTTATTTTTTTAAAGTAAATTGAACTTTATGATCTTGCGCGATTTATATATTCAGTGCTGTTTCACCGTTACGAGAAGACTAGTGAATTTGGAAAGTAAATTTTGCTACAAAACTTACTCCAACAGCGGCATTTTAAATTTGAAATTGAAGAAATTCTTCGTGAATTATACGGTAACATGAAATGGAACAGCTTTCTTTGTTACTTTGGTACACCACATGTGTAATTGGCGTTATACCAGTATTAATCCGCATTGCAATTTACCTTGGTAGAAAATTCCATGTCTGTAGAACAGTGGTAATAGTTATGATCCTTGCTGAGGTGTTAGTTTTTTTTGTATGTAGAGATGCAACATTAGACCATAATGTCATTTGGATGTGTAAATTTGACAGTTTGCTGATATTTCAGGAACAAAAATGTCCCGGTCGTCGTACAAGCCAATGGATAAACATTGGGATCCAATGCAAGAAGCATACAGAGATCCTCATTTCAATTCGTACAAAGATGGGCCAGGAGCCAACCTGGATTTAGACAAACAACCCTGTTCCTTAGGGTTTGTAAATTTCTCGATAATAGTTATATTAATTTTATTACAGTGTATGTGTAATATGAAATTTCCTCTTCTTCCAGGACATCAAAGGAGAAAACTATGTTTAAATTATATGTAGGAAATGTGCCATCAGACATTGATAAGGTTTGTAAGCTAGATAGATAATTTGATTTCTAGATTATTTTGTTAAGTGATTCTATGATTAATACCATTGATTCATGGAGAATGTGTGGGAAGAGCTTGTCGTGATATAAGATGTGACCCTATTTATCATGAACTTTTATCAAACTAAATTATTCCTCACTAATCAAAAATGAATTGCGGAAATCAATGGAATATTAACTAATTATTTTACTTTCTTTCAATATGTAATCCATTTCTTGTCATATTTTTTTTTACTTCTCGCAAGCTTTTCTAGTGTAGGGTCACGTCCTTTTAATTTCTGCCAAGAAAATAAAGTTGCTTGAGCGATGTCAAAAATTCCAGCCCAAAGTGTTTTAATCCTGTAATGTTTGTTTGGTTGTCATCTTTTGTTCTGGGTCCTGCATGCATATGATATGAATAATTATTTATAGTTTCAGGCAATTGCCCTATTCAATACGAAATATAAAAATTTTATTGCAATTAATTTTTTGGGGGTTAATAGTTGCTAGCAATTTGAATTTGTTCTCTAAAGGTCGTAAGTCAATCTTGAACCCATTTGTCAAAGAACACATATGTGCAACAGGTTCTGTAAACTAATCAAAGGAATTTTCCAACACTGTTAATGTTATTGCATAGATTATACAAGAATAACAAATCATACATTTTGTGAGAATTAAGTGTGCTAATATTAGTTAAGCAGGGAGAGGGAGAAGTCATTTTTCTCCACCTTGAAATTGAAAACTTGGATTGTACAGAAACTTATTAATATAGTCAGATTTGGTCCTTAAGTTCGCGGAAAAAAATTTACAAAATGAATTGCAAAATTTCCAATCTATGCACCAGACAGAAAAGTTTTTGATGACTAACCCTTAACATTTTTTCTTCAAATGTTTGCACAACATGTGGTTTGATTACTTATGAAATAGCCAATGAAATAAAGAAAGTGATTAGCATACCTCTTGCATGTTATACTCCGCTTAGATCAGTAAGTTCCTTCAAGATTAAGAGTTGGCAGAAGATAAATTTTAAACCTTTCTTTATGAATATGATGGAAGGTAAAAATATTTAAAAAAGTTAGTTTTACAATATGGCAAGTTATTGACTAGTGAAGGTTGTAAGCCAAGAGGAGGGAATTGATCCCAAGCAATCTTTTTAAATTGCATTGTGTCATTTATGATAACTAAAAGGGTTTGAGAGAACTTAAGTCATTTCATAGCAATTACCACAATTTTGATTTATGTTTGCAGTAACCTTGTTTATTAAAAATTAGTCTAAATAGTCTTTAAAACAGCTAGACCTATACCACATTTTTGCGACTATTGAAATATTAAAATCTGTATGTTTTTCAGCCGTCGTGTTTGTGCCTCTGGAAACAAAATTAAATTTTGACAACAAATGGAAAAGGAATGAAGTTAGATTTGAATTCCTTCTAGTTTAGATAAGTTAGTTATTATGTGTATAAATATCGTTTTCTGTGTGAAGTGATGTTGGCTCCCAAGCCCTTAAATTGATGCAAATTTTTTCTAAAATTGTCATTTCAAGAAACAATACTTAAAAATGTTTTCTTATATTGCAGGATGGGATAGAAAATATTTTCAGAACTGTTGGAGAGCCAATTGATGTTATGCGTGCTCATCTGCCGAACAATTTTGCGTTTGTGACCTTCCGCACTCTTAGGTATCTATTATTTTTCATTTCTGAAGTGGTTATTTTTTTAGTAAGAAAATGTGGAAACAGTGGTTGTGCGTTTTGTGTATGGTCTCTGAAACATTAAAATTTTCACGATATATTATAAACAGTGTTAGTGAATCAGATGGTAATGGAAAATATTTTTAAAATAGCCATGATTTCTTGTGGATATTTGTCTTACAATATTTTATTGATATGTATTGCCAGATGTTACTCATTTCGGCAGAAGGATTTACTCAAATTCTTGAATGTATTTTTTGTCCTTAACGCCAGTTTAGAAAAGAAGTGAAAATAATTTATGGTTAGGCAAGTGATTTGGTAACCCTTCAGCACACACGGTCAATCATCTTAGATGAAAGTGTTGTTCTTTTGTTGATAACACATCATTACAAATTTTTCAGAAGATAATTCTCCTCAGAACCTCTTCTTCTTGTTCTCACAAGCCATAGCTTACTGTTTGCACCGATAAGCTATATGCTGATGTCACCAAAGTAGTCTCAATTGAAACGTGTGCAGCGCAGCATCTTTAAGATTGGCATGTGTAGTGAAGTGACCACTGAGAATCAGTGGGAATGTAATGGCGAATAAGACAGTGTTGGATTTACACAACACTGAATGTTTAGGTTTACAGCTTCCACTTATTATTTGTGCCTCGTGTTGACTTTAAAAAATGTACATTATAAATCGTAATATTTTCTAATATAGTGCTTCTTCTTATTGTTAAATATTGTACAGTAAATAAGTAAAGTATTAAAATTTTGGGGGTCAAGAAACATGTTCAATGTGTTTTTGTACCTAAAACGTATATTATTGTCTGTAAAGCAAGAATAGCAAACAGTCAAACAATGCATCTGAGATACAGCGTGTGTACCTTAGTAGAGAACAATTTTCCTAAGGATGGGATGATTTGACAGATCGGGAAACAAGTGAACATCACGTGTACTTCAGAGAAGTATCCATCCGCCGCGTCAGCTGTTTAGTTACGCCCCTTCGTAGTGTTTGTTTACGGTTCACGCGAGACATCAATAAAGAGATGTCTTGAGTTTCGCTTAGTTATATGCACGCACGCGAGTCCGGGAAATATAGAAATTTATTTACATAAGTGGGAAAATGTCTTAACGTAATATCACATTCAATAAAAGAACAATGCCGAACACAGCACAATGCCGGAACACGTGGACCGTCTCAACTACGCATCTCACATTCAAGACTCGATTTTAAAACAAACATAATACTTATCACATAAAAACTCAATTGAATATAATTTTTATAAAAAAAAAGAATTTTTACATTAGAGCACAAAGCTCTGCACTTCCTAATTTCAATTATTTCTCGTGGTGCACTATATTTTCGTCGGACGAGGACATCACAGCAGGGAGCGTCGTGGCTTCTTACAAGTTAGCCAACTGCAAACGAACGAATGGAGGAAGGAGAGTCTATTAAGTTCAAGGACACAACGACCACAGAATCGTCAGTTGTGTTGCCAGCACTAGCTGTCAAATCATCCCATCCTTAGGAAGATTCTTCTTTAATATTTGGTAACGTGTGTGCTGCTGTGTTAAATACAGTGGATGCTGCTTATTTTCATCACTGAAACTTGGATAATATCATTAGCTGATTGATAATAATAGATGATTAATTCTAATTAATTATTATCCAATGACAATGCTACAGGATAAAACCTTCATTCAGTATTTCTAATTTTTTTAAATTTAATTTATTCATTTATACTGAAGCATTCCCTTTAGAATACAACATAATATACAAGATATGTGAAATAAGAGGCAATTTAAAACTAAACGCAAACATTCAGAACACATGAAACATAGATCAGAGAAGTACATAGTATCAAAATACAAAGTTTACATAGAAAGAAATGTACAATACATAATGTTCACATACCACCAAATAATAGCACGTACTACTAAAAATTAGTATGATTAAATTATCAGCAAATATATCCAAGAGCATAAGAGATTTGATATAAAAGCCAGATCTTTGCTTTAAGTGCACTTTAAATTTTGATATTCATATTTTATGTATTTAAAGGATATAATAAAATAGTTCACAGTCAGTTCAGTCTACTTTTCAAGTGATTCATAGAAATCATAACATTGCAAATATTATCCTTTCAGATATTGGCAGTCTTTTGAAGGTGTCCTTCTTTCCCACACTAATTCTAGAAAGCTTTTTGGCGAATAGACAATGGTTTTGAGTGAAGTCCAGATACTCTATAAGAGATGAAGGACAGCAGGTCTGAGCAATTTATCCCTTCATGGATGAGTTTGTATACAGTCAAAGATCACCCTCGTATTATCTATTGATATCAATCTATTACTCACAATGTTTCTATAAATCAACTGAGCTGTGTCACCATAAGTGGACACCACATCACAAATTTCTATTCTGTCTCATTTCAGCCATTTAAGGAGGTTGAGAGGATTCTATTGTATGGTCATAATTTTGTTTCCTGCAAATTCCTGCTGCCACTCGGTAGTATGTAGCAGGTTTCACATATGCAGTCTTCTATTAGTCCAGCACATGTTCTCATCCACAAGCATCCATCCCTGAAATTCATTTTCCATTGTTCGGTTGGCGAGTGCACAGGATTTCTTCATGTGAGAATCAAATATCTGCTTTAGGTATTTTACAAGTCACGCCCCAGGAGGGCTGAAAACTATGTAATTGAAATGGGTTCAAAACAATGTTAACATACAATGAATTCTGATCACAATAAACGGTGTGTACATAATGTCAGTCCAGAATGGATATCATAAGAATGATAGCAATAACTACTGTGATTACAATAAGCGGAATCTATTGTATTTCTTACATCTGTCTGAAAATTAGTTTCACAAAAAGTCATATTATTTGGGCTCAGTCAATTTAAAATTAGCTAAGCATGCATCAGTTGCATGTAATTATTTGTTAGATACGCAAAGGTTCACTGGAAAATGATTTTTGTTAAACCCATTCCCACCCATATTTCAAAACTTTACAATCCCAAGACTTACCCTACAGTTTATTGTAGCCCACCTTGCTGCTTTGATTTATTTTATTGAAATTATATACTATAGTTCAGTGGTACAGATTTCATAGAAAGTCTCGAGAGATTATATAAGCATGTTTGCATTCTTATGCACTTAGTTTTAGCAGAGGACAATAAATTATAAAAACATTCTTCAGCAGAGTTTTTTGTACTATTAAATAAAGGCTTGACAAGTACACTTAAGAGTTACTTAATAATAATAATTTATTCAGGTTTAAACAGATACAAAAATTTATATATAAACATATAATATAATTTCGCATCTCGCTGAGGCTAAAAGCCTGTGTGCAAACCTGTAATCGCAATGTAGTTATTTCATATCTCACAATTCGTAGATTGTGTGTGTGTGCGTGCGTGCGTGTGTGTGTGACACATAAATGTAACTTCAATTTAACTTCTCCCCATAGCACATCGCACAAAAATAAAATTTATTTTAAAATGAGAAAGTGTGAGATTGTGGAGGAGGAGGAGGAGGATGTAAAATATACAAATGATTTATTTGTGTGTGTGTGTGTGTGTATTTTGATCGGAATTCCACCATATAAGGATAATCGAAGAAAAGATATAAATTATATAATGGTATTAATGAACGTACAGTAGGAAAGATGTAAATGCAGATTACATAATATATTTATAATTTTTCAAGGTTAAAATAAAATGAACGTTATATATACACACAGATGCATCATCTGACCATGGTTTTCAAAGATTTATTATCTAAGTTTATTAGCCACTGTCTAATTAGCTTTTTGTTTTTTATATTTAATAATTTGAGATCTCTGCCAAGTATATTGAAAACTTTATAGCTCACGTAAACATAATTTCGAGAGCCAATGTCAGTGTTTACAATCGGAGGTTGTATTGTAGTTATTCTTTTAATATTTTGTACACGCTCATACGTATTTTGCAAGTAATTGAACATTTCCATTAGAGCCTTTTCCAAGAAATATTTTCTGATAGTAATTATATTATGTTCCCTATATAAGACTTCAGAGGAAGATGATCTATCTTTTTCGAAAATCAATTTAATTATCCTTTTTTGTGTATCACTCGGAGGTTTAATAAAATTTTCATATGCTCCCCCCATGCAATTATACTGTACGTTGCCAGAGACCAGAAGAATGCATAGTACATCATTAATAAATGTTTTGTAGTAAATATTTTAGAAAGTTTGTAAAAAGTAATTATAAGATATCTTAATTTATTCGCGATTTTTTATATGTGTTGTCCCCATTTCAAATTACAATCAATGTATATATCCAGGTATTTCGCAAGTGAGGCTTTCACAGAGGCTCTTGACAGTTACATTGAATAGTGTTACAATTATCTTCATGTAGTTTTAAATTACACTGATTTGGAACACTATCCAAATAACTTCCATAAGTTGTAAAGACAGTTTTCTGTATATTAAAGCTAAGATAATTGTTCTGTAGCCATTTATCAATTAGATTTAATTTTATTTCTGCTTTACATAAAACCTCTTTCCACGAATCAGCTTTAACAATAATACTAGTGTCGTTGGCAAAGGACACTAATTCCCCTCTTGGTAATACCACAAACACGTTATTTATATATATTATGAATAATAGTGGTCCCAATATTGTCCCCTGTGGAACACCACAAGTAACTGATGGAACAATACTTGTTATAATTTATTTTTGTGCAAACTGTTTTAATTTATTGCTATGATTTATTTGAATGAACAACATATATTATAATTTATACACATGTGTATTAATAAGCTGCGGATTTATGTGCACAAAAAACTAGAAATAGGTAGGCAAAATGGGCATTTAAATTGGCACTACAAATGTTTCTTATCCATATTTATGTACTCGTTTAGCAAATTTCTGAAGGTAACAATATAATTATATTTATTACAATCACTATTCTGACAAATCCTAGTAGAAAACCTTTCTATCGTCAGGGAAATTTGGACAAAAAAGGCTGAATATTAGTAGCTATCTTTTTTATTTTTTCACTAAATGCAAGCTGATACTGAAATGCTGCACACATCTTTTTTTCTCACCTTTAATTTAAACATGATTGAAAACATTGTATGATTTTCTCTCTCTCTCTCTTTTTTCTTTCTTTTTTTCAATCACCATGCATAACACAAATGCAACTAATGGAATTACATCACATACTTCCTCACATTATTTTTTTTAAATATGACTGTTTGCAAATTTGAAAAATTCGTAGGATTTGCTGAAAGAGACCTGCATTGTTTTACGTGTCCCTTGTTCTATTTGTAGAAAAAAATTAGGAAAATTGTAGCAGTTTTTTATAATTATTTTTGTAATTCAAATTCATTTCAAGCAGAAATTGTGCAAAAAACTCACTTTCTTTAAATCTGATTTTTTAAAACAAAAATCGTTGTATACAATATTGTACTTTCGCAACGCCAATATTTTGCAATTTTCAAAAATGGAGAGTTTGCAAAAAATTGGCACCAATTTTTATATCTCTTTGATACATACAAGGAAAAAATTTAGAGGGGGGAAATGTTGAAAAAATTTGAAGTAAAAAAAAAAACCTCCCCCAACCACTAATACCCGTGATTTTTGCACATTTCATAATACATTTTCCTGTTTTGTTGGCAGTACAATAGAACAGATTTATTGAAAGTTTGTAGATTCTCTGTAAGATAAAAATGAAAAAATGTAATTTTTTTAAAAAAAATGTTGACAATATTTTTTGAACAATAAAAATGGTAATAGGCAACATTGAGGCATTTAAACACAAAATACACATTTATAGGCATTATTAAATTCACTTATAATACTCATAATGCCTCAAAATTAATAAGTAACTCAAAAGATTAGTTTTCCGCTAAAGGAAAAAATAGGTAGATATCCGCAGCTTATGTATTACATACATTATTACACTACATTGACTATTAATAAACCTAAATAATTCACTGTAATTGCAAACGTAATTACTATAATTGTGCTAATGATATATTAGATTATAGTGGCATAATTACTAAGTAGAAGCTTAGCCCTTATAGTTGGTTGCTTAGGGTTGGAAATAGTATCTAAGAATGAACATTGCAGTTGCTGTTAGCTGTTTAGAATCAAAGAGCTACCATCACTTTAATAATCTTCCTTTTACCAGGGAAGCTGATGAAGCAAGAAGGCAGTATGATCGTCGTCCTCCTATGAACTTGAAAATAGAGTATGCTAGAAGTCGTGATGAGCCTGTGAAAAAGAGGCTAACAGATAATTTTGAATTGCCTGGAGTGTCAGAAAATCTGGCTGTTAAAAAACCTGTTGAAAACTCAAAACCAAGGTAATTAATAATGCTACATTTTGGAAAAATTTGCCTAGAACTGTTTTATTTTCTCGTCAATTTTTTTGTTAACTATTTAAAACAAATTTAAAAGTTCAGAGGTTGAAATTATTTGGATTGCTGCATGATGTATGTTTGTTACTATTTCCAAATGTCCTGTGAAACAAACTAATATTGAATTGATATAAGTGAATGAACGTGACTGTTAGTTTTAGATTAGAGAAAGTGAAGGTAAGAATTTTTTTGTAAGTACTGAAGTGTTATTGGGAATGATACTAGTAGTTATTTTGTTACATGTTGGTTTTACAAAGGTAAATTGTATACTTATTTTTGTTGGTAATGTGTATATTTATAGGTATCGAGGCCCTGTCTGGGAAATGACGCTGTAAGTGACAATATGTTTATAATTTGTGACCTCTGCATGTTCTTTTCAGTGCAATTTATTCCTCTGGTGCTTGAAATACCTTCCAGGGAAGACTCTTCAATATTGCTTAAAGTGAGAAATGTCGGGATGTAGCAGTCTTGTTATGCTCATAGCTTTGCTTGTGCTTTACAGAAGTGATACTGATGGTTTTAATAAAATGCATACAAATCTATCTATTGAAGGGGGAGGGGGGGTATTTGGATTTGCTACCCAATTGCTTTGAATGCGAAGGGTGATATTCCTTTTTAATAGCTTCTTATGGCTGGTCTTTTCTTAGCTCACATGCTCATAAATTTTTTTTTTAACTTCAATTATTTCATTGCCTAAATAACAAAACTAAAATAAATAGGAAATCATGTTGCTCACTTGTATTTCTTTGCTTCAAAGGAACAAACTATTTGTTTATTTATCCCCTATTTATGTTTATTTATTTGTAAATTATTTAATATAATGCTCTATTTGCAATGTTTTAAGTTTGCATATCATAAAATAAACTGAACTACCAAAAGTCCCTAAATTTAGATTTTTAAAAGCAATGTATTTAAAATAAAAGATTTGGATTTGCAGGGTTATTATGCACCTGGGTGCATATGTATAATCAAACTAGATGTGTGTGTGTGTGTGCGTGCGTGTGTGTGTGTGTGTGTGCGTGCGTGCGTGCGTGTGTGTGTGCGTCCGTGCGTGCGTGCGTGTGCGTGTGTGCAGGCGTGTATGAAAGATCAATGATCCCCATCTCAATCAGGTTTTCGTCCAGTTTCTGAGATCCTTGAACAAATGCTGAGATGGCACCTTGCTTCTGGACATAAATGTAACTTCAATTTAACTTCTCCCCATAGCACATCGCACAAAAATAAAATTTATTTTAAAATGAGAAAGTGTGAGATTGTGGAGGAGGAGGAGGAGGAGGATGTAAAATATACAAATGGTTGTGACCTCTATTAGGCCTGTGTCACATAAGCATTGTGTTGACTCGTGTCACTGAACGCTGAAGCTGCACCAATGCCTGTGCAGTCACATAATGTATGTCTTGGATTAAAACTATATTATGTCATACGGCACATAAGAACTCTTGGCGATGTGTGTTGTGCCCACAGCTCGAGCAAGAAGCTCAAACTACAATGTAAGTCAAGATTAAGTACGTTTTCTAGCTTCAACGCCCACTAGGGGAGGAGTGTTGCTATATCGCATGTCGTCGAGAGCACTCGTGTTTTGTTTCGCATAAGTGTGTTTATCTACCACATGCGTTAAGGGACTTGTGTGCACAGGCGTTGACATAACGCTCGTGTGGCACAGACCTGGTATTCTTCTTCCTATGCACTTCGGTCATTTTGTGTTCTACCTTTTTAAATACTAGCTGCTCAATAATGATTTTCACTGTATTTAAATCTTCTAGTCTTCAAGTAACATTTCATAACTTTAATTAATATCGCACCATTTCAATAGTCTTTCTGTTAAGACTATTTTTAAAGTGGCAAGGTGATGGGAGAAGTGCAGAGACATTGCCTGTTGTTGAAACTGAAAGTGCTTTGCAGAAGGCACAATTGTAAATTGTGGAAAAATTGAAATTTTACTATGATAAATGTGGGATATTTATAACATTATGTATATACAAATACTGGTGAGACCGACAAGAAGTGTTGTAATTGCCGGGAAAACTTAAATTGCAGGAACGTAAAAATGGGGTTATACCTTTAATTTTTACCTTGAATTTCAAAATGATGATATATATTCTTTTTGTAAAAAAAAACATAATTTAGTAAAATCACAGGGAATTTGAGAATCTCGAAAGAACCCTGATTTGTTTCACTTCACTGTAGTAGAACAACTTCAAAAATATTAAGTACGGTTTCAATTTTCTTTCTTAAAAACTGAAAGGACTAAGCCATTTGGTGATGGGTGAATCATCACCAAATTTTTGTAAGTGAAGATTTGAAGAGTTTGACCCTCTTCCATATTGATGTTTTGCTTTAGTTTCAGTTGTTGCTAGATGTTGTGGTTTTGTGTTGCTGTCAGCATGTGAAAATGTTTTCGTAAAATTAATAATAATGCATTTATTTCAAAAATTGCCTCTTTCAAATACTCTCGAACACTTTCGTATTGTCTGATAAATTTTACTATCTCAAAAGTTCAAAAGCATGTATGTTGGAATTTTGAGTTGTGAAGCAATTTTGTGCCCTGTTTCAATGAAGTACAATTTATGTATTCATTTTATGCTAACTTTTTCAACATTCAATTAGAACCTTATCAGAATTCCATTAAGAATAACTAATGCTTTTTGATTCTGAGTTTGCCATATGTTTACATGCTTATATTTCTTATTGAGCTAGAACTAAAATCTGTGGTACTCTTTCCTCTTCACTTTCTTTTCTTATTTTTTGAATTTTTACACATCCTTTGTTCACTGTCACTAATCACTTCACGAATGTTTTAAACATTTCTTGAAATTCACAAGTTGTGAATTTATTTAATGCACTGTTCAGTAAGATAATACTGGATATTTTAGGAAGGATGATGCTGCAAATTTTTGTATTAAAATTTAGTAATATCTATTTCCCAAAAAGAAGGAAAACGGATATTCATATTCTCGTGTATCTTTTCTCCTAATCCCCGCATTTTACTATTTGTTTATTCTAATCACTGCATTCCAGTTTGAAAACTTATACAACATTGGAGATTATTAATTATAGTTAATCCCTCATTGTCATTATTTTCCATGGCAAAATTAATACAAGAGTTGTTATCAGTTGTGTACTAGACCCTAACCTAACTTCTAATTCTGTATATTTTATATTAAATTTCCATTTTCGAATGATGCGAAGCTTTTCTCAAATTTCTTTCACTCATCTGGTCACAATGTGATCATTTTGTCAATTTGGTCCAAAGAAATATGTTACTAAGCCAGATCAGTTATTATTACCTTGGTTGTTATATTTAAGATAAAACATTAACAAACATCTTTGTGAATCACTAACCTGGAATTGGATTCTTCTATAGGTTGTCTTGTTCCATATGTAATCATATAATTTCAGTCTTTGAATGAGTAAATTTTTCTGACAGTGGCAAAGGGCGTGGACTAGCTGTTGCTCCCTTTGAAGATCCTCGAACTGTTAGGCCTGGCAATACTCGAGAGACTTCTGATATTCGCCAGTTTCAGCAGTATGGTGGAAGTAATTACGATGAATCAAATACTGCAATTCTGAAGGGAGTGCAGCGTGAGAATGGTCCAGGTGGCCCAAAAAAGTTCGTAATGGGGAGAGGTTGTTTTGATAGGTAAGATTATTACAAATTTTTGATGAAATGGCATATTATTCAAGTTGATTATTTGGATATATACATATTTCCTTATGTATGTATTTATTGTGAAATATGTAGGTTCTATTGAAAAGGGAGAGATAGGTTTAGGTTGGTGAGTGGGTAATTTTATTTAGGGATTTCGTAGTGATTTTTTTGATAGCAAATTGAAATTTATTGAAATCAGGAAATCATAAAGTCCAAAGCTAACCAAACATTGGTTAGACCAATTTTTTTTATACGAGTAGTTTAGTTTGGTTACTTTTTTACCAAAATCATATAAAATCTCTAAGTCTCTCCAGCACCGATTCTTAAAGTTTGTATGTGGAAGTTAATATTAACATCATTTAAGATTACTCAAGATTATAGTAAAATATCATTATTAAATGTAAGCTCACTTAGATCACATAGTTTATAAACATGTAAATAACTGTATTGATAAGACAAATTTATTATCCAAATGAAAATACCAATGGCAAATTTTCAAAAAGTATTGGGGAAAAGGTTCGGTTTTGAAGTGTTCACAAGAATTTATTAGATGACTTCAGCTTAATGGTTAGTGTGAATATTTGCTATTATCCTTCTTTTACATTATGTCATTTTCATCTTATTGTATTGTTCTTTAAATAGACAACTTACGTGTAAATCAATGAATAAATGCCCTTGCAGAAAAAAAGAGCACTTCTTGAAGATTTTCTTTTAAAGATGGTTAACAGGAATTAGTGGAGAAATAATTAGGGAAAAGACAGCCGGGAAGAGGGTGGGACAATACCGATATAGCTTAGAGTAAATAGATTACAGAAATGGTACAAAAAAGAATGCTTGTCTGTAGAACCACTAGTTTAATAGTTAAAAACAGCTTTCTCAGTCTTCAAAATTTTTTAGTAGATAAGAAGTAAATGTTTTTGTTTCAGGGAAATGGACAAATTGTGTCAGCCCAAAAAATTGGAAGACGTCATAGACAATTTGCATGAAGCAAAGACATCTATTGAAACTTATTTCCAGAGGAGAAATGTAAGGTTATTACTTTTACAGTACTGTTATTTTAGTTAAAATTGTTTTTTGTGAATCTTGTGTTGACTCTTAATGAATTCACCGGCAGAGGCTAATAAGCAGCGAAATAAATAAAAATAAAAGACCATACCAAAACCATCAGCAGGTCTGGCTCTAGATTAGTTCATACACCGTTGAAATTCTTTGGTTTATGAATTGCATATTTACATAAAGTGTGATTTATCCGTTTCATTCCTGTCTACTTTGCTTAGCCCTTTCAATGTTTTATTTTCTCTTTATACTACTTTTAAAGTATACAGGAAGTATTATAATGTTACCTCCAAGAGTTTAGTTTTTCTATATAAAAAACAGAAAAAATCAGGGAATATCAATGATCTGGAAAAATATGAGAATTGTTGAAGGTTTTGGTTTTGAAATTTGATATTCTAAAGAAAGTAAAGGGTTGTTTTTTGCTCAATTTTTATTTGAGTTTTATTATTAATGTAATCATTATTTTTTGGTTTACTTTAATATTTTCTTTAAATAATGTGAAATACTTTAAAAATCTTTTTCAGTGAAAAAAATAAAAAAGCACTCCAGGAAAAGTCGGGGAAATTTGTTCCAGGAAATAGGTGGCCACTGTGTCAAAACCTGTTTCAAGAGTTGCCTGAAACTGAATCTTTTTTTTGCTGCTATATGTAGTAAATTATTTCTTTGAATATATAGTTCAGTCAGAATCTTTGATACTGAAAGACTGCTTTGGGAACACCACCATGCCCAAACTATACACAAGATGTTACCAAAATATTTATCTTGCGATCAATCTGTGTGATGTCGAAGCTCTGCAAATTTGAAGCCGATATTTTACAATTGGGGGACTCGCATTAATCCTTGAGGAAATTTTCGGAAATGTTTGTCAAGAATGGCTCCTAATGTTTGGTTCATTAGTACTCCTGCGCGCAATGTTTTTTGGTGGTGTGTGCGTGCATGCACGCAGTGTTTTTTGGTGCAGTATGTGAGTGCGCACACACAGTGCTTTTTGTTGGAGTGTGTGTGTGCGCACACACACAGTGTTTTTTTGTTGGAGTGTGCGCGCTCGTTCACAGTTGCGGTTATGTGGAGAGGTGTTTGTTTATGTGCATGCAGTGTTGTATGTGATCTTTTTATATATAATATAGTTATTACAGTACTCAGTAGTTTTAGTATTAAAAATAATTGTGTTTTCAGGGAACATTAGAGTTTTCAAAGAAGGAATATCCTCCAAAGTGGGAACAAGGGACTTGCACTTTATGTAAGGAACCTTCAACACAATATTGTGCCCAGTGCAGTGATTGGTATTGTTCTAGAACTTGTCAAGAGAAAGATTGGCCTCGACATCGACAATACTGTGGAATGTGAGTAAATAAGAGTATTTTAGGTATCTTGATTCAAATGTAGAGGAAGATCCTGCGTCAATGGGAAACCTTTGAATTTTCTCTTTAAACAACAAAAGTATTATGTGAAGTTTTTCATAGTAGATTGTTAAATACTACACATCTATTTAAAATTGATTTTGTTTTGTAAGTTCGTTTGTTTGTCTTATTAATATTGTGAAAATTACCTCCAGTTTCTATGGTTTTTACATTTTTTTCTTTGCCAAGATTTAAGTAACTTGTGCAAATAACTTTAATTAACTTTTTCATGTAATGAGAAATTGCAAAGAACGAAGAGATTACAAAATACTCATAGTTACAAGTAACATTTCAGGTTTTGTGCTAAATTAACAGATTTCAGGGGAATTTCTTTTGAGTTTGTTATTAGAGAGTTCTTTATATAGGTGATTTTATGAAAATATTTAACATGTCATTACATAGGAGACAATTAATATATCCAGTAATTTTGTTTACCGTTTACTTTTATTTTACAAACAAAATAATTTAGTTGTGGAAAATAACTCTTATTTACTTTTGTTTTAGATTTAAATTGTTCACTAACATACACCCATTATTATGAAAAAATCGCGTTGTTGACATCTTCTGACATAATAATATAGGACTCGAATAAATTGAGGGCATGGTTGACTTATTTGCCTTCCGAGGTTATTGTGGGAGTGGCTAACAAACAGGCTACACTGAGACTGACACATTGATGGGAAAAGCTGTCCAGTTAAACAAATTCAAGTAGTGTGGGGGGAATCCTCCCTCCCTCCCTCCTGTGACACCATTGCAGATTTTTTTTTGTCATGCGATTGTCTTATGGCATTCGAGGATCAACCGCAAACTGTAGAGAAGGGAACAAAAAATTTGTTTTGAATGTTGCGTGGAAAAATATGAGATCCTGTAGAGGCTGTTTTTTTCGCAGCAAATGGGGGGTGACTGAAAACCAATGTTCGCTAGTGACAAGGCTAGTTCTTTATATGGAGGGGGGGAGACTACTTAATAGAATTCCAGAATTAGTTTGGTTATTATGACCATAACGATTTTGGTAATTTAGAAGGTTCTGTTAATAAAAAGGGGGCAAATTTGCTCATATATTGTAATGCCAGCCATTGTGAAAACTACTTAATCTAAGGTTCCTGTGACGCTTATCAGCGCTATTATTGGTTTGGACGATTTTGTGATAAATAAGGACTGATATTTCCTGGTAGAGAACAGTCCAAAGCAAACATTGACAGGCTGAGTGCGTGTGAACAAAAGGAAGAAGCCTCAGTTACATGAATAACATGTCCAACAGCTGGTTCTGACTTTGGTTGCATGCTGAACTGGTTTTGATTGCATTTTTTATATCACTTTTCTGTGCTTTTAGGACATTTTAAAAACATTTTTAGAGCATTTTATTGATAATTTTTGGCGATGTTAAGGCCACCAAAATCCATACCCTATTAATAAGAATTTAAAATTTGAGAGTTTACAGTAGATGAAAATGGGTTTAATGTTTTACAGCATAATCTTATACATGGTGTTACTTTCAGAACCTCGAGAAAAAATCAACATGATTCTGCAAATGGAGCAAACGCAAATCAAATCTCACCCCCAAGGAAGGGGAAAGTGAAAGGAGGGAGAGACTTCAATTTTTCTCAGCAAAATAATGGCTACACCCCTCAGTCAGTGGAGACAATACCTTCAGACACCAGATATTCCAAAAGGAAAGATGAATATTATACCAAAGAACATGGTGCCTGCTCTGATGAAAGACAGAGAAGTCCTCAGAATAAGGATGCAATATTAACAAAGGTAGAAAAGTCTAACAAAAAAGGAAATATGAATTCATCTCGAAATGGTAGTGATGAATCGGAATGTTCCTTTGAAAAGGATAATAATTCATGCAATGACAAACACCTGCTCACTAATTCTAATAAACCAAAATTCACAAAGAAAGGACCAGAGAATAAATTCTATAATAGGAATGGCAAATTTGATGGAAATAAAACAAAATATCCCAAAGACAATTATAACAAAAATGAATCTTCAGAAAAATCGCATGATATAAATTTTCCTGCGCCCTGTAGTCCAAAAACGGAAAGTAGCGGGTTTACTAAGGGGCAAGCATCACCCCCAAAAGATAATAGGCAAAAAGCTGCAAACCAGACTAATACTATTAAAGAGAGTCCAAAAAGAATTGCTCCTGAGATTTTTGAAGAAAATGAACTGTTGCCAGACACCTTCACAAATGTGAGTAGATTGTTTTTGTGATTAAATAATTGATTATCCTTCATTCCACTGGTATGTGATCTGCTTTGCTTACACTGCGTGCTTCTCTCACCTTGAACCGTTTGGGCACATTCTGCCTGCTTCTCTCACCCAGACCTTCCCGTGTTACTTTGTCCTTCCTGTCTGCCTTTGAGTAAACTCCTTTTTGTGATGTTATATAGATGTAAGTTAATAGTCCATTGATTGTACTGTATGTTTGTTTTGCATTTCTTAGCTGTGTTGTATCAAATAGAAACTGATTTATGTAAGGTCCATATTGTGTGCTTTTTGTAATGGAAGGTTCTTTTTCTTTCTTCCTAGGTATCTATACAAGTAGTGGTAGATTCTGATCAGTACTGGGTTGTATTGTCCTCAAACATGTGTGCTATAGCTTCCATGTCAAATGCAATGGAGAGTGCTTCGACTGAAAGAGCTCCAGTGCAGTTGGGGGCATATTGCATGGCAAGATATCAAGACATGTGGTGAGTTAAATTACTTTTGGATATGAAATGGGAATTTTTCTTTCCAGTGTATTTTATTTAATTCATAAAATCTAATTTATTCAGTTTTTTCATTTATTGTGTTCATGTACAATAATCCTTCAACATTCACGATGTCGTCAGATATAGTTATTTTGACAGAAACCTGAGTCTGTCTGGTGATATCAAGTGCTGGATTCAAATTAGGAAACCTTTTTATTTATTGAAGAGATAGGAATAATCAAAACAGTGAATTAAGCAGAGGTGGCAGAGTTTTTATTGCAGCTAAAAAACAATTCCACTGGATTTTATTGGAATCCTGTATGGATGTTAAATACTATTTATTTATTCGGTAAAGATATTATCATGATTATTTGTGTACTATACTTTTCCCTCACAAACCCAGGTTAATACAATAAGTTCACATTGCCAAACATTAGGAAGATTTGGATATATACTATTACCCAACTCTGACTTATTTGTGACAATTAAAATTTTCTAAAAGCATTGTGGAAAAACACAGAATATTCAAGCACACCTGTTGGGTCACTAAAAAGTACTTTACGCATGAGAGATGGTGTCACTATATCTCATACACTGGTTTATTTAAACCTTAAACAAATCAATTGTATATCGAACAAATATGATGATTATCTTGATTTAGTTTTCTCCAACATTGACGACTTTGTTGTTTTGAAAGTGCTAAAATCAATTCATCCAGTAGATTTATATCATTCTCCATTAACTTTAGAACTTTTAACTGTTAATTCTGATGTAAATGTTCTATGACTTCTTCTGCTGATTATGTTTCTTAGCAGATGTCTTCACTAAGATTCCTGAAAATTCCTGATTCAAGTATAACTGAAAGTCTTACACTTTTTTGTACCAAAGCAGATTCGTAGAACCATCAGTTACCCTTCTTGGTATTCAGTTGAACTGAAATCTATATTGAATTATAAAAAAATTGCCGATTATTATGACAAGAAATTCAGCTCGGTTATCATCAGTTCGTTTGCCTTTGGTGTAATTGAAAAGTCTTGCCAAGCACGATTAGGTAAAGTTTAATTGTAAACCTACGAGAACATCATAAAGTCCAAAACATTTCTGGAAATATATAAATTCAAAAAAGAATGACTAAGGACTGTCAGGTACAATGGGTTTTGGATTGGAAATATGTGTGCCGATCAGTCAATTGTGGACTCCATTCTCAACATATTTTTCAATTTTCTACAAACAATCCAATAACAACTATAATTTCCAGATACCTAATCACAGTCTCTTGAACTAGAACAACATAGACATTTTGGTTATTGATATCTGTAAAAAGATTGAAAGTTTGGATACAGACAAAAGTCCTGACGGCATTCTTCCAAGAGTTGTGCCGTAGACTACAATTTTACATCTACGTAATCTGTGTAGACTATTTATTTTTCCACATCAAACAACCCAAAAAAGTTTATAATGAGTGTTAGTAGTTCATGGTGAAATGTATTATTAAACATATTATTTTCGATTCAATAAGTCAAAATATACCACTTGATAAGATCATCCATCCATCTGATAAAGAAATGTCAACCTCCATAACCATCTCAAGAAACCAGTAGGAACTTGTTTCAACTTGCACATTAAACCACTCTGTATCTGACTCTTTCCCTCCAAGTGCAGTTTCACCAACTCAATGTGCAGATACCTAATCATGTTGCCAACTTCTTCCCTCCCCCCACACGCAACAGCGACAGATACGTAAAATGTTTCACCGGGGAGAAATGCAATTTCAGTCATGACTGTCACCCGCCCATAAATATTTTTGAAGTAAAACAATGTTAACTTGAAATTGAAAAAATGTTTATTCATAATGGTAGAACTCCTTTGGTTGTGATCCCATCAAATCAATATGTAGTATCACTTACGATAAATCGAGTTAAATAATTGTTCCAATTTATTACTATTTAATTTTTATGAATAAATTTTAGCTTTGGGGGCTGAGCCTGACTCCCTGTCCCACAAAAAATATTGATTAGCATTGTCTACATAGATTACCTTTGTCTACATTTTCTTCGCGTGTAGACGTGGACTGTGGTTCTTCGCATGTAGACATACATCACTAGTCGAAACACTGCAAATTTATCATGTCACAGATATTTAAATTGTTTGAAGAGGGACTTTTGCCAATTCAATGGAAATCTTCATTTATAATCCCTGCCCATGAATCAGGCAATAGAACTGATATTTTGAACTACAGACCAATCTCTATTCCCAAAAGAAAATCATATTGTAAAATTTAAAAAATCTTATTTTGCCTTTTCTATCAGATAGACAATTTGGTTTTATAAAAGTCAGTTCAATAAAGGCAAATTTAGTTTCGTATACTGATCTCATTCTGAATACCTTCAGTGAGACACATTAAGTAGATTGCATACACACTGACTTTCATAGGGTCTTTGATTCAGTCATTCATAATATTCTTATTAAAAAACTGAAATGCTCTCTTAAGCATTGGTTTACCAGTTACTTGAAAGGTGAGGGGTACAAACACAAATACAACCATGCCTCAGGCAGGACTCAAAACCGCAATCCTTCAGTCCAAGCTTGCTAGGTCACTACTGCCATAACGATCTTGGTTTCTGGATCACAAAACTTATGATTTGTGTGTAGAATGTGCCATCTCTTGGATGCCTGAGACTCTTGTCGATTCAATTTTTCTTGTAAAACTTATAATGGGCAATGTGGAGGTTAACTACTTTAGAGACCATACGTTACAATCTCTTGTATTTGTTAATTCATCCAATGTCAAAAATGAGCTTCTTTTGACAATTGATTTATTCAGTACATCATGGGTTGTATAGTAATTTGATAGTTCGTTACATAATTATTGTATGTTTCTATTTACTAGTCAATGTGCCAATTTATTTTGTATGTAAGGACTATGTCTCCTTTTATCCATTAATCTCTAAACATCATCAATCTTCGAGAAAATATCAAAACTTTATATGAAAATACAAGACAAAGTTACGTAGAAACCTGAAATAAACAAAAATAATGTGATTACTCTCACAGTACATAAGTGCCTAATATACTTCAAAGAGGGGGAAAAAAGTATTCATCAGAGAACAAATAACCGAATTGCAAATGCACCTTCAATTATATATTCATTCAAAATATCAACCTCAACTCAAAATATTTTATCTGCTCGTTTCATCATATTTCTGATTTTTTTGTATTTCCAAGACAATAGAAAATTGAATAGTTTACTTCAGAAACCCATCAAATGCTAAATTTCTCATTTCAAATAAACTGAGTGAAAGTGTCCCAGTTTTTCTTATTTTAAAATATTTTTAATATTAAAGCAGTTGATAAAAGATAATTTTCAATGCAAGTATGCCCTAAATGATGTATCAATCCTTGTGGAACAATATACCCGTATTTGTTGTACAGAGAACATTGTTATTTAGATTTTTAACATTTGACATATTTCTGAAATAAACTATTTTAATATACTAAATTGAAATTCTTAAGACTGTCTTTGATGTATTGAGGCTTGTACATTATTTTCTTATGTATTTGAAGGATTGTAGTTTTGAGATACATTTCATTAGCATATTTAAATCAATGTAAATCCAAAACAATCTATGGGATTTTATCCTACTTGGAGCAAAAGAAAAATTCTTTACTACAATAGCCTCACTACCTAGTTTAGTGATGTCCATTGATATAGATCTGTCCATCATTACTTTTTTTATTGATTTTATTATTTTCCATGTAGTATTTGTTGTACTGTTTATGCATATTTCTGGAATTCTTTCATTTCATATTTGCTTGCACATGCTGTTTTGTTAAATTTCAGGTTCAGAGCAAAAATTACTTCTGTGCATCCGACATTAAAAGTGTTCTTCATTGATTTTGGTAATGAAGAAATTGTTACTTCGGAAGAAATAAAAATCCTTCCTGATGCTGTTAAAAAAATGCCTGCACAGGCTGTGCAGATCAAGTTAGCACCCGGAACATCTCAGAAGTATCAGATGCTGAAGGAAAATGAAGATCTGAGTGTTAAACGTGTCCATCAAAACAAAGATGGAATTGTTATTGTGCATGTGGAGGGGGAAGTATATGAGCATAATAGTGGGGTTCCAACTGATGAAGAAGACACTCCCTTAGCTTTGCAGAACACTACGGTTCTGTTAAAAAAGGGCATGAAATGCACTCTCTGTGTAACTGAATGTAATAATGCTGAATTTTTGGCATGTTTAGTTCCTGTAGATATGAAACATCATTATAATGATTTGTTTAGTCAAGAGTTTCAAGAGGAATGTGAACGTTTACCTGTGATTAGTGTTGTCCCCAAAATTGGGGAAGCCGTTATAGCAAAGTTTTCTGAAGAAGGTTGGCTTCGAGCCTATATTTTGCATGTATCTAATAAAAGTGAATTCACTGTTGCTAGTTGTGATTTGGGTCTGGTTGAAACTGTGAAAGAAGTAAAAAAATTGCCTCCAAAGTGTAGGGAGATTGTTCAATTTGCTGTTGAATGTGTTATCTTGGAAGAAAACAAATCTCTAGATGTGTCTAAACTTATTGGGTTGGTCATTGAAAGTTGTTCTTCTGACTCGGCTATTGCTGTGTTGAGTGGAGAAGAATGTAAAATACAAATTAAGAAGTGGGAAGTCCCTTATGAATTGTATGAAGAACTAAAATGTGTTGAATTAAAGAACGGAGATTGTGTTATATCGGCTGAAATGTCTCCATTTGAATTATACATTCGACCACTCTCAAGTCAGTGTATTGACACTTATAATAGGTTATTACAGGACGTGGCAAAATATTGTTTTAAATCGGCACCCTTAAAGTATACACCAAAAATAGGACAAGTCTTGGCAGCTAAATTTACTGAAGATGGTAACTTTTATCGAGCTATAGTTCGTGAAGTTAATAAATCCAAAGGAGTGAAAGTACAATATATTGACTTTGGTAATGTTGAGTTTGTAAATCAAGAGGCATTAAAGCCTCTTAACAATACTCTTCGCAGTGTAGAATGCTGTGTAGTAAAAGTGGTTTTAGAAAATGTGGTTGATAGACCGTTGAATGAAGAAGTGCAGAAACTCTTCAAGGATCTAATTTTGGGTACTACACCATTGAAAGTAAAAATCTCAGAAGGTAACAAGGTTTCCCTTTCCTTAAAAGATGGAACTAATTTAAATGAAAAAATAAATAAAATGCTAATGCCAGGATGGAAGAAAGGGATAACAGATAAGAAAATATATACAATTAATGATGTCACTATAGAAAAATTGGAATGTAATTCTCTTTTGGAATTGGCCATAATTAAAGTTATGAATCAAGATTATGAAATAATTGCCAGGCCTAAAAGAAGTCAAACAATACAGGTTCTTCAAAATGATCTTCAAGATATAATTAATGAGTACTGTGAAAATACAGGCCCTTACACACCAAGGGAGATGGAGCTTTGTGTTGCAAAAGTTGATAGTAAGTACAATTACTTTTATTTCCTATTAAATATAATTTTCTTGATAAGTAACTTCATTGTTAATTTACTTTTAATCGTTTTGTCATATAATTGACTCCTTGTATAGATAATTGGAGTCGTGCCTTGTGTTTTTCTGGCGGAAACCCTCTGGCGCTTTATCTTTTTGATACTGGAGTTATGGTGTATTTGACCCATGAGAATATTAGAAAGTATTCGGAAGACTTTACTGTTGTGCCTGCTGTTGGAGTGCATTGCAAAATCAAAACAAAAGGTATGTATTTTTTTATATTTGTACAGTAACATTTTGCTCACATCCGGATTTTCGAGTTTATAACAACCATGTTTTTGAGAGCTTAGCTGAATTGTGAAAAGTAAATATGGTCATCATTTTCTTCTTATCAGTGTAAATGTTTACTAATTCTTCAGTTATTCAGTGTGTGAACTGAACTCAAGCCAGTCTTTCTTCAGCGGCGCGTGAGACCGGCAGGCAGGTGTGATGACATGGGCATTGTTGCATGCACCAAAACAAAGAAAAAGTATCTCGTGGGCCTTCCAAATGTCATATAGTGTTCTTTAGTCAAGTAGCTTCCAAACCCATTTGATGTCTCCATTGAATCCAGCTTAACAGAGAATAAAGAAATCAGACACTGCTGTGCGGCTCAAATGTGGGTCATTAACAGTGATGGCATGATGCGAAGTTTAGTCGATTGCAATGAAATATTTTAATTGATCAAAGCAAGGTTTTTAAAGTAAATATTTCAAGCTTTAATCTTAACACTATTAAAATTATTTTGGTTAAAAACTTAGTCATGCCATTTGAAAAGTCTGTCTTTCTACGGTTTAACGTAAAATTGTGGCAATTGTGGAGTCATAAAAGTATTGTTTGATGAGCATAACAGCAGTTGTAGGATACTGTGGGCACCGCCACAGCCAAAATTCCCTGAATAAAAATACCATTAAATAATATTTATTCATTATTTTCTATAATGTAACAAAAAAGGCCAAAAAATGAGTTGTTTATTGGGCTTGTCACCCCTAAACTCATTTTCAAAACAGTGTTATTGGTATCGGTTAATTTTTGAAGCAAAAACAACTTTTTTTCCTTAAGCCATTGAATTTTGGTTTGTTTTTGTTTTTTCCCCATTTGATTCTTTTTCTTTTTGATACAGCCAATGGTTATTGGTGATTTTTTTCCATAAATACATTACATGTAAATGGTTTTTTAATTATAATCTAGTCATGTTTTTTTACTTGACTTTAATTATTCACTAATTTCAGAACGGAAATACAAATATCACAAGTGTCATAAAATGGACAACCCTTATATGAGAATATAATATATGATATTATATATATATATATATATATATATATATATATATATATATATATATATATATATACCACTACCAGAAAGCACTATTTAATTTTTTTTTTTTTTTTTTTTTTTTTTTTTTTTTTTTTTTTTTTTTTTTTTTTTTTTTTTTTTTTTTCCATATTGTCAGAATTTCTGTTCTCATTTCCTGTTTAACATGTTGCATAAGTGTGCTCAATGTGTTTCAGTGACGCATTCAAGGCAAGAAGATATTTCACGTGCTGTTCGTCGTTATTTAAGTACAATGAGATATATCACAGCAAAGGTTATTGAAGAATCAGCTGAAGATTCATCTCTTAAAGGATATGTTATTTCAGTGCCAGAGTTGGATGAAATCTTGACGACGTTGTGAAATATTTTCAAGATAATCTGAAGTAAGATATTTTTACTCAGATACTTAATATTCATGTTTAGAATCTATGTTGTACCAAATTTACACAACTGTATGGTGCAATCATTCAAACTTCATTGTACTTTAATTTCTTTATTTTTGTCTTTGACTTTGTAAGTTTTATTTACCTAAAGTACACAATTTTGTATTAAAACATATTTTTCCATGTTTTCTTTTCTATCCTACATAAATTGACCCATCAGTTGTATTTGAGTGTGACCAGGACAGGAGGAAAGGCTATAGGTTGTAAAATATGTGACAATGATCAATCAGAATTATTCTGATTCAGATTGTTTTTTAGTAGTGTTATTTGAAAAATCATAATTTAGTTCCCTTTTGTGTTTTGACTAGGAATATTTTTGGGAAGTACTGAAGATTTTTCTTACATAGTTTTTCCTTACCTTACTTTTCATTAAATTTTTAAATATGCTTGGTTTCGTATTGAAGGATTTTTTTTTAAAGGAAAGTGAAAAATTCAGAAGGTATAATTGACAGTGGGAATCAATAGAATGGTTTCTATGACATATGAATCTCTTATGCCTGAATTTAATGAATTGGGTTTATTCAGCCTTCCTATTATATTATAATATTGTGAATTTAAACAGAAAAATTAAAAATGTCATGATAAAGGAAATTGAAACAAATTAAGAGAACAAACTGAGTCAGTTAATATTATTATACATATGTCTTACATAATTTATTATTATTATTATTATTATTATTATTAAATAATTTCTTGGTAAACATTCCATATTACTTTGTTACATTGCTGATGACATAAATTTTCATGCTTCAGTTACGATATTCTGCTCTCTTCCCTTTAGACGATTATTTAACCTGCTTTTGAAAATAGTTATATGTAACTGAATTGTTTGGTTTTATATAACTTCGTTATTTGAATTTATATTTTGGATTTGTGACCTGCATAGTTAATTTATTTTCTGTGTAATGGCTGAATGTGACAGTTTTATATTCTGCTCTTTTTTGAAAATGGTATGGATGAGACTTCGAATTCAATCCTCTTTTATTTTAATGTTTGACTTAAAATCTAGTTAACTGAACTGTTTACATTTGTGTTTAGTATGCTGTGACTAATCTCTTCACTGGCTTAGTTATCAGGTGTGTGTGTGTGTGTGTGTGGTGTGTGTGTGTGTGTGTGTTTTTTTTTTTTTTTTTTTTTTTTTTTTTTTTTTTTTTTTTTTTTTTTTTTTTTTTTTTTTTTGTAATTGAAGAAAAGAAACATTAGTACAGAAGTTTTTTATTAGAACAGCATCATTCTTAGGATAGCTTAGTTCTGTGATTTTGGACTCACCCTGGAACAAAAGTAATTTTGAAAATTTGTGCCGTTAATTTTCTAAGTACATGGTGTGAAGGCTTGAGTTCAATAACAGTTGGCAAAATACCCCCGCCCCCTCTCCCTTCCCTCCCCAAAGCTTCAGTGCAGCATCAGCGCTTCCCTTCTCACCTAGAAAACTCCCATTGCTGTGTGCGAATGAAATGAATTATTGTTGCAAGCTAAATTTCGTTTTGCGATAATTAATCATGCAGGTAGGTTAATTGATTTGTGTGTGACATGTTATGCACTGAATAGTAGTTATGTTCTAATTTAATTTGCATCATAGTAAAAATTAGAATGTAGTGCATAATAGAAAAGACCTAGTGAGTGTAAGTAATGTTCCCCTTTGTTATGTTTGTGAAGTTGAATGCTTTAACATGGAGATCTTATGATACAGCTTCAAAGCTTGAAGTTCATAATCTGTTTTTCCCAGATTGACACTGATCCCAAAACAGTTATTTGTCTGCTCTTCTTTTGAAACAATGTTTTAAATGTCTGCTTGGCATAAAATATACTAAATTTGATCATCTTATGTTTATTGCTTCATTCTTCTTTCTTATCTTGCCCCTGCCTGTTATGAATAAGAATCAAAATTAGAATAAAAGAGGCTTCTGAAAAAGTAATCGATCACATTCATCAGTTTAATTCTGTAAATTAGTGTTTGTATAATGTGCAATGCAATGTCCAAGTGTATTGCAAATGTAATTTAAAGGGAGGGCATGTTAAAATAGTTTTGATTCACCTCCAATTGATATGTCATTTTGTATGCTTATTTGCAAGAGAAATTACTGTAAAACTATTTAAAATAATTAACACACAACAGAATATATTTGATATAACATGAAAGAGCACTACCGTAATACATAAAATTACCATGAGAAAGTGTAGGCATCTGTGATCAGTCAGAATCTGCTTGGCTGCCCAGGATATAGTGTGTCCCAAGGCACAGGTGCCAATGCCCTGAGGAAGATTGCGTCATGACGGCTAAATCTTTGGCATCTGTTCCTAAGACACATCGTTTCCTGGATCACCAAGTAGAAACAATTAATATGTGTATACATAACTCAATACTGCAAGTAATTTGCATACTATCACATATTGTAATTTAATATCTAAGTTAGCAAATTAATCGAGTCAATGTTCTTTGTTGCTTTAGTCTCATACTAGTTTTGATGCTTCGAGACTAAAGACAACTATGTATGAGGTAATGTGTTGACAACTTTTACCAAAAAAGTCATTGTATTGTATTAAAGTAGTGTGCAGGCCATGTAATTGTGACTTCGAGGATGTTGAAAAACATAGGAATTTGTAATGCTCATGTTGGATCTTGAAGGCTTCATGCATGTTGCCACATTTTCCTAGCTGTAAGTGTTAGGAAGTTGAAGTCCCGTTAGTCGTTACTTGCGAATCGTTTTGAGATCCATAGGTATGCATGTGGCTCAATGTATTTTTGCTAACAAGTTTTCATTTTAAGGCGAAATGGCTGAGCCCAATTTAACTATTGGGAAAACCCATATAAAGCACGGTTAATTCATCACATTTTATTGAGTCAAAGGCTTTAGCCAGTGGGAATTTAGCCTTGTTATTCCTCTTTGAAATGTAACTCGATGTCCCATTTGAAATCATAGATGATTTTGATGTCTAGATCCTTAAAAACGACAGTTTCAACTGCATTCCTTCTGTCCATATGGTAAGATGTGTTAAATCTTCCAATGTGCATGACCATAAGTTTAAAATGTAATGTGTAAACTCTTGACCATTCATTAATTGAATCTGCCATTTTGAGTGGTGACTCGCCAGGGTCGTAGGGGTGTTGTCTTAAGTCTTCCTACTAAGAAAACTCAGCATTGGGCAGGTCTCTAGGACACAGAATACAAAAGATTGGACCAGTTGTGAACTGCTGTTAATTCTTTTTGGGGAGGTCATTGATTTTCTCAGATTCTCATCAAGAAAGAATTGTATCTAGCGGAGAAACTCCTTTTCTGCTAAATGTGCAAATTTGTAAAGGAACATCCAATAATTTATCAAATGCATGAGAAAAGAAGAGAGTCGATATTATTCAAATCTGTTGTCCAGTTTTGCAGTGAAGGTAATGAATATGTTGCTTGTGCAGAAACTGCCTATTGAACTTCCTCAATTTGTTGGGAAGATAAAGTTTTCTGAAGTGTTAGTGGATTTGAATTCTTGAATGTTGTTGGTTTCTTCCATAAATAAAATAAGGTATGATGTTGATATCTCCATCAATTAATTTGTTAACTTGTTCACTAAAATCAACGATAATTTACTTGAACTATACCAAGTTGTTGCTTAGGACTCTCAAATTTATATTTTGTGGAGGTCATTATAAGGGTAGTGGAAGTGCATGACCACACAGCCTAAGCTAATCGCAACTTGAAATTGTTGTTGGATTAAAATAAGAATAGGGTTGACGCTTGTAATCAGCTATTCCATGTACATTTTAATAGAAACTAGTGATGATTGCATTGGTTTCTTCCTTCAATACACGTGAGAGTGAATCAACTACAAACCAGAATGTTATAATTTAAATTAGTTGATCCTTCAAAAACGTAAAAATAAAAAAGTTAATTTTTCTATATAGTCCCCTGACTTAGAAACAAGTTTTCCCAGCGGATTGGTAGTTTTATTTATCCCACTCTCATAAAATGAAGATGGTTGGAACACCAGCCATTTGTGCATGAACTCTGTCACAGAAACAATCTTCAAATCTCTGACCTCCAAGTGCTTTTTTCAGAGGTTCGAACAAATGAAGTTGCTGAGTGCCATGTTTAGACTCTAGGGTGGATTTTCTAGTGTACACCAGGACAATACTGTAAGTTGTAGAATTATTGCTGCAGTATTTGGCCGAGCATTATTGTGAAGCCCGATCACAATTCGGATTGGAAATTGTGTCTTTTTTAACAATATGTGCATTTTGCTTCATCTGGAAGTTGGCAGTGGTATGCAGCATTCACAGTGCGATGTTCATAGAATGATTGATCATTCAATAATTTCATCCTTAATTGGTGTGAGCAACCCCTTTGAATTCAAAAAAAGACTGTCGTGATCTTTCCTGCAGAGAGTAGAGCATTGGTTTTCACAGGTGCAGATTCATTCGTCTCCATGCTGGATGTTTCGATTCCAAGGTGTAATGGTGCACCCATCTTGTGAGAAACCACAGAGTTTCTGTAATAATGGAATAAGCTCTTCCATAGATTATACTGAGTTCAGAAGCAATTTCAGCAAGTTCGGTGGTTGTCATTGAGAAAGCTGGAAATGGGGGACATTCGCTTCTGTCTAACGGGTACTTGAGTGCCGTTGGGGGAGTCATATTGCCAGTTGTTTCTCATCTTTTACAAATTCTTTGTACCATGCAGACACTTGCGTTTTCTGCATGTTGTTTCTGATCTGTGCCATCAGGTGTCTTACAATATTGGACGATTTTACACCCTCTGTAGTCAGAAATTTTATTATAATTGTTGCGCAACAGATGGTGGGTACCTCTTGTGTTGATATTGCAATTGTGACTGATGCAGTTTCATTGTCAGCCTGGTTAGCACACTAGTCGTTTCCTGGAATTTCAACCAACACTCCCCAGAAGGCACGTCCTTTTCCTTTCATCTCTCAGCACTTAAAACCAAAATTCCAGTGTTGTGTTTGACTCTCCTTCGCACTAACCTTGCTCTGGCAGGGAGCATCGTAACAGTAAAAGTAGATTATATTTTTCTTCTTCCTTGACAAGGGTTCTGATCCAGTTGTCCATACCGAAACTCAGCACTGCTCTGACCACCTCATTCTAGGTCTACCTACGTCTCTGTAGCCCTTACGTTTATATAAGAGAGCTACCTTTGGTAGTCTTATTTGGTTCCATATTAATATGTTGGAACCATTCCTGTTGATATTTGTTAATGTAATTTACTAGACTATATAATATTTTTAAAGAATAAATTATTTGCATTGTAATGTGTACTTGCTCAGGAATTTAAATCGAAATTGCACAAAACCTATTTCTTAGAGATAGAACAATTGTCACAAGGAATCTGCAGTTGTAGGTGTTGTGCATCTGGGGAGTTTCATTCATAACTCGCTGTGCTTATATTTTTGGATTAATCTCTAGCTCAATTACATATACACAGTGCATTCAAAAAGTTCCGGGACTATTTTTTAAAACAGAGAAAAAACGAGATAATCAAAAGATATTTATTAGTTTTCTACATATAGGCCTTCTCTTTCCACACAAATTTTTGAACGTTCGTAGAGGTGCCGGAAGGCGCGTTGAAACTGCTCAGCCGGTATGGAGTTCATAATACGCGTCACATTTCGTTGAATGTCTGGAACATCGTCAAAACGGTCCCCTTTCATAGCGTTCTTTAGCTTGGAAAACAGGAAAAAGTCTGCCGGGGCGAGGTCCGGAGAATAGGGGGGATGGGTGATGACAGTCACCTTCCGTTTGGCTAGAAACTGCGCTACCAAAATCGCGGTGTGTGCGGGCGCATTGTCATGAAGCAAGAACCATTCTCCGGATTTGTACTGGTTGGCCGCACGCGTCGTATCCGTTCCAATAATCGTTCAAGGACACTTTTGTAGAAGACAGCATTCACTTTTTGCCCTGGAGGCACAAATTCTCTATGGATAATGCCCTGAGAGTCAAAAAACGTGATCAACATGGTCTTGATTTTCGATTTCACCGCGCGAATTTTGGTCGGCCTCCCATCGCCGCGACCCCTCCACTCCATCGACTGTCGTTTGGTTGAAGGATCGTACTGAAAACACCATGGTCACCTGTGATAATTTTATCCAAAAAATTTGGGTCCGAATCCGCCATTTCGATGAGAGTTTCCGATGCTTCCACTCGACGAATTTTTTGCTCCGGTGTTAAAAAATGAGGAACGAACTTCGCGCAGATCTTGCTCTTACCCAGTTTTTCGGTTAGAATGGTGTGAACACTTCCCTCGCTGATGTGTAACTCGGCGGCCAACATTTTAACAGTAGCACGTGGATTGGAGGCCACAGCAACGCGCACACGCTCGATGTTCGCATCAGTGGAGGAAGTGGAGGGACGCCCCTCTCGCGGATCGTCTGCCAGTGACTCCCGACCGGCCTTGAAACGCGCATACCACTCGAACACTTTACTACGACTAAGACATTCATTTCCATACGCGGCTTGTAACAATTCGAGGGTTTGGAGTTTTCTTCAATTTAAAACAAAATTTGATGGCGGCTCTCTGCTCCATAATTAAAATAGTGACGCGACAAAAAATCACAGCTTTACTCTATCAGCCAAAACTCGCTACTGAATCGAGATGGCAGTTTGAAATTTGAACAGTAGCTAGCCAGAAGTCGGCGGAAAGTAGTTCGCGCGTTGGAGAAGAGATAGCGCCACTTCCCGAATTTAGCGCGCGGTAGTCCCGGAACTTTTTGAATGCACTGTGTACAATGCTACAAACGCTTCAACTTTGTGTCATAAGCTTTGTCTGTTATCGATGGAGTCCTTCCAATGCTCCATCCAAATATACAGAGGAGTCAAAGAGCAACATTGTCAGAAGCAGCTCAATAAAGCTGGAGATGGATGACAGCTGCCTGAAGTTCAGCCACATTGTGAAAGTCTGGCAGTTTCAAATTGGGAGAATGATCTGGCGTCACCAGAGGCTCGTGGAGTCGATCTGGGATTGCAAGAATGTTTTGTTCAATGTTCTCTCACTCCGATATGTCATAAAGTAAG
This sequence comes from Gryllus longicercus, assembly GCA_038098605.1. NCBI lineage: Eukaryota > Metazoa > Arthropoda > Insecta > Orthoptera > Gryllidae > Gryllus > Gryllus longicercus. Next base: position 2,215,432 of record JAZDUA010000146.1, on the reverse strand, counting down.
TTTTCATCCCTCTACACACAATTGGGTCTGTTAACACTTCCCACAGCTTGACATTTTACATCTGTTCAAATCTGAATTTTCCTTCCACAAGTTTGTGGACTGTGTGTGACATCTGAATCATCATTGTTATGAGTATTAAATGAGGATGATATTGCTGTAACTGTCCTTCATTATTCTCAGCAGTGTCGAATTTCTTGTATAAATTGCAGTTTCATACACATTCAACTACTATCTGGTCATCTCATTGTTATTGTTGTAGAATACAAATGCACATCACACACACAGTACAAAGAGGTAATTTTCGCATTTCTTTGGTTTGTTCTAATGATTGCTGTGCTTAGGACAGTTACCCAAAACATTTTTGTGTACTTCTTGTCAGTGAAAAATTGTATATGTAAATATGGGCCATCTTGTAAATTTATGGCTTATAGGAGTGGTTTCCGGGATTTCCCAGGAGTCTACTTTCAACCTGCTGTTTGTTAAGTTAGGTTTATGGCTGTTTTGATGCTTAGGTCGTTAGAATAAGACTCTTTTTAAATGATAAACATTAATTAGAAGTGCATATTGAATTCCCAGCCATTACATTATTTTTCAAGGTTCTTAATTTTGCTACTAGTCTTGTAGCACTTGCTAGTGAACTGAAAAAACATTTTCTCAATTTTTATTATTATTATTATTATTATTATTATTATTATTATTATTCAGTGTGGCATTTCTGACAGTTTCTCAACGAGTTGATGCTCTCTGTGCAAATGTTCTGATCCGACCTCAATTATTCAACATTTGCTTGACAGTTGCCCAATTGTCAATTTATTATACCCAGTAGAGTATTATTAAGGATAGTGAGTAATACTTGTACATAAACTGAATCTATTGGAACTAACATTTTTGACATTTGAGAAGATTGTCCTCATAGTATCAAAGTGAAGAAATCGGGATAAGTTTCAAACTTTAATTCAGGGAATTTGTCTGAAGCAATATAACTAGAATGCACTGATCTGTCATTATGGAAGAGATTTTCTTACCATTCCAGGACATTTTTTCTCTTGTTGCCTCAAGGTATCTTCTGAAGAGGATACCTTCCAAAATCTGCCTGTTGTCAGAACTGTTTCTGACTTAGGAGTTTTGAGCTGCTGGAATTGCATTTTCAATATCTATTAGGTAATAAAATCAAGGATTTATTACAAAATGTTGCTGCAAGATGGTTTAGATTGTTTTCCAAATAGTAGACTGATGTTTACAGAAAATTCCACTTCACTGTGACAAACGAACACGTCTTTCACAAAAGTATTTCCACATGTGATGTAAATAGTGAAGATCTCTTTGTTGGTTGAAATGCCTGCTGCTTCTGCCACCTTGCACCCTTTTCTTTGTTTCTGACAGAAAACCATTCACTTTAACATTAATTTCTGGGTTCACCAGGATGAGGCTTATGACTAGACATTCAATGATTAGGCCCTAAAAAATAGACTTTTAGGTGCTGCTAATTGCAACCAATTCCAGCAATTTCGTATTACTCGTGAATCATAATACGAATGTGTGTATCTCATTCTCAATAGAATTAGTGTCCTCAAAATTGTCAATTAACATAATCAAATTGGAAGATCATGTTTTGATGACTGGCTGGACATTGATAGTCTGCTGACACTTGTACATTCTTATGAGCCATAGAATTTACATTGGTCATCTCTCTTGTGGCCTGGTCTGGTAATATCTGAAAATACATTAACTCTAGGGGTAATATTAGAAGAAAACCTCTTTAACTTTTTACCAGAAGGCAAAGAAAATATATTGTCATTTGAATAGATGTCTGTTAAATTTTCAGCTTTAGTAAACAGCTGACTGCAGGCATTTGCGGAAGATGTTAGTGTCTATTTTTAAATATTCACTCAGCAGTGTCTCTTGCTGCGTAGTGGTAGTTAAGTTTCTGGGCTGAGTTGAAAGGATAAGTCTTACTTAAAGTTCAATTACTTCCTGAAATTGAAATCTTGGTTGAGATCTAGCATTGCCACAGGAGCTTTGATTAGCTATAATATATGATACAGCTAAATAGTAACAATAAAATGACTATAAGTAATTATAAGAAATGCTTCTGAACTGGGTCCATGTTGGGGAGGTTGGACTAAGGTCAATAAATTCAGCAGGGAAATGTGTCCCCTTCACAACACTAGCAGGTATGTGGTTAGTTACTGCATCTTTTAAAGTTTAAAGATTGTTGTATAAGGAAACATTATTATATCTTCCGTTTCAATTGCTACATGCATTTGCTCAATTGAATTTTGAGATGTGCCATAACTAAATGTATTTCATAGCATTTGATGTAATGTGAACTGTTATTCCACATGTGCAACCTGCAATGAGACTCCACTTTGCCAAAAAGGAGGTAACTTAACTTGCATAGTTATTATTGCCACAATAAGTGGTAAATCTTCTCGAGCAGTAACTGTGGTCATGTTCAAGACAGTGTGCTGAAGTTCATTTACCTTGTGAATATTAAGTTCTTCCTTAATATCTTTTTTCTTTGGGATCACCAGACCACACATCACACATTTGAATATTCTAAAATTTATCTTGTGTAAAGGATTGAAGGGAACTTACCTTAAATCTTTTTCTTCTTCCACCTTCTCCTGAGCAATAAATTTGAAAATTGCTCAGAAGATTAGGCACCCTAACATATCTGTACTGTTGAAGATCGATCGTATGATATCCTTTTGTGGAGGTGCAACTCGCATGCCAATTTGTTTTGAGATGGCGTTGCTTTGATATTCCCGGAAGAACCTTTCCAAAAAAATTTGAAGGTCGATGTAATCTGATAAATACAATGCCTCACTTTTATTTAAAATATCTGGTTTGTGCCTATTTATGAATCTTCGAAACCGCTTACAAACACCCACCTCTTCTTATAATCACTTTGTTTTGTATCATGAATTTAAGTTAATTTTATACGAGTACAAATTGTGTTCTACAGAATACATGCAGTTCACTGATACTGGTCTCCTATGGTAATTTCCATCTGTTTTTATCATGGGCTGCTTGTTCTTGGGTAAACTGTGAACCGAGTTAGTCATGAAAAAATTATTTATTAAATCATGAACAGAATTGTGATGTGGATACTTGTAAACAGAAACATGCTCATGAACTGATTTCCTTTGTCAAAATTACTCTTTTCAAATGAACAATATTACCGATAATTAGTCGCATTGTCAAATGAGGTGGGTGTGCACAATATGCAATTTCTCTGTCTCTGTCTCTCTCACACACACACACACACAAAATTGCAAGATAATCCAAAAAATTCCTAGCATTATTATAAAATGGATTGTAAGTTACCCTTCAGTATTGTTATCCATTGAGGTGGTTACTATAAAATTTTGAATAGACCATGACTATGCTTGGTGAAGAAGATGTCTTCTAGTGTAATCATACCATATTTCCAGATTATCTTCTTAGTTGAATTTAGTATCCAGTTTTCACTACCATATGGCACTGCCATCACTTCATAGATCTTGAGTAATGTACTGCTCCTAATTTTAGCTCTGAGAGTTCTTTTAATTGTACCTTTTCCTAAAAATCTGAATGTGTTGACATGTTCTATTTATTCTATCTTCAGAACGTGTTTGCATCTTTGAGGTTGGAGTCCTTGGAATGCCATGGATTTGGTTTACTTGTTAATATTTTCAAATTATACAACTTCGTTTTTTATGGAGTTCATATACATCTCTGTAAGTTGAATTCTTTGATGGCAACTATAACTTGGTCAACAGCAAAAATAAGAATTTTAATTCTAATTATTCCCTTTAATATGTCTGTTATATTAAGATCTAAAAACCGCTTCTTCTACTTACTTACCATGTTGTCAAGATATAAAATAAAAAGTATCAGTGACAGAAAGAGAGAACTCCTGTCTAATATCTTCATTTATGGTTTTCTACCAGGAAACGCCTACACAAAATCATCAACATTTTTGTTTATTATTGAAACCCTCCTTCTTTCTGGAGGTCTTTCTATAATTTGTTTGACATTTTCATAAGTAGAAAGTTCAAAGATCCTGTATGTTTAATATTGTGAAAAAATTTCCTGTCTCCTCCCCCTCTTTTTGTGTGTGGGGGTCATCGGTTAATATTGGAAAGGTAAAGGAAGTCCATAAATTACATAACCCAAATTCGGAATATTTTGAATACCCTCTTGCCCCTGTAACGTTCAAATGTATGATAATTAAAGTGTGAATTAGTTGGTGATGATGACCGCACCTAACATTAAGATCAGGGGCAACTTGTAAGTGAAGTAAGGATGCCTAGATGAGATAATTTTTGATCAAGATCTATGCAAATACTGTCATGGATGATGTCGGGGCCAGTCTACTGTGGCTGTTTAAATGGATTCTAGAACATACTACATATCAGATTTGAATATTTTCTTTGTAACCTTATAGATTCAATAAAAAAATATTTCCGTTTATTGTAACAATTTAAATGTAATAACTTTTATTTATGTTAACAAATTAATTAGTTAGGATTTTAATGTTATAGTGTCTTTTAAAAAGGTATTATTTTAGAAAATGTTGAAAACTAAAAAAAAAAAAAAAAAAAAAAAAAAAAAAAAAAAAAAAAAAAAAAAAAATTAATGTTACATGACAGTAAACTAATGCCCCCATATACCAATGTAATGCGCCCCTGTAATCCCAGGGTAATGCAGCCTCAAACCCCCTTCCCTGCTTTAGCATTCTTTAGCATTATGTAATTTATGGACAACCCCTTATTGGCATTTATTTTTATCTTGTGCAGGATAAGGGAAGGGGATACTGTATACTACTAAGAGGTTGCAGAGTTCATCTTTATTTAGGAAAAATATGCGATATAAACTTCAAAGATTAACAAATAGAATTGAAAGTGACATTTATAAAATTGACAATTAATTTCAGACAGTTCCAAGATCACTAAATCAATAACTGGGATAAAAACGTGTACATGCACTGCTTCTCCTAATTATAATCTTAAAAACTATTTCAACCTAGCACCACTGCATTTTTTCAAGAAAATGCTGAGAATAGAGAAAAATGACAATTTAGATATACTAGTTTTCAATTATTATACCAATGAATTTAAAATCATAATTATTAATTGTATTAAGTTCCATCAGTGACGCTCAGATTAGATCAATAGAAAAAGGTTAACTTATTTTCGCTTACTCAGTATACACATCTTTATTGAGCACATAATCTTGTGTGTGTTTGATACATAAGGTTGTCAAGTGCAAAATTCGTAACGTAACATAACATAACATAACAATTTATCTCAAAATTGAAAAATAATCTGCAATCTGTACTGAGTCCTGGGCTTTTTCCGTGTTAATTTAAAACTTGTTTCACTGGTAATAACCTTATCGCCAGTGGTGATTATTCCACATGGAATAGCAGGGTTTATCTAATAAGGTACCCTTTTTTTGCTGCTAATATGATTGAGGGGGGGGGGTGCAGTAAGGGTGCTCTGTAATACTGCTTCTTCCAGGGTAAGAATCAAATATGAAGTAAAAGTCTAGGTAAACTTTTACTATTGGATTTCAAATGTCCCACATTCAAAAATCATCAGTGTTACGTACTTCTGCCATTACACAATTATTATAATTACACTTAATTATTACTATCAGTACTGGCTGTTATTTCTCCCAACTTACCATATATGCCTGTGAAAGAATTGTCAAATAATGATTGTAAATTTGCAATGACTTATACAAGCAAGTCTTCTTGATCTTGGGTATTATTGCATACAGAAAATATTTTGAGATGAATGGAGTGACAGCGATATTAGGCTTGTTCCGAGAACTTTGTAGTACAGCAGATGTAATAGAAAGGATCTAGTTTGTAATAATAATAATAATAATATTTATTGAGTCACATATACAATTACAATTAGTTTATTTCTCAATGTTCTTATTTCAGAGTTTTCTCACAAATTCATAATCTTATCATTCTTGTTTCTTCCTGAATCTTGTAAATGTTTTTTGCAAAAGTTCGTTGTTCTACTTCCTAATTTGATTTAATCGTAAGAAGTTCTGGGTGGGTAAAAGTGATGGTGAATTATTTTATTTTATATGATCATGATAGTGAATTATGTGGAGCATTGTGTTCTGGTACAAGGAACAGAAGGATGTTTGCAGTACAAGGATATTCTCAAATCTAATAATAAATTATCAATTTAACATTGAGTAATCCTGAGGATTTTGAACGTGATCTGAGCATAAACAACTTGATATAGGGAGTTGTATGGTTTACTGAAAAGAGGGCATATTCAAAACGATGCTTTTAGAATTGCTTCTTGTAGAGCTTGATGTCCTCTCAGGTAGAAGTTGGGTGTTTGCTTGGAATGAATTAGTAAGTTATGGAACAGTTGTCAAATTTTATAGCAGTTTTAAATGAACAGATTTACACAGCCTTTACAATTAGATCAATCAATAGTCGTTACGTATTATAATACTTGACGAGTTCTTAGTTTTAATAAACTGAGTTCACATTCATGATGTATTCTTCCATCTTTAGTGCATAAGATTTTTAGTTTCGTCTGTTCCATATCTTCTACTTTTATCTTGGGTAGAAATTAAGAAATAAATCGTGAAGATAAAGGACTACCTTTTTATGCTTTTATGTTAAAATTGAATTAATAAGAAAGTTACTACAAAGCATGCATTTCAATGGCTTTCTCTCTTTTTGCCAGTATTAAGTTTTTCATATCCTAAAATTCATCAAAAATATTGATTATGTTTTTCTTTCTTCATCAAGTAAAATATTAAAGTGATTTGTGAAGCACCCATGATGTAATCCTCTTTCTACTCCCAACTAGTTTTTTGGATAAACGTTTATGTGATTGACTTTGTTTTCATGCTACTTTCTATTCCGTAAGGTATAGTAGTTTTCCTTCTTTTACAAGGAGACAACTTGCTGGATTTTGTTGTGAAATGCCCTTCTCTGTACCAGTTTTGTTAGTATCCTTTTGGTATGACAAAAACTGTAATAAAGGTATGCCAGAGTCTATTTCCTTACATTTTAGATCACCATGGTGGGCCATGATGCAAATTGTTAGGAGAAAATGTCGACAACCAAATATTGATTCCATTTATCGATCCATTTTAAAATTACTCATTTCTTATTTAAGAACATTTCTTATGGCACAACATTTCACAAATGTAAAATCAAAATGGTTGTCAATGATCTTGAATTTTTGTATGCTCTTAAATCTCAGTCAAACCATCAAAACCAAAGTCCCTTAACATGTTGACTGCTGTGACTCAAAATAAGATGTTTGAATGTACCACCTATCTTTTCTTGAGAAATTTTAAATTAATGTAAAATTAATGTTTGTGTGCAACTTCAGAAAGTCAATGTTCACTAGCATTATGCTTAATTGTAATTTGTTTGTTGATGCTTTTAAGCATTAGTGGTACTGGAGGAATATTTTGGAGCTGAGTGCTGTCCGATACTTTCTTCTTTAATTTCAAATGGAAAACACAATTTAAAGTACTTGCGAACAAAAACTTTATTAAATGCAAAACTACATATAATGCTGTGAATAATAAATTTACAAGTCGTTCATTAGCAGTTGTTACATGATTACTAATGTCTCTTTCATCATTACCCCTACATTCTTGGCCACTTTCAACTTTAGCATTGTTCTAATGGTTTTCCCAATCATTGTCAGAATTCGACACATCATCAAATTGACAATCCAAAATGTCAAACAATTTTATTTTCTCATCTGTTCTTTAAATTGTATTAGTACGCCTTCTTTTGGAATGGCCCAGGTACAATTTCTTTCTCCTCGATATCCACTAACAAGCTTGATTATCACACAAAAATAAGACCACTAGTGCAAAAGTATTCACGAATAACTTCTCACAATTCTACTTTGAATTTTACACACTACCAATTGAGAAATAGAGCGTTGAACAACAGTGATTCAAAAATGCTGATTCATTTCCAGTAATCGGTCATGTAGTCATTCAACAAAGAAACCTATTACGCAAAAATGATAAATAATACCTTCTGACAATGCCTCTTAGAATACGTGTTCCCTCTACCAGAGCCACTCAAGAAATACAGCATAGAACCAGTACGGACATAAAATACTTATAAGCAGCAGCAGCACCGCTGCAAGTCTAAACTTGATGCTTAAAATGTCACTGGCAGTAAACAGTTGCATAACGTGTTTTGAGTTTAGGTGGTGTTAACATTGTAACAAATATATCGACACTTAAGGATAATTCCAAATTCCAAGAACTCATTTATTTGAGCAAATCATACTTTTTTACTTTTAATGTCAGATGCACAAATCCTGAAACAAGCCATTTTATTTGTGGGATAAAATGATCTTGCCGTTTCAGGGAAGAAGTTACCATTCCAAAGCACTTCTCAGTTCAGGCATAGAGAGGTTGTTAGGGTTTAGGCATGCCATCAGAACTGTGGCATTGTGATGATATACAAAATCAGTACATGCATTTGTTTACATCAGTATTTTTCTTCGACAGCTTTCACCTTTCACTCTTTTAGGATCAGTGCATAAATAATTCTGAAATTTTAAAAAATTTCAAATCTTTCAACATGAAAGGATTTTATTTATACTTTTTTTCCTTAATTAAGGAATCTGTAGCAAAGTACAGAATGAACCAGGATTATAACATATATAAACAGTTCTTTCCTGACTTAATTCATTGGATATCATAAGTCAGATCTTTTCATAATAAAAAAAATCATTAATAGGAAACCAAAGTATTTTATTCATTTCATAATGTACACATTGATCCCTATAAAATTTCCTTAAAAAGAAAGAAAGAAAATGATATGGCTTTCCTTGATATTGATGGAAGATTTACTTTAGTTTAAAAGTTGCTAAAAATTATGATATTTAAAAAGTGTAAACCTCCATGTAAGAGAAGCTTCATCCATACCATTATTTCACTTAATGTAAAATACTTGTAATGATTTTCACATTATGTTCTTATTATCTTAGGATAGAGAAATATTGCCTGTATGTATCTTATGTGAGTGCAGAAACATGCATATATGAAATTTAATAATATCAAGAAGAAAAATATTTTTGCAGCATATCTGTGAAGTGTCTTAATGTTTTATAATTCTTAAAAAGTAGCAGTGCTACTCTACGTCCATTTATTTTCTTGTGAATTGCAATGTTTGATTAAATGAAATTATGTATAACGGGCTGGCTACTTTCTGGAAAACTGAGAAACACAAGGGAAATTTGTTTGATCTGGAATAATAAAGGGCAAGTAAGTTCTTTCACAATTTTCATTTGTAAAAAAAAAATATTGTTAACTCTTGCTTTCTTGGAGGCAAAGCTGGAGAGTTGGCAAATAGATGAGATACTTAGTGACTAGTAGTGTTGGTGCAAGAGAAGTGAGATTGTGGGAGAAAAGGCTTAACCAATGTAATATTGGCAGTGTTGTATTATAACTGGAAAGGTGAAGAGTATTATACAAAGAAAAGTTGACTAGCAATTGCGCAGTTCTTTCACAGCTGATATTGAATCCCATTGGCTGACAAGGCTTTCTCCGCTGGTTGATGTAGGCAGAAGTGCAGTGCTTAGAAATCGGTGGTTTGCAAATTTTCTCTCTCCTGAGGGCTTAGTTGTTTAGTAAGGAATGAGTCAGTCTACGTATGCTGTGTTTCATAGCTAGCACAGTAAGTTGTAGTAAGGATAAAATCATTCTTCCATTTGGTTATGGAAATCATAATGTAAAATTCTTTACAAATATCTGAAGATGTATCTTAAAATTTATTTTTAAATGTAATGTACGAGTACTCTTCAACTACTAAACAGGCAGAGCCTCTTCTTCGAGATGGAGGAAGATTTGCAAGTGATTTTGCAAAGAATATGACATCACTTCTAAATAATTATATTTATTATCAAAAATGGCTGGGGAGTATTTTTTTGTTTGATTTGCAGTCTTAAATTACACCTTCAAGTAGGTGTGAAATTTATTGCCAGATGATTGAATTTTAATACATATATTTCATTTCAAAACACTAGCATTGCTAACTACTTCGTGTTTCAAATTGTGAAAAATTGCAGCTAGGAAAGTAGCATTCTTCAAAAACCAAGGTGTAGTAGTTTCATCAATTAGTGGCTTCAGAATATGAAATGAATTACTGTGGGGAAGAAAAGAAGTTGGAGGGAATAAGTTGCTCTTATTCATTCAACCAATTAAAAGGTAGTTCACAGAAATGCTGCAAAAAACACGTCATGCTTTGTTTTTAACTTACGGCAATGTTTGAAACCTATACTATGCTTTTGTTATGACTATTTTCTTTAAAAGTTCAGATTATATATAGATATATATTTTTTTGAATGTGTGTTAATTTCAAATGTATTCTATTGAGATTTCAATAAAAAAGCAAAATAAAACATCATTAAACCACACCTTTATTCCCAAGAGCATGTGCAAATATACCTACTTCCATTTTCTTTCTCCTCAGTACTACAACATATTGTCGTATATATTGCCCAAAATTAATTTCTTTGACAGGTGGTCATTGGTATCTTCAGGTATTTGTCAAAGTAGTTAAAGATCTACATCCTGTTAGATTGATAAGTATGTCATGCCAATGCATTTCTAGAGAAGGGAAATCAAAATGCAGGGAAACAGCTGGTCATGTCAAAAAATCTGCATGTTTCACAGCCTGAATCTTGGTGAAAGGAAAGAATGATGTATTGATATGATGCAGTGAACACCAGTAATATAAAGTCACATTTGTATAAAGTGCCATTTGCAGTTATCACTGGAATTTTATTAGGTCTGTAAACTGAACAGCAATAATTACCAGTTCTGAGGAGATTCTAATAAAAAGGTTATTATTTTGCTTCATTTGTTAGTTTGTGTGGTTTGAATTATAAGTAAATGGCTGATATTTCGTTTGTGGAATGGTGTTTGTAAATAGTAGTAATGAAAATGATCAAATCATTTGAAGTCATTTAACGCAATTCCACTCTAATGCAAAAATGTTTATAATCAATCGCTGATAATGTGCATATTAGTGGAGTGAGATGTTTAAAACAATTGCATTTTAATACATTACAATTTATGAAAAGACAAAATAATACAACAAAATTAATTTTATGTTATTTTCAATAGGGCAAATAGCACTATTCATTGGATAAGTTTGAAGAAAAAATTGGAGCCATTTTTGAGAAAATTGCTTTTAAATATTTTTGAAAATGCGGAATTTGAGCTCATTTTCACAGCAAACTTCAGTTTTTGAGGAACTTTAAGACTTGTTCAAAATGCGTGAAGTCATAAATGCAATAATCTAAACAAATGGCTGCTAATGTTATTATTAATGATGTGAGACATAAAAAAATTATATTTTTGTAATTAAAAACAGCAAAAGAATACAGCAATGTGGAGTTTATGATATTTAATAGAGTTCATTTTGTACTATTGAAACCGAAGTTTAGGGAAACAAATTGCTGCCTTTTTTGAGAAAATATTTTTATTTCTAATATTGCACAAGTCACATGCAATATAGCGTGAAAACTACTCGATAAAAAAAGAGGACATGAACTTAATGAAACAACTATGGAGAAAAGATTTTACTTTGAGAAAAAAATTTATATCTTGTTGGTAGGAATAAGCCGGAAAAGGTTAAATTTGTAAATGTTCGGAAATTGAGTTTGCAGTAAAAAACGGACCTATGCTGTCTTTAGTGTATTTTACTCCTGTATTATTTCAAATAATTTGGAGCCATTTTTGAAAGAAGAAAAAATTGAAAATTTTCCTGGAACTTCATGTGAAGTACCCCCAAATTTTAAAGACTGTTTTTCAAAATGGCAAAGTTTCGAGTCAGATCGTCCGGGGAATATCGATTTTGGAAAAAAATCCTACATATGGTATAGGCGTCAGTGGTGTTCATAGACGGATGTTTTGAAAAACTAGTGATGCAACGATACTTACTTTCTCGCGATATTTTAAATGACTTTGTAATATGACAATTTGTCTTACACTTCAACTGCCATTCGAAAAATTATTTAAATTGCTTAAACATATTTAAAAATTGCCTATATTTCCACCTAAAATAACGCGAAAAATACTCAAAATTTTTGAAAAATTGTATATGGCATTATTTCAAAATCTATCTTTAATGAATAGATTTCATTAAGGGAAAAAACTATATATTTAGTGTCTTAGTTGAAGGAAAATGCTGGGAAAAAAATTGAATTCTTGCAATTTTCGAAAAGTCAGGATTTTTAACGAACATGAGACCTGCACCATTGTCTTAAACGTCCTTCACTATTCAGCAAACAAATTTAGTCAAAACCGATGGAGCCCTTTTTTTTTTTTTTTTTTTTTTTTTTTTTTTTTTTTTTTTTTTTTTTTTTTTTTTTTTTTTTTTTTTTTTTTTTGGAAAATGTCGCACTGTCATCATGAAAGGTACCCTCCATTAAAATATCAATTTTAAATTCAAGAGACCGCAACATCGACCAGATCGATTTTGGAGAAAAATGACTGAATGGAATAGCGTTCATAGATGTTTTGCCGTCAGTCGATTTTTCGGTATTAAGGACCAATAAAACATGGAATCTAGCTGCACATAGTAAACGATTTTTTTTCTAAATTAGGGACTAGACTTATCCACTTTTTCGTTACAAGGGTCTGGCAATTAGAGTTTTTCTACCGAAAATTTACCGTTTTCTCCCACAACATTAGAAAACTTTCTCTTAAGAAGTTCTTTCTTAAGGGCGAGAGAGTAAAAAACACTTCTTCAAGGGCTCACTATTCGTGAAATCTGACTACATTACGTGTTACGAGGGAGTAATTTACTACATATAAGCACAGGGTTTATCCACTTTTTCTGTATCAGAACCACGCAATGCCAGTTTTTGTGTCTAAAAATCTAGCCTCTAGTCGGTGATCAGGGAATATTCATTTTGGAAAAAAAAAAAATGCTACGAATAATTTAGTGATGTTCTCAAACGAAAGTTTTCAAACAAAAAAAATCGGTATCAGAGGACCCCAAAACGTGTATTTCCGTTAAAATTTCGAAATCTATTTTTCCCAGCATTGCATAACTTTCTCTATACTACGTATTACTCCGTATGTACGTACGTATACGAAAGTGTAACTTGTGGTACATACTTTCTCGTACTAATGGGACGGCTCATACTTGTAGTGTGTGGTCAAATCATTAGACTGAATGAGATTGAATGAGACAAATATGTATTTGCTATAGATCTTGAAAATAAACTGAGTATACAGGTGACTAATGTTTTATAAACTTGACCTTAATTAAAATTAGGCGTCGTGCGGCATGTACAAAATCAAAATTGAATCTATTCTTTCTATTTTGGAGCATTTTGCAAATGCTTCAAGCGATTTATTTTCAAGTTTCTCGGAACTCAAAACTTTTCTGGAAAAATGAGCTACAAATTCTGCATTTTTAGAAACGCCCCAATATTTTTTCAAAAACGACGCCGTTTTGCTCTTTTCTGGGAATACCCTTAGAGGACCTGTTGTTGCCGCCGCAAGAAGCCCTGGTAGATGTTCCAGACGCTGCTATATAGCAGCTGGGAAGTAAACAGGAAAGCTAGCCCGATTAAAGAAAACTATCTAATACGAGAAATTCTGTGCCGTTATGTTGCACTACTAGTTTACTTTCTCGTAATAGCATCAAATTTTTTATTTACTGGTTATTGACAATTGTCTGGGGATTCTAATACAACCCACACAACTACTAGGCGGTTGCGTGGCCAATGAAATGGTTTCCACGTGTCAGTATGCAGAGAATGCCCGAAACACACGAAACAGACCCGTGATGCCCAGCGAAACCCCACAGAGAATCCGAGATCTGTTTTCTATTAAGAAACAGGCCTGGGCCAAAGAAAGCCCTATTCCCCAAATGAAGAAAGCCTCTTTGAAATGGTTCAGTTGCATGGACTTTGCGGCGTTATCCGTAACCCGTTTTTTATCAGACGAACAATACATTAATCGGTTTCCACTGACCAACATCGTTTGCGCACAAGTTTCTTGTTTATATTTTTTTAACACACCTGCTTCTACTAATCTTTGAATTAACTTCTCGAAAGATCTTGCGTGAGGCCAATTCTTCCGTACGGGAAAAGATACATAACAAGGAGTGAAAAGACACACAGGCGTTTCGATCACACCTAGCTCTAAATCTTCAATCTTGTACATGGGTATATGTGTTTCGTAGCTAAGAATAGCGTCTTCTTTGGGATTAAACACTTCCCCGCTCGCGAATATATCTGTGAATTTTGAAATCAACGAGTCATAAACATTACTTTGCGATTTGAGCCAGTGTAAACATTCCCGTTCCACTGTCGGCGGGGCGTAAATGCGCGCAAACGCCGCGTCCACCTCTTCCAGCGTGCGGAACTCTCTCCCCCTCCCCGGAGACACGATGGAGCCCGTGAGGGAGCCGCCGATGAAGTTCCACAGGAAGAAGCTGAGCAGGCTGAGCCAGAGGCGGAGGCGGCGCAGGGACGCGTGGGAGGCGCCGGTGATGAGGCAGCCCAGCACGGCGAACGCCGCGTCGGCCCAGCCCAGCCCGAAGGCGAGGCCCGCTGCGGCGACGACGCCCAGCGCACAGGCGGCCGTGGCCAGCCAGATGCTCGGCGGCAACGTCAGCAGCACGCTGAGCTGCAGGGCGGCCGGCGCCCCTACCAAGAAGCACACGTCGTCCTTGTCGTGCGGGTACAGTACGCTCAGGTTGTTCATCTGCGACAACCCCACGTACACGGGTTCTGTCAGAATGTCCAGTTCACCGGTGGCCAGTTGCTTGTAGCCGAGATCGACATCGAAGAAGTTGGTAATGAAGCCTGTGTGCGCACATCCCAACTCCAATCTTGCTTTCACTGTACGAAGGAATTTTAGGGAATGCTGCACGAAGAAGTTGTTATGTATAGAATTGTTGCACCAGTGATGCACCTTAAGAGTGTAGGATATAACACCGTATTTGACAATCGCTTCCCTTTCTGGCAAAACGACAGGGGCTTTTGCCGTAGTATTTATTATAATAGGGAATGTCGTTTCTTGTACCAGCTTTCTTCCCATATTTTGAATGAAGTGTCGTTTCCATGAAATTCTTGAATTTGTGTGCATGTCCGGTAGAAATAATAAAATTGAAAGGAATATTAATTTGAACATGACTCTTCTAACAACGTATAGTGAGACCTCAGCGGAATCCTGTGTCTGATGCAGTGACCTCTGGAAACAGAACATTCTCGAATGAGTTGAAAATATTTATACGTGCTGTAAAAGGTGTACTTATTATCTAGTACATATAATGCTGCAAGAGTTGCTTTGCATGAAAAGAAGGACAGTAAAGAAAGAATTATTGCAGTAATGAGATTTTTGACGTATGTTGACATTAAAGGGAAGTTGAGAGCTTCAGTTTGTTAGTAGAAAAATGCTCTAATAGTCCAGTCAATGGCTCATATTGCAGATATATACTCTCTGGTCAATTAGTGCTCAAAAGGGCCCGATCCAGGAAAAAATCCCGAAAGTTTTTTTTTCTCAACGGTTCTATGTTTTTGAGGGTGCTGAATTCGAATTTGATGTTTGCCACTTTAAAAAAGGTTGGCTTCACATTCAGAATTGCAAAAAATCCTACAAATTTCGCTGTGTTTTTTTGTTTTTTACTTAATCGTCAAAACTGAGCGTATTATAGAAACAATTATTGTTTATAAAATTCGATAAGATACAATTTCCTCCAAAATGCATACATTAACTTTGAATTTCTGAAAAACATTTAAGCCGGCAGAGCACGATGAAAAACGGTTACTTCTTGGGCCTCTGGCGAAAACGGGAGAAAAGGTTTTTCCAGCCATCCCATCTCGTAGCGGCGCACTGGTACCACTTTATCATGCTTGAAAACAGCCATTGTGAACAAATAATTGGCAATATTAAATGATTAACACTCCGATACTCATATAATCAGTAGAGACGTGTTTCCTCGCGCGGAGTGACTGTAAATCCTTGAAACATACATCATAAGGTACACGTGCTTTAACTATTTTTGGGCGAGAAAGAAAATCTTCGATCACTTTTGTCAATTCTTCAATGGTAAATTGCTATTCCTCGTCACTGTTTCCAAGAAAACTAAAAATAGTTTGCATAGCTGAATCTACGTCATCTCTGCAGGGCCTGACTATGGTTTGAGTTCGTGTCTTCTTTGGGGACTGATGAGTGCTTTCATGTACATCAAATAAGCATGTGCATCAGCAGCTAACAAGTCATTTACTGCCCCTTCACAGTACACTATAGAACGTCAAAAATTATTACAATTTCTCGCAAGTCATAAAACAGTTCCTCTGACAGCTAATTTTCTCACAGGATATACTAGATATCGTTTTGCTTTTTAATTTCGGTCTCGCAAAGTCTCGTGATTCCTCCTCTCCACAAATAAAACAATGAGTTTTGAAGACAAAATCATGTATTTATGAATGTAGTTGAGGTGATTCAACTTCTTTTTGAGCTCTCTTCACGTAAGCAGAAATCAATTTTTCGTTTTTGTGTTGCTTTCTATACTTAGCGTGGACTCAAATTATTGTTGAGTTACATTTAAATCTTGCAATCCTGCCGCTTCGCTTTGGCTTCAATGAAATCTTCCAACTCCCTTTCTTTCACAAAAGTTAGCTGTGTTCCACCTTCCAACGTTTTATCACAAATAGCCCACACCCTGAAATGCATTATGCACACGTAATATAACTGGAAATATTGCAGGTTATATTACAATGAGTTCGTGATGTGGCAAGCTAACTTAACTTTGCCAATGCGTAAGGTTGGGGTTTCGCAATAGAGTCAATCACACGCTGGTGCTTGATGTAAGGTGATATTTCAGGTATAGTCACGAGTCGGCGCATGAAATACTTCGTGGAATGACATGCAAGTTATAGATTTCCAAAATTTGCTTCAAACATCTGCGTATCACGCGCGAGAATCTGAATTATTTCTTTCGCTGTCCTTGCTTTGGGAATTATACATTACACGCGGTCGGAGATTTCCAGCAGTATAAGTTTGCACGACCGCATAAATGTTGTGGTAACAAAACTATCTTTAGAATTTCAGCTGGAGGAGATGCAAAAGGATAAGCAGGAAAAGAGGGAGCAAAAGATATTTTGTGTAAAAATTGGACGTACCGAATTTCAGTAAATATCGTTCTCGCTCGGATTAGGTCTCTCTCCATTGCAACGTTACATCTGGTAGAGCCAGACTCTTGGTACATCTGTCAATGTAGCCCATCTCTACACACTCTATAGTAAAGTATTTACAAAATACGATTTATCATTGTTTTCTCCTTAGATAATTACATCATTATCGGTAAATCACTTACATAGTAATGTTGGCACTTGATTCCACCATTTCAGTGATTGGCTAATAAAGAGATAAATAATATTCGTAATTGAGAAAACAAAAATAACATTTTTTAAAAAACATCATACATTGGTAATTGCATATACTCTGTATCCTTACCCTCGTTTTATTCTATAGTGATACTCTATTTCTTTTTAAAGCTGAAGTTTGCTTATGAAATTATCTGGTTCAATATTTTTGTTTAGTACCTAAAATGTACTCATTAGTGTTATTTTTACATTTACTCATAATGTGGCACGCATTGTTGGTACAATGTTTTGATTAATATATTGTATTCTACAAAACGTATTGTCGTAATAATTTTCTTACATCCCTCTTTTGGTTATCTAAGGCTTGGATTTGCAGATACTCCGCACGAGCAAACACAACCCTATTGATTCCGTGAATATTGGAGGGTTAATCATTTAACAATGCCAATTATTGTTTCACAATGATTGTTTTGAAGCATAATAAAGTGCCACCGCGAGATAGGATGGCTGGAAAAAACTCTTCTCCCGCTTTCGCCAAGGCCCAAAAAGTAACCGCTCATTTCATCGTTCTCTACCGCCTTAACCGTTTTTTTAGAAATACAAAGTTAATGTATGTATTTTGTAGGAAATTTTATCTACTTTAATTTTTAAACAACAATTATTTCTATAAAACGCACAGGTTTGACTATATAAGTGAAAAACTAAAACAGAGTGACATTTGTAGGACTTTTTGCCAATTTCTTTCTAAGCCGACTTATTTTGAGGTGGCAAACATCAAATTCGAGTTCAGCACATAAAACATATAGAACTGTCCAGAAAAAAACTTCCGGAATTTTTTCCTTGATCAGATACCTTTTGACTGGTCTACAAAGGTTTTGAGTTTTTTCAATACGCTCATAGCCAGTTTCAAGCTATGTATGCAGTTGAAACATACGAATGCACATTGCGTAAGTATGATTAATGTTCTGAAAAAATTAGAAAATAATAATAATATTAGAAACCTATTATCATCATTACATAAAATTCCATGAGCCATTACACCATCTGATCATCAAATAGGAAGAGGTGTACATAGAAATTTTAATCAAATGAAATAGTAACATTAACGATACACTCAATGTAACACAAAACGTGAGAGTTAATAAAAAGTGAAATTTAAGTATTGAATAGTTTGCTCTACGTCTTTTTAGACGGCTGTCATTAGAAAATCGTTATTTAATTTTATTCATAAATGGTCTGAACAAATCCTAACCGATTTCGAGATACATCTTGATATATTCCAAATATGGGGCATCGACCTCCTCTCTCCACCAAATATAAAAAAATAAAGAAAAAATACCTTTGACTTTCCGACAAAATATAAGAGTATACAATTAGATTTGATAAAACGCGTCCTCTTCAATAATCGCAAATTGTTAATATTTATTTCTGTAATTAGGGTCCGAATTTTTTGTAACATTAATTTATTTCATAATCGCGCAACGGTCTCGGGGATTGTTGTCCCCATCACCAAGCTGTACAATTGAATATTGAAATTATATGGTACAAATTTAAAATTATTTTCCACACAATATTAAAAAGGATAAATTAGTAAGGTAAGAACTTACCAGCCACACGAGAGCTCATAAAACATGGTTTGTACATTAACATTATTATACAGTTAACCGTCACTCGACAGATAAAATTAAGTTCTTTGCATTGGTGAGAGTGGTTGAAAGAATGAGTTCTGAGAGCCACGGGAAGTTAAAACGAAGAGGGGGAGGGGGAAGGTTTTGAAATCGGCACAGAGAAGAGGGAACTAATTTTTCAATGTTCGACATCTATACACCAAAGCATCATTATGATTTAGACAGTTTTTATATCATTAGTATTTTTTATTATTAATGTTATTATTATTATTATTATTATTATTATTATTATTATTATTATTATTATTATTATCTGTTTTATCAGCTGTTTTTATTGTTTCTATTATTATTATTATTATTATGTAATTTGCATGATAGATGTATTATCTTATTTATATAATTAGCTGCCACTAATCGTGGATATCTCTGGTCTCAATATCAAAAATTCTCGGATTTTGAAAATTGAAAGAGTGGTTGAACTTTATCCGATGATTAGATACAGAATTTTGTCTTTGTGGAATCTCTCTGATGTTTCATTTTATATAGAACTTTACGACTAGTTTGGCCTAAATATATTTGATCGCAATCTTTGGATTCAATAACGTGTACAGCATTAGCTTTATTCAAAGGAGAAGTATTGTCATTGACATTGCTGACCACAGTCTGCTTATTATGGACTTTGTTCATTAATCTACACTGGTACTTCTGTTGAAAAATCTGTTCTAATTTGTAATTAATTGTGGAAACGAAAGATAATAATAAACATTTATTCTCAGAAGTATTTTTATCTTTTCACATTAGTTTGAAATGTGACTCAAGATGCTTTAATGTCTTAAAGATAAATTTATCAATAACAACATTAGGATAATTGTTACTTCATAAAATAGCTTGAACTATTTGTAAGTTAAAGGGTTGGAATTCCTTATCAGCTAACGTGACAGCGCAAGCGACTAGGTTATAAATATTTTCCAATTTTGGTTATTCATACTATGTGAGGAATAGTAATTAAGCACTTTGCCAACAAATGTCGATTTTCTGAACCAATTTGTTTTAACGTGATGGTCATTCCTAATGATGGTAAAATCAAAAAAATTGATTTTGTTATCTATTTCTCTTTTGATAGTAAATTTCAGTTTAGGATGTAAGTTATTAAACTTTAAAAAGGTATCATGGGCTATATCTTGCTGTAGAATAATAAATGTATCGTCGACGTAGCGACGGTAAATCTTAACATTGAATTTAAATAAAATATCAGATTCTAGTTTCCGTATTATATCAGAGCAAAAAGTGCTTAACACACCCTCAATAGGCGCACCAGTCTGTTTATAGATTACATCATTGAACTTAAAAATTGTTTTTAAGAATTAAATTTACTGCAATAATTATATCATTGTTGGGAATATAGCTTTTAATTGTGTGTTGTTTAAGAGATTCAAATTCTTGAATTATTTTCTCTCTAGGCAAAGATGAAAACATTGACTTAACTCCCAGCGAGATCATAGTGTGATATGAATCAAGAGAATGTTCTTGAAGGTCTTTTAACAAGGGTAAAACTATTCTTAGTGACATAAGTAAAGTTCTCTTGTAAAGGAGGTTTTAAAAGTTTATTACTTACATTTGTCTTCCTTTTTATGTCTGTTAGAAACAAATTTGCATCTTGAATGCAACTGTAATGAGTCCTACTTTTTCCTGTTCCTTACATTCTCTCCGTTGTGGTGAACAACTACTGTGACGTCCA
Source organism: Gryllus longicercus (assembly GCA_038098605.1). NCBI lineage: Eukaryota > Metazoa > Arthropoda > Insecta > Orthoptera > Gryllidae > Gryllus > Gryllus longicercus. The sequence goes on along the minus strand of JAZDUA010000146.1, from coordinate 2,194,700 downwards.
GAAAAGTGTAGAAATAATTACCAATATTTAAAATTTCCTACGATTCACCAGCATTTACGTTAGAGCAGATTCGTAGAATAGAGGAAACTGATCGTACTAAAGTCGATCTTTAAGGTCCCCTTTATTTGCTAGGGCGGGTTGCTAGCCACATTTATACAGTGAAAGCATTACGAAATGAAGATTTATTCTGGCGAAATATCGTGCTTCTTAAGAACTGTACATATTATAGTGGACGTTATTTCGTCAACTTAGGAAATATTTCGCTCTCGCCATTATATTTAGTGTTAAAATATTGAGTAATAAAACAAGGATACACATTTATCAGAGTGGTTAAACAATTATTAAAGCCTTGCTCCTGAGCAGTGTTTTAGTTAAAAAGAATTGTTTATGAAAAGGAAACGTTTACGTAGACGTCTTGTTCATGTGTTTGTGTGTGTTAAAAGAGCTCAACTTGCTCAACATCTTTCTTCGAAATACTTTCATGTCCAGTACACACGCATCAAGATGTTATCGTAGGATAATTCTCTTCGATTTGATGACTCATTATCTTTGCTTAAGAGCTTGGTTCATAACGATCCAGGCAACGCTCTTTTACTATGTCGCAATTTAAAGTCAACTCTACTGTGAATAACAACAGAACGGATATTTCGTAATGTAAGTTTAAACAGTAATTTAAGATGTATTATTTTCATAACATTGCATAAAACTAAATCTTTCACTAGAAATAATGGCTTAAAATGGGTTTCTTATATAAAAGATTTATACAGAAAATATTAATTGATATCATAGTTTTACTTTATTTTCTTAAGAAGAGAAAGTTATGTAATGTTGCGCGGGAAAAAAACGGCGCATTTTCGACAGAAAAACTCTTATTACAGGGTCCTGGTAACGAAAAAAAGGATGAATCCAATTTCAAAATCTAAAAAAAAGATGCTCTAACACGTGGTGTAGCCATAATCCCTATTTTGTGGGTTCTTGGATCCAGCAAATCGATTGACGGCAAAACGTCTGTCTGACAGAACAACGCTAGCAGCTAAACCTTTCTGCCAATTTTCTCCAAAATTGACATTCCCTTTATCGATCTGACTGATGTCGCGGCCCCTCGAATTTAAAATCGAGATTTTAATCATGAAATTTTCATTTTCAAAATTTTCAAAGAAATGGCGCCATGGATTTTGATTAAATTTCGTTCTTGGATAGTGTAAAGGACGTTTAAGAGAATGATGCAGGTCTCGAGTTTGTTGAAAACTGATTTTTCGAAAATTACAAAAATTTAAAATTCTTTCGACGTTCCGTACCTGAAATATTAAAAATAAAGATTTTCCCCCTTAATAAATTCTGTTCCTTATAGATAGATTTTGAAATAAGGTTACGTACAACTTTCGAATATTTGAGAATTTTTGCTTGATTTTGCGTGAAATATAGGCAATTTTTAATTTTTGTTTAAACAATTTTCTCAAATGCTACTGCATTGTTTTTTATGAAGATTTGTTGGTGGATGGTCTGAAGAACGTTTAGAAAAATGGTGCAGATGTCTTGTTGGTTAAAAACCCTGATTCTCCAAAAAATAAAAAATAAAACATTTCGGCGTTTTTAGGCAAAATTTATCTACAGACGATTGCGTTCGGTAGTGTTTAGATAGTGTTTCAAACTGATTCGATTCGATAGTGTAAATAGGTAGATACAGTACGTTCAATAAATATGGCAAGTGCCGGTGCGAGCGGAATGATTCGTAGATTCATGGACGATAGTGGTCGGTGGCGTTTCGCACTGATTCGATTCGGTAGTATATAGAGATTGTAGCGCGACTCCCTCTGCGCCGTTTTTGTTTTTTGGTAAACCTTGAGGTTGTAGCACGGCTCCCTCCGGGCTTGGTGTACGTCGTAGGACAGACAGTGTTTGGAGGTTGAGCGCGGCTCCGTATGCGCTTGGTGTGTGTCTTGGGATAGACAGTATGGAAATTGAGCGCGGGTCCCTCTGCGCTTAGTCTGTGACATGGGACGGACTGAGTGCGGAAGTTGAGCATTGCTCCGTCTGCGCTTGGTGTGAGGCGTGGGACTGAGTATGGAGGTTGAGCACGGCTCCCTATACTCTCAGATTTTTCGAATCGAAGCTGCAGGAAAAATAATTCTCTCGCCGTTCTGAAGCGCCGATTGCCACCCCTCCCTTAACAACAAAGTACGGAAGAGCACATCCACCTAAACCGAGACGAAGAGTTTTTACAATTCCGTTAAAAGCTGACAGGGACTGAAGAACTCAGTAGAGTAGTCCCTCACCGACATATGCAACTTCACCAATCATTAAAAAAACTGGCCAACGGCAACGAGCAGCAGCGGTATTAAATAAGACTTACTCCCATAACTCTTCAACTATTGACCCAAAATCAAACAATTCAATACCTTATAGTACCCCACTGCTAGAAAACTCAGAGCCCTCTGTAGACTCACTTATCCCCGGCCTCCTCACAACAATCAATTGAATCCATGCACAATCAACTAAATAACAATACAAATAACCAAATTATTCTTACTTTAGGTATCAATAAAGCTCCCCACCCGTTAAACCAAAGTGTTAATATACTGAATAATGATGATAACAACCTAAATTTAAGAGGGGAATCAAATAAACAAAGAAACAACCAATCGATAAAGATTGTTTCACCACACCAAGCAAATACTTCAAAAAGCAAATTGCCCTGGAACCATCCCCATATACTGCAAACAAAATGTTTTTAAAAACCCAAAATGTTCGTAATTTTTCACGGAATGCACTGTTAACCAGACAAACCAAACAACCTTTTGCACTGTTAACCAGAATGTGATATAATTCAACGTAGTACTAATTTTTCAATGCATTAATTATAATAAATATAGGGTTATTAAAACTATAAATAAATATTGCACTTTTTAAACATATTTTTAATAAATGTTTGCAGTTTTCTTCAAATTTTTATGGTTGAATTTCAATATTCAAGTCACGCGATTAAAATATTGTTTTCTCCAATGATTGTAATGTTAACATTTTTTCTAAAACGTATTTTCAATATCTTTTGCTTCGTAAGTTTCAATGAATGATGCCATTTCTTGTAATACGATTGGGTCATTACTTGCTAGTCCTGGTGACAGGAGAAAACAGTTCATTTGCTGACATACGCAATATTTGGGCTTAGCTCTTACACAAATCAAGTCTTAAAGAATATCGCTTAGCTTTTACAGAAATAAAGTCTTGAAGATTCACGAAATTCCAGTGGCTCATTATGATACTGTGTTTGTCCAACACGTTCAGGCAATGCAAGTATTATACGCGCACGTTTTGTTGAGCTCCGCAAAATCTATCCCCACTCCTTTATCAACATTAGTTGAATTAAGAATAAACAATAGCATCGAGCGTTGTAGACAAAATTCTGATAACCAGAAAAGTTCTCTCCCGTGCATCGAAAATCTAACTACAAGTTTGCTATAAAATTCCTTTTGTGAAAAAAAAAAAACAACTCCCCACTCCTCTCACAACTAGCGAAGAGAGTGCTCAAGAACATGTGCGCGGATAATACCAATGTCATTTCATAAATAATGTAGTTTGACAACACTGTTGGCTGACGCTACTGATTGTTGTGGGTACTGTGAGTGTTGAGGATCAAAGATCGCATAGTAATATCTTTTTATTTATTGACGTTAAAAACTGTGTGTGAAGTTCTATGGGGAGAAGTAAATTTGAAGTTACATTTATGTCCAAAGCAAAAAAAAGGGGCCACCTCAGCATTTCCTCAAGGATCAAGGAAACTGGGCGAAAACCTGATCGAGATGGGAGTCATTGATTGAAACTTCGGGGTAAAAACCCGACTGAAATCTAGAAAGCTTTAAGTAAAGTGTGCGGTAAGCTTACAGTGACCTGTAGCACAGTTTCCCGTTGGGTTAGTCGATTTCGTGAAGGTTGTGTGAGAAGAAACGACGATGCAAGACCGGGAACATCCACAGATGAACGAAATGTGAAACTTGTAGCAGATGTTATTGAAAAGGATCGTCGTGAGACATTGGAAAAAAAATCTGAAGCCACAGGATTTTCAATAACGTCGATATTTCGAATAATGTCAAATGATTGATACTGAAAATGCACAAAAACCAACATATGTTGCTTGACCACTCTGGCTTACTCATTCTCCACGACAACGCTCGCCATCACACGGCCAAAGTCGGAATAGAAAAGTTCCATGAATGTGGTTGGGAAGTGTTACAGCATGCACCCTGCAGTCTAGACATGAGTCCACCGGACTTCGACTTATTCCCAAAATTGAAGAAAATAAATAAATAAAAAAATCTGCGATGACGTCGTTTTAATGAGCTTTCCGCACCCGAAGCATTCCTCTGATGAACAAAGAAGGGGTATTTGACGGAATTCTAAAGCTTCCCAGTCGTTCGGACTCGGAAAATAAAAATACTAGTGACTGCATTGAAGGATTGTAAAGAGATTTTCTCAAATAATAAACATGAATGAAAATAAGAAATAGGTAGTGCATTATTTATGAAATGACCCTCGTAAATTACAACTTATTTATTGAGAAATATGACCTTTAGTGGGTTTATATTATTGCCGGAATGTGGAAACTCACACTATTTCAAGTCAAATAATCAAGAATGACAGGAAACTGTATAGACATGCTGTGATTTGCGAATTTCGAAGATGGGCGGAACTTGTAACATACTATTGACTTGAAAATAATCTACTTTTGCCTTCTTTGTTCGTAGGCTACTATAATTTTGCATTCCTGATTTTTTGGGAAAAGTAGGGTATCTAAAAAGCTTACACTGTCTCTCCTGGCCCCTGTTGCCCCAGTCCACTATCAGACACAACTTGGTTATCGTGAACATACAACTCTATTTTAGAGAAAAACGAACATCTCACTGCGAGAAGTGTACCAAAACAAAACACAAACTTTTTAAACCGTTATAGGCAGAGGTAAACCTCCAACTAAAATGATCACGACGCTTGAAAAGAAAATCGGCACTTATGTCGCGTTTTATCCATAAAAGATCATGGCTTATAGCAGCCTGTTGCTTGCCACGTGACACGTCCAGAACACATTATTTTGTTCGGAGGGCAGCACCATCGCCTCTGGGTGGCAATGTTCCAATATGTTTGATACTCTCTGACAGTTCTCTGATCCTTCCAGATCTCTACTGTGGTGAGCGCCAGGCCACGTGCCCACGAGTGTTATGCATCTATAAGCGAAGTTGTGTTTACTTGTTATTAGCAAACAAGTTATTTCTTTCTGTATTTCGGATTCAGAAGGTTATTGTGAATAAGAATGACCAAGATTCGGAAGCAGAAGCGCAAGAAGAGGTTTCGTTACCCTTCCTCTAAAAATCTTAAGCGAAAGAAGGTTATGAGAGATGCAAACAAACACACCAAATTCTTTCCATGGTAAGTATCAGTGGTACAGCATGAAGTAAATTATGTCCCTTAGCAAGTAATCAACATGTTACTTGTATTATAGTTGCTTGCAAGTTAGAATCCTTCAGTAACACTGAGTGTGTGTGTTCAAACTTTTAACAAAATTTGGGTCTTTAATAGTATAGTTTACACATCCTGAAAATTATGAAACGAACAGATATACTGTAACAATGTTTGACTATATGCATGCCTTTTATAGCCATTTTTTTCTTTTAGTAAGGAAATGAAGAACGATTGGGAATCAAATAAATCTGTAATAACAAACATGGAAGAAATGGGTCTTGTGTATGATGTAAATAAAGCTCTTGGAATACCTTCCAATAAACAAGCAGCACTGGAATCTACAACATCTGGAAGAAAGAAGAAGAAGAAAGTGCTTCCTAGAAAAGCACATGTGGTTCAGGAATTAGAAGAGAATGCAAATGCCCCACGTGTTAGTAAATTTCGACTGCCCGAAGGGCAAGTGAGATGGTTGTCATATTTAATTACAAAATATGGTGAAGATTACAAGGTTTGTATTCATGAATGTGAGGTTGCGGGATGATTCATTAGCGATCACATGTTATTGTTGTATTTTATTATTTCAGGCCATGTCCCGTGATCCAAAGAATCATTATGCTGAAACATGGAAACAAATAAGAGCAAAAATTAACACTTTTAAGAAAATACCAGAACAGTACGATGTATTTTTGAAGTCCCAAGAAAATCATGCCATGGCCATGGATACTAGCACTGAAAACTGAAAAACTGGTAAACAGTGGTCTAATATGTGATATTTATGATATGGACATTAGAATTTTTGTGCAGTGTTACAGTCTTGAATGTGGGTGCTAAGTTGTCTTCATTTGAATTGATTGGATTTGTTAAAAAAATGATTAATTAAAGGACTTGCTGTAATTACAGAACTACCTCTATCTCGTGTGGTAAACCCTCTTTTTCATTGTTTTTCATTTTAACCCTTCGGTGGTCACAGTCAAAACTGGAACGCGAGTGGTTACAAGGTTTACAATTGCAATCCATTTTAAAAAATTATTAAGAACAACATTTTACAAACAAGTAGTTCTTTAGTTCAAATATAGACGAGTAATGGGATCTATAACACTGACCAGTTACAAAATGCTATTAAATTTATTTGAATATTGATGTAATGCAAATTCTACAAAATGTTACACAAAATTGCATGTTTAATGCATTAAAAAAAATATATGTAAGTAGATGTTTGTGTTTGAAGTCTTGTGTTCTATGTTTTCTGCTGTGATAACTGTGATTTTGTGTTATACTTTTCATTATGATTATTAAATAAAGCAGACATTGACAAAAGTGTTGAAAAATCTGGAGCCTCAATTATGAATGTTTCAGTATCAACATCATATGAGCATCTCGCACAGATTTTCTTAATGTGTTCTGAGCACACCCACTGGACACAATTTTATACAATACTGTTGAGTACTCTTCTTTCGTGGATATTCATAAACATCCCACAGCCTTTGGTGAATCCGTTCCTTCTCACATTCCCAGTAGGTTTCTCACTTGTTCTTATTGCTTTCGGCACAGTTTTTTCCTCCTTTTCATTCCTGGCTTCATAAAGGACAAAGTGAGATTCTTTAGAAATCACCTTCTACTCAACCTTTCCCTACTTGTTCTTTTCATAAACAGTCCGGGCATTGCTTACAGTGATATTCATGATGTCTGCTCAGGTCAGAAACAGTGTCCGCATGGACTGCCATTTTAATCTAAGCTTTTTTTCCAGGACTTATGCTAGTGCAGCAGTTATCCTTTGAGTCATATTTCACTATAATTCAATAGCTGGAGCCTTCTAAGAAAGGAACTGAAAAGCTTGTGCCAAAAGTTTATCAACTCTCGCTGTAAATAATGAACGAATAAAACTGGATTACAATAGTAAGGGTTAATTATATCTTCTATTCACCGTTTTAAGGACATCTCATTTATTTTAATGATATCTCCACTCAAAAATTTGTTACTGTATTTGGAAATTACAATTCGTTAAAAGGTTCATGCATTATAATATAATTGTTCATGATTTGTCAAAATGGATTATAAGTTAGAATCTTGAGACACAATTTGCGTTATCTCTTCAGAGTAATGGAAGAATGAAGTAATGCAGTAATGACACACGGTATGTTGTTATTTTCAACTGTCCTATTGGTGACAATAACTTGTCCAAATAAGTGGTATAAACGTAACATTTTTTCCAATTAAGTATGGTTCTTGTAATATATTGATTATGTTAATAAAGATAATTAAAAAGAAATATACGGTAATATTTGGGAAATACTGTTTTCCAGAGACATGTAATAATATTTATTCTGTTTGCTTTGCAAAGGAGGTACATGAAAAACTATTTTCTTTTCTATCAAGTGAGAATATGAAAACTAAACCTTTTATTGTGAAAGTATGAAGATTCAATGTGTGTGCCATAATGAAATAGTTATTACATTTTGTGAAGAGATAACTTAAAGATCAAATTATGTATTAATATTAACATAATCAGATTACATGAATTTCATTATTCAGAATTCAAATATTTCCTCCTTTTGTACGAGCCTTTATCTACAATATTATCTCTAACATAAGACTGGATGTTGTTCTTAGTTGAGATAGTAATGTTTTATGATTTGTTTCAAGAAAGATTTTCTTCAATCAGAGAAAAAGTGAATTTAGAAAATTCGGGTAATGTTTCCATGTAAAGAAAAGAATGAGTTTGAAATACTCACTATTGTATTGATGTAGATGGATAACAAGGTGTACTTTCAATTTTTCATTTGCTCTTTTCTTATTGTAACTCTATTAATCTCAACCATATGTACATGCATGGCTTGTAAGGAAATTCTGTATAGTTTAATTATTTTCTAGTAATCGATCTTAAGATTGGTTTGCAGTAGTTCTCCTTTTCTGTTTATCTTATTTTTCAGAGAGCCTCTTCAGTTTCTGAAATGTCACCCAGGTCCTCACGTGTATATCAAATGAATTCTTGGTCCAGCCTGTGGGCAGCACCCTTGTCTGGTGGGCTTGAGAGACACATGGGACTAATACACACCATATAGATCTCTCTTGTGAATGATTGACATTAGACAAGACTAGTTCTAAATCTCTATAAAATCTTGTCCTGGTCACCCATGAGATCATAATCCTACCATAGCACCATATTTTCTTTTTGTTAAATGCTACTGTCCTGGTTAATTCTGCCCACTGAATTCACAATACTTTGGATTTGGGATGCAATTCTGATTTCTATTTGGGTGAATTCCTCTATAATTTTTTAAATGCGTTAGTTTAAAACATTGGGTTTTACTTGGTACATTTTCTTCCTTTTTTTCCCTCTTTTTCTTCATATTGTAACTGACACCAAGTGTGGTTTCTGGAACAGACATCATAGCTTTTAATTACCTTAAGCTTAAGCCAAGGCTGCTACATCAACCATGAAGCGAAGTCTCTTGTGTATTCATCCTTCTTCTTCTCCCACTTCTCTCTTACTTCCTGAATGGTGTGCTTGACGTAGGCATTAAATAATAGGGTAAAAGTAATGATCCACCACCTCTTCTGATCTTTGTTTCCATTTCTTCTACCGACCTATCACTTCATCCTTACGCAGATGTCAGATTAACCTTCTATCCATGTATTTCAGTTATATCATCCTTGGATTTTGGAACAATTGGATTCCAGTCCTGACAACAGCTTTCTCAAGGCCAGTAAAAGCTGACAGTCAACTTTTATTATAGTGAACCTCTAGGTACTCACATTTTTGATTCACTAGGAGTATTTACTTAATGTCTAAAACATTTGAATACAGAATATTATGGGAAGAAGTATAATCAGTGCACAGTTTCTTGAGCTCTATGTTTACTGACCTAAATCAAAAATATATTAATTTGAATTTTAAATATAGATAGCAAAGAGTGTTTTTGACAAGAATTGTAATTAAAATATTCACTCCTGTGTAATGAAAACTATTTGCCAAGGAAAATCTGGTACAAATTTTGGCTATTATCCCTTTTCATGCCCTTTGTTATGGAGTTGACTTACTGCCATGGGAAAATGGTGAATGTTTATTTGAATAGCTATATTCCCCACAGTGCTCAAGAAAACCTGCACAGTGAATATACATTTATGTGCACAAGCAAAACAAGGTGATCTGCCAGCATTTGCTCTTAGAATTAGAAAAACTGGTCAAAAAGCCTGAAATAATTGTAAATGTCATTGCCAACAAAAGTATTTAATATAAGAGCAGCTTTCGATGGCTTAGCCATCATCATCAGTTGTCTGATACAAGAAGAAAAAACAAAACATTAGAACGTGAATACAACAAGATTATGATAATTACATGAAGATTACAAATAATTTACAAATTTTTTGGAAATAAATTTAACATTCTAGAAATTGGAAGAAAGAAAAAAGGGGGGGGGGTTAAGTCATTAATATTAAAGAAAAGCGAATGAAATAGAAATAGGACACGTAAAATTTTTTTAAACAGAAAAACATAGAAATGTAAGTTGAGCCATTCCTTACCTGCTGGATGGAAGCCACAAAACGACTACGCGGGGTCGGGCGAGCCAAGGGGCTTAAGTACCCGGCCGTGGGATGGAGGAGGGCAATGGCCTGGGTGCGGTGCGCTGTCACTGTGCCGCCCCGGCGGGGTGCGGTGTGGGAGTGGTGTCTAATAGTAATTTTAGTGAAGGAGAAGGACTATGGTTGATGTTTTCATTCAATAAGTTATTATTTAAATGAATGTGTAGGTTTTCTAAAGTTAATCTGGTGTGGTAGTGGTTTTCTATTTCCAGTATACGAATGTCTGTGTGTGGATTGAATGTATGGCCTGTCTGGAGTAAATGATTGGCAAAGTAAGATTTACCGGTGTTGTGTTTCCAAGCATGTATGTGTTCCTTGATTCTAGTGTTGAAAGTTCTGCATGTTTGACCAATATATTTGGCTATGCAGTCGTGGCAATTTAGAGAATAGACGCCGCTTTTTTCTAAAAGATCTGTGTGTTTTTTGGGGGACAGCATTTTTTTGAGGGAATTCTGTGATTTGAACAAAACTTTGATACGTGCTTTGTGAATATTGTGTGCGACTTTTTCTGAAAGGGGTCCAAATAAGGTAAGCAAGTGTACTTGTCCGGTGTTTTTGTTATAGGAGAAAGTGTAGTGTACATTTTTTGTGTAATTGCATTTTGCTTTTCTTTAATATTAATGACTTAACCCCCCCCCCCACTTTTTTCTTTCTTCCAATTTCTAGAATGTTAAATTTATTTCCAAAAAATTTGTAAATTATTTGTAATCTTCATGTAATTATCATAATCTTGTTGTATTCACGTTCTAATGTTTTGTTTTTTCTTCTTGTATCAGACAACTGATGATGGCTAAGCCATCGAAAGCTGCTCTTATATTAAATACTTTTGTTGGCAATGACAACGTTTACAATTATTTCATGAAAAATGCCAACGATAACGCACCACAACACCTATACAAAAAGCCTGATCTAGATAGGGTCATTAACCCAGAAGCTTAGGTTGATACAGGTGTATTTAGTCTTTTAGAGTTATACAGTAGAAATGGTAACTAATGAATTAAGTATTGTTAAAATCAATGTTATTTTTGTTTCTGAAGCTCAGTGTATTCCTAATTGTATGGAAACTGTTATGCAGCATAAAATATTTTTCTTGACACTTACACTTGGATATCGATTTTAATTGTTTAATGTCACTTAGCAAAGTGTTGTATGCAGTGGTTGATTTGTAAAATTTTAGGTCCTGGAATATGGCCCAAATTAATTATTAATTCAATAGAAATAGTATATTTATTTATATATAAATTTATAATACAAGTTAATAATTATTCCCAAGGTTCTGGAACACTGTTCCGTCATGTTCTTGCCAGAAATCAAGCCCTGATTGTAAGTTAATATATGTGAAGCTTTTGTAATGAGTTGTTGATACTGACTCTGGTGAATACGATTATGACATCATGTTACTTTTATCTTCATTGGCTGAAAATATTTTCCCACTCCTGAGTAAGTCATTTTTGATAAAAATCACTCTTTTTGTTAACGAAGAGGCAATACAATGGTAAATTCTTAGCTTAATGAAGAGAGGCGTACAAGAATCACATGGGTGGTGTTTATTACTCGCAATTAATCTGGAAAGAGAATTGGAGGCTTGAAATAAAATAGGATGTATGTGCCTTTTTCATACTTTTGAGCAAAGTGAGTTTATATGATAAATGACTGAAGATATTGTCTGGTATCAATTTTAATCAACTTATGATCATTTCGATCGCGTTGCGATCATCATCAGAGCTAGCAGCTTCTTAATTAATATTAATTAATAGTGAGTTTATATGTACGCTAAGCCTATAGTCAGATAAAACTCCATTTATAATCACATGTAACACTATCAAGAAATGCATCTGGACTTTGGTTCTTATGTATGTTACAGGGCTTGATTCATTCATCAGTATTCTGATAACGTAAATTTAACAGAAATGGCACTTACATCCTTTTTAATTTTAGGCCTTCAATTGTCCTTCTGTTGTGAGTTGACAACAACATACTATTTATATTTAGTTGGAAGAGAATAAGTCTTAAAATTGAACCCTTGCCCGTACCCCATATGCAATTGGCAACAAATCGTCTAGGTGGGTTAATAATGTCCTTTCATTCCAATGAGGTATTTCTACTCTGAGATTGCTGTTTAAGATATGAGGACATCTAATCTAGGGCTATGCCATGCATTCCATATGAAGGTCATTTTGTAAGTAAAATGATGTCAAATGGTTTTGAAAAATCTAAAAATGTTCCAGATGCTTCATTTTGATCCATTGATGATGTGGGAGCTTTAGGGAAACAAAATATGGCATCATAGATTTTGATTTTTAAAGTCCATACTGGCTATCTGAAAACACTTTGTTTTTACCGAGAATGGTTTTCATTCGTATGCAGGAAAGTCTTTGTAATATTTTTGAGAAAACTTCCAAAAGAAATTAGCCAATTAACTTACTTTTGTTGCCTTTTTCAAAGAGCAGCTTAATCATGTCTGTTTTGAAAATATCTACAAATATTCTTATGTATCAGGATGCTTTAAAATTTTAATTAATGGGTATATAAAGGGAAGTGCAAAAGCCTTTAACTAACAATTTGGAAAGTGATTTAAACCGGCTGAATTTTTATTCCTTTTTTCACTGGTTATTTTGAGTTTTATAGGAAAACATGTTGGAAACCAACATCAAACTTTTTTGTGAAAACATCTTATATTGAATTTTGCGACTTAAGATCCATAGTGAGGTTAGCTGCAGTTCTCAGAAAATATTGGTTGAAGAAACTAGTCACTATTACGGGGATGTTCACTTCTCTATCGTATTTTAAAACAATATTCTCTGCAAGGTATGGTTGCATTTTCGTTGATATGGTATTTTTTTATTATGTTCCACATTGCTTTTATTTGATATGGTTGCATTTTTTTACTATATTCCATTTTGGTTTTGTTTTGTTATTTGAGTTCAAAATAGCCTGATTGTGTTTCATCAATTGCCCTTTATGAATTTTCCTAACAATGATTTGTATTATTGGAAAAGGGATACAGGGCCATCGTGCACTGTTTTGCCGCCCCTGTGCAAGTACATTTTGCCGCTTTCCAAAGGAATACTATAATTACATACTTTTAATAGTAGAAAAGTTTAAATGTTTTAAATAGTATTTTTTGAGATATTGTATATTTGTTTATTAAATAATAGATAATATCTAAATACAATATAAAGTGTATAATAATATACAATTAGCATAAGTATGCAAAAATACAATAGTGTAACATTTTACGAAGGTACTTTTCAAACTTGCAATTTTTTTATACATTCTAAATCAGTATTGTTGCAGATTTCACTTTCAATTAATGATGTCATTGCTAGATCTGCTAATCTTTTCTGTGACGTGGTTGATGTTGAAATTTAAAAAAAAAATTGTTGAAAATTAGTTTACTCCAGTGGCTATTGTAACTTACAAAATGAATACAATTTGTACATATAGTATCACAGTAATATTAGGGGATTGTCTGGTTAGTTTATTTTGATATATAAATTCTAATGTTTCAATTGATGAGAATATTGATTTAAGAAATTTCGTGAATATATTTAGTTAATCTGCAAGTTCTATTGCTTTTATATCTATTGGACTATCTGTATCAGTTTCATTGGTCGGTTTTATTTCTAGATCAATATAATTTTTTAATGTGTCTGATTTACTCATTTCTAATAGTTTGTTGAAGTCATATAAAACATCAAATGCATCATTTTGCTCTTTAAGCAATTGAAACCTTTCCTCTATAGATAAGTCTGTAGTGTCAATAATAGTATGAAAAAATCTATGCAGAAATTGTCTTTTGGGTCATTTGTACTCTTATCGTTACGTTCATAAGCAAACAGTTTTCTTTTTTGCGCCAGCGTGTAGGTGTGGGGGAGGGAGGATATCTGCATCTACATCGCACAAATTAGCAAGCTCAGGTGCAGTGCTTTATTTTAAGGTTTTTTAAAAGGATAATTTATCAAAATATCCAGGCATGGGGCCCCCATAGATGGGGGGTCTTAAGCAATTTGCTTATTGAGAAATCCAGCACTTCATTTACCTATACCTTGATTTTTAATTTGTTTCATTTTCACACAAGCAAAAAATATATTTTATAAATACAACCCATTTGATGTCACTATTAATCTACTTCTAATACCTTTGTGCATTGAATGTCTTCCACCGTATCTCAACTGATTGGGGCACTGACCTTTGCTCAAGGAAGCTTGTTTGAGTCCAGCTTAAGATATCCTGCAGCTGTGGTGTAGAAGGGAATGACAATCCACTGCGTATCATATAATAGACAAAGAATATGAATAATTATCTAATTGGATTATTGTCCTCATGTGAAAGTCCCAAAGATGACATTCAGTTCAATGCAAAAATAATAATATGGCTCTAGATGTAAAAAACAATATATAATCTCACAAGACCAACCATTTACTCGAAGAATATAGTATTGAAGTGATTTTTTGGGAACATTTATTGCTTTGAGCTTCTACAGCTTTGTTGGACATTTAATTAATATTAAACGTAAAGTTTTCCAAGAGAGAGAATCTTTTCATTGCGCCCAGTAGACCGAGAATAGTGATAAGAACTTGTCGCTCGATTTGTATGAAGCGCGCTATGCGCGATGTTGCTGACTTGCCCGTTGCATAGAGTAGAGATATCTCTCTATAGTTGTATCTCTCCTCTATGGCCCGTTGGCGTCTTAACCCTAGTTCGGCCTGTTAGGCCTTTCAAGGCCTTCATTTGCTCGTTGCGGATATTCCAAGGTGCGTTTACTTGTCTAGCGTCCAGCGTGAATACTTGTTTTGAATTATTTGTAGTGTATTTAAATTGCTGTTTGCCGCTCCTCCCCAAATTTGATAGGCGCGTGTTAATGACGGTCTTATTACATTTTAAAATGGATATTGACGTGTAGATATTGATTTTTGAGTTTTTATTAATTAGTGGGTACAGTTTTAACATTTTTATGAATGTTTTGTTAGCTGTAATTTTTATGTGATCTTTCCAAGTAAGCCTTTTGTGTAGTCCGAAATATTTTAGTGAAGTGGTAGGGGAGAACCATTGAATATATGTTATTTAGAATTACTGGATTTATAGAATAGATTTTTAATGAAAAAAAAAAAATGCTATGCATTTGGATGGGTTGATTTCAATTTTCCATTACCGAAACCATTCTGTCTGTTTAAAATCCTCTTGAAGTTTGTTTCGGCCTGTTGTTAAGTTTTGATGTGCTGTAAATATTACGGTGTCATCTGCGCATCATGCATTTTTGAATGCTTTAGTTGTGGAAAATCTGAAATAAATATATTGAATATAGTTGGTGATATTGGCGAATCCTGTTGGACACTGGCCGTGATATAATAAACAGAAGACTATACTAAGTTGACTTTTACTTTAAGACTGCGATTTATTAGGAAGCTTTTTATTATTTGTTGAAAATATTTCGGTAATCCATATTGCCGTATTTTATGTAATAACCCTTGATGCCATACGTTGTCGAACGCTTTTTCAACGTTCAGAAATAGTGTTAATGTATGTTTTGTGTAGTGATGAAATCAGTCTTAATAGTTGATGTATTGTTGAATGATATTTACGATCTTGTTAGTCGAAAAGTAGCTGGTGAAATTGATTCGAATTTTGCCAGAACATAGAAGGCCGTCTCATCTTTCAATTAATACTTTAAAAAGGGCATGTTAAACAACACGTATCTCGCTCTACCCACTTTAAAGAACCGCCGATCACTAAAACTACACCACGTAAAATTGTTCTATTTATTTCATGTGACCGGTGAAATATAAAACTTTTGATATCTGTTTATTCTTCTACGTATTTTGCTAATTCATATTGCCAAAGGTGTATTGCTCTTTGATATACACACACACACACACACACATACATACATACATACATACACACATTATGTATGTATTACAATATTTTGTTTCATTCAAAGTTTGAAATAAGTATTCAAATTTTTTACCGCCCTGGTTCAATGCACACCTCGAACAGGGTGACGACCAATACTGCCAAATATACTGATCTCAGTTGAAATACCGAATTTTCAAGTAAATGAAAATGTCTACTGAATTCAATACTGTTTTCCATTAAGCGTTGATTTTATACTGAAAATCGTTTATGGTATCAAAGCTAAGGTTTAAGGGGAGACAGTAGGCTTCAAAAATTTGATTTTTAGATTTTATTTTATTTAAAAATCTCGCTCATTTGTTTGTAAAATGCTTTTTGCTTCTTTTGAATCCGCCTAGTAGTTCAGATACTATACTTTTTTCTGAATCTCTACGTATGAAATATATTTAAAAGTCAGGCCCCCTTTACGTCAAAATCGAAATAAATTTGAAAATCTTTCGTATTTCGTTGCGTTTTATCGTAAGATTTTTTTGTATGTGAAAGTTTGCTAACTTGCATTTACTATCTATAGGTGCCGAATTCTTGGGTATTTACGTAGTTTATTGACCCAGAATTTAAATGAATCTGTGAAGTCGGTAATTTGGACGTGACTGCCCAAAACTATATTTATGCAAATCAGTACTTTAAGATTTGGTGAATATTATGGCATCTTGTGTTTCAATGATGGAGTTAAAACAAACAGGAGGTTTTAAAAGTTTTTGATACAGATTGTGGGGAAAATACAAGACAATCCTTGTTAGAAATAGAGACAGAATTTAAAAAGCAGAAATTGCTGCGCTAAGTTGCACAAAAGAAAAGAACAATGAAAAGGAAAAAAAGATCACCAGTTTGACTCTGATGCTCAGTATGGGGCAGGAAAATATTAAGTGTTTTTAAAGATTTCAGAATTCTTTCAAATTCAGTCAGCCTCCATATTGCTCGTTGTGTATATTTCGCAAATGCTCATCCCCGCCTGAGATAGGGCATAATATTCTGGGGAATTACTTCTTATAGCTTACAGACTTTTAGATTACAAAAAAGAATTATACGTATAATTACCAACACCCATCTCGATCAGGTTTTCGCCCAGTTTCTCTTATCCTTGAGCAAATGCTGAGATGGCCCCTTGTTTTGCTTCTGGATATAAATGTAAATTGAATTTAAATTCTCCCCATAGCACGCCACTCACAGTTTTTAACCGTTTCTGACGTAAATAAATAAAATATACTCTGTATACTTTATATATATATATATATATATATATATATATATATATATATACATAATATACTTTTTTTAATGCACAGAATTGAAAAATATTTCTGATTCCATTCTTTGTAAATAGTCAAATTTACTACGAATTGTAGATATAGTATTTTCTTGCAATAAAAATTTGTGTGTTGCATCCTTTACAGTTTTTTTTCAAAAAACGTTCCTTAGAAGTCCAGAATCAACATTGGCAGCATAAATTGCATACGGTGTCCCCTTAATACAAAATAATCTAAATTTAAACTCGTCGCATCTCTGCTGGGCCTATATTTCTTTGTTTCTTTCATTCCAATGTGCAAAAAAGAGAAAATTAGTTCTTAATGCGTTTTAATGAAGAATGTCTGATTGGATGTTTCACTCTGAGCTTTATACCAGCGAACCAATGACTTATTTTATAGCAAGTTCAAACTACAGTTCCCGCAGCGTATAAGGGACTCTTAACAGCTCAGTGAGCTGTTGCCACACATTACTATGCATATGGCGCCACCTTCATCACAGATAAATTAAATCTCAAAACATTAATACTTAGTGACAGGCTATGACACGTCTTGATATCATGTTCACAACTTTCGCCAAAGCCGAACCTTATCGTCTCTGCGACTTTGTGTGAGTCAGATGAGCGGAATCGCTGAACCTTAGTTGTGAGAAAGTAAAAAAATCCTCGCAAGCTGATTGCTTCTGAGCAAGTCACATGACGTACCTGCCGGTGCTGTAGTTGACGCTCGAAACTTTTTCTCTTCGTTGATTTGTTTTTAAAATGTTATAACTGATGTAACGTCTAAAATTTCTCTATTTTATTTGAAAAATTGAATATCATCGTGTGCAGCAGAGTGCCAGAATGGACAGCTAGGACCAAAATTCTGATAATTCAAGTACCAGCGAAAACAGTGAAACTTCTAGAAAGTATTTTCAAAATATTTTGTGATATCCGAACCAGAAGAGTTAAATGTTTCTCTCCCAAATGAACTATTTCATTGGAAAAAAATAGGTTAAGTAAGGTTTTTTGATGTGTTTATTTGATTCTCCTTAGATCATTGTTTAAAATAAAAAGAAACGAAACAAAATGATTAGACGTAAAGGTCTTAAAATATGGGATGATGAAATTAAAACAGCAATTGAAGAAAATAGACTAGCGTACATGAGATACCTACAGAATGGTACTGAAGAAACACAAGCTCTTTACTACCAAAAACTTAATGTGGCTAAGAAAATAACCAGAAAAGCTACTGAAGACTCCTGGAATCGTTTTATCAGTAGGACAGAGAATGATATCCATAGAAGGCAGACATTAGCATTCAAAGCTCTAAGGTACTTAAATGACACGGAGAAAGATTCAGCAAAAATGTCTGTTATGTCGGGAAAAGATTGGAAGGAGTTCTATCAGAAAGTATGGACAACATATGTAGACGATGACATAGATCAAGAACGAAATAACTATGACATTTATGAAGTAGAAGAAATATCCAAACATGAGCTAAATAATGCATACACAAAATTTAAAAAACAGAAATGCCGCAGGACCTGACGATACAAGTAAAGAAGTTTTCAAACATGGAGGAATTTACCTCATGGAAAGAATGTTGATATTTGTTAATAAATGTAGGAGAAAAAGAAAAATCGCTGAAGAGGGGAAATTAGCCAAAGTTATACCATTGTTTAAAAAATGATCAAGATGCTCTTGTGACAACTATAGCCTTCTAAATACGGCCAATAAAATATACAGTAAAGTTCTAAATTAAAGATTAAAAATATCTCAGAAGCTCTATTATTAGAAGAACAAAGTGGCTTCAGAAATGGACGCTCTTGCACTGACGATATTATCACTATTAAAGAAATTATCGAAAAAAGAAGGGAATTTAATTTAGAGACGCACTTGGCCTTCATAGACTGTGTCCAAGCTTTCGATAGAGTGCTAAGAAACAAATTATCTAACATTCTGTATAAAAGAGGTTATTCCATACATTTGATACAGACAATCCGACAAGTATATGAATACAATAAAGCAATAATTGATATTGAAGGAAAATGTTCGCAGGAAATTTGTATAAATCAAGGCGTAAGACAAGGTTGAAACTTATAACCGACATTATTTAATATTTATCTCGATGATATGATACGCGAATGGAAATCTTATGTTCCACAAGGCATCCTACTCTCAAATAATAGTATATCAATTAACACCTTCCTATTCGCAATGACCAGATAATTCTACAAGAAACAGAATAGAATTTGTAGAAATCGGTACGTTCCCTCCAAAGAATCGGATATGAATATAACAAGAAAATTTCCGTTCCAAAAACTAAAACTATGGCATTCCATGGTAAATTTCGTATCAAAACTAAGATTGTCATGGATGGACACATTCTGGAACAAGTAAAAACGTTAAATTACTTAGCTTGTAATATTTCTTATGAGAGGGATGAAGGTATAAAAAATAAATAGCATAAATTTCAAAGAACTTGTGGCTGCATTAAAAATACTTCAAAAATAAAACAAGAAAAGAAACTCAAATAAAATAATACAAAATAATGGCATTACCAGCATTTCTCTATGGCTCAGAATCGCCGGTTACTCGTAAGAAAGACATGCCAAGAGAACAGACAGCTGGGATGGGCTTCCTGAGATCTGTTAAAGGCTGCACCAGACTCGATAGAATGAGAAATACTGACATACGAAGTGAACTGAATTTCGTCTCACTAACCACTCGCATAGAAGAAAATAAAACGAATTGGAAAGAACACCTAGAAAGAATTACCGATGGAACATTCCCAAGAGAAGCAATGAAATATAGGCCTCGGGGAAGAAGAGGTCCAGGTCGCCCAAGAAGAATGGACGGAGAGAGCGGAACATGCATCGCTCTTATCCTTGAAGAAGGAAGAAGAAAGAAACGAAACAATATCAGTTAGATATATTTTACGGGGTCCATTTCTAGGATCCTTCATGATAAGGCACTCGTTAGGGATCAGAAGGTGTTCAAAGTTGATTACCAGCCAATGTTAAAACCGTTTAATATGAGCATATACTGAAAAACGGTATGTTAAAAATGTACTCCGGGTTAAAGGTGACCGATGCTGTATGTACTCGTTTACTAGATTTTTGTTTCAATTAATAAATATTGTTTATTACACTTTTAGTTTTTATATTTTTGCTGGCCTTAAATATTTAGGTTTGTATTGCACTCAACACATTTTAAAAGTTGCGGTCTCGAAAGACTTAGTGTGGTACTAAAATACAAGAGAGCGCCGCGATGCACGTTATACATTTTTCTTCTCTTCAGAATGTGATTTTACAGATTTTTAACGAAACAAATCTGGCAACACTGGTCACGACGGCGCTGAAGGGATGGAAATTATGAGATATATTATAATGTTTCGAAATTAAATAAAGAAATTGATTGGGTTTACATGAATCCCTTATGTCATCCAAATATTTTTTTTCGTTGAAATGGTTAAATGGAAAAATTTTATTTTTTTGAGAGGACAGTAAGCATTATAATGGAAGTTTTGAAAAAAATGAATGAATTGAAATGAATGTTTTGAGAAAATTGAATTCTATAATTGCCATTTGCAACAACAGCATTGTAAACCGCAACCCATGCTTTTTTGTATATTGTGTAATGAAATGTATGAAGAAGTGTAGCAATATGACAGTGTTGAAGAATTAAAGCCCTCTAATTGGTCAGCAAGGAGAAATTTAAAGTTGTCCATGTTAGAAAAGCTTGAGGGAGGCATGAAGAAAGAAGCTATATGTTAAGAAATGGGGCATTTGTTGAACATTAAAATTCATGTAGGGTTGCCAGATCTGCTTTCAAAACAGAGAACAAACGGGGGAAGAGGGGTTAAGTAGTAATGAGATTTAAAAAAATACTATTAAAGTATATATTTTCTTACAAACATTTTAACACGTATTAAAATAACCACTTTGAAACTTTACTTAAAATTTAAATCATCAAATATAATATGTAAAATATTAGATTACAGTTTACTTTAAGAAACTGGCACAAATTACACAAAACGTTTATGCTTATAATGCTTCAACGAAATCTTTGGTTTGACAAATTCACGCTCTACTTTTTGAGGCTTGTACTCATTAAAACGTAAATGATACGTTATTGAGTGTTCCAAAACGTACCTATCCAACTGAGAAAAAAGTACATTATAAATATAATAGGTAAATGCGAAATAAAAAAAATTGTATATACAATTTTACTATATACTTTTATTAAATGTCTTGTGAAACAATTAAGTATATTTAATATTTTTTTCGGTGACTCGAGTTCCATGGATATTCGATCTTTATCTCATTCAACGTCCGAAAAAAAAGACAAAACGCTATTTTCATATCGTTATTCTCTTAGATTACGTACTATTTCAACAAAGATTTTGATTTAAAAAATGTCCACTATTTTGTGGAAAAACTAGGGGTGCTGCAACAGCACATATCTTCTTGCAATATTACAATGTTATCATTATATGCGTCGGGACCCCAATTTTAATACATTAACTATGAATTAACATACTCTCCCCACTCTAAGGACCTTAAATTACATTTCTGTTCAAATTAAAAATTTACTTATTTGAAACATTTTAGGGGGTGTCCCTCCTCTAAATTACGCCACTGACTTGGTGTATGTTAAATTTTCCACTCGGAGCTGTTAGTTGGTATTATGAACATTTTCACGTATTGTCTTCGACCACATTAAAGTGTTAAGATTTTTTTTGTGATTTTAATTATACATTTTAACGAATATGTAAAATAACTAAATATTCGAACAGCAATTGTGTGAATTGTTTAATTTTATACATTGATATTTTATTGTATTGCTACTACAATACGATTGCGTTTTTCGATAGAGATTCAACCGGCATAGTTAGGCCATGCCAGCATTGCCGTTGCTTCCATAGTGATTCTACCCGTTGCCTCTATAGCGAGGTCCTGGAGTTGGAAACTGAACGTTGGCGGATTTTCGTCGCCATCTGTGTAGCTAGGTAGACTTCAGCCGCCGTTTGGAGGTTACTTCCAGCGGACAGCTGCCCTGTTCAGGGGCAGATCCAGACGGATCATGTTTGAGGGGGCCATCATAGATTATTGTTGAATAATAAATATTTTTTATTAGTATATTTTATTTTTTGTAGTCTATAATGATACTACACAACATTATTTTTTACATTACATATTTCAAATAAATGATTAAAAGAAATAAATATTTCAATAAATTTTGCCCGATAAAATAAGGTAACAAACGAGGCCTTTTGGTGAGGTGGGCATGGCCTCCATGCGCCCCCCCTGGATCCGTCACCTGCTCTGATCGGTAGTTTTCTGTGGTTTCTCCCGTCAATACCTGGCGAACATCGGAGCAGTGCCCTGACAAACAGGCCACCGACTGCGCGCGATCTTTCCTTCCTCTTCCTTGACCTGTCCTCTCCCCTTACAATCATACACACCCATCATGCACTCTCTTATGTTGGGCGACTACTCGGGAACTTAGAGCTGGTCGGTAGGAGCTGGGGCGGTGCCCCGCGGGGGAAGCAGGCGCATGGGAAGATACGTGGAGAGGCCAATCTCCCGCCAGCCTACGTGTAGGACGACGCCAAATCTCGTAATGTATTGGGGAGGAACACCGCCACCTCCGGGGATAAAACATTCACTGCACTGATGGGACTAATGGCGTTTGCAGTTGACGTGTCCGGAAACATCGATAAATCAATCATTCAAATTGGTAGTTGTTCTACATTCCCGTAGGTTGTGTGAATAATGCACTTAGTTCATTGGGCGTTGTTCTAGATCCCCTTAGATTGTGTGAATAATGCACTTAGTTCATTGGGCGTTGTTCTAGATCCCCTTAGATTGTGTGAATAATGCACTTAGTTCATTGGGCGTTGTTGTAGATCCCCTTAGATTGTGTGAATAATGCACTTAGTTCATTGGGCGTTGTTCTAGATCCCCTTAGATTGTGTGAATAATGCACTTAGTTCATTGGGCGTTGTTCTAGATTCCCTTAGATTGTGTGAATAATGCACTTAGTTCATTGGGCGTTGTTCTAGATCCCCTTAGATTGTGTGAATAATACACTTAGTTCATTGTGCGTTGTTCTAGATCCCCTTAGATTGTGTGAATAATGCACTTAGTTCATTGGGCGTTGTTCTAGATCCCCTTAGATTGTGTGAATAATGCACTTAGTTCATTGGGCGTTGTTCTAGATTCCCTTAGATTGTGTGAATAATGCACTTAGTTCATTGGGCGTTGTTCCGGGTCCATATCCCTCAAGAGGAAGCGGAGTGGATGCAGGCGTATTCAGGCGGCGGTCGCTTCAAGGAGAGCGGCGCGTCCAACACCTGCTGCCATAAACCTTTCGCCCGAAGCTCCTTTGCTCGGTCCCTAGCGGCGCGGCGGCCGCTGCCTCACACGCGCCATTCCTTCTTTGGGTGGGATTAAAAGGTCACCCAGACCCACGCTGTTACCAAGTGGGACATTTTTATAAAATACTCTTACATATCGAGGAGGCGGAGGGGCGAATCTAGTACGTGTTCAGGTTGGGGAGAGTGGGTCAATATCAGGTTGTTCGGTATAATAAAATTTGACCAATAACTCCGCAATCCGTTTAAGAACGAAATTTTGGTAACATCAGATAGGATGTAGGAATTTATTATGTTTATTTTGGTGACGGACAATCTTTAAATTTCGTCGGCTGTACGTATCAATGGGGAAAATCTTGGTTCGCTAAAAATTACCGACTGAGAAGGTGGCAAAATAAGTTTGAGGGTCGCTTATACGATGTCTGTGTGGATCAAGGCCCACTTGGAAACAGGACTGGGCGCGCTATGAACCATGTAAAAACACTTTGATAAACTAGCGGAAGGAACTCGAGGCATTTATTTATCACAAGGAAACGGATTTTCATGTAAATATATATTTTTACAGGATCAATCACATTTTTTAGAGTCTGCATTCTGAATTAATGAGAACCATTTTTATTTTACATATTTCGGTGTTAATACATAGTTTTACATATTTTACCTAAAACTACAGATTTTTTTATATTTTAATGTATTTGTTTTCGAGACAGAATATTTTAGATGCAATATATGTTACTGGAATAATTTTTCTTACGAAGCAATGTAAGAAATGCCATGCTATCATGCTTCTATGGTCATAAAACCTTCGCCCTGAACTGTCAAAATCCCCCCGACCCCCTGTTGCTTGGAAAGCACATTCTCGGCGGAATCAAGGATGAGCGGGTATTTGTGAAGCAGAAGTAATTTGAACCACCCACGTGCTTCCTCATGTTTCATAGAGCCTGTGCCATACTACCTTGCTAACTCGTAATGTGACTCGATCGTAACTCGTAACGTAACTCGATCGAAATGTAAGAAATATTTTTTACGGGACATTGTCTTATCGCATTGATGAATTTGGGCGGGGATGCTCCCTTTAACCCCGCTTTCGGGATTCATATGTTATATATCGGATAAAACTGTATTTTGGTGAAAACTGGAGTACAATTACTTCTGTAGGGGTAGAGCTATCTTTCAGCCGCTCGAATACATGTTAAGAGCAGATCGACGAAGTTCTGTGCTCGGAACATGTTCTTGCAGAGCGGTTTTAAACGTTTTAATGAATTTTTATTTTACACATTTTCTATTTTTTCTTACATATTCTTCTAATTATATATATATATATATATATATATATATATATATATATATATATATATATATATATATATATGGGGCTTTCTTTATTACAGTAACTTCCGTTCCCTATATCACGTGACAGTTAAAGGAATGAATGCTCTAAAGCGTGGCCACCCAACAAGCGTTATCAGTAGAATGCGAACTGATCGTTTTAAAAATGTTACGAAGAGAAGATCGAAGACTTGATGATGAAACGTATATTATCTTCCTTTAATCAATACAATTTGCATGAAACTTAGTATATAATGTTTATATATAAGCGCATCCCAAACATTTTACTTGAACAAAAACTTTCAGTCTATACTTACCCTCTCTTATACGTACTTGTGTATGGAGTAATAATCTTAGTGTAGAGAAAGTTACATAAAACTGCGGACAATCGATTCCGATATTTCAACAGACATTCACGTTTTGAGGACCTCTTGCCGGAAAAGTTGCCGGAAAATAATTTTTTAAAACGTCAGTCCGTCTATGAACCGCCTAAACAATTCATAGGATTTTTTCCAAAGTGAATATTCTTTAGTCCATTTGGCCCGACTCGAAGCATTAACTCAAGGAGAAATTACGCAAAAACAACTCATTTAAAAAAGTACATACTCTTTATACTTTCTCGCTACTGCTCAGGAAGTAGAGTGCAAGTTGTCTAAAGCTGCGGAAAAAAACCCGGCGAATTTTCGGCAGAAAAACTTTTATTACAGAGCCCTGATAATGAGAAAGTGGATAAATCCAGCTGCTAATTAAAAAGAATTCTCTAACACATGGTCTAGCCAGAATGCATGTTTTGTGGGTCCTTCATTACGAAAAATCTAATGACGGTAAAACGTCCTTCCGTCCGTCCGGCTATCTGGGATCAACGCTAACAACTAAACCATTAAGCCGATTTTTTCCAAAATTGATATTCCCCAATTGATCTGACTGATGTGTCGACTCCGTGAATTTGAAACCGATATATTCATTTTGGGGGGTAATTTACACGATCTCTGTAGGGCACTCTGAAAATGTTCAAAAATGGCTTCCTCATTTTTTATTAAATTTTGTTGGCGTATAGTGAAAGGAAAGTTTAAGAGAGTGGTGCAGGTCTCATTTTCGTTGAAAACCCTAATGTTTCGAAACTTGCAAAAATTTAATATATTTTCGGCGTATTCCTATGAAGATTATGAAGATAGAGATCTTATCCCTTAATGAAATCTGTTCCTTAAAGATAGATTTTGAAAGAAGATCATGTACGATCTTCCTATAACTACTATTGTGAAGACACATTTTTTTCTTAATGAAATGTGTTCATAAAAACAGATCTTCAAATAAGGTCAAGTTAAATATTTTGAAAATATGAGTAGATAGATTGAAGGAAGATTATAAATTTAACTTAAAAGTAATTAAATACTTCTTTACTTCAGGAAATTTTGATAGCTGATTGTGGTATGTTTCATTTGTAAAAGGTATAAATTAGTACTGTTCCTGGCTATCGAAATAAATACAAGTATGCACCACAAGCGCTTAGCTTGTTTTGGTTGGGTTTGAATTATATTACTATAATTTCTACTACTATGAAAGAAAAATTGAACAAATTGAGTACCATATATTTGTATAACATTTTAACTTGAATTTCACATTACCACCCGCTGCCTTGGGAAACAACGCAGCGTTGGAAATTTGAGAAGTTTTATTTATTTATTTACGTCAAAAACAGTTAAAAACTGTGTATGACGTGCTACGAGGAGAAGTTCATTTGAAGTTCATTGTTAAACGCCGACAAGATGAGATAATGAAATGTCTTGATTTCGACTGTTTGTTGATCATTGACATAGAACCATTACGAAGCTGTTCATTCGAATCTTGAAAATAGAAATTATGTTTAATATTATTTAATCATTAAAATCTATTTTAAATGTCCTTTAGTTGAGTTAAATGTGGAAACGAATAGATGATTTCGCTTTGCATGATAAGATGTGGAAATAACGAGTAATGCGTGTAAAAACCGAGTAGATATAATGAATATAACAGTATTATATTTTTCTATATCCATTTTCATTTTCTTGCTAGCGGTTTCAAGAATGCTGATTTGCAAAATGTGTATCCCATACGAATGTGCGGCAATTGTTGCTTGTTGCAACACATTGTTGTAACACCGCATTGATAACAAAAGGCGATAATGACGGACATTGTTGGTTTGGGTTAATATGAACTAATAATTTTATGTACGGCTAATATACTTATCGGGCTTCGTTGGTACATTTCTGTAGAACGTGAATACACTGAATTTAGTGGCAAAAAGCTATTTCCTTTAAACGTTTGAATTTAAAAAAGGTTTTTTTTCTCATTTACAAAATGTCAATGCTTTGTTGATTTAAGAATTTCTCAAATGGTAGTTGAAGTGTAAGACATAAATTTTCATATTATAATACTACATGGCCATTAACAATATTGCGAGAAAGTACGAGCTGTTGTAGCACCACTAATACTTTGTTTGTATTATTTTTTTCTTATAGGAATATGGTATTATTACGAAAAGTATTGAATTATCTTATACGGCTGCAGAGGGCCAATGGGCAAGGTAGAATAAATTTTAAAAAAAGTATTGAATGACACACATCTGATAACACAAGTAACGGACTCGGTCATAATCCCCGTCTATCGCCTCTATATGTGAACTTCAACCGTGTCTGTTATTTGCTGTTTATCGCCCTAGTGACGTTAATATCTAGGTATTGTCGATTTGAAAGAATTTCTTAAGATCAATGAGAGCTCTCGGAAAAAGATCATGGATGGTTAAATATAAATCTTCCTAACAGAAATATGAAGTGAACCTAATTCTGATACTCACTTTAAATGGGCTAATGGTTACAAAGTATGTACGTATTTATTTTACGAATCAAGTTGTTCTTTTAATCGGGTCAGACGTGTCATTCCATCTGCATACAAGAAGTAGCTCTCCAACTGACGATCCTCTGGTTCGATGTGGCTTTCTAATCGTATTGTCGCTCTGCTCGTTGAAGTAGCACACGTGAGCGCCCTCTGAGCCCACCAATCCTTTCGGATATCCTCACTGCGCCTATGAAATTTGCATAGCGGAATTTTCCACGGGCCCCTTCCCTCCCTCCGCACAGAGGTTGTACGTAGTTCCTCCGCGTTCTGCACCCTCCCTCCACCCCCCTCCAACCGCCCTTCTCCGGCCCTCTTCCCCCGCCCACTCGACCCCGCCTTGCTCCGCTTCTCGCGCTGCCCCGCCTTCCGCGCGCGCGCGCGAGCGCCTGCACATGTCACAAGCGACCTATAGAGCGGCGTTCGACTTTCGCATTGCCTCACTGCGGCCGGGGCTGCTGCAGCATTCCGCCCCGGCGGGGAAAGTGGCCTTGCTAGCCCGTCGGGCGACACCTACAACCTTGAACAAAAGCGAAGTTGCCAGCCCGCCGCCCCACTGCGGTCGCGTTGGCGAAAAACCGGGAGGAGGAGCGGGGGCACGCATGTGCGGAGGCTGGCTTGGAAGAAAGCCTCTTGAACATAGAGCTCGGAGGATCTCGGCGGTATTGTACTGACTGTATTCAGCATGGATCAAGCGCGGGCCAGAAATGGGACGACAAGAACTTTCTTTATGAAAACGCATAATTTGCACCAGGGTTTCCATTGTTTAAATCAAGTGATTTGTATCACTGATTTAAATGACGATTTAAATTAAATAATCCGCCCAAAAATCGTTATTTAAATTTTAAAAAAGATTGTAAATACTAAGAATGGCTAAAATGTTTAAGGTGAAATTAAAACAAACCTTCCAAGGCGATAACTAATTTTTGATTGGACAAGTCCAAATGTGGAAAATATTTGTTCCATACTAGCTGAAATGCTGATGCTAAAAAATTTTGTTTTACAATGTTCATTTCTTTCTCTGTAAAAATGTTGTTTATGGCTTTCACACTTTTCCGTCACTCAATGAATATGTGTTCCTTCATAACTGTTGGATCTAAAAGTGTGTTAATAAAAGGTGCTGTTCGCAATTTAGACATGATCGTAGTTAGATTTTAAATATTCAAATGTTTTTTCTTTGTTCGTGTAAGGCATAAGTGTGTTGAAGAGAATATTTCGGTCTTTTTTCCAATATCTAAATATTGTACCTGATTTGAATATTTAAATTTAGATCGGATATAAATATAAAAACGGATTTAAATTTAAAGATTTTTTGCTTTAAAAAAATCATGATTTTTAGTAATCCTTACTTGCATTTTTGTAAATGACCTCTTTTTAACATTTTAAGTATGTAACCATCCCAAATTTGTATTATAAATAAAAAACCTTCTTTAGTTTACTAATGTAAATAGGGAAATATTTATTATTCAGGTGCGGTGGAATTTGGGGCCTAATACCCATCTCTCGGATCCATCCTTGAGGGCAGTTTGGACGCCAGGGCAAAAGTATCAGAATCAAATACTCATATGGTTTGAGTGAGAGAAGGGAGGTAAATAACTGGAGCTCGTTGTGAAAACCCAGGCAACGATTTCTAGTGGGCTGATAAAAACTCTTGGTCAGTATTGATAATCCACGTATTGCAGAGGCGATCGGAAGAGGGAGGGGGCAACTTGCCCCAAGTCCCCACTTGATTGTGGCCCCGAATTTCTCTTCACTCAAAAGATTTAAAAAAAATGTATTCATCTCTAATCCAAATTTAACTCTTAAAAGTCATTTCCGATGCGCGGCGAAACTACTAATTCGGGAGGAGAGAATTCTCGTAGGGACGGATTTGGAAGAACGTCTCGTATCTTTCTATGTCGATGTATGAGGATGAATTTCACTTTATACCACTTGGCAGACTTGCATATGCAGCGACGCTAAGCTGCCTCCCCCCTCCGCTGACCCTTCCCCACGTGACCGTCGGTGTTTCCCCGGCCTGATACCGAAAGACCAGTGGTCAAGCGATGGAAAGTATTTTTCGAGAGGGGATACTGGGGCACCAAATGATAAGGCCGCAATGCGACTGCGGAATCGCATCAACAGCGGCGAAATATACTCGTACACGGCCTTCGCTCAGCTTAGAGGGTAGTTCAATGACCCCGCTAACGAAACAAGGCGGCGAATGAATGTATCACGGGCCGACGCATCCAGCGAGAGAACAAACGCCTGTTGGAAAGCGCACGAAAAGAACAAATTATTATTCAAGAACTGAAATAAGGGATTAAGAGGATTCTTAAGGATCCTATTAATGAAAATGTTTAAAATGCTGAAAAATTTGGAGATGTGACGTACCACTCGCAAACATTGAGCCGCTTCTGCTCTCGGTCATTCTACGAGTGACTACTGAATGTTAAGATAAGCGGCGTGGTAAAGCATCGGGGTACAGAGGTAGAAATAGCAACGGAGATCACTGATCAGTAGACGTATGCGTGCGGGGAGGCTGTGGTAGGCTGTTATCGTCAGAACTTTTCAGTAAGTGTATTAAGGCAGCTCCACACATGCGGCATTCGGCGAATCCCGAGTAGTGTGGACGGGTTGCTTGCGATTCGCCGAGCGCCGAACATTCAACATTCGCCCTACCCACCGCGTGTCGGTCTTTAGGACACATCAAAGGGAACGAACATTTGCCAAACGCATCGGTTGTTCGGTATTGGACGAGCAGTAGCTCGCTGCTCGGCGAATACCGAATGTGTGGAGCCGCCTTTACCCACCGCGTGTCGGTCTTTAGGACACATCAAAGGGAACGAACATTTGCCAAACGCGTCGGTTGTTCGGTATTGGACGAGCAGTAGCTCGCTGCTCGGCGAATACCGAATGTGTGGAGCCGCCTTTACCCACCGCGTGTCGGTCTTTAGGACACATCAAAGGGAACGAACATTTGCCAAACGCGTCGGTTGTTCGGTATTGGACGAGCAGTAGCTCGCTGCTCGGCGAATACCGAATGTGTGGAGCCGCCTTTACCCACCGCGTGTCGGTCTTTAGGACACATCAAAGGGAACGAACATTTGCCAAACGCGTCGGTTGTTCGGTATTGGACGAGCAGTAGCTCGCTGCTCGGCGAATACCGAATGTGTGGAGCCGCCTTTACCCACCGCGTGTCGGTCTTTAGGACACATCAAAGGGAACGAACATTTGCCAAACGCGTCGGTTGTTCGGTATTGGACGAGCAGTAGCTCGCTGCTCGGCGAATACCGAATGTGTGGAGCCGCCTTTACCCACCGCGTGTCGGTCTTTAGGACACATCAAAGGGAACGAACATTTGCCAAACGCGTCGGTTGTTCGGTATTGGACGAGCAGTAGCTCGCTGCTCGGCGAATACCGAATGTGTGGAGCCGCCTTTACCCACCGCGTGTCGATCTTTAGGACACATCAAAGGGAGCGAACATTTGCCAGCGCGACTGTTGTACTCTTGTTGGGCATTGAGCGCTTGTCGTGGAGTATTCATCCTTTACTATTTTTGTCACGTCTCGTCACGTCGCAGTCAATTAGTGCCATTTATCTCTTCGGCCAGGGTCTCGGCGCACTTAAATCCCGGGTTTCCTAGCAGGTCACCCAACCGGGAAGCCGAGAGTCTGAAATTCGCTTAACCTCAGCCTTTTCACGGAGCGTAGAATTTGTGGGGTGTTGATCGAAAAAAATCATGGAAAACTATCGATCAGAATAACCAGGCGCAAGAATTCTTCTCCAGAGAGTGGCTGAATTCGACCTAGGTGTGTAGTCAGGGACTGGGTGGAGTTGGGTGGGTGGGTCAAGGCAAGGAGAGATCGGATGGGACACGGTGGATAGGGGCAGAACAGGGTCGGGTTGGGATACACCCAGAGGTGGATTTACGCATAGGCACAGTAGGCACGTGCCTACGGCGGCAAAGTTTCAAGGGCGGCAAATTTTCAAAGGCGCAAAATTTTCTTGATATTTTCGAAAACAAATTTAGATTCTTTAAAAACTATAACAGGACAAATCATATTTTTATTTTAAAACTATCATATTAATATTTAATACAAGCTATTTATTTGTCTACTTCATTAGAGTATACCTTATGATTTCAGAAGTATATGAATCTGAAACTAAACCCGTTGACGAAAGAAAACATGTTGCAATTCTAGTTGTCATGTTTTAGTTTCCTTTTAATGTTAACGTTTCGGTGTTGAAACGTTAATAATGTTGAACGTTATTTGCTATGAAGATACAGTTTATATCCAAAATTAGCTAATCCAAAAAAGTATTTAATTTATGAAAACAATGTGCAAAATATGTTACTTTTAAAGTTAAAATGTTTAAGTTAATGAGGAATTGTTACTGAAACGTTTCAATTTGAAATGTAACATTAATTTTAAACAGGGGGCGCCAAATTTGATGTGCCTACAGGCGGCAAAAATATAAATCCGCCCCTGGATACACCATGCGTAAAATTAATTAATTTTTCTGCCTAATAGATTATTATCATTAATTGACAATTCGTAGTTCTGCTTGCTAGAAACATTTAGATTGAAAATTTCGTGAGGGTAGATAACTCCCAAATCACTCCTTTATGTACACCGCTGAATACAGATAACGCTGTGTAGAATTCTGCGAATGGCCTGTAACAATACTGCTAATGCGAGAACAATGATCACAAAAAGTAACTCGTGGCAAAGTTTCTCATACAAATTTTTAAAAGCGTTAGGGGTCTATTGGAACCACGCCTGGTACTCAGATGTTTAAAAGAATACTGTTAGACAGAATTTCAGTGTTGGTGTACGTAGTATGTTATTCGAAAATAGATATAAGTAACCTTAAAACTGAAATGATGTAATACAATAATTATAATAAATTACATAACAGCATATGTCAATAATGCTTTTCCTCGCCTTTAATAATATTAAATTAAATTTATTTTCTATTGAAACATTTATTTATTTCGAAGGGGTCACTCCATTGACTTCAAATATACTTAGAACTTTCGCAGGATAAATTGAATTAGCCATCATGAGATGACTCGGGTATGTGAAGTACCTGTCGATGATGTCGGATATTTTTGATAAATAGGAATTAGCTTGTTGGTGGTAAAGCTAGCGAGAGACAAATTGCGTCGTTTCATGTTCCATTATGTCTATCGTATATGTCTATTTACCACCTAACCAAAGTAACTATACATCAATTGACGTTACTATAAGCATTTACTGTTTGGCGACGAGCCTTCAGCTTTCGCGATTTACATAAAACAACGTTGCGTCTATGCAATTAATAAGGTTTATCGCATTTTCTGCCAAAATACTTCATGCAAACACACTACACGCAGCACATTCGAACAATCAGCGTACATCAGCCAGCGCCATGTGACTTATTCAATGCATATTTAAGTCCAAAATTATTCGTTCATCGTCTTTCATTCACCTTTATCCACACCGTCTGGTTAATGTCAGTGGCGGCTTGTGCTTAGGTTGCGCTGTTGCACAACCCCCAGATAATCGAAAAAATCTTATAATATCTGAGGAATATACACTTTACCTTTAATGACATTCAATATTCGAGATATTGCAGCAATATCGATGTATATGAAATCGATTTGAAACTAAAGAGCGTCCATCTGGCGCTCTTTCCGGTGTCTGGTGCCTTGTTGGGTACTGCACCACGCTCTCGGCTCTTGGCTGTATGACTGGATTTACTGCATTTTCTCTTTGGCCCTTCGATTTAACACGGGGAAGATCCCGGCTTTTGGTTGTCCAACCAATTGGTGGCGCTGTCTAGTGGTGCGCGGCGACCGAGGGGGTCTTCGGGGAAACCCCATATTCTGTTTTCGTCCGACTCGCTGCAACGTAATTTTATGAATTTCGATTGTTATTGAAAGTACACAAGTTCAGTCAATACTTGCCGGCATTGAATTCATTATTTATCCCTATTTGGCGAAATTGTTTTCATTCGAAGTAAGGTTTTGTTGATAAAAAACGTTCTTTTGAAGAATGCAGTTTGTTTCGTGTAAAGTTGGTCGTTGTGGAATGCCTTCTCTCCCTCTTCTTACACACGCAATACTCTTCCGCCTGCACGACAGTCATTTTCCGCAATTCAATTGGCCTCGACTGCCTATAATATACGTTTCTGTCCTAATTCATGGTTTAAATTCTTTTGAATTGCGTTAATTTTTTGCCTGCTTCTCGACCACTTCTTATTTACGTCAGTACATTCATTAAATTATTTAGTTATTTTCTGCAGAAAATGGTTTTGTTTCCGAATATGACAAAATGGAGGTGAGCTACTTGCGTGGATGTCAATCATCGTTCATTCAGGTTTAACCGGAGTGTAGAATCCATTGCTCGGAACTTGCCACTTGCTGACCTTTAAAACAAGTCACAGTAAGAAGGTAAATCTTGAAGGCGCTCATGACTTGCATATTTATTGACGCAAATTGTTTTTTCCAATTTTTTGCAAATTTTCAGGAAACTTCCAAACTTTTAATAACATTTATTCTCAGGATTTTTATGCTTTCTTGTTGTTTTAAGGCGTATTTTTGCTTCAAAACCTTTCTTTCAAAAGACAGGAAGAACACTGTTTTTCGAAATTGTTGTGCAAAATTATCTGAATAAAATATCTATAAAAACATTTTATCCATATTATTGAGACCTAATGGAAATGTTTTGTTATGTTAAAAATCACATTAATTTCCGAATTTGGAGAAGAACGTACATATTGTTATAGTTATTAATTAAATTTGTACTCTTCTCTCCCACCCTCTTTTCCCCCGCTATCTCTTTCCTCTCTCATCCTGGCGTCTCTCTCTCTCTCTCTCTCCCTGAATTGACAGTACAATAATTTGAACAATTTTGCCATGGCTATTCTAATCCTATAGTTAAATATGTAGTTGTTGTTATTACTTCGTGTATTGATTTGTTTTCTCACAATTATTAATGAACTTCATAAATAATCCAACTCGTTGAAATTTAAGCAGGGAATCGGCTGGAAAAAAGGTCTTCGACAATCGCTACTTACTTCAGGTTTCTGGAAGAAAATGCCTGGGCCCGAAATGATAACAGGTTTTAAAGCGTTTGAATGGCAGTCGTTTGCGTTGTAATGGGAAGAATGAGCATATAATTAGGAGATTAGGCCGCGGGCACCAAGCACCAGATACATTCAATCAAAGATTTATCCCTTTTACCTTATGTATTTTCAATCTAGCCTGTTCTTATGTCAAAGAGGAATGCAATAATTATTGTAATCTTCGTCTGGCCGTCTGGCACTATGATTACTGCTAATTCTATTAACAGTATACGTTTCCCCACATTGCCGTTGTTCTTAGCTTGAAAAATTTCTTTTCTTTGAAGAACTTAAACATCATTTGATGATGATGATGATAATAATAATAATAATAATAATAATAATAATAATAATAATAATAATAATAATAAATTTTACTAGCGACATTCCACCTATCTTTAAGGCAGAGATTGAGTCAAATATTTCATTAATGGTAAGTACCGTTTTTTTGGATTTCATAGAATTTTTTCAGGCAATTCTTTAGCGGTGCAAATATTTCGTATAAAGTAACATTAGAGGTAGGGGCTGAGAAGGGCATTTTTTTCCCAGACAATAAGAATTTTCGTTACAAAACAATAAGAAAGGAATTCGCCGTTTTCCGGCGCCAGATTACAATACTTTCTCTTCTTACGTTAGTATATGCGAGAAAGTAAAAATGAAATTCGGAAGTTATTTTTTAAGAAACATATTACACACGATTTTTGCGATATGTATCATGTGTATATTAAATACTCATATTTGAATGTGAAGTATATATGTACACCACGAGATTCGTGACCACAAATGCCGTCTTCGGGACGGAAGTTGACGAACTCTAAGGTTTCGCGAATAGTCGTGACTGAACAGCTGTCTGGGCTGATGGATGTGCGCAAACATGATGTTCACTTTTTTCCGAACTGTCACTTTGGTCCTGTCTAAAGATACAGCGAAACAGCGCCCGAAACGCAACGCGACGCGACGTGGCTCGGCAGGCTTCTCTATAGGCAGCGGCGCGAAATGTTGAGGAAAATGTCGTCGAATCCACGCCTTTTATTTCTTTGTGACATTTGTACTTGAAATGCAAAGCTTTAAGTCGTAAGAGAAAGAAATGGATGATTTAAGTGTGTTCAGGAAGGCACGAAAATAAGCTAAGTATGTGCTGCAGTAAGATAAATTTCTGCGAACTCGATGATTCTATTGCCCCTGCTATTTCTTTTCACACGTTTCATCATGATATGTGTGTTAAGAACATGTTTGTGCGTTGGCTGCGAAGTCGGTGAACTAGAAAATACTTCATTTAGTCTACTACATTCTACTCATTCTCTACAAGTGCTGGTCGGTAGCTGTGCCTGATCCCGTACCTGATCGCGTAGCTGTGCCTTATCGCGCGAAAAAAACAAACAAGCCTGACAGTTATAAATCTCCCCTCGCCGCCCTGCATCATTTCTTGAGTGTGCATACTCACAGTTCCCATGATATTAATAATT
Organism: Gryllus longicercus; assembly: GCA_038098605.1. Taxonomy (NCBI): domain Eukaryota; kingdom Metazoa; phylum Arthropoda; class Insecta; order Orthoptera; family Gryllidae; genus Gryllus; species Gryllus longicercus. Next base: position 2,158,390 of record JAZDUA010000146.1, on the reverse strand, counting down.
AGGTTGAAATACGCCAGACTTACAAATTAATTAAAAATATATTCAAACAAAACCCTTTGCAAAAATAGCTGCTTGAATAATAATGTTTTGCCGTTTAGATATATTTTTTAATATCACAACTGATTTAAAGTAATTCGTAATGTAAGGTTTCTTGTGTAATTATTTTTTTAAAAATATTTATGTCTGTTTTAACTGATTATTAATATTAATGTTGATTTACAGACAAAAAAAGTATTCAGCATAGCAGTATACACTTTTGTTCCAAACGCATCACGTCGCATCATATCTGTTTCTTTCATCCTAAACTTAACTTCTCAATACCCACTGTTTCCTCAGCTCTCCGGCGACCCTACTTGCTTGCACCGTGCTGCTCGGGCCACTGGCCAAGGAAGTGCATTTCTCTTCGCTAGCGGCGCGGCGCGGCGCCGAGGGGCTGGGTTCGCGGCCGCCGACCCGGTTGGGGCACACGCGCGCTCGCCGCGACCATGTGACACGCCGCGGTTTCTCGGCCCCTCCCCTCCCCTCCCCTCCCCTCCCCTCCCCTTCCCCCTCCCGCGCCGGCCACGCCCTGGCGGCGGATGGCGCAACCGCGCGGGCCGGCGAGGCCACCTACGCGGCGCGGCGCGGCGCTCTCGGGCGGTGGCGGGGATTTTCCGTTAGACGCTCGGTCACGTACCGAACCTCTTAATTCGCGCGGTTCTCAGCCGGTTTTTGTATTCAGCAATCACATGACAATTTTTGATATGATCTGGGATGGAAATCCATGAAGAGATGCTTATTTCGAATATTTATTATTATTATTATTATTATTATTATTATTATTATTATTATTATTATTATTATTATTATTATTATTATTATTATTAGATGATGGTAAGGGGTGAAAGGACTAGGATGATAGCAGGAGGTGTTCGGTGGGGTAGTGGGAGGCGTTCGTGGGCTTTTGGAACCATCTCAGCATTCGCCTTGTGACCGAGGGGAACCACGAAAACCCCGGTCAGAATGGACAGTCCAGGGATCGAACCCGATTGCGAATCCACACCGTTTGTAACTGAGTTACTTCGCTCGGTTGTAGTTATTATTATTATTATTATTATTATTATTATTATTATTATTATTATTATTATTATTATTATTATTATTATTATTTATTTCCTCAATGAGGATGTGAAGTTCATCATGATCTACAGTTAGTTGTTGATAAGCTGAAAAAATGTAGGAATACTAATTACAATTTCATAGAATAATACTTCACCGGTAATATGATACCTGGTATTGTGTCTTACTCTATAGTATTACAAACAAATTCTGTACAGAAGATGAAATGATTGTTGCTGAGCAAGAAAAGTGACGATCTTAGTAATCGTCACTTTTCAGTTACTGATTTGAGATATTTTGACCAGAAAAGCTCATAAAGATAGTTCACGAGACAGTATGTATACAGAATAAAACACTGTCTTTGAGCACCAAATAAAAATCTATTTTGATTATGTCTAGCAAAATTAATTTATTTTAACGCTCGTCACTTTTCTTATGAACAAAAGATATGTGAGATGATACTCACAGACGAAATGTATCTCTAGTCCTCACATATTTTTAACTGAGTCGCAAATTATTCCTTTTGTCATTATACCTTAATATACCCATTTCATATTTAGATTCCTTCTGTCAATCCGATATCGTTGGGAAAAATAAAATTAATCAAATGATCTGACGAATGATACTGTACTTCAGTATGGAAACAATAGATGAAATACTTAATTATGTTCAAAAACGGTAATCGAATTACTTATGGTCGTGAATGCTCTCTGGATGGCGTTTGTTGTAATGGAGAAAGAGCAAACAAAATTGCTTGCATAGAATTTGAGAGTTGTGCGCATATCTTCAGAGTTCAGTACCTGTAACTTATACCGAGGATATTATGAATGAATCAGTGAATGATAATGATGAGGATTGGTGCAGCCACACCTACAAGGAAAATATTCTCTGAAACTTTTTCACCTTCACTTAGAAGTTTATTAGTCGGTCCGTCCGTCCGTCGGACCGTCCGTCCGTCGGTCCGTCCGTCCGTCCGTCCGTCCGTCCTCCCATCAACTCCCCTGCCCACCCACCCACCATACCATGCGCCCGTTCGTCCTCCCATGCCAGCTCGCCGCTCGTCCCACCCAGTTTCCCAACCATCCACCCACTCACCCCCTCGTTCGACTGCCCGCTCTCCCGCCCCTCCACCGCGAGCTGTCTCCCTCACCCCCCCCTCACCCGCTCGATCAGTCGCGCGGCCGCCGACCCCGCCAGATGCCTATCACTGTCTCGCGTAGCTGCCACCGCCGCCCCCACTCTCCGCCTCCTGCGAACGCTCTCGCGGGTTTCGCCTTGAGAAGGTCGCGCGCTTGTCTCTCTTTCCCTCTCGGCTGCTGTCGCCCTGACCGAGAGCACAGATCGCGCAGTTGGTCAACGGAACGGGTTAAACTGTTTTGCGTAACTGTTGGATTTTGCGACAAGTTGGCTACGTTTTACCCACTGCCGTACTTCACGATATGTCTGAGTCTCGGTTTCCAATCGGCGTTCCAGAAGTGAACTACTGGAGTGACCTTCTATTGCAGAAGGGGTCAAGGCACGATTATCTGTTTTCCCAATCAAAGCCGTCTGGAATGTAAAATACGTTCCTTTTATTTATATACTGTACGTTTTTTATATGTTGAATGCCCATTTACATGTTGTATTGTTACCAGTGTAATCACTTGTGAAACGAAATACGAATTTGGAAGAATGTTGTTCATAAAAACAGCCATTAATTGTAGATCGTGCTTTGAAGGTAGAAAGGAATATGTAATCTGATCGCAGACCAAATAAAGAAACCAGGTTGGTTACATTAAAAGGGTATTAACTCGTTGATTTTCGTGGTCAGACAAAATAGTCTCTTTACATAGCATTGCGTTTGGAAAATATCTTATCGTACAAAAAAATAAAATATATGAACTCGATCTGAAATACGAGAATAGAAACGATCAACAGGTAACTTAAGAACAAAGTTTTTGTAGTGTTATTTACGTATAATGTAACACATTAGTTCATTAGTAATATGATACGCAATTGTCTGTTAGAACATTTATGTTATGTTACAATTTAGGTGCGTTTAATTAGTATTTTATGTTATTATTCAAAACAAGTATCTCAAAACTCTTTCACTAAGTAGGTCGATTAGAACTAATGCAAGCCGATCTCGGGAATATATATTCTCAGTGACGCATTTAGGATTTTTCTAGGGGTGGGGAGCTTCTGGTGTAGTGTCCAGTCGAGTTGATGCTTTCTTACAAATAATTTTTAATTTATGATTAATATAAAATTTATTTTTATTTGTTGATGTGTAGTTATTTATAATGCATTCGATTATGATATTGAATGACTTTCATTACTGCAGAACATTAGTAAAACAAGTTTTGTGAATAGAATGTCATTGGTTTCGGGTGTGTGTGCAGATGCCCTCAGAATCCTCCCCTCCCCTTGCGCCGCCGCCTAAAGACTCAATGAATTTTTGTGTTAGTGCAGAAAGTAATGCAGTTGCAGTTTTAGTGATCCCTAGTGGAGGTTATACAACGTCAAGGTACCATAAAGAAGATTTATTGTCAGCGGAGGTAAACCGGCGCGCTTACCAGTGTCCAGTAGCGACATTTGAACGCTTTGCTGCGTGGAAGGAGAGGGTCAAGAAGGCTTTCGCCCATGACCTGATACCGGTTCCCCATTAAGTGAGACGAATGGTCGATTTAAATTGCCTTCCGAAAAAAACCGCTCATTCTGTGACATTGTAACAGAATTTATTATGCTATTAATTTAAAATTAATGATATATTTTTTCAATGCAAATTATCTTAGTAAAATAAAGCAAGGCTCGAATCAAACATCTAGGTCACATAAAAAAAGTAAATTGTAAAATAAGTAGAAGAAAAAGCACCAGTTTTAAGTGAAATTAAAAGTGCCTCTGTGAGATGAAACTGGAAATAAAACAACATTTATATTCTAGAATATCCTGGAAAATGTAGACAAAGAACTTATTTTGAGCAACTATTTTGCGAGAGGTAAATGTCACACTTGCGAATTGTATACTTTCGCTTTTTTGAAAGTTTTCATCATTAGTTATTGAATTGTAAACCATGGAAACACAATTTTAACTTAAATACTGTAATTTGAAGGTGTCTGATGTATGTACGGACAGCGCTCAATTGACCTGAATGTAATCGGCAAGGCTGCTGTCCTCGATCGACTAAACCAGCTGTCAACAACCTAAAGTTCGCGGACTGAATGCGACCCGCCGGTGTATTTTCTGTGAACTTTGAGTGAGAAACGCAGAATAATATTTAAGAATACTTAGAAAATTACAGCCGTTCTTTTGAGTTCCATATTTTTTCAGAAGACGATCGAGAATGTCAGACGTTGCATTTTGATAGAAATGGTGTCTAAAGAAACCTCTCACAGACGCATATTAGAGGGTTAGTGCGGGTCAACCACGAATCCAGTTTAATTTGTTTCTTCTATTTTTGTATGGGTACAGGCACTGTTTTGTCCATTAAGAATGTACTCGTATTATGGCGACGTTAATGGTGTAACGACGGAGTCGATTTTGTAACGGTTAGCGTATTGGGCAGTTACACCAAAGTTCACGAGTTCAAACCCGATCGAGCGGTGGATTTTAAGGGCGAAATCCTTCGTACGCCTTTCTTTGGGGGGGAAGTAAAGCCGACTGTCTCATGTTGTAGATTTACTGCACGTAAAAGATTCTCAAGCCCAAATGAAACCTCTGAGATAAATTTAAATCACTTGTTTCGTTGCCCGAATGATACCTTCTTTCTTCGCAGATTGGTGAAAGGCCAGTAGCGAAATTTGCATGGTCAGACGAAAGAGCAGGCCTCATGATTTGAGTCTCGCCACGTATCATGGAATTGAATTATTAGAAAATTTCTTAACTATAGGTGATTGTTTTGTCTTTCAACTTTTATCAGATGTTTATGGAAAAAATTAGAAACCGTTGTCATGCGTAATCGCTTCCTAAAAAATCCGGCATTCTCTTACAGCAGGTCTTTCCATAAATATGTTGCAATCTTTTTGTAATATCTATCGATGTAGATAACAGTTGTGCAATTTGAAGAACATTGTAAATGTTGAACTACTTTTTCAAAAAAGGACATAGTGTGTGTCCCCGCGGAAAAACCCCCATTACAGAAAATGTTGAAATGTTTACAGAAAGTGATTGTACATCTAAGGAAATATGACAAAAACATCTATAGAAAATAAACGAGATGTTAGAGAACTAAGTAGATAATTTAATTAAGACTACAGAAAAACTACTTTTAATTTACTCGTTTTACAAAACTCAAAATGTTATAAAACTCATATTTATCAAAAAAGATAATACTCCGTTTTGAACAATTCCTCTCCGAACACCACAGCACTAATTTTAGGACCATTCGTAAATTATCCAATAATAATAATAATAATAATAATAATAATAATAATAATAATAATAATAATAAATCGTTTATCTACTTCAATGGACATTTTTGGTCTTCTTGTTCGGGGACTATTTACCGCTTTTTGTGAACACGAAAACTATCATTTATTGATTGAAATGTCTATTTACAACTTCAAATATGTTTAAACACTATTTTAATATTAATTTATATTTAACGCTCGACCCATTTATTACATCCAGTGTTTCGTTCTATCAGACATTCATCTTCTAAGGTTGTAAATATACGATCACTTTTTGCACTAATTGTATGCCTTTACTGTACTTCAAAAACTGGAAATAATGTAACGCAAACTTTCAAAACGTCATTGTACATGTACATGTTGCATTATTGCAAAGGTAGGAATAAGCCTGTCTCGTGTAAATTTGAGGTTGAAGGAAAGGAGTCCCTAGATGATTTATAGACAGACACGACTCTTCTCAATTTAGTTTTATTACATCTCTATGTTGCAATTACTCGAATGCGCAACAGTTTCGGGGACATATTTTCCCCATCCTCAGGCAAACGAGTCAGGAGCTCATATCACACATTATCAATAAAGAAACATCCAGTACAAGCTATTGGACGTACCATCACGGTCAGTCGAAGAGTAGTGCTTAGAGGTCTTGGAAGGTATGTGTGAAGGTGCGCATTCGAGTAATTGTAACATAGAGATGTAATAAAACTAAATTGAGAAGAATCGTGTCTGTCTATAAATCATCTTGGGACTTCTTTATTTCAAGCTCACATGTAGCATTACTTCTTAAATTTATTCTGTGATTGTTGACACCATAACGCCTGCAGACGTTGACCCTCTCCCGATTGGTGTTCTCCTGGTTCAGCAGATGCAAGTTTCGTATGCTTTACACATGTTTTCTGTCCTGATTTCTTCCAATACTCAGCATTGTACTTGACGCAGTGAATACTTTTAGTTCGATTGACCTTGTTTTTACGACGTTTTTTGATGCTATTTTACTTTCATATTCAGTTGCTCTCTAGAGAAGATTCGAAGAAGAAGAGAAGACAAGCATCACAAAGACTTGGACAATTCTATCTACGACTCGGAAAAAAATCATACATTTACTCAACGCATAAATGACCCGTGAACACTCAGTTTCATTGCGTGCCGTATTCCGAGTTACCTTTGCATCGAACGTGCCGTGGCTCCGCGCCGAGAGTGGCTGGCGAGAATAAAAAAATCGAGCGTCTCTGCCGAGATGGAATTTTCTTTCAGCTTGTTTACAGCTGCCTCCGCCGCCTCCTCCTCCTCCTCCTCCTCCTCCTCCTCCTCCTCCTCCTCTCCGCCGGCGCATTGTGCATTCCGGATTCGTGTTCGCGTCTTTCAGGCGAGATGTTTCCGCGCGGATTCGCGCTGCCAGCGCCGGAATCTCCTCTTTCATCGCACGTGCGCTCGCGCGCGCGCCGCTGGAGGCGAAGTGGGGCTGTGGGTTGCGGCGGTCACAGTGCAGCCGAAATATCGGTCGCTCGCTGACGGGTGACTGCGAGCGAAATCGTCCGACGTATTTCATCCGAAACGCACCCGAAATCGTCCGAATATCCCCGTGATTCCGCAGTTCGTTGTTTAGCCTAGGTCTGCGGTCGTAGTGGAGCCGATTTTGGACGAAATTTCGGTCGACAGACGTCTGACGTTTCTATCCGATATGCCCTAGGCAGCGGGTCGTCTCGGGAGGTGGCGTTGATCTTGCTACACTAGATGGTGAGATCCGGCGCCTATTTACCTTCGGCTTGCGGTGTTTCCCCTAAGAAGATATGTCCCACTGCCTCAGCCGGAACAAGTTCAAAGCACCCAACTTGTCTCCCGGTATGTGTGGTGGTGTAGTGCATGTGAGTGTAAAAGTGTGTAAGTAAGGGGTGAGGATAGGACAAGGAAGAGGAAAGAAGAAAGAAATCGCACGCGATTCGTGGCCCGTTTGTTAGAGTACTGTTCCGTCATTCGCCTGGTGTTGATCGGAGAAACCACGGAGACTCAGTACCAGCGGTTCGTCTTAGGGAGCGAACACAGTGGAGCTGATTTTGGACGACATTGTGGTCGGCCGACGTCGGACGTTTGCGTCCGATATGTCCTCTTCGTTCAAACACGTGCTAGTAAATGGAAATGGCCATATTGAATCCGAAAGACCTCTTCCGACGGGAACTCCGCAGTGCAGTGCCTCTGACTGAGAGGTCCTGATGTTCGAGTCCCGGCGGTGGCAGGATTTTCGACACTGGCCAGATAGCTAGGTCGAATTCAACCGCTGACTGGAGGAGAATTCTAGCAGCCGGTTGCTTTGATTGGTAGTTTTCCGTGGTGTCTCCGATTAATACCAGGAGAATGCCGGAGCGGTACCCTACTATACGGGCCACGGAGCGCGCATGATCTTTCCTTCCCATTCCTTGTTCTTGGTAGGATACTACCAATTACACACACTGACACTTCCATGCACTACACTACCACATATGCCGAAAGACCGGTTGGGAGCTTAGAGCTTGTCCCGGCTGGGGCGGTGTCCCGCTGGTGGGAGATACTGGAGAAAATCTCGTTAGCCGACGATAGGTCGGTGCAGAATATAATAGTTCGGTGCAGCCATCCATCGGGGCAAGATCACCTCGACCTCCCAAAAGGAAAAATATGCACTACACTTACAGGACTAATGACCTTTGTAGTTAATGCGCCCGGAATAACTAGTAAACAATGAATCAATCATTCTTCCAATGGCAGCCAGAAACACCGGCTGTCGGACGAAGTTGTTTCGTTTGATTCTATCGGTTGCATTCGCCCCAAATCAGCTGGAGAGTCAAGGCCATCTGTAATACCAAAGCTACCTGCAATACATGCAGATGGTCTTGAGCATGCTTCTCGCAAATGTTTCAAACAATGATCTGCGGAATTATGAGAATGTTCGGCCGATTTCGAGTGCAACATTCGGTCAATTTTCGAATGAAATAAGTCGGACGATTTCGTTCGCAGTCGTCTGGTAGCGAGCGTCCGATATTTCGACTGCACTGTGACGGAGCCTTAGAGCGAGGGGAGGGGGCTACGAAGAGCTTGTCAGGGAGGAGGGGACGGGGCCTTGCGGAAGACGTCGTGGGTTGGAACGTGGTAGGATCTGCTTGGATTTGAAGGGTGGTGGTGGGATATGAGAGAGGTGTCGTGACGTGACTTTGGAAGTAACGGTTGTAACAGAACATGAAGAGGGGCTTAAGGTTTGGTTGGGTTCAGAAGGAAATGTGAAAAGTTGTTGAGAGGGAGGAAAAATTGTGAGATTAGGTGAAGTTGTATTAAGGAATTAATATTGCTGGGCAAATAGTAGCTTGGCGGGGAATGCTGAGACCTTGTTACGTGTTGTGACGGTTAATGGCGTGGATACTTACCTGTCGAATGTTCTGATTATAACGTTTTAATAGAATAGATGTTTGCGTTAGGGAATGCGAGTGTCTTAGCGAGTGGGTCAAGTGTGAGAACGAGAAGATAGCAGTAAGAGAGAAATTGGAGAAGGCGAGGTAGGTGACATGTGCTCGGAGACTTCCAGGTTGGGCGTGGTGTTCTCTGGCGCAATGCGACCATGTGGGTGGCGTAATATGGGCAACGAGTCATGAGACATGATGTGGAAAGTGACTAGTATAATGGCGCTCGCGTGTACGGTCAGGTAGGACTACTGCAAGTTTGCGCTCGGGTGTAGTAAGGGTGGAAGGAGTTTTCTTACCAATAAGTTAATTACCCAGCGTAATGGAGAGAAAGTTTGTTTTCGGGAGGTGCGTGAGAATGCATTCTTTGGTAAAATGTTGTTTGCTTTTTGAAAAGTATTGTAAGGAGTGATAAGAAAAAAGACTCGTTCAAAAGTTACAGAAAAGTCAGTACGCGCGAACAGGTGATAAGGAAGTCACTGAGTAACGAGGGCGAAGGAAAATGGGGATATCGGTTATTATAGCCATATCTTGTAAAGGAGCATTATCTCGTGAAGCAGAAATGGAGGACTGGAGATTGCGGGGAGTAGTGGGAAGTAAGGTAAAGGGACAAAAGAATGAAATGTGTGTTAAGGGGTGGGCGTGGGAAGAAAAGAGCGGGAGAGTTGAGGGAAAAGGGAGTCTGTTGAGCAGCCGTCGTTTGTCACCTGAGTCGATGGTGCAACGTCTGCCATCCCCTCTCCCTCTAGCACCCATATTCTCTGAAGACAGCGCGTGATTGGGATTACCAAATAGCTTATGGAAGTTGAATTACGTTAGAATATAGTCTCGCGAATGCAGTGGCATGTGGTGAGGAGATGACATGTACTGGGAATGTATTTGTATTTAGAGGGAAATGGAATTTTTACGTTTCCTCGAAATGCAGCATGTCGTGGGGAGTTTCAAAGGAATGGGAGCTTCGAAGGTATTTGGTAGGAAAGAGACGAACGCGTCCTGAAAATGTGGCAGAGTTGAAAGTTGGAATCATTTTAGAAGCTTTGCACCAACTGAGGTACAGACACAGATAATCACACTTACGTGCCTGGCTATGGCGGTTATGGCCTAACTTAGCAAATGTTTTTCCAAAAAGGGACTTCTTTTTATCACGATTGGCTGTAAAATGTAAAATAAAATGTTTTCATTACAAGTTTTTATGAGGGGAATACTACTAAAAACAAACGTGAGACAACCATTTTATTGTTATATGCACAATTTACCTGTATTTCTACTGCCATAAACCATTTCATTTCTTCATTCATACACATAATTTTGTAAATTTTATTGTTTCTAACAATATTTTGATCAAAGTACGTGTCATGTGAAAAAATGTTTCATTAGTTTCTGATCAGCACAATTCTGAATTCTCTACGTTTTATAGAAGGCCAAAGAAGTCCCTTAGTATGTTATAAGACTTAGAAAAAATGACACGTTTTTCTAAAATGAATTTCAATTACAACGAATTCATAGTGTATATGCCATTTCGGAAGCTTTCAGTTATATTCCATTATATAAAAGAAAATAAATTGACGTAAAAAATATTGTCAAAACCAGTTCGGATGAACCACTCAAGCAGGTTTTTGTTACCACGAAATCTCTGTCTTTAGTTATTCGGAAATCGGCCGAACTGACATTGACACTAATAGGTGTCAGGAACCTTACATTACATTCAGCAGCTGACATTACATTTTCTGAGCGAAGAAATCGAAAAGGCTACTCAGAAATTCGGTAGGGAACATTTGTTGCATAAATATTATTAGAAGCAAGTATAATTAAAATGATATTAAAATCGATCAAATCAGCGAAAATGCTTTAAAAATGACGGAAAAGGGAAAAAAAATGAGTTATTAAACGAAATCAACGAAAAATTCAAAAAAATGTCGTATAACATGAGTCATTTTCTAATGACATAACATAAATTAAACGGCATTATTCTATAGTGAAAAAAAAACAACAACAAAAAAAAATCATTAAAATCCGCCCCCTAGCTATGAGAATATACCTAGCGAAACGGCGCGAATTGGAAGAGTGAAATCTGACTTTCTTGCGCGAATTCCCGCGATGTGAACCCGACAGCCTGCTATCATGAATGGGGAACTGTTAATTAACGAAGTGTTTTTGAGGCCTCTAATTTGGTAGAGTGCACAAACATCACATGAACTGCCGTGGTAATAGCAAGATGTGAAAGGAAATTGCCCAACAATGGATCCTTCAAGTAGAAGACATTTTTATATACTCGTAACTAATACATTTTCTAACCTAAGATATATTTCTATTCTTACAAACCTGAAAAGTTTTTCATTATCGCAAAGTATGGAAAACAGATGGTGATATTCCCTATTCTCCTGCAACACACTGCATTTACCCTGTCTCTTTCTTTACGACTTCGCTTTCCATTTTAAATACTTTTTTTAAATACAGAAATAACTTTCGGGCTTTCGACACCGCCATTTTTCTACTATTCATTTGCCACCGTCGCGCCACTTCGTGCCCGGTATGGGCGACTGAATCTGTCGCGTCGCGCTGCCTCGCGCCGAGCAGAGTTGATTGATTGATTGATTGATTGATTAGTGATTCTGGGCGCGTCAACTGCTAAAGTCATAAGTCTCGTAAATGTAGTGTATGTTTCTGTCCTCGGGGGGTGGCGTCGATCTTGCTACACTAGATGGTGAGATCCGGCGCTATTTACCTTCGACTTGCGGTGGTTCCCCTAAGAAGATATGTCCCACTGCCTCAGCCGGAACAAGCTCAAAGCACCCAACTTGTCTCCCGGTATGTGTGGTGGTGTAGTGCATATGAGTATAAAAGTGTGTAAGTAAGGGGCGAGGAGAGGACAAGAAAGAGGAAGGAAAGATCGCGCGCAATTCGTGGCCCGTTTGTTAGAGTACTGCTCCGTCATTCGCCTGGCGTTGATCGGAGAAACCACGGAGAACTACCGATCAGAGCAGCCGGCCGCTAGAATTCTCCTGCAGACACCGAGTAGTGACGAAAATCCTTCCACCTTCTGACCTCAAACCTAGGACCTCCCGATCTGAGGCACTGCAGTGACATCAGATGCTGCCCCTCCCGTTCCGTGCCCTGTGTTTCTACCCCTTTTTTGTCTTTACGAGCCGCTCTTGTGCCGATTTGGGGGCAGCCGGGGGGAGGGGGGCGCGTTCCGCGTGGGCGTGTCTCAGCGGAGAGCTGTGCAGCGTCTTCGGCGCCGGGGGCGGCCTGGGCCTCGGGCGCAGGTCTGCGCTCGCCGCCTCCGCGCGCCGGTGCGGCCGCCCGACCGGCCTCAAGTTTTAATTAAACTCCGGGAGATGGCTCCAGGCGCGCGTCTGCCTTCGCGCAGTGCGTCACAGCGCACGACTACTCTGCGGAGAGGAGAGCCAATGGATCAGCACGCCAAAATCTTCGGCCTTAAATGAAGCTAGGAACGAAGTGGAACGGTCCCTTAAGAATAAAAGGAAGAGCAGCGAAATGAAAGGGTTGCCCGTCGGTTGGGATCATGTTGGGAATGTTTACGTAGGTTTAAAGCTATAGAGGAATATATTTTAATTTTCATATACGTCTACCGGTGAATAATTATTTCATTCAGCTAATTAGTAATAATGTGAGTAAATTCAATCATCAGAATTTATAAAATATTTATTTCATCATGAGCATTCATTTACATCTTGTTTAGTGCGGTCGATTTCTTTTGTTATGATAAACGATATTGTTGAAATAATAGGATTTTAAAGCGATATCGATACATTTTCAGGTTATTGATGAAATTGAAGTTTGTAGTGACATTCGAACTCTGTTGTCTGTCCCTATCATAGCTGAGAACATTCATGACGAGAGGATTATTATTGTTATGAGTATGTTGCAGTGACGGCTGATGCTGAAAATAAGTTGTCTGCTGTTAACCTAGTTACTTAGTTTTTGCTGCGCCAGGGACAAGAAAAGGCAATTCCCCTTCCCATGCAAGTTATTAACCTCTTCAGGGACGAATATTTCCTTTGCATGCTTAGCATAACCACATAAAAACACAGCCTTTTTTCTTGAACAATTGAAGTTTGAAAGTCTGAAGTGGTCAGGATCAAAGCTGCCAACATCTGGAGACATAAAGGTCACATCCGTGCCTTGCCCTCTAGAGGACCTTTTCTTGATGCATATATTTTAATGTAATTTTAATGGTTCCGTATTATGTGGCGATTAAAATTACATTAAAACATTCAGTACATTCGTACCAATGTGTATTGTTTTGATTTATTTTGTGTAATGTATTTTGATAAAGTAATTTTACTTACTAATTTTATACAGACTGTTTAACATTACGCACTTCTATATACATATGTTTGAATCATTTGTTTATTTTAAAATACATTCACATTAATAAAAACTACATATAGATTTTTTCTTAAAAATATAATTGATATTTCATGTCGTAATTCAGCTTTTTATTCATACAAGAATGTTAATTTTTTTTCGATTGCAGAAATGTGGACGTTGAATTTGTTTTACACGTTGAATCCCTATTTTGCCTCCATCTCGGTACGGTGACTATAAGCACCATATTTTGACTTACTTGAATTACTTGTTTTCCAACACTATTCAATAGGGGGTAAATCTTTGAGGCACTGCTTGGTGGTGTGACTCTCGCAAACCCTAAGAGCATAAATGGCCAGCATTTTAGCGCATGAGTAAAACGAATTCTTGAGTTCTACTTTATGTCATCTGGCTATTTCGTTCAAAACTGTACATGACCCCAGGCCGCTTCTGACCAACAGTAGTGCTAAAAAACCGCATCACTTTTCTCACAGTTGTAATCTGCAATATAATCCTGGTAATACACCACTTGGTTGCAAATATCGAGCGAGTTATGGAGGTAATGAAATCAGAAACATTCTATAATCCACATAAAATATATGACTACCAATTTATACTAATATTTGATACAAATATTTGTGAGAAGATTAATTACAAAAAAATCAAAATTCTCATTTTCTTCAGGTGTTGCGGTTTTTTGAGCACTACTGTAGGTGCGTGAGTAAAAAAAAAAATCTGCCCAGAAATTCTCGAGAGTGAAAGCTGCGTATAAAATGGTTTTCGTTCTTACGCAAATGCACATGCTTATTATGCTTCTCATTTTGCTTGCAACTGTCTGATAAATTCTATAATCGCATATTTATGTCGCAGAAGAAAATCGTTACTTCTTATCTGGGTGGTGTTTTGATTTGCGTTGTTCGGGTGTATCGAATTCCCTACGGAGTTTCGGCAGTTCGTTGTTTCGCTTCACACAACACGCGCATTAATTTGGACACTATTTTGTAATCTTGTGAATTAGATCACTGAATGGTCAAATAGCTTTTTTTTTGTTTTTTAGATATAACTGTTGAGTTTATTTAATTTGGTCTGTGAAAGATTTTGAGAATCTGGTTTTCGCCCACTGTGCGTGAAGACGATGTGAGCTTCCTGAGGTCGCATCCCGACAGGGCGTTGATGCAGATCCGCAGATCCCCGACTGTTTAATTTCGTTGGGACGTCGACCACGAGGCGGGCCTGTAAAGGACGCCATTCGCGTTTGCGTCACTGGCCTCGCCGGTGCTACCGCCCGCCCTCCCGCCACCGGCCCCCCCTCCCACACATCCTCCCACACAAACACACACGCCCGTCCGTCCACTTGCTCGCCCCCAATTCACCCAAACAACCAGACAGTCACCCACCCGCCAGCCAGCTCACCCGTTCGCCCCCTCTCATCCATCCACCCGCCGACACACCCATACATCCACCCACCCACCCGCCGACACACCCATTCATCCACCCACCCAAATACCCACAAACCTTTACACCTGCCCGCCCAACTCATCCGCCCTTCCATCCATTTGCTCGGTCAACCGGCCGTCTGCTCACCCAACCACTAACATATTCTCTCTCTCTCTCTCTCCACACACACACACACACACACACACACACACACACACTTAACCATGCCCCCGTCCGCCCCCTCGCTCACCCATCCGCCCACACTCCATCTGCTCGCCCACACAACCGCCCGCCGACTCACTCCCCCCTCTCTCTCTCTCTCTCAGACACACACACCTAACCACCCACGCGCCCACTCATCCGCCCTTCCACCCACCTGCTCGCTTATCCACTCACCCACTCACCCACCCACACACGTCTAAGCACCCGCCCGCCTGCCCGCCCCCTCCCCTTCTCCGCACTCCCTCTCTTCTCCTCCCCCGCCTCCACACAATTCTCTCCATCTGCCCGCCCGCTCAAACCCCCGCCCGCCTGGTCGCCCACTCGCCCACTCGCCCACTTGCCCTCCCTCTTACGCCGCTGAAATAAGCGGCTTCTTACATCGGAAAAGCTCGCGATTCATCCACACAAATGGTAAGATTAGCACGGGCGGATTTATCTCTTTGCTCCTCTCTGACGCGAAAAAAATTACGTCGCTTCGTTCAGGTTACCGTATTTTTTCGCCATATTGTTTGTCTGTTTACTAAATTAGAGTTCATCTTCTTGAGAGGAGAGATTTCAAACGCTGGCGAAACACAGAAAACTCCCTGGGGCAACTGGCAGCGCAAACATCCGAGAGTTGGTAGAAATTAATACCGGTCTTTGTTTCTGGCAGAGGAGTTATTGTGTTAGTCTAGTGGGAATTTAAATTTTCATTCTTCTCTCCTAGTTTCCGTTGTCTGCGAATTTAACAAATTGGAATATTCAGCAATATCATCATTCTGCAGTCCCGCGTCTTGGGAAAATTCCAAACATAAATTCCAAAGGTTTTTTTTTTACGTTGGGGAGCGCGTAGTTCAGAACAAGGGTACTTGGGAAATTGGGTAAAAACAATTTTTACCCAATTAAGTTTTACCCAAACAAGTCTTATACGGAGGCTTATAATCCTGCCGTTCAGATAGATTCAGATTTGGCGAGTCATCATTCTGCAGTCCCGCGTCTTGGGAAAATTCCAAACATAAATTCCAAAGGTTTTTTTTTTACGTTGGGGAGCGCGTAGTTCAGAACATGGGTACTTGGGTAATTGGGTAAAAACAATTTTTACCCAATTAAGTTTTACCCAAACAAGTCTTATACGGAGGCTTATAATCCTGCCGTTCAGCTAGATTCAGATTTGGCGAGTCATCATTCTGCAGTCCCGCGTCTTGGGAAAATTCCAAACATAAATTCCAAACGTGTTTGACGTTGGGGTGCGCGTAGTTCAGAACATGGGTACTTGGGTAATTGGGTAAAAACAATTTTGTGAACGTAAATATACAGTGCGTGAGCGGTTGATAGTGGATTACCTTCCATACACAGCAATTCTCGGTGAAATGTTGTGCGGAAATAGTGAACGTATTAATGCAAAATATCGTTATAATAACGGGCTTCAAATGTTCAGCTTGAGCAATTTTGATATAAGATCTCACATTCATAACATCAATAATCCGATGAACTAGAAATCGAAGAGAAGGGTATTTATGGGAAAAAGTTACTTTCTTCTTGCGATGTGTAGAATTTTATAAATGGACTAGCTGACCCGGCCACGCGTTGCTGTGGCTAAAGTTTTTGTTATATTACATTATAGTAAACAATCTAAGAGGAACAATAAGAGAACATCAGTCACGGAGTCCACTATGCTTTTTCACACAGATGGTATTTGTAAAAAAATATGGTGATCTCCTTATTTGACTTTCTACTACTATAACCCTTTAGTACAATGAAATTATTTACCAATAAAGACGAAAATATTGATGTTGGTATACAAATTCACTGGATTGAGATTTGAAGGGGAAGTACGTTGAACACAATTAATTAAAATGTTCTTACACTTGATATTAAGCAGAAATCAATAGGTACAAAATAAAAATTTATCAGATTTATTATTTCCATTTAATTTGTATAACAAATATAAGTACTATTCAATTATAAATACTTTCAAATTCAATTTAATTTAACACCAATCGGTGCACAATGTTTTTGGTTAACCTGTCTTTAGCTAACACAAATAGATTAGACGGTTTCCCAACACGTGAACACGCAACATATAGTTGCCCATGAGAAAAACATGGATTTTCCAAATCTAAACCACAAATGGACATTGTTTGACCTTGAGATTTATTTATAGAAATGGCGAAAGCTAAACGAATTGGAAACTGTAGCCTTTTGAAGGGTATGGTAGAATCTGATGGTATCATCGGAATACGTGGCAGCAGGACCACTTTTCCTTTAAACTTCCCAGCCAAAATGGTTGCTTCAAGAATGTTTCCGGTGATCTTTTTGATGACCAAACGCGTACCGTTACATAATTGAGGTGGATTCAAATTACGGAGGAGAATAATAGTGGAACCAATCTTTAATCGAAGATTATGTGGTGGCATCTCAGGGATATCTAATGAATTTAAAAATTCAATCGGAAGATTTACACTTTCATTTTCATCAACAACAGTATCGATTGATTTAAAAGACATCATATCGCCTGGTAATAACTGTAGTATCTGGAAGTTAATTTCGTCAACATCAACGTTTTTGGCTGCCAAAATCGCCCGTTGACTAAGCCATTCATGATTCAAATAATTATTCTGTATATCCGGGAAAATACTCTGAATCAATTCATTTTTATCCTGAACAACAGTGCAAAAATTGTCTGGTAGTTTAATGCATTGCGTATTTGGTTGCAGTTCTATTTTACCGTTCCCAATATCTAGTAGTTGTTCGGAAAATATTTGTGCTGATGGATCATTTTGCAATTGTACTCGCATATTTATGGTCAATCGAAGTGTTTCAACACTTCGCCATAAGAATGATTGTTTCAAACATGCATTAATCTCATCCGCGAAAGTAGAGCGAGGTATAACCGGTAAGGTCTGCCGGAAGTCACCAGACAAAAGTAAGATAGCACCACCGAAAAGTTTATTATTGCTGTTTAAATCTTGCATAGTTCTGTTTAATGCTTCAAGTGAATATTTGTGTGCCATTGTGCACTCATCCCAAATTATTATAGAACTCTTCCGCAACACTGCAGCTATTCCACTATTCTTTTTGATGTTACACATTGCATCTGGTTTATTATGAACGTCCAATGGCAGCTTGAATGGTGAATGTGCTGTTCGCCCACCATCCAGTAAAGTAGCCGCAATGCCTGACGATGCTACTGCTAATGCGATTTTTTGTTGCGACCGTATTTTGGCAAGAATCAACGATATTAAAAATGTCTTACCGGTTCCACCGGGTGCATCCAAGAAAAAAAAACCGCCTTGTTCAGCAGCAACAGCCAGCATAATCCGATCATAAATAATTTTTTATTCTGCTGTCAGTAATGGTTCACTGTTCATGATAATTGTTGCTAAACTTTCATGGTCATATTGATTTTCTCGTTGTAAATCGGTATTGACTAAGTCGGTGGCTGGACGATTAGGTGATGGCATACCATAATGATTAAGTAGTAAATTTGAAATAAGAACACATAAATCCTCGATCAAGACCAATGCTTCATTGTACATCTCTGGTGTATAATCTATGTTTTGGCATTGATTTGTTTGTCTAATTCGGTGCAATATGTCTTCTGTCATACAATTTTTATATTTTTCCCACAAAGTTTGTGCTTGCGAGGGATAACATGTCGTCAAAATAATTGCAAACAACTGACGAATGTTATTCGGTGTTGATGTCAACGCAGCATCAGCAAGCGTTAAGTCCCAATGGTTATCGTCTTCTAGCAATTGCAGTTCACGACATGCATCCTGGTATGTATTGAATACTCGACCATTAACTGTTCGTAAAAATTCAAAAGACGTTGGTCCGGGAACATTCACCAATAACAAACGTAAATAGAAGCACTCACGTTGCTTTGGATGTACCGTGTAAAGTCTCCCCAATGTCTTAGCTTTGAATATGCCTGTAATGGAAGGATGTGGTTTTCCTTGTTTCCGTGGCTCCCATTTTTTACTGGATTTGTTCCATGTGAAATAACGTGGAACATCACCAAACACCAATGTCTTCGCGAATTGGCCAAAAACATCAGGTTTTTGACACAATGTAAAAAATTCAGTTAGAGTCGTTTTCGGAGCTTCGAACGCTCTTTGGAGAACATTTTTTTCAGTGAAGTATACACGTTGACCGTTTTCAAGATGTATTGCCAGATGTTGGACAGCAGGATCTCTTTCGTGGATGGGAAAGCTGAGAATATGCCAAATAGCTTCATTGCTGCTAATGTATCTGCCCATTTGGTATCGTGCTATTTCGTCATTTTTATTTATGTTTTGTACTTCAAATATGGCCAAATCACTGCCTTTGTTTACATATTTACAAATATACTTAATTGATTTAACAGAACTGCAAAGCTCAACATTGATATGAGCTTTGTAAGTTTTTGAAAGTAGTGGTGAGTATGGTACCACCCACTGATTATCAAACTCAACTTGATTTGGAAAGTTCGGCAGTCGCATTGTAAATGTGTGGCCACCATTCTCAGTACTTCTGCGGCGATACATTGGATAACCATCAATATCCGTGATCGTGTCATTCGTATACGGCTTTGGGAATTTTTTTTTACATTTTCCATTTTCCATGCACGGTGACGTCATGTTGAAAGCACCGCATGGCCCATGGATCATGTGTTTGGTGACAATATCAAATAATTCTTGATCAATTAATGGGTCTGGAATTTCGGCTGAAATTATTTGATCGATTTCTTCAGGACGGATTCTATCTTTAAGCCAAACCAAAATGTGGGCATGAGGCAAACCTCGCTTTTGCCACTCTATCGTATACAGCCAACAACGTGTGATACCAAAAATTGAATATTTAACAATAAAATCAATTAAGGATTTCAATTTTTGTTTAAACACACGTGCAGTTAAATCATGACGATGAATGGCTTGTTGTTCTGGCAATAGTAAAGTTTGTATCTCTTCCCAATTCGGATTACATGTGAATGTAATAAATAAATCCGGTCGGCCGTAATGACGTACGTAAGTCATCGCATCTTGTATGTATTCCTGCATGTTCCGTGGACTGCCGATGTAGCTTGAAGGTAAAATGAAAGCATTACCGATGTCAATGGGATTTAAATTTCCATCGATGTTTCCAGCAACAGCATCTCGTAAGTGAATATATTCTTCCGATCGTAGTTTTGCCTGGTTGAATCGAAGGAATCGCAAGCGTTCGCTTTCGACCTTAGCATACATATCAGCAATGTATTGATGGAACAGCTGACGATATCGAAGGATATAATTGTCTTGATGTTGTCTAACCATTATTCGGTGTGCGTAGTAGTTCATTGAGCTAACTTTATTATTTCTGTAATCACCTAAAAAAATAAAAAATTAAATGCAATACGAAATTAAAATCTATACATACAGTAAGAAAGTAAATAGATAATTGTAAAATTTACCGGTATTTGGATCATACTGTTTGATATTAAGGTGATATTCATCTTGTCCTTGCCAAAATATCAATGGATATTGTAGTGCGTCATATGAACGGTGTAGATCCGAAATCGTACTGACAGTGTTGTCTCGCCGTGTAATTTTTATAGATCTTTTGTCAACTGGATCACCAACCATGATAACAGCAACCTCATCAACAGTTGGAGCGTTGAATCTACCAGCATGTTCACCTAATGGTACTTTGTCGGCTTTTATGACGATTTGATAATTGTCATTTTGCAGTCGTGGCGAAACTCTTTTGATCAATTGAATTAGTTGATTGTGATCTTCTAAAAAATTTTCCAATAATATCACAATTGCTCTTTCCTCTGCTTGTTCAATAAAATTATACAGGCACCGAGTCGTCACGCGCTCTTCACAATCGCCCATAAAATAAATTTGAAGAAATTTCGGATTGTTATCAGGCATTGGCATCAGTGATCCGATTTTATGGTACACCTGGCCTTGAATTTTGAATGTAGTTTCAAAATTACGTCCATCGGATGCACGATCGCAAATTTTAGTTGCCCCAAATGACGTCATTTGGAAGCAAGAATTAAATTTGCGTATCTTACGCAAAAATAATTTGGAATCATCTGAATTGCCAGTAAGAAGGGATAATAAAGGCTCCGGCGGAGCGGGTAGAGGTGTCAGCAGAACTTTTCCTGATGCGCAGCACATGCCGGCTGCTTCATTCCGAAATTTCAATGCCTGACAATATTGACATACTTTATCCATTCCACCGATAGCAATTTTTGAATGCGCCGAGTAGTTATTATCTGGTGCATATTCATAGGCAAGCCGAACGAATGATGCACGTGTTAATGAGCGGCTGATCCGTTGCCTTTGTCGATCTAATCCTCGTATTGTAGCTATGTTTCGTTCTCGTGCCGCTCTTGTTCTCGTAATATTCTGTTGCAGACGTTCGTCACGCTGTTCTTGAGATTCTTGTGTACGACTTTCTGCAGTCCTGATTCTTTGAGCTGCATTTCTTGTTTCGATTTGTTCTGGTAATTGCTGAGCTCTTTCAACACGTTTGCGTCGTGACCCTTTGCTGCTCGCGTTGTTGAGGTTAGATTTTTTCGGTGGCATTTGACTGAAAATAATAATAATAATAATAATAATAATAATAATAATAATAATAATAATATTAATAATAATAATAATAGTTTAAATATTAGAAAGAGGAACTGAAAAACATGTTATCATAGCACATTGAAATAATAAGTGCAAAATAATTTTAAATGGAGGTAAAATAATCTTAATATATATAAATCCGTTGCCTTTGTCGATCTAGTCCTCGTATTGTAGCTATGTTTCGTTCTCGTGCCGCTCTTGTTCTCGTAATATTCTGTTGCAGACGTTCGTCACGCTGTTCTTGAGATTCTTGTGTACGACTTTCTGCAGTCATGATTCTTTGAGCTGCATTTCTTGTTTCGATTTGTTCTGGTAATTGCTGAGCTCTTTCAACACGTTTGCGTCGTGACCCTTTGCTGCTCGCGTTGTTGAGGTTAGATTTTTTCGGTGGCATTTGACTGAAAATAATAATAATAGTTTAAATATTAGAAAGAGGAACTGAAAAACATGTTATCATAGCACATTGAAATAATAAGTGCAAAATAATTTTAAATGGAGGTTAAATAATCTTAATATATATAAATCTCGTGTCACAGTGTTCTTATGATATTCTCTTGAATACGTTCGTTACACTGTTATTGAGATTCTTGTGCATGACCTTCTGCTGTCCTGATTCTTGGAGCTGATTTTTTACCATAGCAGCGCCATCTATTGATTACTTACTCAACCCAGTCGAAAGGTGTCGACATCTGTTAGAATCATTTGGAGTTAACAGATAATTGCTTCATTGTACATCTCTGGTGTATAATCTATGTTTTGGCATTGATTTGTTTGTCTAATTCGGTGCAATATGTCTTCTGTCATACAATTTTTATATTTTTCCCACAAAGTTTGTGCTTGCGAAAGTTTGTGCTTGAAATTATTTACCAATAAAGACGAAAATATTGATGTTGGTATACAAATTCACTGGATTGAGATTTGAAGGGGAAGTACGTTGAACACAATTAATTAAAATGTTCTTACACTTGATATTAAGCAGAAATCAATAGGTACAAAATAAAAATTTATCAGATTTATTATTTCCATTTAATTTGTATAACAAATATAAGTACTATTCAATTATAAATACTTTCAAATTCAATTTAATTTAACACCAATCGGTGCACAATGTTTTTGGTTAACCTGTCTTTAGCTAACACAAATAGATTAGACGGTTTCCCAACACGTGAACACGCAACATATAGTTGCCCATGAGAAAAACATGGATTTTCCAAATCTAAACCACAAATGGACATTGTTTGACCTTGAGATTTATTTATAGAAATGGCGAAAGCTAAACGAATTGGAAACTGTAGCC
The DNA here is from genome assembly GCA_038098605.1 of Gryllus longicercus. Taxonomy (NCBI): domain Eukaryota; kingdom Metazoa; phylum Arthropoda; class Insecta; order Orthoptera; family Gryllidae; genus Gryllus; species Gryllus longicercus. Next base: position 2,135,613 of record JAZDUA010000146.1, on the reverse strand, counting down.
TTTTGAAGGGTATGGTAGAATCTGATGGTATCATCGGAATACGTGGCAGCAGGACCACTTTTCCTTTAAACTTCCCAGCCAAAATGGTTGCTTCAAGAATGTTTCCGGTGATCTTTTTGATGACCAAACGCGTACCGTTACATAATTGAGGTGGATTCAAATTACGGAGGAGAATAATAGTGGAACCAATCTTTAATCGAAGATTATGTGGTGGCATCTCAGGGATATCTAATGAATTTAAAAATTCAATCGGAAGATTTACACTTTCATTTTCATCAACAACAGTATCGATTGATTTAAAAGACATCATATCGCCTGGTAATAACTGTAGTATCTGGAAGTTAATTTCGTCAACATCAACGTTTTTGGCTGCCAAAATCGCCCGTTGACTAAGCCATTCATGATTCAAATAATTATTCTGTATATCCGGGAAAATACTCTGAATCAATTCATTTTTATCCTGAACAACAGTGCAAAAATTGTCTGGTAGTTTAATGCATTGCGTATTTGGTTGCAGTTCTATTTTACCGTTCCCAATATCTAGTAGTTGTTCGGAAAATATTTGTGCTGATGGATCATTTTGCAATTGTACTCGCATATTTATGGTCAATCGAAGTGTTTCAACACTTCGCCATAAGAATGATTGTTTCAAACATGCATTAATCTCATCCGCGAAAGTAGAGCGAGGTATAACCGGTAAGGTCTGCCGGAAGTCACCAGACAAAAGTAAGATAGCACCACCGAAAAGTTTATTATTGCTGTTTAAATCTTGCATAGTTCTGTTTAATGCTTCAAGTGAATATTTGTGTGCCATTGTGCACTCATCCCAAATTATTATAGAACTCTTCCGCAACACTGCAGCTATTCCACTATTCTTTTTGATGTTACACATTGCATCTGGTTTATTATGAACGTCCAATGGCAGCTTGAATGGTGAATGTGCTGTTCGCCCACCATCCAGTAAAGTAGCCGCAATGCCTGACGATGCTACTGCTAATGCGATTTTTTGTTGCGACCGTATTTTGGCAAGAATCAACGATATTAAAAATGTCTTACCGGTTCCACCGGGTGCATCCAAGAAAAAAAACCGCCTTGTTCAGCAGCAACAGCCAGCATAATCCGATCATAAATAATTTTTTGTTCTGCTGTCAGTAATGGTTCACTGTTCATGATAATTGTTGCTAAACTTTCATGGTCATATTGATTTTCTCGTTGTAAATCGGTATTGACTAAGTCGGTGGCTGGACGATTAGGTGATGGCATACCATAATGATTAAGTGGTAAATTTGAAATAAGAACACATAAATCCTCGATCAAGACCAATGCTTCATTGTACATCTCTGGTGTATAATCTATGTTTTGGCATTGATTTGTTTGTCTAATTCGGTGCAATATGTCTTCTGTCATACAATTTTTATATTTTTCCCACAAAGTTTGTGCTTGCGAGGGATAACATGTCGTCAAAATAATTGCAAACAACTGACGAATGTTATTCGGTGTTGATGTCAACGCAGCATCAGCAAGCGTTAAGTCCCAATGGTTATCGTCTTCTAGCAATTTCAGTTCACGACATGCATCCTGGTATGTATTGAATACTCGACCATTAACTGTTCGTAAAAATTCAAAAGACGTTGGTCCGGAAACATTCACCAATAACAAACGTAAATAGAAGCACTCACGTTGCTTTGGATGTACCGTGTAAAGTCTCCCCAATGTCTTAGCTTTGAATATGCCTGTAATGGAAGGATGTGGTTTTCCTTGTTTCCGTGGCAGCACAACGCGTGCAACGCGTGGCCGGGTCAGCTAGCTGATTGTTGTATTCTTAATATATATAAATCTCGTCTCGTGTCACAATTTTTGTCCTCAATGGACTCCTAAACCACTTAACCGATTATAATAAAATTCGCACACCATGTGCAGTTCGATCCAACTTGAAAGATAGGATAGTTTAAATCTCAAATTATAGTCGCAATTTTAATTTATTGCTAATTATTTGTCTGTTATTATTTGACAGTCACAATTATCTACAATTATTACAACAATCAAATTTGTAATAAATTAGCAATAAATTAAAATTGCGACTATAATTTGAGATTTAAACTATCCTATCTTTCAAGTTGGATCGAACTGCACATGGTGTGCGAATTTTATTATAATCGGTTAAGTGGTTTAGGAGTTCTTTGAGGACAAACATTGTGACACGAGATTTATATATATTAAGATATTGTTCTGTTGAAGCTTGTTTGATGTCCATGTATTACTCCATCCATTCAAGAGATTCACAATAATATAAAGTGGAATAAGTTTTAAATTAAATGAATTTTAAGATAATTTTATTTGAACTTCAATTGGGTATAACCCGGCGGCAGCTAATTACATAAATATGATAATATATCTAACATGCAAATTATACAGTAATAATAACGGTACAATAATAATCATAGTAACAACTGTAATACTAACAATAATAGTAAAACAATAATAATAGTAATAATAATAAAAACTTATTCATATAACATTAAATGACCTTAAGAAACTTCTATAATGAACACACTGAATGTTTTTCAATTAAGACCACATCACACTGGCACTGCACTGCACTTCACTATGACCCTTAAATCCTTTCCTTCATTATTTTTCTGCTCTACACTGCCCGAACTCTCACTTCACAATATATCACATATGATTCGCTCTACAATCTACTATTCTTAGTTAAGTGCCTCTTTTACTTACTGATACCCTAAATTAAGTTCCTAAAGTGTTAAAGGGTTCAAGGTATATGCAGGCAATCTATTCCATTCTTTTATAGTTCGATTTGTGAAAGAAAACTTCCCGACATCTGTTCTCTGCGGTCTTAAATTTATTTCGTGCCTGTGATCCCCCCTACTGATGTATATAGAAATGATCTGAAACTATATATGCTAACTGAAACTAAATAAAGCTATTTGGATGTCCAAATATCTTAAAAGCAGTTGTAACCTTTTATTTTAAAAAAATACACATGTGAAAATTTGATGTGGATGCAAATAAAAATCATTACTCAATATTGTATTGTAATTATAGTTTGAGGTAAAGAAAGTCATTCACAATTATTGTAAATGAATTAGTATCAAAAATATTTCGCCTTGCTATTTGACTGGCGTGATGCAATTGGAATTGGTCGATTATACGGAAATTGTATCTTTGCTTCGATTCACTAGAAAATGCACGTTGAATTGTTCTACCTAGCGTCACTATCCGAATAGGGAATTGGAAAACTTAATTTTGCTGCCTGTTAGCATTTTCAATATTTGAATCGCTTGGTGCAGAAAACCTTCAACTCCACTCTCCACGATTTTTCAGGGGAAGGTAAAACTGAATTACTTTACACCTGATTCTGTTCCAAACGAAAACTAGCCAGATGTTACACCCACAGTTTGCGGCAAACATGAGGGATTTTTATATCAGTCAATGCGTCTATATATTTTATATCGTGTGATCAATGTATCTCAAAATCTGTAAAAATGGACCTGAGGGGTTTATGCACTTAACAATTCATTTGATGTGAGGTGTTTTGAGAAAAAAAATATAACTGGGAAATGCGAATAGCAAGTAAGACAAAGAACCACAAAATATACTCACTAGTAGTGATGGAAACGCATAACCCGTGGATTGACAGAAAGGGGTGAAGGCTGAGAGAATTAGTGAAAAGCTGTTAAAATGTTTAAAATAATTCAAGAAATAGTTAAAAATCTGGTTTTTTGTTCACTTCACTATAATATGTTACGAAATATTCTACGTGACATAAATATTCAGTTTATTGACAGTTTTGAAAAAATAATCGATTCTTTTGGAATTATGTTCGTATATTCTTACCTCTAATAATAATAATAATAATAATAATAATAATAATAATAATAATAATAATAATGATTTTGTTATAACATTAATCACTTTTACAGGTGCGTCGTATTGAGTTGTATACCGATTTACAAATGAACGTCATTCATTTTGGAGAATCTGAATATCCCGTATTATATACTATTAAATCCCGTGTCCAGAAACAAGCTACACGACCTTTGAAAGGTTGTAACGCGTACCGAGCGAAAATTATTGCAGAGCTCCAAGCAGCTTATTGCGAGCCGAGTGAGCCGCGGCGACGGCATTAGATCGTCCCTAAATCGTAAATGCTCGATCCGGGATTAGCCGAGATCGCTAAGGCAGTAGTGGCGTGGCGAACTCGAATCGAAGGATCGCGGGTTGGAATCCCACCTCGGGCATGGATGTACTATTTGTGATTGTCGTCTCACCCTGCATTATCACCCTATCACTTCATTAAAGAAGGATTAATCATTCCTTCCGCGAGCAGGTGGCCCTTGCCCTTAATGGGATGTGCGGTTGGATAAAATAATAATAATAATAATAATAATAATAATAATAATAATAATAATTAATAATAGTAATAATAATAATTGGAATGTAGCAGTCCCCACTGAAACCTGGATCGAAGCCAACAGACCTGACATAATATGGATTGATAAAGCTTCACGGAAAGGGAATTTAGTCGACATATCCCTTTAGACCGAAATATAGTTGCCTCTGTTGCCGAGAAGAAGCGAAAATATCTGGCTTTGGCTATTGAACTGAGCGACTTGTGGCTGTTAGTATCTGTTGAAGTAGTCCCTGTGGTCATCTCTGCAAGCGGGCTAGTATCAGAAAAACGAATTTCATCGTCTGCAAGGCTTGGCCTTAAGAACTGGCACATTCAAACAATGTAAAAGGCTGTTCTCCTGAGTACTGCACGCATCACGAGGAAATTTTTATTGTTTTAACAACGTTGAATCCGGACCGCCCGAGTTTGCAAGCAAAGCAGGCACCTTGGTTCTACAAAGGTCCCGGTGTCTGCTGCAGGCACCTCGCTAAGTGAGAGACGTGAAAGAAATAACAATAATAGCAATAATAATAATAATGATAATAAACAGAGAAAAAACGAAAATATCAACCACTGGCTGTCAAATTAAAGGATATGTACAGACTCCGAGTAGTAGAGATAGTACCTGTGGTGGTGTCTGTAAATGGTGTAGTCACGAAGAACTGGCAGAAAGCTAGAGAAATTCTACAATTACAACAAAAACATATGAGAATTATGCAGAAAGCTGCTTTACTTGGTACAGCGAACGTTGTCAGGAAATTTTTGAGTTTTAATTGAGGGATAAATAACCAGAGAAGTTAATGCCTCACTAGAATATTGTGAAATAGATTGCAAGATTGAGAATTGAGAATAATTGTGAAGTGCTTGATCTGTAGACTCTACCTTCTTTGTACCTCCATAAATATTGTACAGACAAATTTTGTCTTGGGCAGTAACCCCGACATCTTTTGTACTAAAAATGGATAAACAATAATAATAATAATAATAATAATAATAATAATAATAATAATAAACCGAGCGAAGTGGCTCAGTGCGTAGCGCGCTGACTTCGTAATCGGGAGGTCCGGGTTCGATTCCCTGGCCGGCCATCCTGACCGCGGTTTTCGTGGTTTCCCTCGGTCATAAGGCGAATGCTGGGATGGTTCAAAAAGTCCACGATCACCTTTCACCTTCATCCCGCTCATCCCACCCACCACACTTCAAGGCGTAACAACCTTGTCGTATTCCAAGGATACAGCTGAAAAGCTGATCCTGGAAGAATTACACACGTTAATCGTGTAGCGTGTTCAGTAATGGCCTATACGTTAATAATAATAATAATAATAATAATAATAATAATAATAATAATAATAATAATAATAATAATAATAATAATAATAATAATAAATACTACTACTACTACTACTAATAATAATAATAATGCGTGGGAGCGCGTGGGAAGCGGGGGGGTGCACGGGGCGTCGCGGGGCGTGTTTGCGAACGGGGCGAAGCGAAGCGCTGGCCTGAGGAGAGCTCGTTAGGGCGACGTGCCGCTCGCGCTGCGGTGGCTGCAGCTAGCGCTCGCCGACCCCGCCGTCGCGTCGCCCCCCAGCCTCTCCCCACGGATTCTCGACACCGCCCGCTTCCTACAAGTACCGGCAGCGTATAAGCGACTCTGACAGTTCGATATTCTGTTGCCGCACGTTACTACGCTCATGGTATCAGTACGTGACGGATAAGTGAAATATTAAAACATGAACACTCACTATGTCTTGATGAAATGTTTTTGACATTCGCCAAAGACGAACCTTATTGCTTCTGCGACTTCGTGTGAGCCAGATGAGAGGAATCGCTGAACCTTAGCTGTGAGAAAGTAAACAAATCTTCGCAAGTTCAGTGCTTCAGAGCAGGTCACATTACGTACCGCAGCATGTGACGAGAGAGAGAGAGCTGTCAGAGTCGCTTATACCCTGCCGGTACTGTTGACACCGCTCTCATTCTCATATTATTCACACCGCACACGTCCTCGCCATCGCCCTGCTCTCGCCTTCTCCTAGTCCCCTACAACGTTTTCTCGCAACGCCCACATACCCACCACCCACTGACTCTCGCCTTCGCCGTCTCCCTGTTACCCTGCCTCGAATTCTCGTCACCACCCACTTCCTCGCCCCCACTCTCTACCTCGCCTACTCCATATTCTCTACCACGAATTCTCGACATTGCTCACTTCCTCGCCACCTCCCCCACTCACGCCCTCGTCTCCTCTCAGTCCCCTGTCTCGTATGCTTATCACCGCCAAACCTTCACCATAGTCCTCCATCTCGCCTTTGCCCCTACCTTCTTCCAGTTCCCATCGGCAAGGGTGTCTCAGGATATCAACTGATGTAGTTCGGGTCCTCTGACCTAGACAGGATCCTAGGGTTCTAATCGCGTGATAGGATTTTTGACTCTAGCTACATAGCGAGGTCGAGTTCGGGCGCTGTTTGGAGAAGAATTCAGGGGCTGGCTGTGGTTTCTCCGATCAACACTTGGCGAATATCCGCCCAGTCCCCTAACAAACGGGCCTCGGACCGCGCGTGATCTTTCCTTCGTCTTCCTTGCCCTATCCTCACCCCTTACGTACACACAATTACACTCACATGCATTACACTACCACACATGTCGGGAGACATCCGGCGGGAACTTGTCCCGGCTGCGGCAGTACCAGGCTTGTTTGAGATGCTTGGTTGGGAAAAATCCCCTCTAGCAGACGCAGGCCGGCACCGGATCTCGCTATTCAGCTGGGGAATATCACTGCCTTCTACCGAGTTAAAAAATGCACTGCGCTTACGGGATTAATGACCAGTTGCGTCCGAAATCACTAATCAATCGTCCAAGTCCCCTGCTCCGTATTCTCGACACAGCCCCGCTTCCCTACCACACCCACTCTCTTCCTGCCCCTGCCCCGAATTCTGACACTGACCACTTCCTCCCTACCGCCCCCATTCTCACTCGCCTCCCTCCTCACATCCTTGTCACTGCCCATTTCCCTGGCATAGCCTCCTTTCAAGATCCCGCTTCCATTCTCGTCACTGCCCACTTCCTCGCCTACACTCCCACATTTTTCGCCGCCATCCCCCTCTCACACTCACTCTGGCTAACGCTACTACTCTCGTTACCGCCCTCACCTGTCTCCTCGCTGGTTGGGGGAAAATCGCCGCAAGTCGACGTAGGTCCGCTTGCCGGATCTCGCCAGCCAGCGGGGGGAACCCCCGCTCCCCCTCAAGTGGTAAAACATCCTCTACACTTACGAGTCAAATGACTATAGCTGTTGACGCGCCAGATATCACTAATCAATCGATAAACAAAATCCCCGCCAACCCCCCTGGCCACGGTGCTCGATCACACCCTCGACCCCGCCTTCACACTCCGCCTTCGCCTCCGCCCCGCCCCGGCCATCGAATTCACCCCCAGTCTCCGTATTCGTCCTCCCATTCCATCACCCCTGCTCTTACGCCACCCCCGCATCACTAACACCCTCTCCCGCGTCCTCGACCAGGCGCTGATCTTTGACCTCCCCGTCCTCGCTCCTGCTTCTCCTTTTCCGGACCCTTTTGATCAGCCGAAATTGTTTCCGTGTTTCCTGTATTCTTGTTCCTTTTCGCAGTCACTCGAAGGTTAAAAAACTCCCCGCTCTTCATCTCTTTTGATTTATTTCCACACTTGAGAGTCAGTCTGTTACTGTATATTCCGATATTGCTTTCATCCGTTAAAATAATACCCTACTCCTGGTTGACAAATATTCATTTTACAATTTGTCTAATAATTGGCTTGTGATTGACTGCCTCTTTGTTTAGTTATTGGAACACAGTGCATTCCGCTAATAATAAAAAGCTAACGTGTCTTCAAACAAAAGTGTGAAAATGCGACTTGTTTTTTCCAAATGTGCTTACTCGAGAGCTTACATTAAAAGCATGTCTCTTAAAAAGCTCTACCATTCCGAAAGAACATCACGCCCTCTGCTATTTCCTTGTTTTATTTGTAGTTTTCTGCTTCTTACAATTGTTATACTGTACTACCAAGTTTGCAGCACAATCTTACTTACATTTTTGTAACATTTCTGCAACTACCCCTTCAATGGCTGACTTGGTTGACTGGAACCTGACTTGGTTCTCGTTACTTTTTTCTCAACACAACACTGGTAACTTTTAGTCTATAGAACTAACGCACGAACGAAGAAAAATATTGATTCTATTTACTAAATTATGGAAAAAATATTGTACAATTACCTGCAAATATTTTTGAAAAGTCACGAATTAGCCCTACACTGACAAATGAAGCGCATCTTTAATAACACTCACATTCCATATTTTGTATAGTTTCCCTTCTAAAACAGAGGAAATATTACTCACTGTTGACAAATAAAATACATGCTTAGCTATAGTTTCAAATAAAATGGAAACAACTTATTAATTATTGCACACGGAATATACGCCTTCTTATAAACACTTTATACACACACAAAATTGCCTCCGGAATCTTCAATTATTCAAGAATAATTATTAATAGGCCTACTATTATTTAACGACAGATTCATTGTGAGTTATAACAGAATTATTAACTGAATGTGTTTTTGTTTGTTTTTGTCGTAAAATTTAAGTGCGGCGTAATTCCATACGCATGGACGATTTCTCCACTTCTTCTGCTCTTATTTTGGTTGTCCCGCGGGACCATTTTCCGACATTTCGTCGTGTCCCGTTTTTCTGTCGCCCTTTCCTCTCCGCCTGGCGCTGCGAGCGCGCCCTGTAGCGCCCTTCAGCCCGGCCGCCCTCGAGAGAGCGCCCTCGAGTCTCCCTCGCAGCGTTTTCATGCGCTGCCCCGGAGCGCCCGCGCCGCACAGTGCTCCCAAAGCACGTCAGCAACCACTCGACTTGCGTTCCCGGCTTCAGCTCAGGTCCAATTCAGCCGCTGCCTGGAGGAGAATTCTAGCGGCCGGCTGCTCTGATCGTTAGTTTTCCGTGGTTTCTCCGATCGACACCAGGCGATTGTCGGAACAGTACCCTGACAAATGACCCACGGACCGAACGTGATCTTTCCTTCTCTTTCCTTGTACTATCCTCACCTATTACTCTCTCTCTCTCTCTCTCTCTCTCTCTCTCTATCTCTCATACACACACACAATTACACAAACATGCACTACACTACTACATCTCGGCAGACCAGTCGGGAGTAACGAGCTTGTTCCGGCTGGAGAGGGGCGCCTCGCGTGGGCGATACCTGAATAGGGAAAACTCCGCTTGCCTACGTAGGTCGGCGCTGAATCTCATTACTAGTGGGGGAAGAACACGGAAACTCCTGTGGTAAAACATGTACTGCACTCACGGGATTATTGACCATAGCAGTTGCCGCGCTCGAAAACGCGAAATAATCAATTCACGATTTCAACTGACAAAAGTACGCGAACAGTTGCAAAATAATACGAATATCATATACATAAATAATTATCTTACGCTGTTTTATATTGAAGTCTCATTTTGCACGCACGTTTTGAAGGTTTCGTTTTTTTTTCAATTAAAGTGTCAGTGAATCAGTTAATATGACCGTATATACACATGCCACTTGTAACAATACTTTCCTTTTACACCATAATAAAGTACGCGTTCATTCTTTGTATGAATACTCTCTTTCATGTAGTTTAATGATGAATCACAGTTTTCACTGATGAAACGCAGATTTCACAGTTTACAAAAGCTGCGAAACCACGTACTTCAAAAATCCATGACTGAACCGTTTGTAATTCACATCTCTTTCACGCTCAGCATTTCTTATATGACTGCACCACGAAGAAAACACACATTTTGAGATTATAGATTTTTCATTTTTCTTCGACGCACCCGCTGTTGGGCCAGCGTGCGACGCCGCTTTCGCCAGCGCCTTCCACAAGTGTGCTTCACCTGTTTACCAGAAGGTTGCTGATAATGAGGTCCGGGAGGATGTCTTCAAAGCTGAGAGTTAAATTGGGAGGGCAACCGTGTCTGGTGGCTTTTGCATTCGTAAATAATTTTGTGTTAGGACTTAACGAAAATTGGAGTTGAGACATTGTAGAGTAGCTTTAGGGCTCTGTTTTATTTATTAAGGAGTAACAGCTACTTTTTACTCTTTTAGTCGAAACTGAAACAACTTCGTTTGCCTGTTTGGGAGGTCGACGTTCAAAGAAGTCTTTAAGGGGTAGTCGTTGGAATACGAATATAATGATTAGATATTGATTATTTAGGCAGGTTTTATGCATAGAATTTGGTAATGAGATTGATAGTAAGTCGAGTTACATATGCACTCATAAGTAGCTCTGATTAAATTATTTAAAGATAAAAATATCAATTTTGGCTTGGAATTTATATCTTGGTTTCATTTTTTTGTATTATGAAGGAATATGACGTACGCATGGGGAATTACAAATCAATTATTGTATTCTTTGTTTATTTAATTCATCATTATTACAAACTAGCGGAACCCGGCAGACGTTATTCTGCCTTTCCTCTCTTCGTCTCCCCCCTCTTCCCAGCAGAAATGTAATAGAACGCGCAAAACGGTCTTATCATGTAGATTACGGCGTGAGAAACGTTTCTTGTAGACGTTTTGCCTCAAATTTTGGTTTTTACTGCGCTAGAACATTTCGTTTAGGAGTTATTTAACGATAGAGATTCAAAACATCCTGTCTAGTGGGTTGCGGGTTGCATTTGACATGAATATTTAAATTTGTTCTACAGCGTTATCAAGTGGATTTTTTCTGTTTGAACAAAAACTGGCGAAATGTTTTTCATAAAGTAGTAAGCACACTGCTGAAGAACAGCAAATAAAATACTCTCCAATGACCTTCATTAAATTTAAATATTTTAACAAGAGTCTTCACTGCAATAACATATTGTAGTATCTACGGAAACAAAATACATCGTTGTTTACATACCAATAATATAAAAAACTGTTGCTGTTTTATAATGAAACATGTGAATTACAAATATTTAATGGATGGTGGCCTCTTCCATGGAACATTGCTGTCACATTGCATCAGCTGTAAAATAAGAAATGACACAATGAATATGAGAACTCAGTCAGTACGTGCAATATGCTAATACGACGAGTAACACAAATATTTGTTTTTTACGTAAAATTCGAAACAGTTTCATTGTTTTTGTTTTTTCTGAGCTCTGGGTATCTCAAGAAAACAAAAACACTTCTGACAAGACCGGAGGCTGCATAGTTATATTTTAAATTCTGCATGCTTTGAGAATTAGAAATACAGACATAAAATTCTATTTATAGCGATGAGTGTTATCATAAAAAGAATAATGACAATGAATAAAGAGCGAATAACATGAACAAATTGTTTAAAAATACATGAAAAAATACTCATAAATTTGTATTTTTACATCTACGTACGGGTGTTTCATGAACAATATTTTTTTCAAATTAGTCCTTTTGTTTTAATAAATTAATTAGGTAATTAATAAATCGCCTACAATCATGCCTACATAGGTCATCTAGACTAGTGCGTGTATCAATTTATTCAAAAGGTTTATTATTCGATATAATGAAACTGTTAAAATCTGGCGTGAAGTGCGAGCGAATAACGTTAGGAAGAAACACAATCGGCAATTTCTTCTGTCACTTTCTATCTTTGCATCATTGAGTGGTACTATTTTCTAATGAAAAGTAAATACTATAACTTTAAAGTTGGAGAATTTGTGATTTCAAAATTGATCTTTTTGATTTTTTTACATAGATGAGGATGTAATAGTTCTAAATTATATTTTTTTGTTTACAATATTTACATTAAGAGACGTTCTTTGTAAACCCGGGAGGGCTTTTTTTTTGCTTCTTTCGAAACGGGGGTTACAGTTCCATTGATGTACGTTTAGTGTTAGTTTCGTTATTCAATGTTTGCTATTGTTTCTCTTCGTGTTTGGACTACTGTAGGTTAAATACTTTTTTAAATATATTCTAGTCAGTGCAGTCGTAATATATTTTCAAGTCGAGAAGCTTTTTTTACAATAATGCTTGTTCTTCTACAATCTTCCGTAGCTAGTATTATAGACTTAGCAAACACGACGTATATAAGGAACTCTATTAGTTACAAATATTGTTCATGACTATATCATACCTCTTGTTTGTATTTGATATGAGATTATAATGTGTCTGCTTCTAAAGGTGAATCGAACCTTTGTTGATTGAAGTGTGCGCTCTCTCTGCTGTGCAAACTGCCTCCGGGGAGGAGCACGCAGCGAGGCCGCACCGCCGGTTGTTATTGACGTGCCCCGCGCAAATCAACCAAATCCTCTGTTCCCACCGTTGCCTCCAGATCTTCAGCCGTTGCAACCCAACAACACTGAACGTTCGCTGTCTACTTCACAGCCGTCGCTACGCCGGCCGTCTCCGCCTCTTCATTTGCTCCGACGTCTCAGAAGTTCTCTCCCTCAGACGGCAACTGCGACCGTGCTCCCGCGTTCCTCTACGGCTTCATATACTTCTCGAATCTCCTATAGCCGTCTCGGGTCGGTGCCTTTGACACCGTAGCGGCCGCAGCGCTAGAGCGACCTCCTTCCAACCTCGGCTCCAGGCGACCCAGTTAGTTAATTGGGGCTTCTGACATCAGCATAGTCTTATTAACGTCGGAATTAATACTTACAGGTGACTTGCTTCGTCACCTCTACCATCGTATCCTTGACTCCATCCTGTATTTCCGAATTTTTGTATGTATCGTGGCCGCAATGATTTTCGTACACTCTCCACTCGCTCCTGCCACCACCACCCCATCCCCACCGCCACTCCCGACCCCCCCGCCGCCATAACCGCTGTAGCCACCGCCACCCCTACCACCACCGCCAGCACCTCCACATCCACTACCACCATCACCACCTTCATCACCATCGTTACCACCGAAGAACTGCAACTTCAACTCACATTATCCCCTTTAATCTATCTCATCTCCGGCGTTGCTTTTAATTACCTCCTACTGTTCGTATTAGAATTTTCCCCCGAGTGTTTCTGTATTTACCATTTCTGAAGTTACCCCCTACACGTTCTCTTCTAAAAAACATGCGTGTTCTCTTCTACATCTTTCAGGATCGTAACTTACGGCCGGAATCCCCAGCTGGAATCTCCATCACCAGTCCCAAACTTTTAACAACTGGCACATACAGTCATCGTCGCCACCCGTTTTCCTCCACAAACTCCGCATCTGCCAATTGTTCTTTCCAATAACTCCTTTTTCTGGCAGGCCCTCAGAATCACAACAAATTGACTTCCGCTCCGGGGCACTGTGGCGTAGCTAAAAGTTGTGGGGCTCGAGGGGACTGACGCCCTTAAACACGTGGCAGCGAAGGCAGAATGCGTGCTTCGCTATAGGGACCCCCGAAATGAGGGCGCTGGCGAAACTGGCGGCCCCTGCACACTGGTTTCAGATATCGAAAACCACGCTAAAAGACTAAAATTAATGGTCAATATTTTATTTTTGGTACAGTGAAATCTTGTAAAGGGTGTCTCTTCTTGCACCATTTAGTCAAAGGTAGAGCGTTGTCACATCTATGCCGATGTCACAGTACAATGGTGAAGTTAGGCGAACGTAACGTGTATTGGTATGTGTATTTTTCACAATGTTTTGTATATATGGGTCATGTGTCGAAATGTATTAATTTGGGCTAAATACTTTTACTAGTAACTCTATTAATAACTAAAACATGTACAAACACTTTAATATTAATATATATTTTTTCGCCGGCCATCGCCTGTTCTGTCTATTATAATGTTCGTTTATAGAAAGTTCAAATCTTAGCCTATTCAATCGTATGGCGTCTTTTAGTGCAGCATTGCATATGTTTTCTATCAGTTTGAAATCGGCAAAGAAAAATGAAATCAATAAAAAATGAGTAACAAATCTGTAAAGAATAAAAAATAAACATTCTATGATAGTTTAAAGGTTACATTTGAAAATAAAACAATTAACTCAAATATTCCTTCCTCATCTTATAAATCACCATCACTATTGATGAATTTCAAGTTTAGTACTCAACTATTGATAATCTTTGAAATTATTATTTAATTTCGGGAACATAAACCGAGTATTTGGTTTGCGTACTAATAGAGATTTTCAAAATATTTAAAGATTTTTTGCACGTGTGGCACTGGTCCCAACTGCAGAAAACGTGGCCAAAATATGAAGGTTTGGCTTGATTGGCTTGAAAATTTGTATAGGGGATTAGTGACCGCTGATTAGGAAATTACATTAATTTTTCGGAAAACAAAATGGCGGATCAAAATGTGAGGGTCAAAATTCTTGAAAGTGATTTCATTCACATGAAAATGTGTAAACAGGGGTTCTTGGGGCCGCTGATTAAGATATCAAATTACATTTTCAAACGGATCAATGCACTTTTCGTCCGCATTATTGAATACGTCATTTTGTGTTTGAAATATGTAATTTCTTTGGAGCTGCTTGGCTGTCCGGGAGATGCCGCGTCTTGGTCACAGGTGCAAACATTGGCACCTGTTGGTTGGCACCTGTGCCTAGAGCGCGGCGTGTCCCGGACAGCCAAGCTAGTGACTCTGGCCGCGGAAGCTTACGCTCTCATGTAATTACTTATTCTTAATCAGCAAATTTAAGAATATTTGTCTATAAATTTTCATGCACTTGTAGCAATTTTGGTCTACCGTATCTACCGCCCTTTTCATTTTCCAAAATGTAAATTCATATTCTTAATCAACAATATCGAAAAAAGAACAGTTGCAGTATACCAGATCCATGATACTTCCTCCGGAGAGGAAGTAAAGCCGGCTGTCCCATATTAGTAGATTTACTGCATGTAAAAGATCCTCAATCCTAAATGAAGCTTCTGAGCTAAATTCAAAATCTCCTGTTTCGTCACCCAAGAAATATCTCCTTTCTGCGCTAGTTGGTGAGAGGAGCGTAGCGAAATTTGCATGGTGAGACGGAAGAGCAGGTGTCATGGTCTGAGTCTCGCCACGTAAAATAAGGCATCAATTCAATTCAAGTATTCGATGTAACCATTACAAATAATACGAGAGAGTCTGTTCTATCTTGTTGCACCCGTAGTTGGCCCCCCTAGGCGTCATGACCTGAGTCTCGCCACGTAAAGTAAGGCATCAATTCAATTCAAGTATTCGATGTAACCGTTACAGATAATACGAGAGAGTCTGTGCTATTTTGTAGCACCGCTAGTTGTTTTTGCCTTGTGTAAGTTCCGCGCGAAGGTTTTTGCTGCTGTGACGGGCCTTCGACATGCGCCAGCAAGGGAGCCCCTGCGGGCGGGAAGGGGCAGTCGGATTAATTTCGAAGGCTACGCTCGTTCTACACAGGGCGCTCTTGAATAGGAATTTCCGGGAATCTCTGTAAAGAGATGCGATACCGATGCCAGAAAGACTACGCAACTTGTGCCAGTTTCGCCCAGCTCTCGGGAACGGGACGGGTTGCTTAGCGTTAGATTTGCTGATGAGGTGAAGAAAGACATGGTTACTCTCTCTGTACAGAACACAATAGTTTGATGTTTGATACGAGTGGTAAAAGTAATATTGTATTTTGCGAGAAGGGAAGGTTTTGAACAGGAGGACGATCACGATAGGTCCAGTAGGACAATTTATATGCAAATTAAAATACTTTTTACCACGTGAGTCACACACATTTACTTTCTCGTTACGGAGTAGATAGAAAGTTATGTAATGTTGCGCGAAAACTGCGAATTTTCGGTAGGAAAACTCTTATTACCGGGCCCTGGTACCAAAAAAGTGGATAAATCTTGTTCCTAAATTTAAGGGGGAAATCGTCTAATAAGTGATGTAGTCAGAATCCATGTTTTGTGGGTCCTTGATGCCGATAAATTGAATAACAGCAAAACAGCTATCTGTCCGTCTGTCTGTCGGTCTGTGAACTAAGCTAGCGGCTAAACCGTTCAAACCGATTTTCTCCAAAATTGCTATTCCTCTATCGATTTGGCTGATATCGCGGCCCCTTCAATCTAAAACTAATATTTTAATTTTGGGGGTTCTTTACATGAAGCCCCTGGGACATTTCAAAAGTTCAAAAAATGGCTCCATCGTTTTTGATTAAATTTTATTATTGGATAGTGTGAAAGACTTTTAAGAGAATGGCGCATATCTCATGTTCATTAAAAACTTGATTTTTCAAAAACTGCAAACATTAAAAATTTTTTGGCGTCTTACGAAGATAGAGATTTTCTTCCCTTAATGAAATATGTTCCTTAAACGTAGATTTTGAAGTAAAGTAATATCCAATTTTTCTAAAATTTGAATATATTTCGAAGATTTTGTGTGAAAGTACGTGCTGTTTTAGAACCACTAGATAGTCTTACTGACTTTAACTTTGTTTTAATTCAAGTGTACAAATAACTAAATATATCTTAATGTTACATTAAAATCAATTGTGACTGATCAAACGAGAGTATTTTGTTTTCTTTGTTGCATTCATAGTTTTATCTGAACATTTCAGCATCGTCTCTCTTTTAGTAGTTACGTTAAAAATTGAACTTCAGCATACTGTCCATTCTCTAAAGGTAACCGCTTTTACTAATGGTTGTCTATAACATCTGTTGGCGATGTTGGAAAACACCCTTTCGTAAATCACCATATCTGTCTTTCAGGAGACTATAAGTCCTAATTAGGCAATCGGTATCCCAATTTGGATCGACAGCAACTACGGTAATGATCTTCGCATGTAAAATTAACATATCCAAAATTCTCGACAAATGCATATTTTAACTTTAAATGTGTGTTAGTTCTCTCAGATACTGGCCCGCGTTGAAAAAATATACTCTTTGGCCATCTGACTAAAACGGGAGGAGAGCCCTCTACTGTCCTATTATCTCGGGGCGCCCCGCCAGTTTCACTGCATCACGCTTCAAAACGATTATGAAGAATGCATTATTGGCATTGTTAAATGATTAACATTTCTTTACTCGCGGAATTGGTAGGGATGCGTTTACATCCGATGAGTATTTGAATACTCTAGCCGTAGATAACCAAAATGTGATAGTAACGAGAGAAAAGATAAGAGAATATGTTCTGTACAATGCAATTTGTTCATAAAATATTTTTATTCACAATATGTTCTGTAATGTGCCAAATAGTGATGTAAGAGAATCAATAAGCAATCAAAGCCAGCTGTGTTTATCTCAGTACCAACAATGCCGCTGATTTTGCATCGACTCTGATTGGCAGATCCTAGGTTTTGATTTGCGACGGTGGTAGATTTTCGACACTAACGAGATAGCTAGGCCAAATTCTGGAGAAGAATTCTAGCGGTCAGCTGCTTAGGTCGGTGGTTTCCCGTGGTTTCTTCTATAAATACCACGTGAGTCCCAGAGCAGTAAACACGGACAATTAAACGGGCACCCGATCTTTCCTTCCTCTTCCTACATTACACAACCTCAAATGTCAAATGTCAAATGTCGGGAGTTTGAATCTTTGAATGGTTCCAACTATTACAAAAATACAGTTTGTTATGTGCTGCAAAAATGTTTGTTTCTACAAGCTGATTTAAAACCTAGACGAAGTAAAATTAGAAACCGTTGGAATATAGAAGCTAAAATGAGTGATATATAGAATATATTTAATTAACTTATTGAAAACTATATTAATAATATTATAAATTATAAAGTAATTCTATTATAACAGAAGTAGTCGATAGAAACTATTTTTGTTTGAGATTTGAAGCTTAATTGTGTACCAACCTATATTGGAAAACCCAGATGTGAAATTTGGATATTTCAAACAATGGGGTGCAAAATTTATTTTAAGATCGAGAAGTCTACTTGAGTTAACAAAATAACACAGTGTACTCTGAAGTGTAAATTCTCTCTGGGGAGAACGTGCTTTGTTTATTGATCGAGAACGGAGTTCTATATTTGAAGCAAAAGCGAAGAGAGAAATAGAATAAACTCTTTCGTGCTCTAAATGAAACCAGACTCATTCTGCAGCATAAAACACGGATAGCATCATGATAATGAAGGACCTCTGAAGTTGTTTTACCATCTCAGTTGTAATTCAAAGTTAAAAATCCAAAAATCGCATTTGTATAGAGTTTTATGTCAACACGTTGATGG
The DNA here is from genome assembly GCA_038098605.1 of Gryllus longicercus. NCBI lineage: Eukaryota > Metazoa > Arthropoda > Insecta > Orthoptera > Gryllidae > Gryllus > Gryllus longicercus. Next base: position 2,117,115 of record JAZDUA010000146.1, on the reverse strand, counting down.
TTTAAGTCATTTTATATCGTAACATTTTGCTTCGTATTCTGAATATTTTTGCAATATGCCAAGAAAAAAAAAAGGTTTTATGAATTAAGTCAGATGGCCATAGAGACTGATGAAAGTCATCGAAAGGCGGCTCTCTAAATATATAGTAAGTTGATGGAGATGACTTCTTTTATTTCTTCACACCTAATACTAGAAGTTGTGCTAGTAATATTAGATTAGATTTATTACTAATTAAGCAAATAAGTGTAAGAACTTGGTGGCAGAATACACTAACTTAATATTACAGAACTTAACAACTTTACATAATTTACAAAATAAAATGAACATTTCATCGTGGAAGCATTCATAACATTCCACCTCAACACACTTCACTTCACCTCTCTGCGGATCACTGAGCTGTAATGTCTTTCTTACACACTCGTTTTCCTCGACTTCACAACGCCACACTTAGAATAATTAATAATAATAATCACAATAAAAATAATACTGATAATACAACTTACTTTATACGAGTATAGTAGACTAGTAATGTAATAACATTAAAGATATTTGTAATAGACATATCAACATCTAGGAAACAACTTTATTTTTAAATTTGCCCAGGATCTGAGGAAAGGGATCAAATATTGTCACAAGCACACCGTTCCAATCTCTAATAGTTCGATTCGCGAATGAATATATCTTAACGTCCGTTTTCTGAATTCTTGTCTGAATTTTATGTATGTGATCTGCTCTGCAGAAATATGTAGGATTCCCTAATTGACTACTGGACGTGCTGGTGATTGTCCCTTCAACTTTCGTGATCATCCTATCACCTCATAATTTATAATTTAAGGATAATAACCTTGAAATAATTATATGCGTCGCCATTGCCAACAATATTATTTATTAAAAAAGCAGCTTTTGATGGCTTAGCCATCATCATCAGTTTTATGCTGTATGGAAGCCACATAAACGACTACCTAATTTAATAAATAATATTGTTGGCAATGACGACGCACATAATTATTTCATTAGTAATGCCAATGATAACTCACCACAATGTCTATATCCTACAGCTAATAACCTTGCCTAAAACAATGGAAACAGCCGAAAAAACTGTTACTCATCGCAAGTACAGCCACGTTAATATTCGCGGGAAAAATATGACTGGACCTCGAATGGTCCAAGTTGGCCCATATTCGCATTCAAAATAAAAAAAAAACAAATTGAACGTACAAAAACAACGTCATACCAACAGTCACATCTTTTTACAATTTTTAGGAATACAATTAGACAGTAATTTGAGCTGGAAAAATCAAGTAAATTTCGTTATGGGGAAAGCTTTTACATTTCGTTATGCGGATCCTAAATAGGAGTACAGTGAGAAGTAAAGAATTAGCTTATGTGTCACTAGTGCGACCCGTGTTAGAATATGGCGCGGTATGTTGGGACCCGTACAGAATATCGCAACAAGGTAATCTAGAGAAGCTCCAGCGCAGGGCATCAAAATTCACTTTCAAGGTTACAAAAAAAGTAGTGTATGGGAGTCATTCGAAAAAAGGCGGATTAAGATGCTATGTACAAAGCATACACAGGCTATCCGCCTTGGAATGAAATTTATCAGTCGTCTAGGAAAACCTACATACTTCGGTAGAACGGATCACGTGCATAAAATTAAGATACGAATACAGAATACGGACGTTGGGAAATTGTCATTCTCAAACCGAACTATTAGAGACTGGGACAGTTTGCCTGCGACAATCTTCAAACCCTTTCCTCAAAGCTTGAAAAAATTTAAAAATAAATTAGTTTTCTAGCTATTTATGTGTATTTAAAGTCTATGTATTACTGTTAAGTTTCTACTGTTAAATTAGCAGTATTTCCTAATAAATACGTTTGTTTAATTGTTATTATTTGTAATAGTTCTATTATTATTATTATTATTATTATTATTATTATTATTATTTGTATTATTATTATATTACTATTTATTTAGTGCAGTGCAGTGTTGTGTTCTGAAGTGGAGAGAAAGCAATGTGGAAGAAATGCATCACAGTCAAGTACAGCGCAGTGCAGCGAAGTGAAGTGATGTGTAGTAAGGCATGCGAGGTGACATTTTGTACAATATTATATTAATTATTGTTTTTAATTAACTACTACCTTGTAAATTATTGTCAGCTAAATTCACGTAAAGTTTAGATATTCTGCCACCAAATTTCAGGTACTTAATTGCCGAATTAATAGTAAGTGTAAATCTAATCTAATGTAGTCTGCAATGGCTTCGTTGGTTGGCATGGCCGCGCGCGTGCCGGGAGGCGCTTCCGTCTGGCGGTGGCTGGCGCCGCGGCCCCACACGTCGCCCGGCGCGTCGGACGCCTTCCGCGAGCGCGCACGGCATGCCAACGAGCGACGGGCGCTGCCGGGCGGCAGGTGCGACACTCGCTGTAGCTTTCTTCCGGCACAGGTTTCGCGTGGACCTCGTATTGCCCACAGACACTATGTGATTATTGTTATATTACTATGTACGTAGTGCAGTGTTGTGTGATGAAATGCATCACAGTTAAGTGTAATACAGTGCAGTAAAGTGAAGGGATGTGTAGTAAAGCATGCACGGTGAAGTTGTGTACTATTTATTATTAATTATTGTTTTTAATTAACTACTATCTTGTAATTTATTATTAGTCAATGTAAGCTAAACTCACGTAAAGTGAAGATACTCTGCCACCAAGTTGAGGTACTTAATTGCAGAATTAATGAAAGTATCCGGAGCTGAAGTCCTTCCCTCTCTTGATTTGAACAGTGATCATATTTCATAAGGTTTTACGACTAGGAACTTGTTAGGGATATCGTGAAATCAAAATGAAGTCGTTTAGAGAAAAAATACGAAAGCGATGAGAAAGTTCTGTTTCGAGTACGGGCCATCCTTTATGAAATTACAGGTCTCGAGATAATATACGTAGTGGTGCTGTGTCGAAATATAAATTTGGGACAAATTAGGGGCCAGAATCTGGAAAACACATTTAAGAATCTCTGAGCCACGCTGAGAGAGCCCGACTTTCTCGAGCGATTGAACGTAAATTTTTATTTCTTCACACCTAATACTACAAATTGGGCTAGTAATATTAGATTAGATTTATTACTAATTAAGCAAATAAGTGTAAGAACTTGGTGGCAGAATACACTAACTTATCCTTTCTGAAATTACGGGTCTCGAGATAATGTACTTGGTGGTGCTGTGTCGAAATATAATTTTGGGACAAATTAGAGGCCAGCATCTGGAAAACACATTTAAGAATATAGTTTCTGAGCCACGCTGAGAGAGCCCGACTTTCTCGGGCGATTGAACTTAATTTTTTTCGTTTTGTATTTTGTTCCGTGGTATCATTTGCAGGAAACAGTGTAAAACAGTTTTAGAGAAAATACGGCTCCAGGGAAAAACAGTCTGAGTTAACGTTCGATTTCAAAAAGCTTGCCAATGAGCGACGGGCGCTGCCTTGCGGCAGGTGCGACACTCGCTGCAGCTTTCTTCCGACACAGGTTTCTCGTGGACCTCGTATTGCCCACAGACACTATGTGATTATTGTTATATTACTATGTACGTAGTGCAGTGTTGTGTGATGAAATGGAGAGAAAGGAATGTGGATGAAATGCATCACAGTTAAGTGTAATACAGTGCAGTAAAGTGAAGGGATGTGTAGTAAAGCATGCACGGTGAAGTTGTGTACTATTTATTATTAATTATTGCGATATGAACACCTTGGTTCCAGGTTATTCATTATTTTTTTTCCATCCGTGATAGGTATTTAATTATTTTAAGATCTCATTTTTGCTGAATTCCCTGAATTTTTGAAATTTGCAAAAGTTACCGATAATGCGAGAAAGTGTATGTTGTATCACCACTAGTAATCATTTGCAGGTTGCAGTTGGGAGAATGTTCAATGAGAGATATATTGAATAACAAGCATGATTTTCGGATGATAACGAAGTACTTTCAGTGGCGCAATTTGGATTTTTGTACTGGACTTGTGTGTGTCTATATGTGTGATGTTTTGATGTACAAAAAATCATCTATTTTATATGCAGATTTATAATTGTTGCAACTTATTAAATTGAGATATTAAATGAATTTCGTTATTAGAGAAAATTAGTAAAACTATTGATTATGCTTCGTCGGAGATGGGAGCTGAAGTCCTTCCCTCTCTTGATTGCAACAGTGATCATATTTCATAAGGTTTTACGACTAGGAACTTGTTAGGGATATCGTGAAATCAAAATAAAGTCGTTTAGAGAAAAAATACGAAAGCGATGAGAAAGTTCTGTTTCGAGTATGGGCCATCCTTTCTGAAATTACAGGTCTCGAGATAATGTATTTGGTGGTGTTGTGTCGAAATATAATTTTGGGACAAATTAGAGGCCAGCATCTGGAAAACACATTTAAGAATATAGTTTCTGAGCCACGCTGAGAGAGCCCGACTTTCTCGGGCGATTGAACTTAATTTTTTTCGTTTTGTATTTTGTTCCGTGGTATCATTTGCAGGAAACAGTGTAAAACAGTTTTAGGGAAAATACGGCTCCAGGGAAAAACGTCTGAGTTAACGTTCGTTTTCAAAAAGCTTTTGTCGTGTGAGCAACAGTTTTTCGGGCATGTGATATGAGTTGTTTTGCATATTGTACTTACTTGTATTGGAATAAGTGAACTCTATATTTCAATTATTTTGACACTTCTAGCATGGGTCATTGTATGATGTACAGAACAAGCCTTATGTGTCATTTATCTCATGTTGTAGGTGGAGTGAACTGCCATAAACAAAATTCAGGCTCTATTTCTACCATCAGCGATTTTTAAATTAAGCAGTTTAATGAAAAAATATTTTTAATGAAGAAGTCTTAACTCCGCCCTTTAATGTGAAAGCAATTTACAATTAATTTTGCGCAATTTTAACGATAGGTTATCAATTTAGCAAACTACGTTTTCCAGAAGTGTCATATTGGAAAATTATTGTTTTAATTAATGAAGTATTTGCTGAATTCAAGTGTAGTTTCAAGCTCTACACTTCATTCTAAAATACGGTTCTGTACATGGAAGGTCGAATTGGTGCTTTATGGCTGATACACGTAGTTATCTTAGAAATGAATCGTACCTTAAAGAGGTAGACAATATTGTCACCATGAAGACAGATTATTAACATTTGCTGAAATAGTAAATGTCTGATATTTAAGAATAGAATGACCTTCGAACTATACATGCTATGGACGATTTTTCTTCCTCTTTATTAAACATGTCCGCAATTTTACTTCGAAAATTTATTAAAGATTCATAGGAATGTATCAATAGAGCAATTTCTGAGTGTCTAAACGGCTTAAATTACGAAGATGTTTTGAAGATTGAAATATTTCAGTAGAAGATAAATTCCAGGAAAACGTGGCTGTCATCATATAATTCATATTCATATTTACATTATGAATTTAATCTTTAACATTCCCTTCCGTAGTCTTTCAACGTAATGTTTACATTGTACAAAACGAAATAGAGAAACAGTTTACCAAACGACTGAAACAAAGGATAAGCTTGCCAGCCTGCATAACCGAGGTCGTTAAGGCTGAAGGGCCGTAGCTGCCTCTGCTCGAAAGGTCGCGGGTTCGAATCTCGCCTCGGGCATTGATATTTGTGTGTGTTTGTGTTGCTCTAACATGTTGTCCCTATAGTTTAAATATCACAGTGGTCGCTATATGACCACAATGTTGTAAAGCGACTTCAGAAAAAGGATAAACTTTCACGGTCATGCAGCTAACTTGTAACCTGTACATCGTTGGCGTATTTTAAGAGGAGTAATGGAATTTATCGTTGGCCAATTTTAAATACAGTGCCATTTCTAAGTTTTTAATTGCCGATTCTTTCAACGTTTTGCGGGGCGAATGAAGCCTTCTGCGGGGCGGAGTTAGCTCGTACACTGTCGCCGGCCTCTCGGGTGTGCACTGTGCTTTATTGATCTAAAGGGCTGCTGGGCGACGGGCTAAATTTATTCTTTGAATTTAATCTTTAAATTTATTCTTTGATTTTAATCTTTGCTTTTAATCTTTGAATTTAATCTTTGAATTTAACCTTTGAATTTAATATTTGAATTTAACCTTTGAATTTAATCCTTGAATTTAATGCTGCCTTCCATGGTCTTTTAACATAATTGTTACATTGTACAAAACGAAAGAGAAAAAAGTTTACAAAACGACTCAAAAAAGGATAAGCTTGCTGCGACTATGCAGCCAAGTGACGAGTGTCACATGCACCTTGTTGGCGTATTTTAATGGCGATGACGGAATTTCTCTCAGGCCTGTTTTAAATACAGTGCCATTTCTAATTCATTACTCAACTTGTTTAAATCGCCGAAAATACTGCCAACGTTTTGCGGGGAGAATGAAGCCTTCGGCCGGCCGGAGTTAGCTCGCACACTGTCGCCGGCCTCTCTGGTGTGCACTGTGCTTTATTGAACTATCGGGCTACCAGTCGCCGGGCTGAATTTAATCCTTGAATTTAACCTTTAAATCTAATATTTGAATTTAATCCTTAAATTTAATTTTTGAATTTAATCTTTGCTTTTAATTTTTGTATTTAATCTTTGAATTTAACCTTAGAAATTTAATCTTTGAATTTAACCTTTTAATTTAATCCTTGAATTTATTGCTACCTTCCACGGTCTTTTAAAATAATTGTTACATTGTACAAAACGAAAGAGAGAAAAGTTTACAAAACGACTCAAAAAAAGGATAAGCTTGCTGCGACTATGCAGCCAACTGACGAGTGTCACTTGCACCTTGTTTGCGTATTTTAATGGGGATGACGGAATTTCTCTCAGGTCAATTTTAAATACAGTGCCATTTGTAATTCATTACTCAACTTGTTTAAATCGCCGAAAATACTGCCAACGTTTTGCGGGGAGAATGAAGCCTTCGGCCGGCCGGAGTTAGCTCGCACACTGTCGCCGGCCTCTCTGGTGTGCACTATGCTTTATTGAACTATCGGGCTACCAGTCGCCGGGCTGAATTTAATCCTTGAATTTAACCTTTAAATCTAATATTTGAATTTAATCCTTAAATTTAATTTTTGAATTTAATCTTTGCTTTTAATTTTTGTATTGAATCTTTGAAAGATTAACCTTAGAAATTTAATCTTTGAATTTAACCTTTTAATTTAATCCTTGAATTTATTGCTACCTTCCATGGTCTTTTAAAATAATTGTTACATTGTACAAAACGAAAGAGAGAAAAGTTTACAAAACGACTCAAAAAAAGGATAAGCTTGCTGCGACTATGCAGCCAACTGACGAGTGTCACTTGCACCTTGTTTGCGTATTTTAATGGGGATGACGGAATTTCTCTCAGGTCAATTTTAAATACAGTGCCATTTGTAATTCATTATTCAACTTGTTTAAATCGCCGAAAATACTGCCAACGTTTTGCGGGACGAATGAAGCTTTTCTGGCCGCTCGCACGCTCTCGTCCGCCGCGCCGGCCACTGGTGTGTACTGCGCTTTATTAAACTACGGGCCGCCGGTCGCCCGGCGCGCGTCGCCTCGCCCGGCCGCTAGGACGTCCTCCGTCAAAGCGACTCGTTTGCTGTCGGGACGGCGCGACGCTTTGTAGGCGAATGGAACGGCCTTTTTTATGTGTCATTCGTGATGTTGTCCTGCGTCCACTGTGCACTTCAGCGAAAACGAACGTCTGTGTGTAGATGTTAAAGTTGCAATGTTAACCGAAGGTGGTATTAGTGACGTGTTGCATAGCTGTGTAAATAATGCTGTATGTGCGGCATGCTGTTCTCGTGGGAACACGTATTTGGCGAGTGAAAATCACATCTGATACGTTACTGCTCTTTGTAAAATAGTTTGCATTTGTTTTCATTTTAGACGAATTTATACATTATAAGGTATAAATTACATAATGAGAACAAACGCATATTAAACTGTGCTTAAATTTAGTGTTGTCTTTAATAAATTACGATAGTCTGAAATTAGAAAGTATGGTTTTGAATTTTACTTCTGTTTGGCAAATGAGTTTGAGTTGCCCTTCGATAAGTAGCTTTTCTTTTGAGTTGGTTTATAATCATCAACATCTTGTGAAATTACTGAACGTTTAATATTCACGAAATGTATCATATTCAATTTTTTCTTCACATTGGATTTACTAAACCCTCACGTATGATGTAAGGTGATTATCAAACGAAACATTAATTAATTGCCTTGTATTTCAGGATTATCAACACTAAACTGTAATGTAGTCAATTCCATGCGTTGGTTTTGTAATTCACGGATGAAAGTTGTTTTTCGCTTCGTAATATATTGCGTTAGTTCAAAATTTAAAGAGCAGGAATGCATCTAATACTTACAGTTTTGTAGATAATTATCTGATAAGTGTTGTGACGCTGTCGTGGCCCTTTCTTTCCACGGCATTGTACAAAAACAATGGAGTATTATCTCTTGGATTGAAGAGTGCTGAACGATATAGTTTATAATGATATCCTTGCCACGTTATTAAGCGCTCATTCAAAATAGAAGTACAGAACATGAAAACGCCCAAATCGCTCTGGTAGCTCCTAATGGCTTTTTGGCGTTCTTCTCATGTTCTACTCAGCATTTTTCCTGACTATTTCACTCATGAAATTTGAGCCATCAGTGTGTACGTATTGAGACCAAACCAACGAATCGGGACGACTTATCCATGCAAAACTATCAGGTATTGATTATCAACTCCTGCCCACACTGAACCAATATGCCGCGAGATGGAGCTTTTCGATTGGTTGGTTGATGCAGGCAGCAATGCATGTAGTAAGCAAAGAATGATACATGTAGTAATTGGACATATTAAAAAAATCGTTAAAATGTCAGATTTACTTGCATGATGTGTATTAATTAACACATTTCATTCGCGAAATAATTCTATGAAATTCCACTCGTGCTTGGGAAATTCTCAGATAAATGCCTTCAACGCTTCGTGACTTCGGGAATTATCGACTATTTCAATAGGGAATTAAATACCATCGTTTGTTTAATATTATATACATTCATTTTTCAACAATAAATTAACAATTCTTAAAGAATGTGTCGTAATAGAAATGGAGAACGCGAATTTTGAAAAATATTTGATATTTGAAAAAAAAAAAAAAACTATTGCGCATGTTTCGTAAATTGAAACTTTTGAATTCTTTATTCTCCCTACTGAACCATCAACTTTAAGACTGCGTTTATAATACTTTAATATATTTATGTATTTCTTCTGAAAATCGATATCGAGGATTTGACCAGCTGATCTTAGCTCGGGGGCAGCAATGCCGCGGACTCCGCAGCGGCTCTGACCGGGAAGTCTCCGGTTCGAGCCCCGTTGGTGGCTGAATTTTCAATACTAGCCTTATAGGTAGATCTTCAGCCACTGCCTGAAAGATAATTCAAGCGGTTGATTACTCGGTTAGGCAGTTTTCCGTGGTTCCTACGATCAATACTAGGCGAATGTTGGAGCGGTTCCCTTACGAACGGGTAACGGACCGCGCGCAACCTTTCCTTCCAATTCCAAGTCCTATCCCCTCACTCACTCTCCTCTCCTTTCTCCTCTCGCTCCTCTCGCTCCTCTCGCTCCTCTCTCTCTCTCTCTCTCTCTCTCTCTCTCTCTCACACACACACACACACACTTGCACTAACATGCACTACACTACTACTGCATGTCAGAAAACATGTTGTAGCTACTACACACACACACACACACACGTTAAATAGTAGATATAAAGTCTGTTTTACGGGATTATTTTTTCATTTTTCGACAGTACAGAGAAGATACAGACCAGTCTGGTTGTAATTTGTATGAAAAAAATACGCATGTTTAATTTTTCGGTACAGATTTCATCCAGTGTGACTACCGCACTCCTGGCGGCACTTTACGAGACTCTCTCTGGTTTGCGTGTGCGTGTGGGGCGATTTGTTCATTTTGTATTTGCGTTAGAGCGTTTTGATGTGTTGAATTGAAATGTGAAGTGATTATATATTGAGAAATAAATTATGAACTGTATTCTAATATCGTCGCATCCGTGATCAGTCGCAATATAATCTAACTTAATTTGTTACCACAGATGCGATGTTCAAATGTTTGAACTTCAGCACTATATGCGGCGTCCGGAGGGAGTATTTTCTTCATGATTACGTACAAAGACAGAAATGACCGTGTAAAACGCTGGAATCTCTCTCATACAGTTTCGGCACCGAAATATACTGCGTAGAAACAAACATCATTTTTCTATCCACTTTCTGTACAGAAAAATGATGAAAAAATAATGAAAAAATGACCGTGTAAAATAAGCTTTTAAGTCGTGAGTGTAAAGCTCGCCCAGGACTGAGCGGTGCCCCGGGGGGAGGGGAGATACCCGGGGGAAAAACTTTTATAAACGCAAACTCATATGTAGGTCGTCACCGGATATCACCATACAGCGGGGAAGGAATCACTGCCACTTCCGTATTACATTCAGAACGCTAACTGGACACAATCGCCGCCGTGTATGGACCGGCTGTAGCGCTCCCGAACTTTGCGGTGTTTTCTAGAGTTACTGTCAGTGTTCTTAGCAAGGGTCTCGAGTGAACACCGAGTATTAGTAGAACATGCCGAACAGGACGCCTCTGGCTTTAGCCTAAGCTCTACTACTTCTTGGAGGGCAGCCTTCCTTCTCCGTGCAGCAACGCTACAGCTCATAACATGCAGCAGGGAAATTCTGCTGTCTTCAGGCTCTCGTATCGGCCCACGCAAACGCCCAAAAATAGGTTGGTGCCGCTAAAAATACGGCCACACAGCATAACGTTACAGACCTCATCTCATCATGTACTCGTAATTACGCACAACCGCTCGACGGCTTTAGCGAGAGACGTCAGCAGTGAATCAATGGATACTCTCAAAACTCAGATCGTAAGAAAACCGCGTTAATATTCATTCGTAAAGTAGGCAATTACAAAAAAAGAACTGCTTAGAGAAATTCTGAAAACTATTGGTGATAACTTCACAACTATTAAATAACTCTCAGATTCGAATGTCTATCATTTCACTATGTGACTAGGAAAATAATAATAAAAGTAAATATTAATAATTGGCAGTATCACACATTTCACGATCCTATTGCAAGATCAAAAATGCCATCATACGCAGTATACCAACTGACTATTCCGAAACGTGTAATCGTTAGGGAACTTTCTTCTGTCGAGGTTAGCATCCTGAAGGTTACACGTCTGCCCCGGCAAGTCAAATACCCAAGGCCGCTTCGCGCAATAGACGTTCAAGACTCAATAAAACTCGTACAATTATTTAAAATGACAAAATTGTTTAATTCAAGAGTCTCAGTGAAATTACGAAGAAACAATTGTGCTTTTGTTCGACGTAAACGCTGTCAAGAACTGAGCCACAAGAAATTATTGTAAAGTAGCATTTAAATGTTTATTTTGGGGGAATAACCATGAAACAGGAATTTGTAAAGTGGCAAACAAGCCTTGTAAATGTATCAATTGTAGCGATAATCTCTTGACCTCAGACCAAAGTTGTCCATACTTTATTGCAAGGTAAAAGGAATTTCAACGCAGACCGACCCCATGATTTTCTGTGCTTACGCAACGAGAAATAACAACTCTATTTCACAAGCCACTCCAAATTCACAAGTACTCCTTTTTCCCGAAAATGTTAACAATGTAAATGCTCAAACCGCCTTAGGTGGCTCGTTGGTTAGCGTGCTCGCTTTCCACGGCACACCCCCGGGTTCGATTCCCGACCGGGGCAAAATCATAACTGTGCGCTTTCCTTACAAACGTCCCAGTATACCATATATTGCTGTGTGACGATGAGAAAGCCCACCCTAAGGTTAAGAAGACCAGAATACACGATGGAGTTATGTCTTCGTCCTAACCACACGAACCCCTTATCCCATGGCCGAGAGGCTGGGTCACCGCTGGCCGGCCATGGCCCGTATCGGGCTGTCCAGCCAAGACAGGACAAATGCTCAAACCTCGCAGCGGGCAAACGATTAATATAATTTTCTTCCCAAAACACCTCAGGTCTCGAAAGTTCACACGCGACACTTCCCAACTTCCCACTTCCGAACTAGTTTAATACTTCAATCCCTATTATTCAATCCTATATACAAACGTGTTTTCAATCTTATCTTAATTCCTATAGCTCTAACGTATCCGCCAATAGATAAAAACAAACTTAAAAATTTAATTCTACTAAACTGGAATGCCAATGGCATCTCGACTATAAATGATTTTTTTAAAATTTTTGCTTGTAGAATATATCGATTTTACAGTCATCACGGGAACTCAGTTGGGATTTACTGCAATTTTTGAAGTTCCAGTATGTAAGGATTATAGATCGGACCGCCCCTCAGCGAAGGCTTCTAGTGGAATGACAATAATCATTAAAGAGACTATACTCCATCACCAAGGTCTACTGGCAATCATCCACGGTCTCGAAAACATTGCAGTACTCTTAAAGGATAATACCTCGCTGTTTATTACAATTACTGCAGAGTACAAACGTCCCAAGTATAATATTTAATATCCCACTGAATTCCATTCAGCCTCTTCGTACATTCCATTTCCAACAGGAAATTTTAATGCTGAACACCAACCTTGGGGTTGTAGAACAAATATGCCAAATGGAAAAGCTCTGTCGCATTTTGATCTGAACTCACATTGTAATATTACATCCCCACTCCAACCCACTAACTATTCATCCAGTCAACACATACTGACGGATACACTGGACATTATAGTAAGCAAAAGTTTCAATGGCTCAATTTATCAGTATTCCTAAATGGGGTCAAATTCTGATTATTGTTCTATTCTCATTAACTCTCTGAACCATCCCCCAGCGAGTGACTCAGAAGCTTTCCCAAAACTCATTAATTACCGTATCAAATTTTCAATTCGCTCTATATTGATCCTGCCTCCCTAATAATATTGATATTCTATATTGATCCTGCCTTCCCTTTCTGTACCAACAACATGGAATAGACGAGACCATCGACAAATTTAATGAAATAATTAATGCAACCATTCACAACAATTTCAATGAATTTAAACGTAAAAACTCATTCAAAAAATAGTATTAACCTCCGAAACATTTCATCCTGAATTCAATGAAAAAGAAATGCCAGAATTGTAAGAATGTAGATTTCTACGTCTGAAGAAAACCTTTAATCGATTTCCTCACAAAGTGCACAATGCACTCGAACAATTTATATTTCAAAATTTCAATACACTCTAATTTAACAAAACCTCTTTTAACCTTTAGAAAAATATAGGTACTTTAATAATCCGAAATGCGCTATTCTCTCTTTAGATTGTAATAATAATAGAGGAACGACATTCGAAGATAAATAAAATCTATTGGCAAACGTTTTTGCTAATCATCTAAAGCAAAATCTCATTTCGGACGTAGTAAATGGTGCTCACACAGCTTGTACAAGTGCATGTTTGTTCCTCCGTTCTTCCGGCTTTCGCAGTCGCCTTTCGTGTTTCAATGCCAACGACTCGCCACTGGCGTTGCAGTCCACGCTTATTAGCCAATTCGCATTATATTGAAACCCTTGAAAAAAATCTCAGTCTGATGGCGGCAGGCGCTGCGGCTGCGGTGCTGGTAGCGACGCTCGCGGCGGCTACACCCACGTCCGCCTCCGGTTGCGTCAGCGAAGGGCAGGAGTTGCTGCGCGTTTCCGCCCCGCCCGTTCACCGGCACGCGCCGTCTCCGCCGCGGCTCCGCCCGCTGCCTGCCCCGCCGCCCCCCTTGCCATCACTGCCCCGTCCCCATTCCGCCCAAACCCCATCTCCCAATTCCTGCCCCTTCCCCAACCTGTTTCTGCCACGACTTCGCCTCGCCCCTCCGTCCACCCCGTCTCGTCCCCGCCTCGCCCAGTTATGCGCCGTCCCGCCCCGTCCCGCCCCGCCCCGTCCCGCCCGTCCCGCCCCGTCCCGCCCCGTCCCGCCCCGTCCCGCCCCGTCCCGCCCCGTCCCGTCCCGCCCCGTCCCGACCCGCCCCGCCCCGTCCCGTCCCGCCCCGTCCCGCCCCGTCCCGTCCCGTCCCGTCCCGCCCCGTCCCGCCCCGTCCCGTCCCGCCCCGTCCCGTCCCGTCCCGCCCCGCCCCGTCCCGCCCCGTCCCGCCCCGTCCCGCCCCGTCCCGCCCCGCCCCGCCCCGTCCCGCCCCGTCCCGTCCCGCCCCGTCCTGCCCCGTCCCGCCCCGTCCCGCCCCATCCCGCCCCGTCCCGCCCCGCCCCGTCCCGTCCCGTCCCGTCCCGTCCCGTCCCGCCCCGTCCCGTCCCGCCCCGCCCCGTCCCGTCCCGCCCCGTCCCGCCCCGCCCCGTCCCGCCCCGTCCCGCCCCGTCCCGCCCCGTCCCGCCCCGCCCCGTTCCGCCCCGTCCCGCCCCGTCCCGCCCCGTCCCGTCCCGTCCCGCCCCGTCCCGCCCCGTCCCGCCCCGTCCCGTCTCGTCACCGTCTCCGCCCTATCAATCATCATTACCGTCCCTCTCCTGCCTCGACTGGCTCCCGCCCATGACCTCAGCCGCCATCGTCAACCCACCCGCAACCGCTCTGCCCCCGCACGAACGCCGCCCCGTCCCGCCCAGTCCGGAACCATGCGCTGCGCAAGGAGAAGGCCGCGTGGCCTCGGGGCGTGGCGGGGGCGGTGGTCGGGGACGCGGGCGGGGACGCTGGCGGGGACGGGGGCGGGGACGGGGCGGGGACGGGGACGGGGCGGGGACGGGGGCGGGGCGGGGGCGGGGCGGGGGCGGGGCGGGGGCGGGGATGGGGAGATGAGGCGGGGACGGGATGGGCACGGGGCGGGTAACCGACCGCGGCCCTCGCTCAACTGCTCCTCTCACAGGGGATTTTAGTCTGGTTATACCGTGTAGACGTCGTGTATTTCGGGGCTAAAATCTCCCATTTTGGTAGCCTAAAACGGGCTCTTATAATACATCTAAGCTGTGTATGTACGTCGTAGTGACATAAAAATATAATTTTCACTTACATTTCATTTAAAAAAAATCTGTTTTACACATGAGTAAAAAAAATATAAAAGAAGCACAGACGAAAATGAAAATTCTACAACACGTTGCTTTTATTCTGAATGGTTTTATTGCCATATTTATACATTACGTTGGAACAATAGTCTCTACATTGATTTTGACTTTTTCAATGCAGAGCATATGCTAGGCTCATGCGAGATTTTTATGTAGTACATATTTACGCTCCAGTCAGACATTCTGAAGCTAAGAAGATTCAAATTTGCGGAACAGGCATTTCTAATCTTTTACGGGACGAATAGGCATTTGTTGACTGTAATGATGAAATCGGCTTCATGATTCCTCGATGAATCATGAAATGTGTTGAAACATTTCATGAATCACTTTCCACTAAAATGTGATTGAAAGTGATGAATTATTTGATGTACACATGATTTTTGCTTTCAAAACATTTTTATTCTGTGAATGCTAGACTTTATCTCTTTAAATATGTAAACAGCTTTGTATTTCGAATATTTGTTTACACTGAATAGCAGATAAAATCTAGCCTTTATTGAAGATAAAGAATACAATAAAATTCATTAATCAAATAGAAGCGAATGTTTGGAAATTAAATATTTGTCTGTGAACGGAGCGTATTCAAAAAACAGATTTCATCTAAATCAGCAAAACTAGTTTTATTTATTTATATTCGTTCGAATGTTCGAATATTCGATATCTGCTCGATGTAACAGATACAAACCATTTCAACAGAATACATTTGAAGCAGGGGTTCTCAACCTGTTCCTTTCATCGATATGTACTAAACATTTCTTTTATTACATCGACCTCATTACTTTATTATCTATACTATAAATAGCATACATAATCATGTATTGACAAAGAATTGTGCACAACAAATTCATTTTGTTAAATATCTTGATTTTCAGTATTCGAAAATGCTTCCAGCTCTGAAAAGCTGAACTTCTAATCTTCGTTGATGTGCAAAGGTTACAAGATGTTGAGTATTTTTAACTCACCATAACATTTTTGCGTATTGCGTTTGTCACATTATAGCGTATTGCAGATTTTTTTCCGCGGTAGGGTTCGTTCTGAATACACATTTATAATTTATTGAGTTTTCTAAACCTCCTAAGCAGTTCCGCAGATTCTCGGATGCCTCAGTGCAGAAAACCAAAATGGTCCTAACTGCACAAAATGAAAGTTAAGAGTTTTAAATTGGTATAAGAATAGGCTGATGTCGTGTAGGAAATGAGCAAGGACTGCAATTTGTTTCGTTTTTTGTCGATATCGTCCGCGGGAGTCCTTATTAAAGACCCCTTATTTTGGGTGACCATTGCGATGGAACGGTTACACCTACCGAGTGGCCGTCCATCCTAGGACGGATACGACATAAATGTAATTTTTAATTTATGATATTATTTTATCATTATATCAAAAAAAGAAATTAATTATCAAATTCATTAATCTTTTTTGTGATCTTAATTATTTTTGGGATCTTAATTATACGTATCAACCGCCGGTTCATATTCAGTAACCTGCAATCCACCTCTTGATCATCATTGACCCCCTTCAAACTTTCGTCAACCCCCAGGGATCTGTACCGATGCTGTTGGGATCCCTGATACGAGTACAAAGGAATGCCTAAGAGAGATGCACTTGCTGCAGTGGTTTGCGGTGAGATGGACGTCAGGAAGCAAAGAGGCTGTGAAGTCGCCCTTGGCGACGCAATGTCAGTAACGCGCGCGCCTTGGGCAAGGCAACGGCCCGGCCAGCCAGCGCGCCGGCGGTGACAGTCGCGCGTGCCCGCTCGCCGGCTGCTCTCTCTCTCTCTCTCTCTCTCTCTCTCTCTCTCTCTCCTCTCTCTCTCTCTCTCTCTCTCTCTCTCTCTCTCTCTCCGGCTGCCGATGCCGCTGTCACTGTCAAAGCCTTCCCTGAGGGCGCCGCCACCGCTGACGCAGTTGCTGTCGCTGTCGTCAGCCACTTGCACAGACGCCATCGCTCCCACGGCCATCGCCATCTCCACCGCCCCCACCATCGTCACCACCAACTCCATTGCCCCCATCACTGCTACCGCCACTCCACTGCCACCGCCTATCTCAATCGCCACCGCCATCCCCATCGCCTTCATCATTGCCACCGCCATCTCAATCGTCCCCACCATTGCCATCGCTATCTTCATCGCCCCCACTATTGCCATTGCCATCTCCATCGACACCCAATCATTGCCTCCGCCATCTCCATCGCCCATACCATTGCAACCACCATCTCCACCACCACAATCTCCATTGCCACCGCCATCTCCATCGCCCCCACCATTGCCACCGCTACCGCCACCTCCATCGCCACCGCCACAACCAACGCCGCCACTACCATTGCCATCGCTACCGCCGCCGCCCCCTCTATCTCCACCGCCATCTCCATCGTCTCCACCACCGCCGCCGCTGCTACCATGTCCCCAGAATTTGCTGCAATGCAGATGCAGTCTCTGTATCACGTTACTCGAACCACCTCCGCCACCCCCGATACATTTACCTGCGTTGCTACATGGCCTCCACCACGGCCACCTTTAACCTTACCTTGTTAAAGGCGGCCATGCTTCCACTAGCTTTACTGTTTTACTACCACTTGTGCCTTCGGCTTTCGCCGTTGCCATTGCCGCCGCCGCCGCCGCCACCGCCACCACCGCCGCGCCGTCGTGCCGCTCTGGGGCCACGCCCTGCCCCGCGGCTCTAGCGAAAGTAAACGTGTGCCCCTTCCGCGATCGCCGCTCCGTCGCCTTCGCTGCTGCCACCGCCGCGCTCGCCGCTTCTTTCATAGGGCATTTGCGCCGCGCCATTGTCTTCCGTCGTTGGCGTCCCGTCCGAAACGGCCATCGTCGACTCAATTATTTTCATAATAGGGTTCGTAAATGGCTTGGACGAAAGGTATCGCTCTATTGGAGAGCTGGTGATTTGCGATCTGTGTGTATTGTGCAATGTGCGAATTAGAACTGTTGTAATTCGGTCCAAGAAGGCTCTCTTCCACATCGTTGTTTGAATATTAAATCGTGAAGCTGTTTCCGGAAATTTGTCAGTCTTTTGGGCAGGCCATTATTTGCAAATGTAATTTGTGTGATATGCATATTTAAATTATTGGCAGTATTTACTCGTATTTGTTGTTTAAATTGTGTGTCAAATCTAACCAACGTGGCGAACTTATAAAATAAGCGGTGTCTCGTTTAATATAAGAAGTGTTTTCTATCAGTCTTGAGGATATTTATAAACACGTTAAATAGATTAATTAGTTATTTACTAAAATGATGAAATTCATGTATTTCGTACAAATTAGTCACCCATTTTGAAATCAACTAAAATTATGTGTAATACAAATTTAAAATAAAAATTTAAAAATATTTACACACCATCTTTCTATCTAATACATTGACATTATCTCAAGTTCGTATACAGGCTGCAATATCGGCCCATAAAGTTTTAAGTGGTGGTTGAATAACAGGTACCACACGCTTAGTACGTGCATTAAGGGATAAGCATTTCTAAGGCTCCATAGGGGTTCTGTTAATAATAATAATAATAATAATAATAATAATAATAATAATAATAATAATAATAATAATAATAATATAAAATGTATTAAAATGAGTGACGTAACTTAAAATTCGTATTTTCGAGTTGTGCCAGAGCTGCATCCCACGAACTATTTTACGCCACCTCAAAGCGACAGCAGCCGCGCCCATCGCCACATTCATTTCTTTCGCTTTACGAAGCAACATTGCTACTCGCTCTCCCTCCTTCGATGTTCTGCAATCGAGGCGCCAGGGCAGGGCGGGGCTTCGTCGCATTTCGCGCAGATATTTACTGGCACTGCTGCGTGGTTGCAATCTTGCAGCTTTTATACCTTTTCTAAAAAATCACTAAATTACCACATCTATTTTGCACAACATTGATGATCCAATACATAACATTCTTGATTATGTGGAGTAATTCCGTCACGAAAATGTAAATTACGAATTAAAATATCATTAATTATTTGTATATTACCTATGAAGAGATATTTGGATATTTGTACAATGGATTGGTACTCATTATCAGATGAAACGTGGGGATTCATGAATCACATTAAAACTCATTTTATAATCAATTTAATGTTTTGTAGTTAATAAATATTTGCCTAAAATTAATATGTAATTATAATGCTGTATCATGGAATAAATTTTGTATTCAATTCGTTTGCTCTGTTGTTGGAGCATATTGATGTACAAGCGTCTAATACTGATGACAACATATTCAATATCTACTTATTATTTGCTTTTGGCTCTGATCTTGCACTTCGAAAATATTACGAGGATATACACATATTGTGGGAATTAAGATAATGTTGATATTATTTAAGAAGTCATCTTTGTCGAATTATATTTATTAAGAGAGCCGGCTTTTGACGGCTTTACCGCCATCATCAGTCTAGAAATGTAGAAAATAAATACAAAATATTAAAAAATAATAAACAAAAAGATAACACAGTTCATACAAATAATGAAATTAACTTTCAGTACATTTAAAAATTAATGTTCAAGTAATAAAAAGGAAGATAATACAATTAATTAAATTAAAATAGGTACTTTTAAAAACGATATCAAATGAAATTTCAAAAAGTAAAACAGTTCAAGTTGAGCCGCTTACCTTGCTATATGTGTCGAAGGCCGGGAGAGAATTCGCAGAATTTAGTTTTCAACATTTTCAGGCTTAAAACTGCCCTATTTTTTCTGTTGTCAGCTAATAGGTATTTATATATAATTTGAAAAATTGAGCTGCACTGGAAGTTTCTGAAAAAATAAAGAATGTAGTCAGTATTGGGTGTGTTGTTTTCGCCAACGTGATGGGCAACCCTTGCTGCAGCGAGGGGTGTGTCCACGAGCGACTCACGTTGGTGCTGTCATTGCTCGTTAGGATCCCTACTTGCCATTTATGTCTGACAGTTTCGTGGACGGAAAACATTAGTTCATTTTGGGGAACATTGTGTCCCGGTGTACTACATCTGCGGATTTGTTTTGTTTATTCGCCTGTTAGCAGAGATTCATCGCAGTAAATAAAACAATCGATTATAATAAGGATAATTAATCTATATATCAAATAAAATCTACGATTATATAGCTCGATTATTGTAATTATATTTTAATTTTTAAAATGAATAATGTTATATTTAGATTTAATTGCAAATGCGCAGCCATTTAGCAGACGGGGCATGGGGAGGGAAATGAGAGAAATTCCGTCCCCCCTACAAATTGTTCAGTAACTATTAATTTTAACTTGTCACGAAACTTTCAAGCAAAAATATTTTCATATAATCATTAAAATGAATAAAATCGTATCACAGAATGAGCTGAGAGTAGCCAGCGACATTTTACAAAATCTGTAAAATTCGACCAAACATTTTGAATTTCCTCTCCGGAAATTTGTCTCTGGATCAGCACCTGATTTTAGGGATGCAAATAGAGCCTCACTAAGAGCAGTTACTGACAATATACAATATGCGGCGTATTCGGAAAGCGGCTTTGTGCGGCCCGAAGACGATGATTAGCTCATTGATAATAAATTTAAACGAACCAATCATTGGATTTCGAGTCGCTTAGAGCCGTCTTGTCGAAAGAAACAATGAATTTTTGTCACAGATATTTTTGTTTTTCATGGTAAATCATCAGGTGACACCAGAAAGGATTGTGATCTAAAATTGGTATGACTGTTCACCGGTTATAAAAACACATTCAGGACTACCCTCACCCATTGATACGTGTCAAAAATAATCCAAAGTTGGCGAACAACGTTAATTATGCTTGAATGGTGCGGGCACCCTTGATATAACATTGGATTTCTGTTTCTCAGTGTCGGAGAACTAGTCCCTGTAGGAATAGCTGCAGTTCCGCGCTGTATTGCGGACTAGTCTTGTCGAGGGCGTGAGCAATGTCATTACGTAGCTGAGTGTGTCGCTGTCCTGAATAGCTCCTGCCCGTAGGAACGCTTGTTTTCTCGGCGGACATTTACAGTTGGCAGGGCTGCACAAACCCCGCACGGACGACGATTTGCTTAGTGAAAATTGTGGAACTTGGTATTTTTTGCAGTGAGACTTCCAGTGAGTGACGGCACATCACATAAAAATAGTGAATATTTATCTATAGAAAAAACGAGGATAGATTTTGACCTGCACGTGTTGGAATGTCTCTTGTAAGTCAGTTAATTCGACTTGCTTTAAAGTCGTTGAGTCGTATACAAGTTGCATTGTGAATACAGATGAATGGGAGTGTTTTGACAAGAATTGATAAGAAAATATTCGCCATGCATATGTGCCAAGTGAATCATCCATTGTAGTTTTAATAGCGCCGCGATGTCATCAGCGGGTTGTAGCGACATCCACCTCTGCCACCGCCGCCGCCGGATTGTATTATAAACTTGTATTTTTTAAGACTGAAATACTCATTTAATTTTGGAATTTGTGTTTAGTTTGTAATTAGTTTGTGCACTAATGTTCCACGATTTGTAATGCGTTTTACAAGTGATGACTGAAGTGTGTTAATATGAATAGAAATTGCGGTATTATAATATTACGTAACCGTTACTACGATCGAGAAAGTAGTGGTGCAGTTGTAGCACCACAAGTTTTGGAAGCATATTTCTAATACTAATCGAATATTCTATGTGCAGATTTTAAACTGTTTTTTAATCGCCGATTTGCCTATGATCAAAAAATAAGCTCCCCATTATTGAAGTTCAGTTTACAATAATATCTTACACCAGTTACATTAAATTTAAAAATATATTGTTTTGAATGTCTTTCTAATTTAATATTTATTCAGAACATTCGGACCTTTTCTGGAGACTCAGCGCACTTGGTGTATCGAAATCGAATGTTGTATCGAAATTGAATGTTGCACAGTTGCAAATAACACCAAGTACTCTTTGCATCGGACTGACTGTGTCATTACACCATGATTACAAATATCGGAAGCGCCCCAATCGTTTGCGAAGGTCTAACTACACCGACAAAGGGGACAACTGAAGGGACATCGCTGGGTGCTCGCAAACATACGCGCACACGACCGCTTACTCCTCCGCAGCGCTCACGGCAGCGGTCACCCTGCCACACTCACACCCCTGGCTCACTCGGCACCACCCACTCGTTCCGAACCTAATGCCCGCCCACTTTCCCACTACAGTCTCGCTCGCTCACCCGCCGTCCGACCACTCCCCCTCCCACCGCCTTTCTCGACGCCCGCCCAACGGACCACTCCCCTTCCCACTGCCTTTTCGTCGTCCGCCCATCCGACTACTTCCTCTCCCGCTCGCCCTCCCATCCACCTTCTCGCCACCCACCCACCGCCTTCTCGCCGCCCGCCCATCCGACCACTCTCCCTCCCACCGCCTTCTCGACAGCCGCCCATCCGAATACACCCCTCCCCCTGCCTTCTCGTCGCCCGCCCATTCGATCACTCCCCCTCCTACTGCATCTCGACACCCGCCCATCCGACTACTCACCCTTCCACCGCCTTCTCGCCGCCCGCCCATCCGACCACTCTCCCTCCCCCCGCCTTCTCGACAGCCGCCCATCCGAATACACCCCTCCCCCTGCCTTCTCGTCGCCCGCCCATTCGATCACTCCCCCTCCTACTGCATCTCGACACCCGCCCATCCGACTACTCACCCTTCCACCGCCTTCTCGCCGCCCGCCCATCCGACCACTCTCCCTCCCCCCGCCTTCTCGACAGCCGCCCATCCGAATACACCCCTCCCCCTGCCTTCTCGTCGCCCGCCCATTCGATCACTCCCCCTCCTACTGCATCTCGACACCCGCCCATCCGACTACTCACCCTTCCACCGCCTTCTCGTCGCCCGCCCATCCGACCACTCTCCTTCCAACCGCCTTTCTTGACGCCCGCCCATCCGACCACTCCCCTTCCCACTGCCTTCTCGTCGCCCGCCCATCCGACCACTCTCCTTCCCACTGCCTTCTAGTCGCCCGCCTATCCGACTACCTCCTTCTCGCCCTCTCGTCGCCCGCCCGTCTGACCACTCCTCTCCCACCGCCTTTCTCGACGCCCGCCCATCCGACCACTCCCCCTCCCACCGCATCTCGACACACACCCATTCGACCACTCCCCTTCCCACTGCCTTTTCATCGTCCGCCCATCCGACCACTCCCACTCCCACCGCCTTCTCGTCGCTTGCCCATCAGACCCTGCCCCCCAATACCTTGTCGCATCAGACCATCTCCTCGTATTTTCACCTGCTTGTTCGACCTTTCTCTCCGGACGGTCGCCCGTTTTCAGAACCGCTCGTTTGATATTTCGCCCGCCTCTTAATCTTCCCTAAAATCGCTTGACCTTATCACAACCCCACACCCGATTCACCACCCCAATCCCCTGCCTTCCACCCACGTTCATTCAGAGCCAACTCCTCCGTGACCCGTTCCGCGAACTCTGAGTTCATCCTCACCCTGGTCCACTCCACATACAGCGGTATGGATCCTCCCCTATTGCCCTGCCGCCGTGCGTCCATCAATATCACCTCCTCGCCCGCTCGCCCTCCCTCTGCTCGTTTGCACACATCGCAAGAGGAATCGTGTCTACGAAGGTGCTCATAGTCTCTGGTGGGGAGTTGCAGATGACTTCCTGGACTCTGTTTCACGGCGGCACTCACGTCGTTAGTCTCCAGGTAGCACTCAATTCGAAAGCTTCAAGGAAATGAATAGGCTAAGCTCTGGTTGCCGGGCTTGCCCGTCAACCCAGCAGTCGGGCCTGTGGCGCGTCGTCCTTTGAACAGGATTGGGTGAAGGAGATTCTTCGGAATGTTCTGCAATCCATACATATAGAAGTCCGGCAGATTGCTCAGGTTCTGGTGATACTCACGTTAATAGACAAAAAGCTTAGGGAGTGAGAAGACGGGAAGAGGCCGCTCGTTTGATCTCTCACCCGCCGCTTCACCTTCCTTAAAAATCACTCGACCTTATCACAACCCTCCCCTTATTCGTGGTCTCAATCCCCTGCCTTCTACCCACGATCATTCACAGAGAACTCCTCTGTGACTAGTTCCACGAATTTTGAGTTCATCCTCTCCCTGGCTCCTCTCCAGCGGTATGGGCCCTCCCCCAAAGCCTCGCCCGCCTGACCACGCGGCTGCTCGCTTGCGTTTCCTCGTGCCCCGCTCGCGTTTGCTTGCTCACGCCCACGCCGCTCCGGTGACTGCAAGCGGAGCAGCGCTGCGCAAATACTGATGTGCTTACCTTTATTGGCTCCTGTCGCCGGAATTTGCCATGCGCCAATGCGAGGAGACATGTTTTGTTACTTGAGGGGGCGAGGAGGGGAGCCCAAGCGAAAGTTATTGGGATTTGATGGCACGACAGTTTGATTTATGTATATTGGAATTTGCATTCGAGAGACTGAGACCGATTCCGAGAACACGGCCGAGACGCATGGTAACTCCAGATATTTTGTGAAATATTCATGTTTTGCGATTTTACATTGGAACATTATAATTTGTTCTGTTATTTAAAAACGACAATGACGTTAAATGTATAAAACGGCATGCACTTTTGAACCTGAACATTTCATTTCCTTTTAATATTCCATTAATATCTCGGAGACAAAACGTTATAAATCTATCATCCCTTTCTCAGTCGGGTTTTCGGTTTCCCTCAAATAATTGTTCAAATTTTGATTTAGTCTTACATCAGAAGAAAATATTCGTCTCCCTCTGAAGTCATCATTTCTTGCTTATTTTTTAAGATAAAGAAACACATGTTTATTGTATTAATGAATAGTAAGTTTTCTTGAATGTTCTTGTCTAAACAGTATTTAAAGGAATACATAATACTCCTTGTCTTATAAAGAAGTTAACAAAATATGTTCTATGTGTATATTAATTATACATTAGCTTGCAACAAGCTGATGTCGAACAATACTACCTAAGTAACAAATGTGGGACAAATGTATGCTTTGCGACATAAAGCAGGAACTCAAATATGGATTGTCTGCTAAAGCACAATATTTGTGTCTTTAAAATTGTTGCCACCAGTAAAATCAACGTTGGCTCATATGCGTGTAGCGCACGAGATGTCACCTTCCGTATTCGAATAAAACGTTTAAAGGTAAATTTTTGATTTTTGAAAAAAAAAATAATCGTATTGTAATCGTAATTAAATTGTGAACACGTGTCCTTCAAGATAAGAAAAAAGTCTAAATTCGATTTTGTAAAAACTACCTCCACTCTCCTTTTCTTCATTTTAAAGAGGAATTCACGTGCCCACTCCCGCCTTTCACTGATGTCTTGTGAAGAAATACGCCAAAATACTACATTTCCTAAAACCTAGCATAAATGCGTTATCATTCTGCTGTCTGGGATGCGCGTTGTATATTTTGTATTTACTTTCGGAAAAAATTCGACCAAATCATCGTTTAGCAGCATGATAATTCAGCATTCAAAGCGGCATTAAGGGTAACACGACAAAAATTTCTTTATATCATACACGATAATCTTTCACACATAATTTTTCTTCATGAATCTCACCTCTTTGCCTAACTGAATTACAGATATTATGTCATCTGTGGTGAATAGAATTAGCATAAAATTGGCCAGGTCTTTCCGAAACTTGTTTTCGGGAACACGGACGCTCTGAACGACATTGGATCACGCGAGACAAGCTCATAATGTAGAAAAAGTTAAAAGCCAGTCATAAATGGAATAATTATAAATGTTGGCTTCTTACGACCAGTCAACACATGCAAGGATATAGATTAATATCTAGTGAGGAGGTGAATTCAGTACTAAAAGATTAAAAAAATGATCATGAAGCAACTATAATAAATGTCCATAGATATTTAAAAGCCCTAGTCACAACACAAATAAGTTCAAACAAAACAAATATTTTTACAGAAGTAATTTCTGAGATTTTTGTCAGAATTGGAAATAAATAAAGTCCTTGGATGAAACGTACACGGGAAGTTACGGGAATATTGACAGAAATAGTCACTCGCTTAAAACTCGCTGTGCTAAAATTGTCGACAGAGAAAATATCCTATATTTTTTGAGACTCTTCATAAATCGAAAGACATGAGTGTAACAACGGCATCTAGTTCCGGCGAGATTTATGTATCTTCAAATGTCTTCTTTTAATGTTACGTAAATTAATAATTATATGAAAAGATCACAATTTAGATCGAAGTGTAATGTAAAGGCATTACACTATTCCGTAAATTCAATTTGTTTATTTTATCTGGTAATATGGTTGGCCTGCATTGGTTGATTGTAATTGAAACATTATTTCTTTTTATTTATTTATTTACGTCAGAAACAGTTAAAAACTGAGTGTGACGTGCTATGGGGAGAAGTTAATTTGAAATTTCATTTATGTCCAGATGCAAAACAAGGGACCATCTCACCAAGTGCTCAAGGATCAGGGAAACTTGACGAAAATCTGAGATGGAAGTCATTGACCCAGAAGCTGAAGTACAATACTTGTTACGGGTTAGATACACGTTAATTCCCGTCTGCACTGCATGTTTGTAGCGATAAGAGCATGTGAGCGCTGAGAATATCGTCTTTAGACGTGGGAAGTGGTAATGATTAAATAATTAAATAAATAATAAAATTACTTTAATAAATATTAATATAACGTAATTTCAAATTGTGTACATTTATTTTATTTGCTGGTAAAAGTCCTATAAATAAGAGCTTATTTTGATATTATATGTTGTTACAGTTTTTACTTATTTGTTACATATTCATATCAATCTTATTCATTAGTGTTTTATGCCCATAATTTCCTGTTTCATACTATTGTTTTCCGACTCTAATATTAACTATGGTAGTTATTTGGCGTCCGTGACAAAACAAGCGATTGGTTGAACATGTCGCTTAACAACATACAGGCGCGTGCTGAGAAGCTCCTTTAAGGAGAGATGGATGGAATTTTTATTTTTCTTACAACAAAAATCACTACTTAATTTAATTTTCAGTGTTTAAGAAAACTGCATTTTTTTCGCCGTTGCACCATTTTATGAGTTTGAGGCTGCAATATTCACCGATTCATTCTTGTTGGGAACATTTTTACTTTCATAATCGTCAGAGCTTGTTGAACATAATTCTACCATTTCTTTTTTGCTCTTCTTTACGTTTTGTTGAAATTGCATTCCAGATTTTGATTTTCTTTGTGGACGCTGTGACATCCGCTCTGCATCCTCCATTCATGCGATTCGTTGATGTTTTCTCATTCACGTACAGCATTTTGATATTTAATTAAAAGTTCTATCACGCCCTTTGTTTCCCTTCACCATTTCTATTCTATTGGGGTACATTTTTTCTTTATTTTTTAACTCTCAAAAGCATTTTTCCATCCAATGCTCTTCCTCATCTAGGCTGCAAAATATTGTCACGGCTGATTTTTTTTAATAATTAGCTTGGTTTGTTTCGTCAGCTGTCTGGACGTAAAGTTTGAGAATTGGGCGAATAAAATATTATTTTTAGAATACAATTACCTTTTGTTTTAATGATAAATGATTAATTTAAAGTGACTCTACACTCGTTGAAATTTATAAAACACCCAAGGTTCAACGAGTTCAGGTACCAGTTGAATCACTTTTATGTTGACTTTCAATTTCTGTGTGTACCTTGCTTTGACAGAACGTAGATATATTATTACTAATATATTGGCGTTATTGAAATCAACTGCTCACATGAAATACTTGTAGAAATATTAGTGAACATTTTGTCTGTTCATCAGAAGGGACCGACAGCTCATCACTGGGTGCTCGTTCATGTTTCTTAGAAGGTGGAAATAAATATAATTTATAAATTACATCAACCTTCTTCTTCTTCTTCTTCTTCTTCTTCTTCTTCTTCTTCTTCTTCTTCTTCTTCTTCTTCTTCTTCTTCTTCTTCTTCTTCTCCATTCCAAGAGTTAGGCAGGAATGCCTGTTCCGTCTTCACCTTGCACTTCAGGACCATCTCTTTCTGGGTCGGCCGATATCTCTTCTTCCCTTCGGTTGGTAGTTCATCACTAATTGTGGAATACGATCTTCCTCCATTCTTTCGATATGGCGCCGCCATTCTTTCCTGTTTTCTAAGATCCTTTCATTTATGTTGTATATATGTAGTTCTTTACGGATATCCTCATTTCTTATCTGGTCTTGTTTAATGCAGCCTTTAACTTTCCTAAGAAATCTCATTTCTGCTGCTTGGAGCTTACTTTGGTCTCTTTTTTTCATTATCCATGATTCACTTCCATACAGGAGAACTGGAGCAGCCATTGTCTTATAGAACTTAATTTTTGTGTCTTTCCTTGCTTTGTTCTGTAGTGTTCTGTTTATTATTCCACATATTGATTGAAATTTATTAGTTTTATTTTCTATGTCTTTATCTGTGTCATAACTGATGTCACAACCAAGGTAATTCAAATTTGAAGTCTGGTCGACCACTGTGTTGTCAATAACTATTTTTGAGCGTATGGGGTATTTACCGCAATGGGGCATAACTTTAGTCTTCGTTTTAGAAATTCGGAGATTATACTCATTTCTTCCCAGTTGATGCAGTGTGTATACAGCTTTTTGCAGATCATCTTCACTTTCTTGCAGTATTGTTACGTCATCTGCATAAAGTAGAACATTTAGGTGTTTATTCTGCTTCAACTGTATTCCAGAACAAGCTATGCATCTCCATTTTTTAATAAGGTCATCAATATATATATTGAATAGTGTTGGAGATAAACTACATCCTTGTTTAAGTCCCTATTTATTAATATTTCTTCAGTCTTCTTTATGCCAGTATTTATTATAATTTTTGTCTCGTTATACATATTTTTGATGTTTTTTATGAGGTGTTCAGGATAGCCACTTTCGTTCATTATTTTCCATAGCTTGTGTCTGTCCACGCTATCAAAAGCATTCTCGAAGTCAATAAAGGCTATATGGGTTTCCTTATTTACTTCTCGTCGTTTTTCTAATATTCTTTTAAGACTAAAAATATTGTCGTTACAAGAGCGTCCTTTCCGAAATCCCGATTGTTCTTCTTGTAATTTAGCCTCTGCTATAATTTTCAATCGAGCGTTGATAATTTTTGCAAATACTTTATAAGCGGCATTCATGAGGCTGATACCCCTGTAATTTGCACATTCTACCTTTTTTACCACATTTTACCTTTTTTAAAGACAGATATGACCTCTGTTATTTTCCAGCTATTGGGAGTCTTATAAGATTTCCAGCATTCGTTGAACAGATGAAGCAGTCTAAATTCGCTTAGGGGGCCTGCATATTTTATGAGTTCCATGTTAACTCCATCAGGACCACATGCCTTCCTGTTTTTTATACTGTTCAAGGCTTGCTTTAATTCATCCAAGGAGATGGAATCCACAGTATTGTTGTAGCGAAGCTCTTCCTCTTTAGGTTCAACAGTTCCAGTACACCAAAGGTTTATATAGTGTTCCTTCCATTGTTCTTCATTGATTATGTGTATATCTGCAACATCTTTCTCCGTCTGATTTAAATGTCTTAACGCTTTGTACGCAAACATTTGTCTTCCATGTATATCATGTTCGATGGTACTTATAAATCTATACCATGAGTCATTATGTGCAGATCTTATTATTTGTTTAGCGTTATTCCTTTTTTGTTTATATTCTTCTTTAGCTTCTTGGGTTTTGTTTTGAAGGAATTTTTTATATGATATATCTTTATCTTTTATGGCTTTCGCTATACAATCGTTCCATACTCTCAGTCCCTTTCTTTTCTTATGCTTTTTTTTCTTTCCTAAAGTTTCATATGCTGCCCTCTCTATGCATTCCTTTATATTTTGCCATTCCTTATCCACATCATCAACAGTTGGAACACTTGACAGAAATTGTTGTAATCGAATTTGATATAGTCTTTTTATGCTTTCTTGTTCAAGTAAGTACACTTTGAAAATTTCCTGACTTGTCTCTTTTCTTGGTCTAATTTTCTTCCATTTTGCTACCATTGCTATTGTTGCAATCACTAGGTAGTGGTCTGAATATATATCACATCCTCGGTGTACTTGTACATTCTCTATTTGGTTACTAATTTTATCATTTGCGATTACATAATCTATCAGTGATCTGAGGCCTCTGGCACTCCAGGTGAACTTGTGTATTTCTTTTTTCCTGAAAAAGGTATTAGCAATTTTCAACTTATTGAAGGCTGCAAACTGTCTAAGTTCTTCTCCGTTTTTATTTAAGTGCTGTTCTCCAAATACCCCGACAACTCCCGGAATCGGAATGTTACCAACCCTGGCGTTTAGGTCGCCACAGACGAGGACATGATTACTTTTGTTTATTTTGCTTATTTGTTTTTGAAGATCGTCATAAAACGTCCGTGTGTCCTCTTTCCTTCCTTCTTCTGGGGCATACACGCCTATAAGTATTAAGTGGCCCCTCTCTATTTTGAATTTGTACGTCGCAATTCGCTCATTTACAAAGGAATACTCCACTATCCTATTTTTCCACCTCTTGCTAACCATAATTGCTACCCCACCACTTGCCCGTCTATTTTGAGTTACTCCACAGTAGATCATCGTATAATGTTTCAAATCTTTTGTACCTTTCAGCTTTTTTTTGGTTTCCGTTATGACAGCTATATCTATTCCTTTTTCGTTTAGTTTGTTATCTAGTTCTTCTTCTTTATTACCTAGCCCTCTGACATTCCAGGTAGCTAGTTTTAGTCGTCCCGTAATACCGAATCGTTTATCCTTGGCATGCTTAAGTTGTTTCCACGATCCATCCAGTTGTGCATTGTGAAGAGAGCCAGTAGTTATTGAATCCCCTGGCCGCGTTACGAGCGCTGCGCAGGTTAAGTTAGGTAGTGGGGCTGCCACCTCACAGCTTCCAAACAAGCTGGGTGGTATTTTGGGCCACCGACCCTAGGCGGATTGCCTTTGCTGGGCTCAGAGTTCCGCCTACCCTTTCGAGGACAGTCTCGCCATGTCGAAGCCGGAGATCTACGTCGGAACTTCCTCTTTTTCGTTCAGGTCCTCTTCTTTGGGGCCTCTTCTAACGCCGGTGTCCTCTTCTGGAGTACTTCTTCGTCTGACCCCTCCCCTTCGACCTGTCCGGCAAGGGAGGCCCTACCAGTAGCTACGCTACCGCCGGCATAGCTCTCAGGTTCACGGGGGCACACAAGCTCCACCACCACGTCAAGGTCCTGTACTCCCTAGGTGGGTACATCAACCGTTACAACAAATTTGCATCGACTTGCGATGAGATAAGAGAAAAATCATCCTATCAGTTCGTTTTTTTTCTGTGTCTTTCCTCAGTTCACATTGTAAGAGAACACCGACGGCTCCACCCACGTTTGACCATTGCTTCCGTCGTGTGACATACCTCACTGCTCATGATGCGTTCACCTGGTTCAAAAAGAATGGCTCTTCAAGGGAGGATATCCTTCGCTCGGTCCATAGCGCTCTATTAAAAACGTTTCCTCGTCTTGGCACAGGAGCGCTGAGCGATTAACACACGACAGAGAAGGAAGGGTTTCTCCTCTGAGCGACTTCTATTGATTTCGATTGTTTTCGACTAGCTTAAAGGAGCGCGTAATTTAAAATTCGATTAAAATAAATTTGCTCATAGGTTTCAATTCAAATACTGCACTTTTGACTCCAAACAGCAGAATAATTTTATTTGATAGTTACGTCAAGGAAGAGGACGTTCCTCCCTTCCCTCTCCCGATAGATTAATTTATTGGTTGATGATTCCTGGTGCGTCAACTGTTAACGTCATATATCCTGTAAATGTAATGCTTGTGTTTCATCGCGGAAGATAGCGCTTGTCTTCCGCCGCTGGATGGCGAGATCCAGCGCCGACCGCCCATCGGCTAGCGGGGTTTTCCCCAAACAGGTATCTCCTATCAGTGGGGCATCACCGTAGCCGGGACAGGCTCAGAGCTCCCGCCCGGTCTCTTGAATTGAATTGAATTGAATTGCATTAATTACTTATTTTACGTGGCGAGACTCAGGCCATTAGGCCTGCTCTTCCGTCTGACCACGTAAATTTCGCTACGCTCCTTTCCCCAACTAGCAGAGAAAGGAGGTATTTCTTGGGCGAGAACAAGGCGATTTGAATTTAGCTCAGAGGCGTCATTTAGGCTTGAGGATTTTTTACATGCAAGTAAATCTACTAACATGGGACAGCCGGCTTTACTTCCCCTCCGAAGGAAGGCGTACGAAGGATTTTTTCGCCCTTAAAAATCCACGGCTTCGATCGGGTTTGAACTTGCGTACAACAGTCCGGTACGCTAACCGTTACACCATCGTCTCTTGGCATGTGTAGTAGAGTAGTGCATGATAATGTGTGTGTAAGTAAATGGTGAGAATAGAACAAGGAAGAAGGAAAGAAGGTCCGTTGTCTATTTGAAGGTACTGCTCCGGCATTCGCCTGATGTCGTTCGAAGAAACAACTGAAAACTACCGATCAAAACAGCCGGCCGCTAGAATTCACTCCCCGAAAGCGGCTGAACTCGACTTAGCTTCCTAGCCAGTTTCGAAACTCCTGGCCCGGTCGGGACTCGAATCTGGGCCCTCCCGGTCAGAGGCACTGCAGCGGCATCGGTTGGGCCGCCTCTCGCGAGAAACCGCCCCAGCCAGCTACAGATGGGGTAGACGAGCTAGGAGAAAGAAGTCGATAGCAAAGTCTTTAAGAATTCAATCAAAAGGGAAGTCCGTCTGGCATCGAGCGCAGGGAGGCGAGGATCATCGGGCGTCCGGGGTGGGGGGAGAGGCATGATTGAAGAAAGGGGGAGGGGGGAGGGAAGGGAAGGGAAGGGCGTGGTGCGGGCGGCTGTGCGCTTTTCACGGCCGACCACTCCCAGGGCGGGCGCGCCGGGCGGGCGCGGGTCAAGGTGGCGGCCCGCCTCGTTGACCCCTCGCCTGCGGACTCTTGACGGCGTAGGAGCCCAACGCACAGCGGGCGGGAGGAGGAGTGGGGAGGTGAATGGGGCGCCTGGGGGATACATTCTTCACGTGTGGGTTGGAATTGGAGGCTTCAATCGGCTCTTTTAGAGCCGAACAAAATAGATTCACCACTTGAAAGGTTTAAATGAAGAAAATCAGAATATTTGTGGGGTGGGGGATGAATATCCAAATTACGCCTTACACAGATTTGTTGGCTCCACAAACGGTGCGCAGAATCGTCATGTATTGATTTTGGCACATTTTACGTTTCGACATTAACGTATTTAATTACAATACCAAATAAATTAGAATATGAAGAATCTTCTCTTCCCCAACTTCGCATAGGGCATGGCTGTCTCACATTTGTTCTCATATCTGCTTAGAAAGAATCTCCATCACTTTGTATATCTTGTAACATCCCAATAACTATTCAACATATCTTAATAGATTGCCCAGAATTACGTACGACACATTCACTTTCAAATTCTCTTTCCAAATTACTAATTGAAACATCTCTCATACGCAGTGTATTAAAATTTCTAAAGGCTATAAAATTATTTAATGCGTTGTAAAAAATTATATAAATATATGTAATGACCTTGCAGTTCATGCTACCAAAAAATAAAGCTTATTAAAAAAATTATGTTTTCTATTATAAAGAAAAATATTTAAATCACCGCTGGGTACGTCAGGTCCTGATATCAAATACCCCTTTTAACATGTATAATAGTGTCATAGTACCTCATAGATGCAAACTAAAGAAACAGAATGAGATGAACTTCGACAGGGAACCTGCAAACTGTCAAAGAAAATAATTCGCGATTATCTGGTATTTATTACGTCCGCAGACATTTAGTTTTTGCTTCCAGCCGCATAAGTTCAATCTAAAGAAAGAGAATGAGATGAACGAATGTCTGTAGGGGACTTATCGCAAACCGTCAAAGAAAATAATTCGCAATTATCTAGTACGTCCGCAGACACTTCGTTTTTGCTTCCAGATTCATAGATTCAATCTAAAGAAACAGAATGACATGAACGAACGTCCACAGGGGACTTGCAAACAGCCAAAGAAAATAATTCGCGATACCTATTCTTTGCTACTTTTGCAGACACTTTGTTTTTGCTTCGGCTTCCATTTAGCGAGGTCTCCGTCCGCGGTAGGTGACTGCTGGGTGTCGGAAGATAGCGCTACGGCCGGGCGTTCGCTGAGAATCAGGGCTCAGCGCCTTCACGGCTGCCCCGGTCGTGCTGGCGACGGGCCAAAGCAAAGCTCTGCGGGCCGTGGGCTCCAATGGTTTCCCAGGATACTAGGCGTGCCCTAAGTGGGAAAGGACGTGCCAACCGGTCTCTCTCGGTCAGCTTGTTCCGCACAATAGATACCACGCTACGAGTGACGGCTCATCTAACTTTACGGTATTGTTTGCGAAACAATAACGTGAGTGGGAGAGGCCGTGGTTGGTGCAGATGAGTGTGTCGAAACGGGAATGGCGGAATAATGGCGTTTCCGAGTGGTGCCCTTCGTTTTCAAGTGGAAACAGAATTGCCTCACTGAATTACAATCTGTCTCCGAAATATTTGACATTAGTAGATTTTTTTTTCAGAGGAAAAGGGCGCATAAAAAGAAGGCATACTGGAGTCAACGGAAATTAAACTTGTTCACTCTTATTTGCTATTGGTTTCTGAATTTGGAACTCATTTGCATTTTAAAGGTAGCGTATGAAATGAATGATGAATAGATACGAAAATGGAGTATCACGGAGTTTTTGGGGAAGAGATAACGAGTATTTGAAAGGCCATTTATGTTTCTGCCATTGTCCCGCTTATTTAAAGTGTGTCTCCGAAATATTTAGCATTAGTAGATATTCTCAGAGGATCTCCCTATTTCGTTGAAAAGAAACCATACTGGAGGAAACGTACTTTTTTAACTTTTTCACCCTCATTTGCTAATGATTCTTGAATTTTGTAACATATTCGCATTTTTAAAGATAGTGTATGAGAAAACTGACCAGTAGAAACAAATATAGAATATCATGGAGTGTTTGTGAATTAATAATTGCATTTAAAGACATCTAACACCAAAATACAAAGAGAAAATGAGTATGTGAAAAGCAATTTCTGTTTTTGCCATAAGTTATACACCACATTCATTTGTTATCAAATATGAAATTTGTCCGTATTCAGAAATGATTCAAGGAAAGAAAAAATGCCGTCTCGCTTGATAAAAGGTTTCCTTCGAATTTCTTTTTGTCTTTCCCCTATAATTTGATTCACAGAACAATTCAATAAAGATGATCATTTCACTGGTCGAACATTTTCTATTTTCAGGTGCAATATAGTAAGTTTTTTTTTTCGTTTTGGGACTAAGCAAATTGTCTGCACTGTTTCGCGTACTACTAACAAAATGTCACGGCCCATTGCGATGATTGTGTCCGCGGCAGACAATCCATCTGTTCTTTTTCCTCGCCGCAGTTGGGGGTTGTTCACAGTGCGAGAAACTGCCAGTGAAAGTTTCTCCGTAAAGATACGTAATGAGAATGAACGTCGGAGACATGCGTGGTGCCTTCTCGACCGCTGACCAGCGAGAAAATTGGCTCCCGTCAGCTCACGCCCGGGAAGAGCGGTGGTCGGAAGCGAAGAATAGAAATAACGACGACAAAAATAGAAGAGAAAACGGGAGGGAGAAGAAATAAAATAAAAACAACGAAAAGGGACTTTACCCCGTCTGGCTGGTTCGGGACACGCGATTCCGTTAGCGAGGCGGTCTTTAGCGCAAAAGACGCAG
The DNA here is from genome assembly GCA_038098605.1 of Gryllus longicercus. NCBI lineage: Eukaryota > Metazoa > Arthropoda > Insecta > Orthoptera > Gryllidae > Gryllus > Gryllus longicercus. The sequence goes on along the minus strand of JAZDUA010000146.1, from coordinate 2,081,384 downwards.
ATTAGAAGCGAGGCGCAGTAAAAAGGAGGTTCTCTTGGGGGGTGAGACTTTTGGTGTTGTAGCGGCAGCATTTGCATAAGGAGATTCGAGGCTGGGCGTGGGCGTGGGCGCCGGTTCGTCTATGCGGCTCGTTTCGCGTTTGTCCTCGCCGCGGTGGAGGAGGCCGCTTCCAGAGGGCTTGGCCCCCCACGCGTGTCTTTGAAGAGCGCCGACCGTCTTCGAGTCAGGAGCAGCCACCGCCCTCGCTCCCTGTGGAGCTTCAGCGCACGCACCGGCGTTAATTAATGTATTTCAACTTTCACTGTGAGCTGGAAAGCATAAGTAGATTACCGACAAAGGTGGCTCAGGGCATCAACTGAGCGGCGGCGATGGTGTAACGGTTAGCGTTTCGGACTGTTGTACCCAAGTTGGCGGGTTCAAACCCGATCGAAGCCGTGGATTTTTAAGGGCGAAAAAATCCTTCGTACGCCTTCCTTCGGAGGGGAAGTAAAGCCGGCTGTCCCATGTTAGTAGATTTACTTGCATGTAAAAGATCCTCAAGCCTAAATGACGCCTCTGAGCTAAATTCAAATCGCCTGTTTCTCGCCCAAGAAATACCTCCTTTCTCTGCTAGTTGGTGAAAGGAGCGTAGCGAAATTTACGTGGTCAGACGGAAGAGCAGGCCTAATGGCCTGAGTCTCGCCACGTAAAATAAGGCATTAATTCAATTCAATTCAACTGATGTCCTAGGGTTCGAGTCCTGACGGTGGCAGAATTATCGACACTAACTAGTTAGCAAGGTCGAATTCAGCCGCGGTCTGGAGGAGAATTCTAGCAGCTGGTTGGTCTGATCGATAGTTTTTCGTGGTTTCTCCGATAAATACCAGCCGAATGCCGGAGGAGTACCGTAACAAACAGGCCACGGACCGCGCGCTATCTTTCCTTTCTCTTTTTGTGCTATCCTCACACTGTACGTACACTTACACTTACACGTACTACACTAACACAGACGACGGACGACCTGTCGGGAGCTTAGAGCTTGTCCGGCTGGGGCGGTGCCACGTTCGTGGGAGATACCTGATTGGGGAAAACCCCGCAAGTTGACGTAGGTTTCGTCGGAACTCGCCATCGAGCGGTAGATCACAGCCACCTTCCGCGATGCAAACATGCACGACACTTACGAGAACAATGACATTAGCGGTTGACGCGCCCAATCAATCATAAGTAAATTGCGAATATGGGCCCTTTGACACCGGTTGATATAACTGACATAAAGGCTGTTCTAGATCGTTCCTCTGCCGGCTTATTTTCAGAGTTTGTTGGTTTAATCATTTCTCGAGGCTGTGATTGATTGTTACTGGTAATGATTTGCTGTTGCAGATTTCTGCAAATGCGAGGTCACTGGTGTGTTCGACTGTTAAACAGGCGGCTATGCCAGGCAGTCTGTGAACAGACCGTAAAAACTGCACAAAGTATTTCTTCTCGTGTTCATTCCTCATTGCAGAGGCGAGCTGAGGTCCGTATTTACACAGGAGAAAATTGCTTTGAATATTTAGTATGCTACAGGAAAAGAGAGTTCTCGTGGACGATTCATACTTATTCTGAGAAACAGTGTTGGGGACGTTGCATTGCTCTAACGTTGTTAAAAGACCGGATAACTCTGCAAATATGCCCTGCAGACGAAACATGACGGCGTGCTACTAGCAAATACTCGAACTCCACTGCTCTGCACTCCCTGTCCCCTGACGGAACCCTGTTTCTCCTTATTTGAGAGTAAAACATCTGCCACCGACATCTTACTGATGGGTTTTGGAATACGTATATATTTATGAAATATACCAAAATTCACTCTCATAAAGAAATGTAATATTATGACTGGTTTAGATATTATCTTTGGAAGTAAATTTACAGTAATTTTAGAAATGATAATACTAAAAATATAGGAGGATGAAATTTAAATTCTCCCTCCTAGAATATCCATATGCATATGAACAGGTGTGCAGAAGTAAGAAAAGAATTTGACATCACATTAATAATATATAACATATAAATGAATATTACAAAATGTTCCGATTGGTAAGAATGTAGAACACTAGACGGCAAACAATCGGTTGTAGACTTAAGATCTCCAGACCTTGCTAAATTACATATTTCAGAAGGTGTTTGGAAACAGTTTGTGTACATAGCTTGCTGGTGTAAAAATGTCCCTTAAATATAGCATCTTAGTCGTTCACGGCCGGAGACAATGACAGAAACAGTTTCGGAGCTCGTAGACGGTATTCTGTTTGGCGTTTAACATTCCAACGAGCCGACGTCTCGGATACTGCGTTCAAGATCCTGCCGCCATTGAGGATGTCCACCGCAGTCGCGGACGAAATGTTTGGCCCTTTAACGCCAACTAGACCACGGCCTACCAGCCCGGAAACTCTGTTATTTCCCTTAAATATTGCCCATTCATACCAGTTGTGGCTTTTGAGAGTGGTAAATGATAAGTGAGGTTATTTTGTAATTTTTCTCTGCTTAGGTCACGCTATGGTTCACTTATCTGAGATACCAGTACAGGTTACTAGAACGGGTAGTTTATAACGCAGAATATACTAATTTCATAGTAGTGGGAATGAGATTATAAGGAAACGAATTGAGGAGGAAGCTTATTCACCAGTAGCATTGCTTGGTGGAAAGTTTCATGGTCTTACGGGCTGTGAAAATGGAAATAAACTACTTTTCCAGTCTCCTACCATTTCAATAAGAGCGAACAATCTTTCATCTTCTTGTTATTACAATTCAGGCAAATACAGAAGGACATTTGTTCTTCAATGCCAATCTGCTAATTATATATCTCGATTCTGAAGAAGATAAAAAATTTGAATTTCCCGCACTCTTTTGCTATTTTTCAGGTCGCAATGCAACAATGGCAACGCCGCGCCTCAACCTGGCGGTTTGATATTCTCAAAATAACTTCTCATTGTAGGGTGGTGTAGCTAGGTGAAGAGAACGCACACTTGGAATATCGAATTTGTATTGATGTATTGGTTTTAAATGAATTACATTTTTGCACCTAATTTACTACGATCGGTAATTCTGCGAAAGGTTTTACAAGTGTTGGCTGAGATGAGTTAATAAGGACATAAATTGCTATATTACAATCGTACGTAACCGTTACTAATGTGAGGAAGTACCTGCTGTTGGAGCCCCGCTATATTGAATCAATAGAAGGAATTTCCTCTAAATGAGATTTGTAATGGAACAGAAGATTAGAAAAGGAAGTACCACAACTTTTTCAATAATACAGCGCATTGCATTTCAGATCCATCCTAGGGACTCTAATATTAAAGTAAAATTGACATTGCGTATTTTATGATAGCAAAATCATTTTGGAGGCCTTGTGAGAGAAACGCAGAAACAGAAAACTTGTAGATAAACTGTCAGACTGCGATTTGAAGTTTTGTATTGGATATTGGAGTTCACTACGTCTGCTCGTGTATACTTTGCCTGTACTTTTACATTCAGAGGCAAGGGAGAAAGTCAATCAATATTGTATCTTTTAGTTTTGTGCTTGCTTTGAAATTCTACCTATTGGACATTACATGCTTTCAGAAGATATTGCCTGGCATACGTTGATTTGTGAGAAATGTTCAATTGAGTTTCAACATTTTATTCGTCTCTCTCAATCGTGCAATGAATGCAAAGCAATATCCGCTTTGAAATATTGAAAATAATTGCTTTTATATTCAAATATTTCATCTATGCACTCAGTGTTTTCGTGAATATGAGTAAAACAATGTATTCGAATTGTTTCTACTCTTCCTCACTGAATATAATGAGACAAGGACATTGGGCAAGAGGAAACGATATTTAGAAAACTTATTTAGTAAGTTGATTGAAACTCTGGGGGTAATGAATGCACTTGTCTCAGAAGCAAACAACTACGGAAGATACTCAGAACCCAATTATTTACGTTAAAACTAAGTTTATTAACTAAAGAATTCTTTTCTTTTTTTAAACATTTCTAGTTACAATGTGTTCTTTTTTCATTATCTTGTGAACAGGAGAGATGATTCAGAGTATCAACTGATGTCACTGCAGTCCCTCTATTCGGGAGGTTTTAGGTTCGAGTCCCGACGGGGAGAGGATTTTCGACACTAGCTTGCCGGCTAGGTCAAATTCAGTCGCTGTCTCGAGGAGACTTCTAGCGGCCGGCTGCTCTGATCGTTAGTTTTCCGCTGTTTCTCCAATCAACACCAAGCGAATGCCGGAGCAGTACCTTAACAAAGGGGCCACGGACCGCGCGCGATCTCACCTTCCTCTTCCTTTTCCTAGTCTCATCCATTACACACACACACTTACACTAACACGCACTTCATTAACACACATGCCGGGAGACCGATCGGGAGCTTAGAGTTTGTACTGGCTGAGGCGGTACCCCGCTGGTGGGAGGGGCAGCAGATCGGCCATTTGTCCATTCTGAAATTCTGTCGAGTGATGTCTGCAGTTAGTACACAGAAAGGGTAAAGCGTCATTCGGTCACAGACAGGACGGTGTCGTCTGCTTAGAAGAAGTCTTTAGTTCGTGCAATCGTCGGTAGGTTATTTGGGGTTGAGGGTCAATTGGGTAGGAGAAACGACTGCGTCTAGTAGGACGAGCTTTTATGGAATGGGTGTTAAAAAGTGCAGTTAAGATGGTTAACTTTGAAGATACTGTCCGAAAGTTCGATTTTTAAAAGACGATGAAGAAAGTGTAAAGAAGTGGGGATTAAATTTATTGATACGATTTTTGGGGTTGACGGGGTCAAAGGATCTCGTGAAGTCAAGAAAAACAGCCTGTAGTCGAATAACATCATCTTCACTCAGCATCAGTATTTGTAGTCCTATAGATTTGTTTTCGTGAAGGCCAAAGAGAGTTGTTTTTATGTGTCTGTCGATCAGAGGTATAAGTCGGTGTAGTAGAATTCTTTCAGAGAATTTTCCTATGATTGATAATAAGCTGATTGACCTAAAAGTACGTTTTCAAATACTTCAAGCAATACGTTGAATCGAACGTTGACGTAGAGTACTGCTTATTTAACATTATACCTAATGTAAAAGTTTGGTGAATGAGGACATTATATTAAATGATCTGAATGTAACAACCATGAAAGTAGTCTAGAAAGTACTGTATTGTAAGAGAAGAAAGTAATAAATTAATTAATGGTCCTCTTGCCAACGCAAAGGAAAGAGAACATAATAAAACTTTCCTACTCAATTTTTTGTCGTAAAACAATGATAAAGTGTAATCCTTGTGCCTCCGCCGAAATAAACCGGGGATATGAAGAGAGAAACGTCTTAAGCAAGACGTAATTATATATAAATAGAGATTATTTAAAGGCTAAGAAACTTTCTTGCGTGCAAATGTTGATTCTAGTGTTACAAAGGCTTTTAGTCGAAAATTATTCTACTTGTAAAACTTTTCCCCCACTCCCTCGCACTAGTTTCCATGAAATGTCAAGTGTACAAAACAGAGTCAAGACCCTACTTAAGAGATAATCTCTTCCTTATCCAAGGATCCTTGTGTTCATCCTTTCGTTTAAACAGCAGCTAGTCGTGTATTTAATTAAAATTAAAGCTTTCAAGAATTTCGAATTAAACCTTCTACATTTCTAATGAAACACGGGCATTTGCTAATTATTTCCGTTAAAATTGAAAAGAAAACGCCACAGTGTTTAACTTCATAATGTATTACATTTCTTCTCATTAGCCAGAAGTGGCACGTAATGGCACATATTTGACAATTTACAACTACAAGGTAAATGCACTAGATTTGGCGTGACTTAATAAACATTCATCAATTTTTACTTTCTAACCTTACTACGTACGTAATAAAGAGTGTTGTGATCTATGAGCACTTTTCGGACAGTAGATATCTTATTGTTCCCCCTGGTAACGAAAAAGGGATAAATCTTGTTCCTGAAAATTCGATTGAGGACGAAAGTCTGTCTGTCCGTCTCTCCGTGGTTCTCGGAAAACTACCGTTCAGAGCACCCGGTCGTTAGAATTCTATTCCAGACGGCGGGTGGACTCGACCAAACTATGTAGCTAGTATAGAAAATTCTACCACTGTCGAGACTCGAACCCTATGACCTCCCAGTCTGAGGTACTACGATGACATCAATTGATCAATTGAGAGAGAGAGAGAGAGAGAGAGAGAGGGAGGGAGAGAGAGAGAGGGGGAGGGAGAGAGAGAGGGAAAAATAAAGAGTGAGAAAGAGGGACAAAGAGAGAATGCAAGAGAGAGAGAGAGAGAGAGAGAGAGAGAGAGATAGACAGAGAGTTAGAAATTTATAGAGTAATAGAGATATATGGAGAGAGAGAAATATAGAGAGATAGAGATATGTAGAGAGATAGGAATATATATATATGTATTATATGAGAGAGAGAGATACAGAGATATACAGATAGACATATAGAGATACAGATAGAGATATAAAGAGAGAAATAAATTTTCGAGGCAGCTTGCAAAACAACGCATGTCTGACAAAAGGAAGCATTAATTTTCCGCCTGCCTGGTCGGCGTGCGGGTCTTTCCGCGGGCGGGGCAGGAAAAACAAACGCGTCGTACGCGTGCGCATAGGCTCAGGCCCCGCGGCCACGCCCCCGCACCCGCGCGCCCCTCGGCCCCCGCACTGCCGACGCTTCGGGAGGCTCCAACAGACGATCGGGGCTGGTACGAGGGACCCGGAAAACGTGAAAAATTAAGACGATTGTTATATGCGTTCGTAGGCTTCCGCGGCCGGAGTCAATGTATTCTTGGCTATCCGGGATGAGCCGCGTCTCGGTCAATTGCTGACGTTTCGGCCATCTTGCTGTGGCTTTCTTCAGAGCTATACTGCTGGTTATAGTGCAGTATATGTCTGAAGACGATGGCCAGAGCTATATTCTATCTGATATTCTTATATCTGATATTCAGAGCTATAGTGCAGTATAGCTTCGAAGAAGCCCACAGCAAGATGGCCGAAACGTCAGCGCAATTGACCGAGACGTGGCTCATCCCGGATAGACAAGAAAATAAGACGTTTGTAATTAGTAGAGTCCGGAAGTTAAGGCATGTATTTTACCTAAAATAGGGAGTGCAAGAGGCTATGACGGTAAGAGAAATGCAAGATGATCTATGGTTAAATAGAGAAGCATGGAGACTGAGAGCGGAGAAACGGCTGCAGAGCAACTCCGTAGTATATATATATATATATATATATATATATATATATATATATATATATATATATATATATATATCATGACCGGACGCGGCAAAGGTGGCAAGGGGTTGGGCAAAGGAGGAGCCAAGCGCCACAGGAAGGTTCTTCGTGACAACATCCAGGGCATCACCAAGCCCGCTATTCGTCGTTTGGCTCGCCGTGGCGGTGTGAAGCGTATCTCCGGTCTTATCTACGAAGAGACTCGCGGTGTGCTCAAGGTCTTCCTGGAGAACGTGATCCGCGACGCCGTCACCTACACGGAACACGCCAAGCGCAAGACCGTCACCGCCATGGACGTCGTCTACGCCCTGAAGCGCCAGGGACGTACCTTGTACGGTTTCGGCGGCTAAGCTGTTTGCGGTCGCTCAACGGATTTGTTTTTGTTGTGGACGACGACACAGCTACAATATATATATATATATATATATATATATATATATATATATATATATATATATATATATATATATATATATATCAGTCTTCATGCCTCCAAAAAAAGGCATTTATTGTAGCTAAAGAGTATGGGATGCAAATTCACATTTAAAAGGAATCATTTAAAAAAAAATTAAAATGATTCACATTTTTATTTTAGCTCTAAAATTTAGATTAGCACTTAATGTGTTAAGGAAACGATCTTTACATTGTAAACGCGATTCTACCTGACCATCCGCTTGCAGGTATACTATAAGGCAGCGAGATCGCTGCCAGGAAAGAAAAAAAGGCAAAATAATGGTATAAAAGGTAGAAAAGGCTAATATAAGTGAAAATGGCAAGAATAGGCATCAGAGACTAAAAAAAAAAACAACGCAAAATGAAATTCCACTAAAAGATCTCCAGAAGTACAATTAAGTGATTTTCCTATTGTCAAAAGTCATGAAATAGTAATAATAACAAAACGGCATTTCACAACCTTACGGGTTCTAGTGATTTGTTACCGCGTGGCTTGATTGCGGAAGAGGTATAGATCGCCAGAGGTGATTGCTCCCCGGCCGGATTACTCGTGTCCTCTGGCTAATAGATAGCGCTTTTTAAGCTGGAGAGGTGAATGCGAGAGTGAACAATGAGTGTGAGAGGGGAAATTATTATGATCCGTGATGATGGAGATATAACACAGGGAAAACGTGACAAGGTGGTATCCAGAGATGAATGTTCATCTGACTGACTACATTCCCATGAGTGGGGGTGAAGGGAGTCCGTAAGAATTAGACATAATCCACTTTTTTTTATTTTTTTGAGTTCACAATATTACAATACACTACTACATATATCGGGAGCGTAGAGCTTGTTCCGGTTTGGGTGGTGTAACGCAGGAGAAGGAAATACCAAGCAAATGAACGTGTAGGAACAGGGAGAGATAGTTCAGGGCATCAACTGATGTCACTGCAGTCCTTCTGACCGGGAGGTCCTAGGTTCGAGTCCCGGGGGGTAGAAGAATTTTCGACACTAGCTACACAGGTCGAATTCAGCCGCTGCCTGGAGGAGAATTCTAGCTGCCGGCTGGTCTGATTAGTAGTTTTCCGTGGTTTCTCCGATCAATACCAGGCGAATGCCAGAGCAGTATATTAACAGACGGGCAACGGACCACGCGCGATCCAACCTTCCTCTTCCTTGTTCTATCCTCACCCCTTACACTCACTTATACTGACATGCATTACACTACCACGCATGCCGGGAGACCGGTTGGGAGCTTCGAACTTATCCCGGCTGGGGCGGTGCTCCGCTGGTGGGGATACTTGGTTGAGGAAAACCCCGTTAGCCGATGATAGGTCAGCTCTGGATCTCGCCATCCAGCCGAAAGATCACTGCCACCTTACGGGCAAAAATATACACTACACTTACGGAACCTCGTAGTTGACGCGCCCGAAATCACTAATCAATTAATCGACGTGTAGAACGGCGCCGGATTAGGCGGTCAGAGGGAGAGGAACACCGCCCCCTCCCGGGATAATTTTTCATCATACTGAAGGGACAACGACCATTGCAGTTGACGTTTCCGGAAACATCACTCATAATAATAATAATAATAATAATAATAATAATAATAATAATAATAATAATAATAATGTCTTTATTAATGGCGAGGCTCAGACCATAGGGCCTGCTCTTCCGCCTAACCACTGAATTTACATACATTTAGAGTAGGGTAGTAACATTGGTAGTAACATTTTAAGAGGGGAGGACAAGCTGTACATTTACTCAGTCAGTTGATTTACATTTCCACCAACATCTGAAACGTGCATCTGAAAACATTGAGTGTGAGATTATCCCTGACTTATACTGTCCTTCAAATAACCATGACGGTGTTTTACTTTTTAGGGAACGACTATCGAAAGCTCGTATCTTTGCGTCCACCGCGTCAACGAAGAATTCGTATATCCCCAATGTAAAAGGAAGTGAGGCAATAGGCTGAGATGGGATCGAGACTAGTATAGATAGCGCCTGCGGCACCAAACACAACAGGTGGAATGCCATTCCCCACATGCACGTACGACTTGCGATTCGATTGAAAATTCTGTATTCTTCAATTAAAAAAAAAAACTCTGTGAGAATGGACGTCTTTAAAATCTTCTTCGTGTAAAAGTGTGAAGAAAAGGACTTATAGGAGGACCAAAAGTTTAGGATGATAATTTTCCTTTCCTGCTTTCGGACCGAAACTTCTACATCTCGAACTAGTATATTGACTTTTCTTTGGGAACTTTATAATATGATAATTGGTTATTCTTTAATTGAATTCGGCCAACTGTCCCCTGGTTCCGTCGGTTATTTGTCTGGCTCTGAGAACTTACTATTCGTAGTTTAGGGCCGGTGGTCAGGTTGTTGACATCTCAATTTTATTTGTCACATAGTCACTTTCATAGTCAATCTCATTCTTTTGCGCTGAGACCTAGACGAATCATTCGTTTACCACTTTGTTTCCCGTTCAGATCTTTTTCTGCTTTCATCAATTACATTCAAGGAAACTTGCTAAATTCGAAGTTAAGTATATTTGACTTGGTTCTTACACACTTACATCTCAGCTGGCAGCGCTTCATTCTACACCATTTCACTGACCTCTGATTCATTTTACTTTAGTTAATTTTGTTTTTATCCAGTCGAGACTCGACTTGTTTTTATCGACTCGAAAAAAGTTGTTGCTAGTTTTCTGTAGATTTCTTCTATTACAATAACTAATATTGACCATAATCACCAAATACGTAGCTGTTGCGAATTTGTGAGTTTTGCAAATCTCAAATGGTAAAGTTAGGAACAATTCTGTGAAGAAGATGAAGATTTATTAAAAAAAGAAGAATTGGTTATAGATAATACACTGTATATCTTTAAACCACTGTGATAAAGAATGTTGAAATCTCTTATAACATGTTATTTGGTATGCGATGTAATCAGTGCCAAACAATAGTTATAAATAAATGTTATTGAAAATTATTGTTCTAGCTCTGATGTATGATATTGTGTGCTAAATTGTTCGTTTCTAGAAGCACTTAACAATGCATTAAATGAAGTCGTGTACTCGAGCCGCGGAAGCTTACGTGTTCATTTAATAAAGTCGGCATTCGACCATTCTCACGGCTTATTACCTTGACGTAAAAGTCAATCAAAAATATGACAAAATGGTGAAGGGAATACGTCATGTTCGCCTCATGTTTACCTTAGAACCGATAGATGGCAAAAGTCGGGTTAATCTGACACCAAATGCCGAATGTAAACATACATTATATAAATAACGAGACCACAAAAGAAATGTCCCAAGAGTGGAACTTAATTTTAAATACTATTTGCATTTTATTACCATCCTCAATATTCATTACTTATTGCAGGAAGAATAATGAAGAAAAGAATAATAAATTTCTACTCATCTTTAAATAGCAAGTCCAGTTATTTTTTAAATGAATGAAAAACAGATGATTTATTAAACATTGTTTACTAAAGAGAAATGTAGCTGTATCACTGAAATATTTGTGTTTGCTGTAAAACTGTAGCATCATTGCGTCGAAGTGCTTTCGAATCAATACAGTATAAATTTATTACATAACTCACGTCGCACAAAACCCAATTTCTTGTAATTATAGGTCTATCTAGCAAACTGATTGATTCGAGAGGCCCCTCAAATTCCCTTCAAACGCGGCTGCGTCACCTAAACGGGCGCCCACAGGAAAAGAAATTGCTGTTAATTTGCCTGACGGCGGTGGGCGTGGCCGGCGTGACTCACCCCCATCCCCACTCCCACCCCCCGCTCCCACCTGCGCGGCGCCGCCCGCCCTCGACCCTTTCCCAGCCGCCACCGCCACCGCCGCCGCCGCCGCCGCCGCCGCCGCCGCCGCCGCCGCCGCCGCCGCCGAGGCCGCCGCCGCCACCGCCGCAGCCACCGCCACCTCCACCCCCCCCGCCCCCGCCCCCGCCCCCGTCACCGCCCCCGTCACTGCCACCGCCACCGCCACAGCCACAGCCACAGCCACCGATGCCGCCGGTGCGCTGGCGGTGGGTCACAGCGCTGTGTGTATTGACGAGAAAACATGCGCTGCAGGCGCCTGGGGCAGCCGTTGCTCCGTGTGTGTGTGTGTGTGTGTGTGTGTGTGTGTGTGTGTGCCCGTTTAGCTCCCTTGACACAAAAAGGGCACGCAGCTTCGGAGCGGATTTCATTCAGATGCGTGTATTCCAATCGACGCGATTTTTCTTGCGGTTGTACTATTTTGGAGAGTTTTGTTCCTTCTCTGACATTGCTGTAGGAATTTTTGTTGAATGTAATTTGAAAAGAAAATGTAGCTTCAAATTACACAGTGACTAATTCTAAATTGTGAGACAGATTTTTTTTCTTGATCTCGGCAGTCCGGGCCAGAACATGACTCTGGCCGCGGAAGCCGGCAATATAATTTTTTTGTTGGAGCCTGTCAAGCCACATTCACTTTCTGAATGTATTTATTTATTTATTTATTCTGAGAGATATACGAAAAGAAATGCGTATTAAAATGTGTTATAATATTTATTGCATATTGCTTTCTACAAATGTTTAATGTATTTTTAATTTTCATTCTTCTCAAAGTTTAGTAAATATTAACATCGCATGGATTACTAGTACTATATTTTTGTTTCATCAAGTCTCTTTGGTCTAAGCAGACAGAATGAGATTGTTGTGTTAGAAAACTAGACATCCACATAACTACTGGTGTTACGCGTAAAGTATAGCCATATTTTTTGGTCTCTTTTACATCCTCTGCATTACTTGTTTTGCGCGGTCTCGTAATCTCTCTTGCTCGTCGTCGCGCGCCCGTCCGCTCATGTGGACACACCTGCTACTCGCCCGCAGAACTCGCTTTCTGCCCCCACTACCGCCGTCACCTTCCGCGCTGACCGCCACCCAGATCACCATCTCCCTGTAGGCGCTCTTTCGTTTGCCATCTCGTCCTCTACAATCATCGACCGAACACCTCTCCGTGCGGCAGTGCAAGCAGAGCCATCACCAAGTCCATCACCAGCTGTTCGCTCTCCATGCAGCAGTGAGAGTAGAGTCATCACCAAGTCCATGACTTCCTGGCCGCCACCGGCGCCCACATCACTATCTCACGCTCTTTCTTACACCGTCCTGTCCGCTCCCATCACCATCTGAACACCCCTCCGTGCAGCAGTTCAAGTAGTCCCATCACTACCCGGTCACCTCTCCTCGCAACAGTAGTAACAGTCCCATCAACAAGTTATCACCAAGCCCGTAATTACCCAATCACCTCTCCATGCAGCAGTACAAAACTGTCTCATCACCAAGCCATCACCAAGCCCATCATTTCACGGTCTCCGCTGGGCAGCTGTTCGAGCTGTACCACCACCAAGCCATTTCTAGCCAATCACCTCGTCTCCCAACAGTACTACCCGGTCACCTCTCCTCGCAACAGTAGTAGCAGTCCCATCAACAAGCTATCACCAAGCCCATAATTACCTGATCACCTCTCCATGCAGCAGTACAAGATGTCTTATCACCAAGCCCATCACTACACGGTCTCCGCTGGACAGCTGTTCAAGCTGTATCAACACCAAGCCATTTCTACCCGATCACCTCTTCTCCCAACAGTACAAGCTGTCCAATCACCAAACCATCACCAAGCCCATCACCTCTCAGCGCATCAGTGCAAAGCAGCCACATCACAAAGCCAAGCCATAGTTAACGACCCCGCGCTGCTAGTTCTATGACCGCTCCAGTATTGCTGTCCGTGTCCTTGCATACCGCGTTACCCCATCGTCTCCCGGACGCCACCGCCGTACACTCACTGCCGCCGCAGAATGGCAGTGAACCACAGCCGCCCCCGTTACACCTCCCGCCGGCGCCGCAGCCTGAGGCCTGATTTAATGGCACCGATTTCCCAACGCCCGGGGGCCGCCACGCCCACCCCGCCACCTGCTCTCCCACTCGCCCACTCGCGCGCTCGGTCGCGCTAGCTTTGCAGATAACCGCGTATATCGCAAGCGCGCTTTGGCACAAAACCACCGATTTATTCAGCCCTAGCGTTCATCACCTTTTCCATCGACGTTATCTCTTCCTGTTTACAGGAACTGGAATTCGCGATTTGGAGCGTGTTCCGTTATAAACTGGGCCAATGGATATGGAAATGTACCGGCTCAGGATGCGATCTATGATAATGACAAAATTTATTTGTTTAATTTGTGATAATTGCGTGTTATTTGCAAGTTTAACTCAGTAGGTTTTTTCAGTTTTAAAACAGTGAATACAATTAATATTTTGCTACGGGATATTTGTTTTTCAAGTTTTATTTGAATCATTTACAACCATTTACAATCCCCTACTTCCTCTCTCGGCATTTCTTAGTCCATTAGCATTTGTGACGCTGTGGTAAAATGCTAGTAAACTAGAATTGATTCGCGTATAATTTAGTGAGGTGCATCAAAACAATTCCGATTTCCTTCTACATATAGTTTTCTCTCAATTTAATTAATTCCTACGAATTTACTCCGAAAATGATATATCTTTAAACTTTATTTTGGGCTTGCTTATTCGTTTTTGGTTCCCATTTCCACAAAAAACATTTTGTGTATGTGATTTATCCGTTATCGTCATTATTAAACATTGAAGGCCCTAAACACTGAAGTTGTAAGCCCCCAAAAAGTCACTAAAAATAAAAATATAGAATCTAAAGTTAGCATGATATTTGTATTACAGCCAATATAATAAGAAGGGTGAAATTTATTTTAACCTTGTTCGGAAAGTGGTAAATGAATGATATTACTAACATAAATAATGACAAAAATTATTATCCTGATATTTTTAGTTTTCACAATTCACATATGAAAGAGATTTAAAGTTTAATTCTTTGAATCTCTTTCCTGCAAAAAAGCAACAAACAAACAAAAAACAGATATCAAAGTTGGAAGACGAAGTCTTTGATTTGTCCCCTGAGTCGCGAGTGTTGTGTGTCTCTCATTCAAGATTCCCGTACTGATGAAGTGTTAATTGTGCGACAATGAGAGAGCAAAGCGAACTTATGGGTATCAAAGTAATAAAAGGTCACATTCAAACTCAAGTGACATTCAGTCTCTACCAAAAACGAGGTTCGTTTCCGGTAGACATATTTTGTTCAGTAAAACTAAAAATGATTAAATTCATAAAAAGGCAATCAAACAAAAACAAACTTTGTCAGACTGATTTTCTGTCACGCTCACACATTAAAAGCCACGAATGTTTGTATGTCCATTAGATTAAGATTGCCATTTTCTTAAACATCCGATGCCTGGACTTTGTATTCCCTTTGAGAATTCAGTTTGAAATATGTTTTCCATGCAGAATTAATTGTAAGTCCTTGCGTAAATCGTTTTCTAAGCGCGTCTGAACAAACGTGAAAACCTTAATTATACTTCAAAGCACATTTGAGTATTATATTTACGAGACAGTTTTGATCATTTTGCTTAGACTCATTATCTGTGAAGTACACTTTTATAAGCGCTTTTAGTATTCCATTCAATTGTTTTACTTCAAAATACTACTTTAAAACAAATGGCTTCAATCATTTTATGCCATGTATTATTTGTGTCACAATCAAGGCGTATCACAAACATCTTTGTTAGAACAGGCTTTATTGGAAGGAGCTCAGCCAATCAGAAAATCAGAAATTTAGTCAATCGATGTATCGACATCAAGGACCCACAAAGCATGGCTTCTGTCTGCAGAATGTGTTTGAGAAAGTTATTTTCTATGCAGTATATACAAGTAGGAACAAGATTTATACATTTTTTGTCACTAAGGCCCAACAATAAGAGTTTTTCTCTCGAAAAATTGTCTGTTTCCGGTGCACGATTACAATACTTTCCCTTCTTCCGAAGTAAGGCGAGAAAGTAATAAGAACTGAACACTGAATTTCCCAATATTCGCCCCCCTGGCATACTTCTCGACCGCTGTTTTCGCGCCAAACTTTCATGCCACCCCCAACGCGCATTCCTGACGAACGCCCCAGGCGGCGGCTGGAGCAAGATGGCAACGGGGCACGGGGGCGACGCACAGTGCGGCTACAAGAGGGGAAAGTTGGGAAAAGTCCAACATCAAAACATGCTTCAGAAGCTCCATTTCGCATGACACGGGTAGCAACATGTCGCCTTCATCGTTCCCCAATCAGGAAAGGGATGGGAAATCACGCGACTCGTTTCAGTGCAAGTTTGAACTTGCACAAGTATCGCGCAGCTCACTTCTTCGCTCTCGCACTAAGAAGAGAGGTGTGTTTTCCGATGTAAATAGTTTCGCTCTCTGGAGCAGTAGAATCCTATTGCTATGTATTCTTCGATTCTTCGAGGTGTGGACTTTAAATCCGTTAAATCTGCTACTACTGTTCCTTAAATTATAATTCGGTAATACGAAAAACTTCTCTTGTCACAAAGGAATGAAATTTTTAAATCCAGATTTTGTATATTGAGCTTTTAGTTACCTTCTGGGAATTTTTGGGCTATGATATTAACTGAATCTGATTCTAGAACTCATCTAGTTTTCAAAACATTAATCAAATTTTTTGCCCATGTTTGCCCCATTTTGCGTTAAGATACCATGTTTAAAGTGATGCACACCTAGTTTTGTAAGCATTTCTACCTTCAATATTTTTTTTGTTCTTGATGTGGTACAGAGAGCTCTTTATTAACTAGGAGGGATCTGTGTGATGTTATTTAACACACTGAAAGAAACAAATATTACCACACAAAAAGAAAAAAAGAGAAAAATGTAAAGAAAGTTTCATCAGAAAATATTCAGAGAACAAACTAACAATGAACTGCTTCGCAGGGTGTTAATTGCATCTGACCCACTTGTAACAAAGGAATTTGGCCTAGAAGTTACATCAATGTTACTGCCTTCAAGTAGAAATTCACTTCTGGCAGAAGAGTCAAGTGATGGAAGTTCTGATTCTGAGGTTATATAATTAAATATTTGAAGGTTAAACAACTGAATAAGTCTTTATTTAATGATAAAATGTGTTTTTATTTCTAAAAATTCCGAAAAAAAACTTTAAAAATTTTTTGTCCTCTTTTCCTCTTTTGCCCCAGTGTGCGGGGTTGGCGCGGGGATGGAGCACGGGGCGCGGGGCAGGGACGGAGGCAGGGTGGGTGCGGGGATCGGGCGCTCTAGGCCGGGGCGAGGGGGAGACGGGGTGGGTGGGAGTGTGATGAGTTTCGAGGTGAAGGAGAGGCGGGGGCGGAGGGAGGGAGGTCACGAGTGGTGAGGCGGGGGTAGACGGGGTGGGGATAGGGTACAGGATGTCGGGGCTGTTACCAAGTATGTGCAAAGATGAGGCTTGGGGTCGGGGAGGAGCGCGGCGAACGCAGAATCTTATGGTATGAGCCATCTTAATTAGACACCGGGACGAGGCGTGGGGGCCGCAGGGACATTGGAGGCTGAGGATGAGGTTGAGAGGCAAGCTGTTGGCATTGGATTGATTGATTGATTATTTCGGGTTTCCGATCCTGTCAACTGCTATGATCATCATTCTCGTACGTGTTTTACCATGGGAGGTGTTGGTGTCAGTTCCCCGCTAGATAGTGAGATCCAACGCCGACCTACACGTCAGTTTTCGGGGTTTTCCCCAACCAGATATTTATCACCAGATGGGCACCGCCCCAGCCGCCACGAGAAGTTCCCGACTGAGATCTTGGCTGTTCGGGTGACGTCACGTCGTTGGCTGAAAGGCCGACGTTTCGCCTGTCACTTTGCAGACTCCCTCAGGATAGTGACCAAACCTCCAGGGTAGTAACCAAACTCGTCACTACCCTGAGGAAGCCTGCGAAATGACAGGCGAAACGTCGGCCTCTCAGCCAACGACGCGGTGTCACCCGGACAGCCAAGAACTCATGAACTCGATCAGCAGAAGCTTACGTGTACAAGCTCCCGACTGGCCTCCCGACATGTGAGATAGTGTTGTGCTTCTAAGTGTGTGTGTAAATACGGGGTGAGGATGCGGTAAGGTAGTGGAAAGAAAGATCTCACGCTGTCCGTGGCTCGTTTATTAGAGTACTGCGCCGGCGTTTACCTGCTGTTGGAGGAACCACAGGAAACTATCGTCATTTCCCCCGCTAGATAGTGAGATCCAACGCCGACCTACACGCCACTTTGCGGGGTTTTCCCAACCAGGTATTTCTCACCAGCTGGTGAGCTGCTCCGCCCACTCCGCCAGCTCCGCCCACTAAGCTGGTGCACTAAGAGCAGCAGGACGCTAGAATTTTCAACCAGACAACGGCTGAATTCGGCGTAGCTATCTAGCTCTGACCTCCCGGTCAGAGGCACTGCAATGACATCCGGTGATATTAAGGGCATTGGAGATTTGGGAGCACTAATGTCACTTGACGTGTAGGCTAGTAGGCTTGAGACTACGGACAACGTTGCTACAGTGGTAGTTTGCTACATTTTTAGACAGAACCACATACATTATTGACGTACTTCTAGTGACGACTGGCGTTTCTGGCGTGACCCCAATCCCCAGAGAAGCACATCTTACTACTTTTCTGTCATGTGTCAACGCTTGTTCACCGGTTTCTTGTGAACTCCGCCGAAGCGAGCTGCACGAAATGGCAAGAAGCAGTGACGCAACTGCGAAGAACGTCTGCACATTTTAGCGGCAATAAAAAACAAGTCGGTGCCGTGGCCATCACAGCGAAATCCATTTCCTTCTCAGCCGTTTTTGCTGTCTCGTCTACACCGTCGCTATCTTTTGCCCCTTACGAATTAATATGTGGTGTTCTGTGAACGGTATCTTGCCTGAGAATGATGTGTATAAACACCAAGATTTGAAATTATAAGGAAAGAACGGCGAACGTTAATTACCCCATAATTGGCGCATAATAGAATCCTTATGTAATTATCAATTCTATTTTGACGCGTTGGTGCTATTAATATAACAATAATACATTGTATTATAAGTCGTCGCTTTTCTGGAGTTCTGTTGAAAGTAAAAAAGCGAAAATTAAGACTTTCATGTGAAATGGTCCCGAAAAATCACCCTTTATATGGAATAACCCTTATCTCTGAAACTATACCAATTACCGCTAGGTGGCAGATACATAGTTATTTCAGGGCCAGAAAACGGCATTTCTTTTTTGGATTAATTTTGCAACTACAAAATCACCATCGAACCTTGGAAGAAGTAAGTTGCAATTTTTCTCTAGAATTGTATTTTTATTTTACATTTGTGAATGACGTTTTGAGTATTTCGAGTTGAGTTCCTCGAATGACCACCACCCTTGCACCCAAATTACTAGAATAGTTTGTAGAATAGTGTTGCGATGTAAAAGGTTCTAGAACTTACCTTAATAATCTAAAAATTCAAAGTTTAATATATTCCATTTGAATAAATTAAAAATCAAACGAAGAAATTTTTGTTATAATTTTCAAGGCGATATTACTGATCTTCGACCACAAACAAACCATATGAACTTGTGGAAAAATGAAATTACGATCTCTTACAGAAAGTTTGTTGCATTGCAACAGCATTACGAAAAGCCACGAAGAGTGAACACGCGACCTTTGTAATCAAGGTGTTTGCATACATCGCATTACAATACATACAATCATAATAGAGCTGTTTGAAAATGGCATATAAATTGTAATTAATATATATATATTTATATATATATAATATTATATTATATTATATTTTATTTGTTCACACTTCTTTAATTGCATTGCACAATCGTATGTTAACAATGTTCTCTGAATATCATCTAATTGAATTTGAATCAGAAATTGTAATTGAATCGCGCTGAATTATCAGAGTTGCTACGTTCATTTCCATTGTTACATATAATATTAATTTTGATTTCCTTGTGCGTACAATTTGATTTCACTTTGGTGATCTCATTATATGAATGCTCAATGAATAATGAATCTACGCTCAATAAACGAAGAATGAATTGAAAGAGTGAGTAGAAGAGCATTCCAAAAATAACACAAAATAAGATTGTTATTTGGTAGTTTCAATAAATGACTAATACTTCAATGTGTCTGTTAAATAGCCTCATGGGATTGCTAATTTGTTTAAGGAATATCACATTCTTTGAATATTGCCTTTGCTACATTGAGTTCGTATAGTTCTTGCCTCTACCACAATAAAAGATGTAGAAACAAGAAGTGAAAAAATCAACATTAGAAAGTGCACGAAAATATTCGTGCTATCGCTTTGACCATTGGCAAATAGGAAAAGGCCAACATTAGACGTACAAAGCTTTACAACATGATTAGACAATTGACAATTATCTTTCGTCAGAAACTCAGTCTCCACCATTTTCATATTGTTTGTAGCATCCTGAGCCCCTCATCTCTACTCCTTTCTCCCCTTTTCATCCTCCCCGGTTCCTTTGGTTCCCTCCTCGTCTCGTGTTACGCTGTCTTCAGCACTTCAATTCATCTTCCGCAAATACTTGGAAACTCCGCTGGTACAAGTTCCCCTGAGGCAGCGTAAGGCACCGCACGTCTTCCCAAGTTGTGTGGAGAGTATCCGCAGAGTTATGCGTTGGGAGACCGCTTGTTAAATTTGAGGAGTCGCCACGAAATACAAACAACTTCCTTTACAATAATCAGCCTCTCAGCAATTATCAACAATTATCTGCACCGAATGCTTCTACCGCTTCTCTACCACAACGGTACACTTCCGTCTCCATTTTCCTCTTTCCTCCTTATGGTGGGTTCGCCTTTGAAAATTAAAACCTCCAGGCTAATTAATGACTGGAGTAGTAATGAAGCATGCAAAATACATTTCTGGAGCTTCGATATATTTTTTAACGTTTTGGAAAATCACTCTTTATAAATGTTGAGTTTATTTCAATTCTGTACCGAGCTTACTAGAATTCTTGACCTGTGTACTAAAACATTACATTATCAAAAATGAAAGGTATTACATTTTATTTTGATAAAATGTCAGTGTATAATCTAATCCCGACCTTAATATTACTATCGATTCTGAATTTCACACAATACAGATCAATTTCGTACAATGTACGCGGGAGTTGTGATGATTGTGCTCAGCTCCACTGTTCATTCAGTTAGATGGAGAAACTACTGAAACGTAGCTAACATGTATGTATATATATATATATATATATATATATATATATATATATATATATCATACAAACTGTTACATAGAGGATGTAAATATAAAATTACATAGGTAACAAAAATTATGGATATTTTATGAATATGATTGTTCAATCACTTCCGTTCTGCGAAAATAATAAATGTATATTTCTAATAGAAAAATAACCTAAAAACAATAGAATCCAGGAAGACGCAGAGAGTTGACTACCCTACATCTCTCCCTTCCGTCATCTCCATATTGACATTCCACCTGTGTCGCTTCATCCACCGTTTTGGCCGTCGCTTCTCCGTTTTTTTTTCTTTCCTCTCTTTTCCACTCACCCTCCATCCTCCACCTTCGTCCTTCCCTACCCTTCTCCCAACTAATCATTTTGCGCGAACTCATGTTACACTTCCTGCCACGCGTCAACGCTTCTTCGGTAACTACTTTCCAACTCCGCCGTCGCCACCGCCGCGCCACTGTCGCTAGTTCTCCAAGTTGCGTGAAGAAGCGTTGGGCACCCAAGGGCGACAAATTCGAGCACAATGGTTCAAACGATGCGCATATGCACACACACACACACACGTGACTAGAGACCGGAAAAATATGAGTATTAAACGTCCAAATATGTTCATAATTATGTAATGAAAACGGCAAGAATATGTAATAAATATGTAAAATCGGATATAATATGTAATATTAATATATTATAGTTAAAAACAGGTACATAATACGAAATTACATTTATAAAACTGTCCTAAATAAATTTAAAAATTAATAAAAACATTTTAAAAATATATGGAGAGCACAAGTTGATGTACACTTTGCAAAATATAACTTTCCTGCCAGTAGTAAAAGCTTCGTCTATTGCTATCCTGGCCGATGCTATAGCAGCCAGACTACAACAAGTTGAAGCCATCCTAGAAACAGTAACAACCAGTAAACAATCACTGCATTCGTATCGACGTGTTACACATCGGCGATCGCGGAAATAAAATTATAGGTTACAAAGTGCGGTGTCAGTGATACTTTTCACCCCTAGATTTCACCAATAATGTGGGAGAAAATTCTGATTTTGTTGAAAATACTTCTTTTTATAAAAAGTATGTAATAAAATTGATTTAATAAAAAATATTTTGTGAAAATAGTAAAATATGTAAGATATGTAATATAATACTAAATATGTAAAAATATGCAGCGAAAAAATTGGATACTGTGTAGGGACGGCAACGATTCACTAAGATTACAATTTTGAGAACGGTAAGTAGAAAGACGAAAACAAATACAGTCTATACACATGACAATACCAACTGTACTTAAATGGTGATTCGAGTTGAGGTATGCTCAGAAGATTTTCAGGTATGTTTCCTGGCATACCCAACTCGTCGACTTTTTTTAATGAATTCAAAAGAAAGAAGTAATGTGGGGGCTGTAAAAATTACTAAATTTGAAGTAATTGATAACGTGTTTTTTGAAGCCGTCAATTTCAACTTTTAGTTCTGAAAACACTACATTGCATTTGATAGATAATTGGAAGGAGTGTTACAGTACCTAAAAAAACTCGTATAAATCATTCGTTTTCAAGGTAGATATTTCGGAGTAAAATAACAAACAACGCATTGACAGTTTAATATGAACAACTTTTTCCTTAAAATGTAATTCAGCCACTATTGTACATTTGGGGAGAATTCTGAAATAGAAATGAAAAAAAATGGTAGTTCCCATCTCATGTAATCTCATAGCAACTTAGAGGACTTTCCACGTCGATTAATTAAAGCCGATGAGATCTTTTGAAATGTGATCTGCAAAGTGAAGATGATACCTTCCACTAAAGAGACAATCATGAAACATAGTGTCAATATTTGCAAGATTACTATTAACATGATCTTTAATTAAGAGACAATTCACTGATTTAGATAGCAACAATATACTAAAAATGATATGGAGATATTACGAATACCAAAGATTTATATATTATAAAAATATCATTTTCATCTTCTACTACGTTTTAGCCTCTTTTGCTATTTTTTCCTAATTAATTTTGTTGACGTTCCGATGTATTTCCCCCCACCCCTATCCACCTTCTTTTTTAATTCTCCATTTCTTAAATGTCGTTTTGAAGAAGAAAAAATAAGAGCAATTGTACAGTTTTTAAATACATTTTAATTTTGGTAAATACAGTTTGTATTTAACAATATATGTATAATTTGTGTTAGGTATAATTTTTCTGTACTCTTTTGTTAAAACACTGTTTTATAACCGATGTAAATGTTATGTAACGTATTTATATGTATTCACTAATAACCATAGATGTTGATATGACTTTAATTAATTAATATATAGATAATAAATTTATTAAAAAACGAAATGCAGACCTCTAGACCAAACAGGAAATTATATCATAAAATAACACAATATGTTCTCGATGTATGAAATATACCGAGAACGAGAATGGAAGATCCATGGATATAGATTTTGGAAGTAATTATAAATTAGTAGAACGAGGATATATTAAAAAGCGGTGTGTGGAAACTATCAAGTAGCTTAAATCGGGAAATTCTAAAACCCATGTCGTGCAGAAGAAGATAAAGTAATTTATTCTAAAATAAGAAAATAAGTGTGTTGCAGCATATGGTGTATATGAAAATATGACTCATTAAAATAATGTTGTTTGCCTACACTATGCTTGTGTTTCCGATCACGCTGCGTCTAAATCCGGTGTTCAAATTACTCCGGTGATCTCAAAGTATTCAAGTTCATACATGCCAGTTCAAGAATTTGAGAATCACTATGTAATGTTTCTTGGTTCTCTAAAAACAAATCTAGAGCCCAACACTCCTACACCTTTCAAAGATATATACAGACATGGTCTTCCTATACCTTCAAAAGATTTTAAGTCCCCAGAAAGAATTGTTAACGGTAAAAGTAATTCCTTAATGCTTTTTCTGTTTCTAGTAGAATTGTGAGTGTTGGAGTTACTTGGACACATGATTTCAACTTTGTGAGTAGAGTAACGTTAATAACTCGCATTGTCCTTTTTAAAACATTGCGCTGAGTGTGTACGAAGGAATACAAAAATGGATGACCAACAATTTGGAAAATCTGACAATTCTGATACAGAAGTTCCTTTGGAGACTAAATTTAGAATGATCAGGTCCACAAAACTGCATGAATTTGTCAAAGAACAATATTTTAATTGTGCTCCTGAGTAATAATGTCTTTGTTCAGACCCTTCAGTGACTCCGCTTTCCTTTCCTTCAGAATCAGCTGCAGTCCAGAGGATCCTATCAACCAAGGCATACTGCCAAGTTATTTTTTTTTAAATATTTTTTTGTCCTAACCCGGTGTACTGAGATAGTAAAGCAGTTCTTGTAAATCCAAGGCCAACCTATTCCCTTTTGTTTCCTCACATGTCCCCCACTTATCCTTCATCTGTGACGAAGTTTGTTTTCTCAAAAACTGCCAAAAACTAGGCGTCTTCCCTCAGCGTAGGATCTACTTATATAAAGGATTAGAAAACTTCAAAAGTATAATTTGTCGCTACATTTCAAAGTCAATATATTGCTCGGTGCTGCAACAATGTAAACAATTGTATAAGAAACACTCAAATGAATGAGCGGAACTATTGCAGTCATTTTAAAACCATATTTAAAGTCAACGTGATTTAAAGGCGGGAAAATATATTTTTATTTTTTTTAGCTACAGCGCAGCAGTCGAAAAAATGTGAACAAAATTCTCAACAATTTGTGTTTTGAGAGAAATTTTTGTGATTTTTTCGAGACTGTTTCGGGGTTCTAGGACAGTAAACATTATTTTTTGTTATTTTTTCAATTTTTTGTGATTGAATTTGTCACTGAGAATATATCGCAGATTTTTTGTGATAGTATACATTATTTTCTTATTTTTCATTTTTTCAATCAGATACGGTTAAGTTGATGAAGAAATTAAAATAAAAAAACACGTTTTGACAGTAGATGGGTGTGAGTGGTGGGTGTAGGTTCTATGCAACCTTCTAAAAATATTAGTTTTATGTTAGAGTCATGGTGTAACTACTCGTATGTCATTTTGTTTAGGAGAACTTTTTACCAGCTTATCCGGGGGTACTCTTTGCATATTAGTATAATAAAAAAGAGCATGTAACTTCTTCCACGGGGCGTCTAACATTTGACATTTGTTTGCACGCCCTTCCGCGCGGAGCGCTGTGTGTGAGCGGTCGGGGGCGGGGGCGGGGGCGGTGGAGGCGCGGTGCCCCTGCGTTGGCCGGGTGCCACGTGACTGCCTTCGATCGTCCCTTCCCTGAAGCGGATACAGCACCGCGGGCGTTTGACCTATTCCATTGTGTCGCCCGCTTCACTTCTTTAATGCGCGCTTTCTTCTGCGAAGGAATTCCAATTAGCTCCAACCGGAAGGAAAACGAAGAATGGGCGCGTTGTTTCATAATCTCGTCACGTGTAGTGGTATCTTGTTCCCTTTGCGTAATTTCAATACACGGCTAATTTGAAGGGGTTCTCGAACAACACACTTCTGCGAAGCCAAACGGAAAGATCATTCATATTCGTTCCTATTTGAGGAATATATTATTTGAAGGAGTTTTGGGAATTATAGCTTCACATTCATAACTCTGTGAATCCGGTTATTTTCGGGTTGGCAGACATTTGTACGAAAATATATTGTGATGTAAAAATTACAAAATCGTTGTACATTTCTGCATGTAATTTGTAAAACAGGTATCGTAAAATTGTTTGGGCATTTTATTGAGTTTTGATGTGCATTGTGTGAATGAAATGTTACCCAGCTTTGAATTTATTTCAATATTCCCAAGTTTCCAGGAAAGAGAATAAAAGAGAAATAATTTATCCGGAGTCTTGTCTATTGTTACCTTCCTTCATTTATTTCACCAGAAAGCAAATTTCCTACATCAAAAAGGAGCCCGCGCATTGTTTAGAATAAATTGTGATTGAAGTGAAGGAAAATATATTGCTGAAGGTATCAGATTGATGCCATTTCTTGAAAATAATATCACAAGCGTTATTTTTTCTAGAATTTGAGCTTTATGAGAATAGAGAGAGAGAGAGAGAATAAAACATGAAAATAAGAAGATATCTCTGGCGTCTGTACACTGTAAACACTGATACGAAGAGCGAGAACGTCCACTTTGTTTCCAACAGAATAATGTCATTCGAATAACTCATCAGAGAAGAAAGGAATATTCTTCAAATGCAAACGTGCATAGATGAGATGAGGCAAGTGTCGAGGAAACTGGAGGCTAAAACCATGTGAAAGAATAGAGAGGCAAGAATCCTATTAGTGTTGTATACGAAGCTAGAACAGTGTCGTGGTTTGTGTTTCGTATGCACGGTCGGGCGGAGCAAATTATTCCAACGTAATGGAAACATAAGTGTAAAGAATGTACTAGGAACACTTAGTTATTATAATGAGATTTTCATTAAGTTTTTTTCTTGCAAATAAGAATTAGAATTTAGCAGAGGTAATGGGGCTCGGCGAGTTCCGCACAGCGCTGTAGGAGGGGAAGTAGGGACGGGGGAGGGGGATCCTGTGCCGCGCTCTCGCAGCACTGTCCGCCCCGCAGCCCCGTTTGTCTGCGTTAGCAGCGACTGCTCATAGAGCAGGGGAGAGAAAACTCATGTGGATGAAGGTCAGATGCTCCAACTGGAGTTTATGTCTTCGTAACGCTTTACATTTTAAAAAAAGGGAAATGGCAAATGAGCAACTATTTAAAATTAACTTGAAGGTTATAGATAAAAGATCGATGGATAAAGTGAAAAAAAAGCTATTTTTGAAATTAGAAACATCGCAATCGTGGCTGATGGCATTCACTGATCCTCTCGTTTACACTGGACAATATGATGCTCTTTAATTTTCAATCATTATATCTTTTGAGTAGTTAATTGTTATATAAATTATTTCGTATATTTTATTTGATACTATACACTGTTTTCTAATTATAATTCTTAAAATTCAGAGCAAGGATTAATGATATTCATAAAATTGATGCGGAGTTTTGGAATCGTTAGAAGACATTGAGATCAAGTGACATTATTTGAATCAGACTCTGAGGTGATTACTGCAAGAAGATGTGCTCATTATAACTTCTCCTAACATTTGTTGTTAGGGTTCGGATCACTTGTTCTCACTCCATCTGTACCTTCCTGATTTTTTTACAACATACTTTGGAACCTTTTGAACACGTTAGTTTTGTTGTATTTTGCTTTAAAGGCATTAATTTAGATGCGAAAAGTTAGATTGGGTTGTCACAGCATCTTTACGAAAACAGGGGAATAAAGGACAAAAAACTGAACAACACCAGATTTCATCACAGTCATATATTTCAAAAGTAACTTCTATAAAATTGATTCCAATACTCCAAGAATCTTTGCATTGGAGATCTGAAGACAATTTTCGAATATCGTGGTAAGGGATATTTTACAAGTGCATGCTAAGTGGGTTGGTTCATTTTTTAAGAATTTAGAACAGTTATAAACCATCTTTAAAACTAATAGCTTCCAAAAGTGTTTGCTGGATGACTTTGTTGACTATTAAACTTAACAACATTGTATTCGAATTTGTGAATAATGAAATTCACACAAACGCTTCAGCTGCAGCCTTGACCTCGAAAAAGAAATTGTTTTTAAAGATAAAATTATCAAGTAAATTTTACTTAGTGAGGTTTATTCACAAAAATCTCAGAGTTGTACATTAAATTATATTTTATTTATAGCAGCCGTAAAGCATTTATCTTGATTAACGGGTTTAAATTATGCTGACTGGTCGTATTTGGTCTGACGCCCGTCTTTCACCTGCTTTTGTCCACCCCTGGCCGGATTGCGGTCGGGATGGAGGAACTATGCGATTCCCCTTTTTATTTAAAAAATACCCTCCTCTTCATCATGTTTGCCTTTCAGGAATTTTCAGAATTACACATTAAATGACCTTAGAGTTGGTCCCTCTCACTTAATTGCCCCGTAAGCTAGGAGCAAGACAACAAAAGACAAGACGTAATTTTGGACTCAAAAACCAATGTTTATTTGTATTACAATGAAAGGACTATATTTTTAATTGATATTAAATATTTTATTTGAATATATTGATTAATTTTATGGGGAGTGAAAATCGATCTTTTGGAAATCTGGATTTAATTCTAAGAGGAAAATTGTATGAACGGCCCAAGTTAAATGGTTTTTGTCAGGAAAATCATTTAGAGAACAAAAATAAATTAAATACATCTTCAATTCTTTCTAAATAGAATTCACAATGAATGTAGTTGAGGGTTCGGAATTCGTGTCCTTCGCGAATGAGAAATCCGCGCCTGAGGATTTCACCCCACCCCCCCTGAGCGGTGGCAGCGGCTTCGGAAGCCCATTGGCGAACGGTACAACTTCGTTTGCAATTGAGGGACCAGAGCCAAAGGGGTATAAGTGCTTTTATGGCAAATTTTGTGATAGAAGTAGGAGTGTAAAGTAAAAACTGAATGTTTCGTGAACAAATGGTATTCCAATGTTCAATAGTACAAACAGTTGCCACGTTCTAGTGGTGGAAAGAAAATGCCTTCCATTACGTTTTCTAAAATCATACGACTATGAACTAGAGTTTCTCAATACCATATTTAGCACATTTATACCCTTGTGCCCTCTATTAAACAATCGACTTTTTAACTACTTTCTTACACTTCTTGTTTGCTACGCCTTTTTATTCTTGATATTCGCTAAGAGTACTACATATAACGAAAAATATTATGAACTAAAATACAACAATATTAGAAGGGCAGTTAGTTGTTCTGAACACGAATGTTTCTAATTAGCTATTCCAATAGGTTGCCAGGTTAAAAGTAAGTTGCACAAAAATTTGTCAAATTTCAACTCACAAATTACGCCGAAACGGTACGCGTAACGAAAAAAGTTTTAAGGAACTTAATTGTAGAACACTTTAACAAGAATATTTTGGTACAGGAAACATTTTTACCTAAATTCGGTAGTTTTTTTAGATAGAGGCAAAAAACGAAGAAAATGTTAAAATAACATGTTCTTTTTGTTATAACTGAATTTCTAACGGATTTTTTGACAAACTTCAAACTCGTATTCATCACCCCAAAAAACGTAAAGGAGCAAAAAAACCGAAATTACGCTGCAATTTGTTTTAGAAAACTCTTTACAAGGCGATCTGGTCGCGAACCTCCCTGCCGCTTTTATGGCTACTTCCCCCTATTTTATCCGACTTAACTGCCTCTTACTGTCTAATACCTTTGGTCCTCTCGACGTGCCCTACCGCCCTCTCCTCCGTTTCTTACGGCAAAAGACATCAGACTGAAGTAGCGTTAATTACATTAATTCACAGTTTAATTTCAATTCATTAATTAGCCAGCTCTTCTTCTTTTCTAGAACCGTTTAAAGTAATGGAGAGGACGGCCGTACGTAATGGTAGTAACTTGTGGGCTCATTACGATATCTCACAATGGTGTGGATATTAGTCGCTGGAATGTGCCTGTTAACTTCTTTATAAGAAATGTTCGTGACAAGTTTTCACTAAAATGGCAGTCAAAGTACAACTAAAATGATCAACAAAAGAAGAAAGAATTAAACAAATCATTGTGCGAACTAAGAATTCATCTTAATCGTAACTACTCCTGGCTGACCGGGCGATGCTGCAGCAGAAACGGGTATTCTGTTTCGACTAACATTCCGCGAACTTCTGAAGAGCAGTAATGACAAAAGGTAAAGTTGATAGAATTGACACAAGTTGCTGAAGCCTACTTCTGTCATTCATTCACTCATGTTTCATTCACTCATTCGTTAATATCTACATTGGTACATACATTCATAATGTTTTGTAATAATAACTCCATTTGAAAATAATTATATGAAACAAAGACACACGCAATTTAAGATACTCTTTTGAATAAATGGATTGTTAGTTTTTCGTTAACTTCGATAATAATTCGTTCTGCTCGTGGTATTATGTTACTTTGATGGAAAACACTATACTTTTCTTTTTTCTGTCCATTATTCCTAAAGAGATAAATTTCTATTAAAATCTTAAGAATATCTGTAAACTTATGTTTCGTATTGTAACTTTGCTCATGGATGCGAACTGTAGTCAGCACGTTGTGTCTCCCATCACTCTTCGAACAATGCACGTTGCTCGTGGAATGGATGAATTTTGAAAATAAATTTACGGTACATACAGGTGCATACCAGTTTTTTTCAAATGCTCGTGTCATATGCTAAGAGAATGTTAATGGTGCGTGACAGGAAACTAGGTCAATGGCAAATGTGAAATGTAAAATTTTCATACCTACCAATATGATGGTTGTTAAGAAATATAACTAGATCATTTTACCTGATGTAAGTCATAGAGAACTTTGTACACATTTCTGTTTCTCGAAACAAATGAAAGAACCTCAATGATTCGTTCATCCCAAAGTGAGGAAAAGGACATTCATAAACCAGACCTATGTGCTCGGGAATTCGACCACTAAAAGTACCTTGGTGTATTACGTTTAAAAAGAGTCTTACAAAAATATAGCGATGAATTATTGGCAAGTTTGTAAGATGATTTATAGATGATTTCCCATCCCGCATGGTTGGGAACGTGGTCAGTGCTATGCAATTTGTTCATTCGCAAAAACAATATTGTCTCTCTTAACTATACGGCGAAAGAAACACTGAAAGTGAAAAAAAGCCAATTTATTACGAAAGTATATCGGTAATAACGAAGTTGGGTGGTATTAGTGAACTTCATATATGAAATAGCACGTTCGAGCAATATCTTACATAAATGGTCTCTAAGATTAGACTGGAAATTTCTTCGAGTCAATTAAATTTCTTATGCTTGAACGCGTCGAACTGCCCCAAGTTGGTAATTTGCAAAGGTTCTTGAAGTAAATGATGCATTAAATAGGAGAAGAGCATTGGAATTTAACTACCTTTGACATTTTCTGTAATTAATGAATATGATGACCTCGTTTTTAATCCAGAGCATTTATCTCCTTAGTCATGATTTTCTGTAATATATCTCCACATTTTAGAACAAGACATAGTATTTTCAGTGATGAGTTGTATTTCTAGCACATATCTGACATTAAATGAAGAATAATATTGAATTGAAAACAAACAAGAAATTGTCATTTCTAATCTTTTTGGAAAAGAGTTTATTGGTGTAAATTTAATTATTTTTAGCTGTATTTAATACGAGTATTAAATATTGTTTATTAATAAATAATAAAATAAATTTAAATATTATTTTTTAAGACGAGTATTAAATATTATTGACATGAAATGACTTGTAACACTGCACACATTTGAAAATTTAATGTACATGGCAATAACACTGCACATTTTGGGGACACATACGCACACACACACACACATACACACACAGATGCACATTATTCGAACGTTAAAAATATGTCTTTCAAAAGAAGTCAGTAGCTAATGATTTAACCCTTCAGACTGGATTGAGTACGCATGCCCATGACTATATTTTACTCACGCGTATACATATCTACTACTTACGTGCATTACCTCTCTAACACGATTCATTTCAATCTTTCGAGTATAAATTACACGTGCACCGCGGGAATGGGCTCCGCCTACCAAGTCCTACGACCCCGAGGCCCGGCCGGCGCTCGCGCCCTCGCGGCGCTGTCCCTCGGCGCAGCGCGGCGCGGCGCCCGGCGCCCGCGAGCGTCGCCAGATAACTCACGGCCACCGCGCCTTCATTTCGGAGCTGGACCGGCGTTACATCACTGCCAAGTTCACGCGGCCCCGCCCGCAGCCCCCTCCAGGCGCTGGCGCCCGCGGGCCGGGGGCGCGGGCGGGGGCGCGGGCGGCGGCGGGGGCGGGGGCGGCCTTCGCCTCGCGAAAAGGGTAGCAACCGCCAGATAAGAATTGGACAAAAAGTGAAAGCGTTATTGGCACGCTGCACTAGATCGGACAATAACCTAAATTCTGAAGTAACCCGCCCCGCCCCGCCCGGTAGGGAGTCTCCACGCCCTGCTCTGTCCCCGTGCCGACAGGGGGCGGCTGCTTAACCCGAATCGGCGGCGCGTGGCAGGGGGGGCGGCAGCGGATATAAAACCCTGCGTGCGCTACCGAACTGTACACTACTTCTCTTACACTTCAGTGAGACACACACATCCACTCCACCAAAAATGGCCTTCAAGGTAATTATCGCACTTCGCAGCAGCTCGTTCTCTTCGGGTCACTTCTTTTGAATTTGGATTTTTTTTTGTCTTCGAATTTTGAGTGTCGTGTGGAAATGCGAGCGGAATGAACCGTTCGTCGATGTAGCATGGAGTGCAGAACGGTTCGGGCGCGTTAAATACGACATAGAAAATGGATTTTTTTTTCATCAAGTGATTAAGTGCGGCAAGTGGATTCGAGCATGACGAATGGATTTAATCGATTCGGGTATCGTTCACTTATGAGCCGAAACACCGCTCATTTTTCACGCTCTGTACGTGAGTTTCAGATTGGAAGTTTCCTCGCAAAGGGCTCGGTTTGGAAGGGGGGCATCGTATTAGCGTGTGCCATTGTTTTGCTGGCAGCTTCCGATTTCTGAAGGGGCTCAAGAGAGTAATTATTTCGTAATCGACGTAAATCTTTCACAGCTTGCGATACTGTGGGTCGTTGTTGCCAATTCATTACGTGGCAATTTGCCTTGTAAAATGCCGCGGGGTGTTGGTCGCGACGCGTTGAACAAAAGGGAGAAACCGGTTAGGGAGTGATTATGGAATGAGGGTAATATTGAGTCAGAAAAATCTGCAAGGGGAGTATGCAATACACAAATAGTGATTGGATTTACATATCAATGAGAAACATTTGAATACGTTCAGTAGTATAAAGGTGAGAATCGGAAAGTGTGCTGATGTACTCGTAACTAAGTGAAGATATTCCATACTGTAATGACTGTCACTGCAATGTCACAATTTCTTAATTATATAAGAGGGGTTTCAAAATTAGAAAAAAATAACTTGGCAATTCTAATTCGATACTATGAACTAACTTCCAATTCCCTAATAAACATAACTTCTGCAATTAGTAATTAAACCTTAAGGTGCGTTCGTTTTATATCAAGAATTCGCGTTTAGAATAGTGAATTGAAATCTAGACAGGGCAGGTAGGAAGAAAAAAATGCTTGTGATGAGAATAAACGAGTAGTAATAGTAGTATGGTTTTATCTTGAAACTGTTTCTCAACGAGAAAAACCATCACCGAAGTCACAATGGCTTGGAACATTGGAATTGGTTGGTGGGGCACGGGATGGGCAGGGAGAGGCAGGTTTAGCCAATGACACAAACCCCTCGCGTTGGGAGATTGTAATGAAGTTGGGTTATGGTGGAGGGCAGGATTAGCTCAATTCATTAATGGAAATGATAATGATCAATGCGCGTTGAATTAGTGAAGTGGTTTTTCGTGGAACGGATAAAATAAAACGAGGCATAAAAATAAGGTTCTGTGAAAACAAAGAAGTCAATTACACCTACTGTTGTGGAAATTGTAATTATCTAGGGATGCAACCCAAGTTCGCAGAATTTTTCTGTGAGAACATTTGCCACGATTACTTTTCAAGTTTCCTAAAGGGGGGAAATTCTAATTCTTTTGGAATCTAAGAACTCCGTAGTGTCGCAAAAACCAAGCGTAAGGGAAAGATATTTATCACTCAAAATGATCGACAGGGAAACAGGTCCAGTTATGCCACTCAAGAGACAGGTTTGCCGGTCTCTCAAGAACTCTTCTAAACGAAATTTTCATTGGAGGTTAATTTCCCAATAAACTGTGCTTCGTACCGCCAAAAACCACAGGGTATGGTACTGAATCAGTCAAAGTGCGTAGAGATTTGTTTTGTAATAGTGACGTTGAAGCCAAAGAGAAGCCATAACGTAGTCATTTTCTCTTCATAATTAATTCATAATTGTTATGGAAAGTAATTGGATAAAATTAATTCCGCATATATTCGTGGAATTACGTTGTATTTCATAATTTTCGTAGTGGATTTTCTTGCATAATAATTAGATATATTTATATATTATTCTATAATTAATTACTCGATTAATACACAAATTCAATACTTCTTTACACCACGTTCGTTTAAAATCCGATTTATTTTTAAAGTTCGCATGAAGAAAATTGTATTAATTAAACCGACGACAGGTGAAAGCAGCCGCTAGACAATTACGTGTCTCTGCAAAGGGGGCGGGGGTCGCCGAAAGCGTTGCAAAGCGCGGGGCTCGGGCCGTGATCAACGCTCAGCGTATTCGGGGCGATCTCCAATGCAGATACAGAAACCCACGCTACGCCACGCCACGCCACGCCACGGCGCGGGGCCGGGCGGGGCGTGGCCAGGCGGGGTGTTGCGCGGTCGGGCGGAGCGGGGCGTTGCGCAGCAGGGTGGGACGGAGCGGAGCGGGGAGTGGTGAAGCGGGGCGGAGCGGGGTGCAGGTCGGAGCGGGGTGGTGTGTGCCGGCGCGGGGCCAGGTGATGCGAAGCCGAGCGGGGCGGAGTGGGGCGGGCGGGGCCATGCGGAGAGGGGCGGGGTGCGGGGCGATGCGCGGGAGGGATGGGCCGGCACGGGGCGAACCGAGCGGGGTGGGGCGGGGCAGTGTCCGGCGCGGGGTGTTGGGGGGCCGGGCGGAGCGAGGCGGAGCGGGGCCGGGCGAAGCGAGGCGGAGCGGGGCTGGGTGGGGTGGGGCTGTGGGAGCGTGGCTGGAAGGGAGGGTGCGGGGCGGACCGAGCGGGGTGGGGCGGCCGGGCGGGGCGGCCAGCGACCTGCGCGGGGTTTTGGGTGGCCGGGCGGGGCGTGCGCTCTGGGGCGTTGCGCCACGTCTCCCCGTGTGGCCGGGGCTGCTCCTTATTGTCTCCGGCGCACGGCGTCGCGGGGCGATGCTGACGCCACCGTTCCCGTGTCGGCTCCGCTCGCGATGGGCCTATTACGTGTGATGGGGCACGTTAGCAGGCGGGAACGCTGCAGCGGCGTTGCCCGATGAATACGTTGCATTAGGGGCTGCGGCACTGGCAATGTCAGCAGATAGGACATGATAAAGGAATGCAAAAAAGGAAGAAAGAGTATAGGAACAATAAACGGAAAATATTGATATTTTCTATTTTATTCGTGAGTGAAAAATGCCGGATTATTCTCGAATTCTTGCTGGTATGAAAGAGAAATTAAGGGACATAAAATGATACCAGGAAACTTTATTTACTTATTTCCAATTATTTATTTACTTTCAGACTTTTTTATTAGTATGTTGTGAGTTCTTAGACGCCGTCGTACTACACCGTAGACCGCACTCGCAAGCTCATTGTTACAATTTGGCCTTGGATAGGTTTCAAACGGTGTTGCGCTAATGTGTGGAGGCTTGTATGCTTTCATTGTCGCGAACGTCAGTCTAAAACGCGGTAGCGATTTCGTAACGTCCATCAAGACAGGCTCGTAGACGGGTTGACGTGATTGTTTGTAGGAGAGGTCTGAATGACAGTAGCTGACGTCGAGGCCTCGGTCCCGTGACGGGGATTATCCGCTGAACAACTATACCGTAGCTGAGTGGACGTGAATGTTCCCTTTTTAACCTGTCAGATGGAATCGGTGCACACGCTATCCCAACATTCGGTCGTGCAAAGTGTTACCAAACAATAGCCGGAACGCTGTGAATCGATAGTCCAGTTATTTGTTTCTGCTCACTTCTTGCTTAACTTTATTTACTCACAAGTAATGTTCTCTGCTATTCAGTTATTTTTAACGGTTAATTAGGCTCCATAATGTAATATACAAAATTTTACGGCATTCATCCTATTTCTCTCATCGTTTTAATCGGATATCATAATTTTTATTATTATTAACTCTCCAAAGATAATTAAGTTGATATTTAGTGACATTTGTAATGTTATCTAATTTCAGACAATAGAATTATGTAAGACTCTTACTTTTATTCTTTTTGTAAAAACCAGTCAAAACCATAATTGAAATGCGTTGTTACATGGATTTAACTGATTTACACAAACATTTAAAGTACCATTTACATACTGCATGAAAATACGAAAAGTTTGAAGCCTAATCCTAAGGACGTGTTAGGTACCACACCCACAGTGTCGAGTCCGTTCGAATTTTCCCCCACGACATGAATAAGTAATCAGAGGCAACCTGAAATTCGGATTTGCTAATGTATTCTAGAAGGTCTTTTACCCGAACGCGAGGGAAGTTCTGGGCTGGAACGTTGGCAGGGAAAATGGGGAGGAAAGCGGCCGCCTAAATTAGCTTGGGAAGGGCGTCGGGGCGAGTTAGCAAGTTGGTTCGCGCGCAACTTGGCGCGGAATCGCGTCGCTCCCTGCTACGTCTCCCTTCACTGGTTCTTACCGGCAAAGGTGGCTCAGGGCATCAACTGCTGTCACTGCAGTGCCTCTGACTGGGAGGTCCTAGGGTTCCACTCCCGATGGTGGTAGAGTTTTCGACAGGATGATTTCGGTCGAATTCAGTCGCTGTCTGGAGGAGAATTCTAGCGGCAGGCGGTTCTGATCGGTAGGTTTCCATGGTTTCTCCTATCAGTCGATCGGACAATCGATCTTTCCTCTTACTTGTCATATCCTTACCCGTTACTTACATATATTCCCAGATGCACTACACTATCACACTTGTCGGGAGAGCACTAAGGAGCTTAGAGCTGGAGTTGGGGCTGAGGCAGTCCTTCGCTGGTGAGAGATACCTGGTTGGGGAAAATCAACAGGCCGACATAGGTCAGCGTCGTATCTTGCCACCGAGCGGGGCAAGATCACTGCCACCTCAGGCGATGAAAAACTTTCACCGCACTTGCAGGACTAGTGACCTTAGCCGTTGGAATGGATGAATCAATTGGTCGTATGTTTCATTGCAGTTCTTCGCCCTCGCCGCCCTCCTGGCCGTGACCCACGCCGGCGGCCCCGCTGCCTACAGCACCTACTCCGCCTCCGGCGACCTGGGCTCCATCGGCGCGTCTCAGGAGACCACCCTGAAGGGCCTGGGCGGCAACAACGTCCTGTCCCAGTACTCCAAGGCCGTGGACAGCCCCTACTCCAGCGTGCGCATCTCCAGCTCTCGCGCTAGCAACGACGCCATCGCCTACGGTGCCGGCTACGGCCTGGCCGCCCCCGCCCTCGCCGCCCCCGCCTACGCCGCCGGCTACGGTCTGGCCGCCCCCGCCCTCCGCGGAGGTCTGTCCTACGGCGCCACCGGCTCCTCCGTCGGCTCCTCCCTGCACGGACACGCCGCCTACGGCGTGAGCCGCCTGGCCGCCCCCGCCTACGCCGCCCCCGCCTACGCCGCGCCCCTGGCCGCCCGCGCCTACGCCGCCCCCGCCCTCGCCGCGCCCCTGGCCGCCCGCGCCATCGCCCACCCCGCCATCGGCTACTCCGCCGCCCCCGCCGTCGCCCACGTGTCCTTCAACGGTCTTGGTGGTGTTGGCTACGCTTTCTAAGCGCTCTGCCCCCTCTCTTGTTGACGTCTTCCTTTCCTCTCCTTCTTGATCAAATTTCATCCATTTCTTCGTTCTCGGCGACATGGAGTCATGGAGTGTTCTCACACCTTGATAGCCTTTTCTGTTTTCTCCGTTACTTTCGTTTTCTGAAAGTGTAAGGAAAACTAAACTTATTTAATTTATGTAAAAATGTGCCACTTATTTATTGTATAATAAATTTGTTTATATCTTGATTTGAGCGTTTTTATTCCTTCTTTCCAAGTGTCATTTCATTTGCTTGTCATTTCATTCAATTGCTTCATTTCCTTTGTTGACGTTTCTATGAACTCTGTTTGATTTCGATATCTCTTTTTTTCTCGTGGCTGCCAAGAAGTGGTTCACGCTGAATAACTACTTCACGTGTACATACACTACCCTTTCAATTTTTTACGCAATAATTATGCATTGCAAAATGGAATTATTGACAATCCGTTCATATTCCTTTTCTTTCCTTCAATCGTATTATTTACTATAAACCAAGTTCGAACCTCGTTATAGAACTTAAACAAAGTTTATAACAACTTTTAATCTCAAACTTAAGATCTTTGAATCCGTTACTCAATGCCTACGAAAGCTATCCCATCTCCTGCAAAACTTTCTCAGAATAAACAACTTCTCTTCTTTTGTAAAAAGTTAATTCTGTGTCTGCAAGTCAGAAAGATCTTTCTCAATCATTCACCCTTTTTCTAGAAAGCACAGATGACCGCAAAGCAGCTTAATGAGGTTGTAGACAAAGGTCAAATGGTGGGAAAGGCAGGTTTTGCAGCGACTGCGACATTCGTGTTCATCCGACGCTGTACGTGTCAAACAAACTCGAGTTCTACCGACACTCACCTTTCTTCCTTTGATTACTTTCATTGATTAGTGATTCCGGGAGCCTTCAGATAAGGTACTTAGTCCCATAAGTGTAGTGAATGTTTCTTTTCTCGTGAGATGGCGTTTATCTCCCCTCTCTGGATGATCTCGCGCCGACCTACTGTCGGCTAGCGAGATTTTCCCCAACCAGGTATCTCCCACTAGCCTGTCCCGACCCAGACGGGACAAGCTCTAAGCTCCCGACACTCTCCAGGCACGTGTGGTAGTGTGGAGCATGTACGTGTAACAGTGTGTAAGGGGTGTGGATGGTACAAGGAAGAGAAAGGAAAGATCGCGCGTGGTCCGTGACCCATTGGTTAGTGTACTGCTCCGGCATTCGCCTGGTGGATCGGAGAAACTACGGAAACCTACCGATCAGGGCAGCCGGTCCCTAGAATTTTCCTCCAGTGACTATATTCGACCTAGCTCCCTAGCTAGTGTCGAAACTCCTACCACCTTCGGGACTCTAACCCTAGGACCTCCCGGTCAGAGACACTGCAGTGACAGCAATTGTCCTGAGCCACCTCTCCCGATACCATTTCACCGATATCTTTATACGCAAAACCATTTCCACCCGGCTCGGCTCAATACGTCCCGCACCCACCACTTTCCCCCCCCCCCCGTCCACGCCGATGGCTTCGCTAAGCCCCGTCTCAACCGCTAACACCGCTTGTTCCTCCGCCCCCGACCCGCCGCTGCCAGCTCCTCGGTCGCAGGACGTGTTCCGACTGCGCTAGGGAATCGAGCGGGTCTTTCCGCGAACGCCTCTCCCTCCCCATCGCCAGGCGGCCACGCACGATCTCCTGCCGATATCGCCCGTCCGGTCCTCGGAGGTTGCAGGCTGACGGGCGCGGACGAGATGGGTATTAGCCGAGAAGCAGGCTGGCGACGTTGGCGGAAAGACGGGAGAGGCGTATGCTGGTGACAGGGTGGTTGAGGGTGGGCAGTTGAGAAACGGATCATCTAGCATCGGGGTAGATGGACACTAAAGGTGAATGTAGATGAAGTAGCGGTGACAGCCCAAGACCTTTCTGTGACAGCAATGGCCGTAGTGTCAGGAAGGTGGTGTTGAAGAGACGGTTAGAAAAAGACATTAAATGCAAGTCACATTCTCACTCAATAACGAATGTCGTAACAGGTAAAATTGTTATGTATAGAGTTGCGGTGGCAAATTTCAGGACGGAATGCCAATAAAGGGGACCGTGAAAGGATGGGCAATTGGAAGATTCTGTGTTAGTCAGAAAAGGGAAACGGTAGGATACAGAAAGAAGTCACAAACAGCAGTGGTGAGTGTGCTTATTATTTATTTTTACTCCACGGACGCATCGTTACACGTAATGCAGCAATTTCCTCAGTCTACTGAGTGAGACCTACACAACACATTAGGATGATGACAGAGATTGTAGATAATGAAACATAATGATGAATAATGAACAAAAGTGAAATTGTCACAGAGGCAGGAGATTTAGGGCACTTTTGAAATGCTGACGCAAATCTTGCGTATTGATCGGTGAATATTTGTTACCTTACACCCGAAAGTGAGAAGCGACCGTACTGGTAGTGCAAGAATCGAGTCAGGAAAACATAAACGTAGTTGAGATAACGTAATGCCTTCCTGGATGCCCGAGGTGGCTAGCGCGTGTGCGACTCAGTCGAAAGACAGAAAGAAAGAAAAAGAAAGAAAGAAAGAAAGAAAAAGAAAGAAAGAACGAAAGAAAGAAAGAAAGAACGAAAGAAAGAAGAAAGAAAGAAAGAAAGAAAGAAAAAGAACGAAAGAAAAAGAACGAAAGAAAGAAAAAGAAAGAAAAAAGAAAGAAAGAAAGAAAAAGAAAGAAAGAAAAATAAAGAAAAAGAACGAAAGAAAGAAAGAAAGAAAAAGATTGAAAGAATGAAAGTAGTTAAAAAGTGTAATGCAATTGACGGCTGTGGCGATGTGACAAACCAAGGACAGCACTGTAACGGCGTGGTGAAGTGGAAAGTGGACAACGGGGGCGATCCAAGGGACCACCCCGAAGGCTTAAAGGTGGGAGCGGAGAGGCGGGGTGGGGCGCGACGCGGCCGGCCGTAAAGACGTGTCCAGGGCGCGGGGGCGGGCGCAAGGTCGGAGGACGCGAGGGCGAATCCGAGAAGCGGTCGCCGCCCTGCACGCCCTCCCGCAGCCGCCCTCTCAATCAGCGCGGGCAGAACTTTCGAGAACGGCAGCGCCACGTCGTAGGTCGCCCCGTGCCGCGGAAGCGGGTCGCGCTCCAGGAACGCGAGCGCGGACGGTGGTTCTGGGAACGAGGGGGCCGGAGATTTTGGGGGTGGGGGCATCGCTTGGTGTTCCTCCGGCACATTCCAATAGCAGAATCTGGACTCGTGTGGGCCAGTGAGAGGTGTCAGCGATCGGATGCGATCACGTAGGGGGAAATGAGAGTGGAAATTGCATTGGAGCCTGGAATCCACTTGCCTGTTTAATGCTCTCTAGCCTCAGATGATGTCACGAAGTTCGTTCTAACAGTATTTCTGTAAATTGTTAATTTGATGGAATCCTCAAGTTGGCGTCATTTAAAACTCTAATATGAGTGTGCATTCTTTGAAAACGTATTTGCAAATTATTATTATTATTATTATTATTATTATTATTATTATTATTATTATTATTATTATTATTATTATTATTATTATTATTATTATTATTATTATCTTTATTTGCAGTTATCACAGAGAAATAAATCAATGCGAGACTATACTTTACTTATAAATAAATATAAAGCTTTTATTAATTACAACACAATAATTCATGTTGGTAAATACGTATCTACATAATTATACATCTACAACATTTTCAAACAAATTTGTACGTTAATTAATGTAAATTTCAAAATTTTACATTAACAATTTTACTAATCTGATCTACAATGAATTTGCTGATCACAGAACATGTGTTGATTATGACTGCTTTTTGCTTAATAACTACAGATATATTGATGTGAGCTCTGGCACGACGCCAGTGGCAGTGAGCTTTGGCATGATACCAGTGGCTGGCAATGCCAAAGATATTGCTTTCACATCTGTCAGAGATCACTCTTCCTTTGTAACTGACGAATTTTCTGTATTTTTCCAAATTAATGATTCAGACCCAATATAGTTTGTAGGTATCATTTTCTGGTTCTCTTGGTGGATAATTCTTATAATGTAGAGAAATATTCTGCACGAGACCGTATTTCTGGGGAAGTTCAAGTAGATTTCGGAGGATAATAGAACTCCGTCCCTTTCTTCCTCGGTACCGTGACCTGAGTACAGCTCTTGAAGTGGTGATTTCTCAAGCAAGTCATTTGCAATCTTAAGGATCTTTCTATAGCTTCCATATCGAAATTGGTCCATTTGACGATACCCGTAGAGTACACGAGTATTGGGGTACCGTGGATTTTGATAGCTGTCATTAGATTTTTTTGCGTTGAGATAAGTCTTTGAATTTATTTTTTCTTTGCTTTATTTTCGTTTTATTCATACTAATCCTGCACTTTTAGAGGCCAGTACAAAATATACCGGTTCACCCGAGGACAAATTTATGTGCAGTTGTGACCTTGACATCTTGACCTAAGAACCGGTTTTAATCGTTGATGGTGGTTGTGGTCTGGTAAGAAGTTGGACGGACGAGATTCATAGGCATTTTTTTGGTGCGGGGAATTGTTCATTCAAGATAAACGTGTGTTGTATGTTAAATACATCGGTAAATATCTTACAGTTCTTCACTAAATACCTAAAATTAACATAACTATTATTTATTATTGCCATAGCTCAATGACACGTTTAATAGAGAGAATTCTACGAATGGATTGTTATAACGTATCGTTATGAAAGAGCTGTACAACTGATTATTGTAATTAATTAAACCTATTTGTGATTATTATTTTATTGTTATTGAACTGTGGTGAGTTTTATATTTCACGAAATTATTAATATATAATTAGAAACCAATATAAGTGTTTGCTTTTATTGTATTTAAATCATTCTTTATCGATACTCATTCCAATCACAAGAGAATGAGATTCTAAAACAAATTATATTGAATGAGACCTTTAGTGCAAAGCAATGAAATGCAAAATACAATGGACGTTGCCCAATTTTTTATATAATGACTGTAATATAAGACCTTTTTATAATGAGAAAACTACACCTTTGTGCTTAGTTTCTTTGAGCTTAGTTTGAAATCATCAAATTGCTGGTTTATTTTATATCCTTCTATTGCAAATGTATTTTTTTTAGCAAGTATGTACTTATTCTTATAATGTGTTCGGTACTATTTTATGTTCCAATATTTTTAAATCTTAAACAGCAATACACATTTTTCGAGCTATCGCCGTTCTGAAACGGACTAAAAAAACGCACATTTTATCGAAGAAATCTACACATGACATACCTTCACGTTGTAGCAAATGCAAAAAAGCATTTTCGCATTTTTTATGCTACATTTTATCAGTGGATTTCTTGATCCAAAATAGAAAGTGGTGTCGTAGTTTTTCGACAGTGTGTCTCTCTTCATACTATTTCCTTAGAGGTGGGGAGGTACTTTTCAAGGAAACAGCTAGTGACCCCTTCTGCCACCGCAAAACCACGTTTCCGTTGGAAGGGTCGCTTTTGTCTTAGCTGCTTCGTTCTGAGTGAAGCGTGAGCAGGATGCGTTGTTTCTGATTTCCATGCTGCCTTCCTCTTTCTCGCTTTTCATTACTTTCCGTCCTTTTTGGAGAAACGACTTTGCTATGTGTTTGTTGCGTTTTCGCCGGATTTTACGCCGAATAAGTTGTTGCGCCAAACCGAGTTTCCACTTTCAGAAGCTCTCCGTGTTACAGGACCGGTCAATAGCAAACATCCCCTTTCGTGTGTTTTCGCGGAATCCTTTCTGTGAAGTATTCCTTAGAATGAAGAGTATTTTTATCAGTGAAGCGAATTTCCGTTAAGTGCTTGAGCTCGCACGGCAGGAGATCCTCCCGAATGTCTTTCATGTTTTTACAAACACTCTGAACTGAACCATGAAGAGGATAAACCATTTCTAGAAGCTGAAGTATGTTATTTATAGAGTTATCATGTTGTTTCATTGATAGAATCGGGTTCTATTCATAGTTTAACTTAAAAAAACACCTAATAACAAGTTGTTATACGCAATTACGTTTGTGTGGAACAGTAAAAGAACAACTTCCCAGAGTGTTGGGGCGTTTTCAGGATTGTTGTAATGATCACGTTAATGAATAGAAACAGCTAATTACATAGTCTATTCCATTGAAAGGGAAGTCTGACTGAAATCCATCGTCTAAAAGCAATATTACTACAGACGTAGATTAATGAGACATTGAAGCCCTACACTTTGATGACTAATTTGTCTAATAGAATATGAGACAAAAACAAAAAGGCAATTTCTATAGCAAGTTCATGGAAA
The DNA here is from genome assembly GCA_038098605.1 of Gryllus longicercus. Classification (NCBI taxonomy): domain Eukaryota; kingdom Metazoa; phylum Arthropoda; class Insecta; order Orthoptera; family Gryllidae; genus Gryllus; species Gryllus longicercus. The sequence continues at coordinate 2,037,855 of JAZDUA010000146.1, read as the reverse complement.
TAGTGTGACACACTGTATCATAAGCAAAGGTCATCAGCCTTTGTAAAAATCATATTACAAACAGTGAAACAAGCAAAATAGTCAATTATATCAGCAAATAAAACATATTAAACTAATATTTCACCCATTATTATTTTTCGTTTTTGAAGGATAGTTCAATGTAAAAGTTAAACTTTAACATCATGTAGGACTGCCAAAGATGATTTTTATCAGTGGACATACGGTGGGAACTATTTGTTATCAGAGATGCACACATGACACCTTTGATATCGCATTCCTGATCAGTGGGCAGCTCATCTTTTACAATAACTTTGTAGTAGGGGGCAAATGGGAGTGGTTTTCGTGAAAATAAACGTGTAAAATAAATAAAGAGGCGGCGGTGCAGTCGATCTTCAGTGGCGCAGTTTGATTTCAAGTGCTGAGGAGGGCAAATACTGGAAGGAGAACGCGTGACGTCCGCGCCAGGAAGTAAATAAATAGTTTAGAAAAAGTCCGATAGATTAGCATGAACTCGGCTTCTAACGGCAGATTTTCCCCCTTCAGCTTTTTCTCAGACGTATCATAAGATCTATTTTTTGCTGCTTTGATGCGATATAGAGACCATTTGGGGTGAATACCAGAATTGGAAAGTTAGAACAGGGCTGAATGTAGGTATTGACTTAAAAGCCTTCGGCGTAGCCATAAACTATCAAGTTATTTAATTTATATGTGTAATAATTACCCATTAAATAAAAAAAAGTAGGGGGCCCGCGGTTGCTTGACATTAGAAATGCGACATCGAACACGTTGCTCCAACAAGCCATAGCTTTGTGTCACGTGTCCTTCACGACTTAAGGAGCTTGCCTCAAACGTTTCATTATGATCAATGCGACGATTGCAGGGCCGTGAACACAATTGTGTTTCAGAGCTTGGGGAGAAATATTTTCGTAGTATTTTCTGTAATATTGGGAAGAAAATATTTTGCTTTTGTTGAAACTTGGGATCGCGCTCTTGTTTTCTGTTCCAGTTGTTTAGTTATGAGTTGCCTTCTCATCTTACGAACATTTTTAACAATCCCGCTCGGGGCTGGCTGGCACTTTTCAATTGGAATTATTGGGTACAGTGTTGCATAACATCATTCTCTTTCTGCCAACCATCTTTATAAAATGAAACTATTTTTTAAAAAATATTTTAATTCACACCTAGGGTAAAAGTACCAGTTTTGTTTGTAGTTATGAACTTTTCGAAGTTTATTTCAATATTCGTGGGCTACAGTACTAAAATTGCTTTTGCGAAGTCCATGAGCAGTGAATATTCCTCTTTTTGATAGATCTGTTGCTTGAAAAATGACTAATTTTCAATTAGTTCCATGTTTGGTTAATTTACTTCTAAAATCAGATTTTTTCCAGTAACGGGTCCATAAAAATTGCGAGTTTTGTATTGGCAAGATACTTAATAATGGACAACCAAAAATATTTTTTCCGAACATGTTTGAGTAAATAAAAGTCTCCGAATGTAGTATTCATGTAATATTTTAAGTGCCAATATCAGTAAGATGTTTTCATAATATTCTTTAAACATAAAACAAGAGAAATGTTTAATATCAATAATATGTATTGTAATGAAATATGTAAATATTATTATAATGTAAAGTTGTAAAGAGGATCTTGTTTGCTCATGATCATGGAATTGCACATCGATCTAAAATAAGTTAAATAAAACAAAAGCAAGAGAAATAAATAAGTTATCTTCGATTTATCGTCACTAAAATGCGTAAGTTTTGTAAGCGTAAAGCTTGTGAGAAGCTATCAATTTTAATTTTTAAAATGTTGTGCTCTGCGTGGCCAGTGTTGACGTAGCGAACACTAGTAGTGTCATATTTAGGACTAGAATTTTGATCATCTTTAAACTACATAAAAAAACGTAAAAAGAGTGCATTAATACCCTAGAAAACCTTCAAAAATGTCTTCAAAATGCCCTAAATCATATTCACTTCGTGAATTTTACGCTGAGAAATAATAATTTTTTGTTGAGTCAATAATTTGCTTTCATAAAATATTGGGAATAAACTAAAAACTTTAAAACTCAGTATACGAAACATAATCAGTTTAAAAAAACTCTGTACCAAAGACAAATTCCGAAGATAAGAGTTTAAGGCCCTCTCCACTTCCTCTGCCCTCACATCATTGAAAGCTATTGACACCGCGTTAACAGGATCTAGATAATTTTACGCGATAATGGTTAGCGTAACATTTTTCTAGTTAGAGTTGAACCCATAAGTACTAAGAACTGAAAAAAACGATTAAAATAAAAGTAAAAGAATTACCAAAAACTGAAAAAAACTATCAAAATAAAAGTAAAAAATACTAAATAATGACCTCCAAACTCAAAAATACAAAAAATGCATTTTCAACCAAAAAAATGACAAAAAATGCCTTAACAAATATGTGTCAAACGTCTCAAAACACTGTGAAATATGTTGGTTCCATAAGAAGGCAAAATCATCAAAATCCTAACCCTAGTCATAACCGTACTATTACCATTTTAATAAAATAAAATTTCCTTTCATTTCAGTCTTTTCAAGAAGTACTAGCCAACGGTATTTGCGGTACGATTGCCCTGTAATTAGCAGAGGTGTGCCTGTTGCTTGGTTCCAGGTCGGTGAATTTGACTCTCATACATATTTTCAGTGAGGTCGCTTGAGGTCACGTGTATTTAAAACGCTAGTGACGATGGGGGAAACTCTCGTGCCAGAATTACAGGCGCTGAGTACTGTAACCCTGATATTTTCAGAAGGATGCCTCAGAACTTACTGAACCATCCTTATATTCTTGAGATTTTCCGATAATGCTAGAAGCATCTCTCAACAACAATTTATTGAAGTCAAACTTTCCATGGAAGATTGTTTAATTTCCTTTCCCCTGATGATATACTTACAATCTCTTTATGGTCTTGTTCCGTGCTAATTTTGTGGTCGTTAACTGAAAGTCAAAATGTTAATGTAGAGAGGTTACAAAGTAATTTGGCCAACGTTTCTCGTAGGTTGACATGTTATCATGTAATTACTATTTAGGATCTTTTTCAGACTTCAGACTTGTTTATACTTTAACACATTCTGTCATGCCGGTGCAACTATGAAAGTCTGTGACATTTGCAATATCATTTAGTCCTACGGAGAGTACATTTTATATCGTTGGAAATAAGAGATACAAACTAATAATACGCAACTACTTTGCAAACTGTCTTATCATTGCGTAAAATAAATAATTTGATTATGAAATAAACTTATAAATAATTTTGAAGACTATTTTATGTTCTAATAAATAAGATACAAAGAAATAAATTTTGATAAAATATAATATAATTTTATTTACAAATACACTATTATCTATATTTTATAAATATGTCACACCAGTCAGGCACATCCTTTGATATCCTTTAATAACGGACTGTCCTGCGCTGCAGGTTTACTTTTCTGCCCTGCGGGGGCTGACATTGCTGTGGACATGAGCCTGTCCGGTTACGATCTTTGCCCTTGTTAATTAACGCCACCTTCATGAGAACCCCAACATTTCGCAGTCCGCGTAACGACCTGTCCGGGATATGAACGACAAATAATGACGGCTGCCGGCGAGGTTCATTCCGTCCTCGCCGCCTTCGGCGGACTCCATTAACCCTTTCGCTTGGACCTTCGCGCCGCCTGCCTTCGTAGAAACTGTGCTCGTCATAGAAACTATGCCTTGCCTCGCGGTAAGAGCTCGTCTAATGCATGAAATTGGGCTCTCGGAGGATTTTTGAAAACTTGAAAATTGTTAAAAGAATATTCAACAATGGAATCAGTGCAACTGTGATTTATTTATATACAGCATGCAGATAAGAATAAATATTTTAGTGTATTATCAGAGTTCTTTTTTCAAACTCGTAAGGATAGTTATAACAATACTAATAAAGTTTATGTCTCTGAAGATTACCATTTCAAAGTTGGTAAGAATTTATCTTAATCATTAGAACGAGATATGGTCTCCACTGAGTTATGAAATCACGCGGGAGCCATATCGTAGAAATTTACCATTCTGAGTACATTTTCATTAATCTCTCTAGTAAATAATATAATCAACATAATTATCAATAAATGCTGTGGTCTCCGGATGCTGTTATAACTCCGTGACACAGATAATGTGATAACATTAGTCGATTGATAACAAGAGAGGAAAATGTCTAATTGAAGATTATCCGATGAAAAACAAAGCTAATTTTGTAGTTTACTACTGGAAAACATCCATTCATAACAAAATTCATTATTTCTTTCATTCAATACATGCCTTAACTAAGAAAAGAAAATGTATTTGAATTTATGTATGATACTTTAAATATAAGGAATAAAAATTGTGTCCCGTGCTCTTTTAAAGCGTCACTTGCTCAAATCATGAAAAAATGCAGACAAAACTGGAGCCGTTTTTGAGAAAATGTTTTTTCTTATAAATTGCATTTCAAGTAGAAATTTCTCAAACAGCCCATGTTTTTACAGAAATTATGCATGACCGTTTTTAAAGATATATTTTTTAAAACAGATTTCATTTGAGACAAAAAATCTATCTTCATTATATGTTCTTTAAAACTTTTGCTGTATACAGTTTTTGCTATTTTGAAAAATTCAGTGTGGATAAAAGCCTATATTTTTTCCATCGGAGATCCACACCACTTTTCTGGCCGTTCTTTGAAACATACGTGGAAAAAATAAATAAAAGGTTTGTAGCCATTTTTTAGAAAGAAAGTTTAAAAATTGTCTATATTTCACGCAAAATTACCCGAAAATATTCATCTTTCCGAAGAATTGTACGTGACTTCTTTCAAGTTATGATTTCAAACAACCGATTTCAATAATGGTAAAATATATCTTTTATCAGTAATGTAGTTGTAGGAAAAAATATAGATCTTTTGCAATTTTACAAAAAATAGGAATCTCGAGAATCATGAAACCAGTGACATACTTTAAACCGCCCTTTGTGCTATCCGAGGACAAATTAAGTCAAACAATATGAAGCCATTTTGAAATGTTAAGTCTTCATATTAAGTTCTCCAAGAATTTAAAATATCGTTTGAATTTGCAGGGCCTACAGTTATTATTTTATCCTATTAGTTTCGGGTAAAATGGTTCAGGCGCTAGTTTTGACCACAAACAGACGGAGGTTTTGCGGTCATTCGATTTTTAGGTTTCAAGGACATACAAAACAAGGATTCTGACTGTACAACGTGTAAGAGGAAGTAATTTGATAAAGGAAAAAGATTTTTCCATTTTTTCGTTACCAGGGCCCGGAAATTAGAATTTTTCGGTCAAAAAATTGGCGTTTTCTGGTTTACAATACAGTTACAACAGTTTGTTTTCTTAGGAAGTGAGGTGAGAAAGTAAAAATTCCTAGATTAAGATCTGCCTCTGGTTGTCTCTGAGAATTTCATTAACAATCCTGTACTCAAAAATGTCTGGAAATAAAATGACTTGTGCTGAACACAACGTTGCAATATTGCTAATGCTTGCTTCATTTCAATTGTTGATGGGCTGTGTGACATTTTCTCAGCATCGTTATACATTTTTCTTCAAACACGCACTGTTGCTACCACTTGTGAGTCTGACAAAGTAACTATTTTACATGTTATCTGCAGTTGTTTTTTTAGTATATCTTTATTAGTGAACGAATGTACATAGTTCAGTATTATGTATACTACATCATATGTATTTTTATGACTTATATTTAACTTAAATGCTAATCTTACAACTAAATCTAAATACACATGAATAGGAAACTCACAGAGCACCTATGTGATTAATTGAGTTCTGAAAATATGCTGAGGAATGAATCTAATGGATATCTATTTTTTATTCTTGTTGGGAGCTGGTAGGTGGTGGCTAGGTCGTAATTGGTGGCTTGGGTTATTGTGTTTATTTTGGAGAAGAAATTGTTAGATAGGAGCGCGATATGGTTAAGTATAGGGGGTAAATTAAATTCTTTATGCAGTTGAATGTTTGAGATGAACCAGGGTGCATGAGTGGCAAGTCTGAGGATCTGCTGTTTGTTCAGCAAATGTGATACTCTTATCCACAGCCGTCCATTACCGAAATTAGTTTTTAGTTGTATTCTGTGGTCGAGTGCTCAGGATTTCTTCATGCGAGCATCAAATAATATATGCTTGGTCTTTCGCGAGACGCAGGGCCGGATTTATGCATGTGCTGACAGTGCTGCAGCACAGGGCACTCCACCAAAAAGGGGCCTCCACCAAATAAAAAAATAATTCTTTTTATTTTGGTCTATTTTTCTTGTGATTGTTTCTTGAGTTGATCCAATTCAAAGAATTCATTAACCAATTCATACAAGATGAGGAATCTAAAAGCGCCTTAAGTCGGGAACATTTTATGTATAACTTAATAATTGAGAAGGGAATACAAGACGCGTTTCCGAATGTAGAAATTATTTTAAGAATTTATCTTGTGTTAATGATAACAAATTGTACAACGGAAAGATCATTTTCAAAATTAAAACTTCTAAAAAATAGATTGAGAACTAGTATGACAGAAGAACGACTTAATTATCTTTCTATTTTGAACATCAATTTTGATATTCTAAAAGAATTATCTTTCGACGATGTAATTGAAGAGTTTGCTTACAGAAAAGCAAGAAAAGTTCCTGTAGTTTAGTTATTATAATTAACTTGTAATGTGTAGTAAATATTCGGTTTATAAATAAAATATTGTACGCAAAAATTATTTGCAATAAAATTTTTTTAAATTAAACATATTTGACACATAGATTTTATTTTGTCAGCCGCCAACTGCATATAATATATATATGGGGCCCCCCCCGGCCTCCACCAAAAATCAGCACATGGGGCACCCACAAAGTTAAATCCGGCCCTGGCGAGACGAGACCCACGAGGGTTCAAAGCTGTGCTTAATCGAAATGTGTCTCAAAATAATGATAACATAAACGAATTCTGATTGCAATAATGCCGTTTTCTTGATGTTCTAATATCATTTTGGATTGGAACTACAAGAATGCTGACAGTATCGTGTGATTCATTAATCGTGATAACAATAAGCTTATATAAATGACAGGGAATGCTATGGTAAGATTTATGATTCTCTGAAGTCTGGTGTATCTAAAAAATATCACAACAAATAATTTTAAAACAAAATTGTGAACAAAACAAGTGTAAATTACGTGATACTACGTCTCATAAATACGTCATAAAATGAGATATCATCACTTTTATCTACCTGCCCACTTACAGCATGTACCTGCCTTGCTCGATATTATCACGCCCTAGATGACTGCTGATGCGGAAAGTTCGAGAGCGACGTTTAGATATTTTGATGCGATAACACGAGTATACATTCTGCTGGTATTACAAGACCTCGTAAAAAAACTTCAGAAAATATTACTGGCTTTGTGTACAACGCGCACACAAAAGGGCAATAATCTAAGTTTCATGATAGTAAAATTGTTGGAATATGTGAAGAAATGCGAAGAGAGTAGTGAACGTATAGATAATGTGATGATGGCGTCCTACGTGATCTCAGTCTTCTTAGTGAAGCTAAATGTTTGAATCTTATATTTAAAAAAATATTTTGAACATCTTAATTAAACCACTGACGTCAACCTTGTGAACGTAATTCGCGCTACAAATTTGGGCTCTACTGAGCTTTCTTGGCATGATATAACAAAGATATACCCTTTTTTAACTCGTTATTAACCGAGAAGATCTCGCTCTGGGACTCAGAGATCCATATCCATTACTTTATTGTTTCTCTGTTAGAAGGCTGCGCGGTAGACATAAGTTGTTGCTTGTACGTATCATCCTGTATTATCTCTAGTTATGTCATTGCGTTGTAAGCTATGACATTTTCTATTGTGTTTTGAGAAATAAATGTTTTGAGACGATTCTGCAGGCTAACTGCAAAATATTGTTTTAACAAAATGGCTTCATATAGTCACGCCAGAAATTAAGACGTTAATAAAGGACGTTAATTACTATATGACGAATGTCAGAGCATTCATTTTTAATTGCATTAATAACTCGGACGTTCTGATGCGACTATTGATAAAGACTTTGAGACTTAATCTTGTCAGAGATGTGCTCTCCGGTTGTGCAGTATCAATAACATTGCAAGTAATATTACAGATAAAGTTCAACATTTACTGATACTACTTTTAAAAAACAAATTCAAAACAGATAGTTAAGCTTATATGATGATTATAAAGGAAAATATGTAAAACTCAATATTTTTGCTCAAAGTGTAAGTATTTGTGCTCCAATTTCATTCCTAAGAACAAATATCTGTTCTTCATCAGGGGCTTGGAGAGGGGTTGCTAAGTAAAGATAAATAATAAAATATTATTTAAAACGTTCATTATGTTTTTGGCGAATGAATAAGTGTATATATCAATTAGAAAGTTTTAGAGTTAATTTTTAGCACTATTTTGCGAAAGTAAATTTCTCTAATAATTGTATACTTAACATTTACAATGTAATAATATTAAATTTAAATATATTTTAGTCATGTTCTTTATGTAATAAAACTGCGACTACTATATGAGTTACGTGGATTCAGTAAAAACACATAAAACTTCCATAGATTTCCCTTTTAAATAATAGGAAGCCGATGGGTCTCACAGATCCAATGCGAGCATTTTCGTTAGGAAATTAGGGCCAAGATCTGCTAAGTACGATAATTCTCCAACAAGCCTAAGAAAATATAATACAGTTAAAACCACTAATAAATAACAGTAAACTTTCACTAAAAAAATAAACTTTTCTCAGATTTTACAAAGTTATTGCCTTGCCATTACTGCTTTATGGAAGTGAGAGCTGGACATGAACATCGGATCAGCTACGTCGAATTCAATCTGCTAAAATGAGATTTCTGAGTTTTGTGGCAGTATATTCACTATTAGACCACAAAAGGTGCAGATATCAGAGAAAAAATAAATATTGAGGCCTGTTATACATATCATAAAGAAATATCAAACAACTGAAAAGGTCATGTCCTGAAAATGACAGAACATAGGATAAGTAAAATTATTCTTCAATACGCACATAAAGGAAAAACAAGTGTAGGACGTCCCTTGAAGAAATAGCATTAAGAATTTCGAGACAGAACAGAACAAGAGGTCTAATCCTTGCTCTGGATGATGATGAAACTTTCACTAAATAATGTCATCACCTAATATAAACCCATCATAAGACCTTTCCTTCTGTATGCTTGTCCAATTTGGACAAACGCGGCTACATATAATATCAACAAAATTCAGATAATGCAAAACAAATACCTAAGAACTATCACCCAAGCCCCTTGTTCATTTCCAATAAACAGTTACACCAAGAACTTAACCTAAACTCCATCGCACACCACGTATCCTTTCTTACCAATAATTTATATTCTAACTTACTCCCCATTAATTAAGATAGACACATTAACATAGGAAAATTTAATGAAAGTAAACTAGAATAAAAAAATATCCTATCCGTTCTTTTCTGAACATTTTTGCCATTCTTAATGATTAGAGGTGTTTGGTGAGTCTCCTCGTCAATTGTTGTTTAGATAAGTTTTTGTTTATAAGTAATTAGATTTAATCCAACAATACAAATGAAGATTTTCATGTAAACTGAACTTTGTAAATCAATCGTAAAATAATAAATAAAAAAACGATAATTTATCAGTATCGAAAATTCAAAGCACTACACAGTTATGCGATAAAGGTTAATATAAAAATAACTTCCATTCATTATTTTGTAATTAATTCTGGCTTATTATTCGGCGTTTTCAGAGCTTTCATTAATAACAGTCATATATTAAGCATTTCTGTCCGCTCTCCGCCCACTCCTTGTGTAGTTGAGACTTCATATAAAGTACTCCCGGAAATGAAAATATCATTTTCAAACTCGCTTGGCGTAGGAAGCAAAAAGGGGCCACTCAGAAAATACTGAACAAACATCAATCCTGCCCACTAAAATGGCTTCTACTCTCTGACGGTGAACTAACAATGCTACAGGAGAGCTGCCGAACAATAGTGGTAACTTAAATGACCAAAATGCTCCCACGCACAGGAATACGGATATGGTGCAAACTAATTTATGCAATGGCCCAAATTTGGCAACTTTTTCCATTTACGGGTCTTGTACAGTTTTGGTTGTTTCTGGCCTTGGTGATACATACGTAAATACCTTTCCCAGAAAGTGTTCAGTTCAGGGAGGGGGAATAATAACTTTCTGCTTCTCATCCCATAACCCAGCTCCGCTTTGGACCTCTTCGCTCGCGGCGCTGTTTCTGACGTCAATTTGCCACCCGCCCCACCTCGTGTTACAGCGCCGGCTTCGACCTGCACTCTCTGCCTATCTGTTACGTAACTGGGCCTCTTGGAAATGTTGTAATTCAATACTAAACTTTTTTTCATGATATTTCTATTATTATGTGATGACAGCTACTTTACATGTTTTACTTTTAATTCGTGGCTATTTTGTCATCTGCAGGTTTTGCTTGCAGGGTTTTGCTACAAAGTAATATAAAATTAAAAGGTGTCAACGCTGCGTTCGAAATATTTGAGGAAAACTGTTGGTACCATTGAAAGTCTTTGTTTTGTAAAATGTTTTTTTAACAAACCAGTACAAACATTTGTTTTTGATTCAATATTGTTTCTACGAGAATATTATTAACATGTATCGTGCATAATTACGATAACATTTTATTTGATTTTTTCTGAGTGAAAAATTCAAATAATTATTGGTATGTGACGTTTTGTAAAGTTTATGTCACGAATGCCTTCGCAAGTTTTACGTCTTTGAGTCAATTTTATTCATTATGTAACTTTGAGTGAGGTGACACTGTCCAATTTGACTGTCACGTCAAATGAAAATTTGCTTATTTTCGCGTTTCAAATTTCATGATGAGTTTCTCCTAATACTGAGTGACCTTTCATCGTCTTGTGGACATATGAGCTTCACAGGGTTCAATTTAGACAGTTTCTTTAATTATCTTCATGATTAATACATTAATTTAACAACATTTACTTGCCATTTTAAATACGAAAGTGTTCACTAAAATATTTTTAAAATGAAGTCAATAAATTTTGTTCGGTATAAACATTATTTTTATTTTAATGATGAAACATGCGAAAAGTGCAAGAAAAGTATTAAAAATGGGAAGTGTGTCGACAATGAAGGTGTGTGCCAAAAGTGGTTTATTTACCAAGCGTCAATATTTCGGCTCCAGAAATGGAATTAATAAAGAAAATAACATATTAAGTGAATGTGTAAATAATGGAATAAACAAAATGTTTTTTCCTTTATTGATTCTTCACAAAAGAAAATCATGAATGAAATGACGAACACAATGAAACAAATGATAACACAGGATTCGGTGAATGTTATGAAGAAAAACTTCCCAATTAAAAATCAAAAGCGAGTTAGAGGCGAAATCAAATGCAAGTTAAAAGAAAGCACTCTATTAGTTAAAGAGCCCAGAGAAGTTCCTGTTATAAATCAAAGAAACAAAACCGGGCAAATCAGGCAACAAAGAAAATATATGTAGAGAAATTAAACCCTTCATAAATGAAAGTAATCCAAAATATATGAAATTGAATAAATTGAATGTGTCAAGAACATAAGATTTGGAGGTACGACCTTATCGTGCAACTGAAAGGAAGAAATCCAAGAAATAGATAAAAATATATAGGCAAATATTAGAAATTAAGATGGGAGGTTATTATGTCCTAGCGTTGCTATTTTTGTATCAAACGTTTATTCATAAAAAAACAATATCGTCTTCGCATTTCAACACTTAAAAAAATCCAATCCTTGGATATTCGGAATTGAGGTTGCATTTCATTGTTATTACTGTAGTTGATTGGAAAAGCACCATTAGGAGAATATTTGGTGACATGATCCCCGGAAAAACTCCAGAGAATATGTATTTATCCTTGTGTTTACAAATGTGATTAAACTGCCCCTAAAAATCACTTGAATTCTTCATTGTTCAGTTTTATACAAAATTAAGAAAAATTCTTTCTTCTATAAAAGGTTACGTTTTCCAAGAAAATTGACACTCAAAAATATATGTTTCGGTTCATGACACGGCAAATTTAAGACAATTAACTATTCAATAATAAGATACTTGAATCAATGTAATTAAATATCTCTTATTTGCCGTGTAATTAAGTTGTAATTTGTTGTACATAAAAATGTTAAGTTGGTTGGTCTAAGCTTCAAAAACTCAAAACCGTCTGCACCGATCGCGTTCAAACTTTGACACGATATAAACCTATTTCAAAGATAGTTTTTTATCAATTTTTCGCGTCAGTAACGTGCCTACGATTGCGAGAAAACTGCTTTTTTAACGGTCAACTGTGTACCAGCAACCGCGCCATCTGCCGGAAACGAGGGAACACCCGCCATACTAGCTAAGGACGACCACAGTCACATGCGAAAGATTACCGGTTCTCAATTATATTGTTTAACAAAAAAACGTATTCCAGTTCTCATACAACTTGCATCTCATTAAGATTATTATACAATCTGAATTAAATTTTCACCTTAGTCGAAGTACTTTTGTGTGATTGTGACATGATTGTGCTGCGCCGTTCGCCAAATATTAATAGTAAGTTGAGATTATGTTTTGCTGAGAGATCAGTAGAAAATTAAATATATTTTTTATTTACATATTTGTTTATTCATATATAAACAATGTAATAAACAATATATTTTGTTTTGGGCTGTTATTTGTACTTTGATATTTAAAATGTTTTCACCTTATGTAAACAATATTTATAAAAAATCTTCGAGATTGTGCTGTATTCGATTGTCTCGCTTGTGGAATTGTAAATGCACAATAGGGTTATTCTGTGTAATTAGACCCGAGAATGAAATAGTATACTCCGTGAAAATAGCTCTTCTTTCATTTACCTGACCACAACCCAAGATCAATCTACAAGTCAAAAACAAAGAACGGGTGATTTTCATTATGTTAACGTTTGACAAAAGCATCCACATTTTCATAGAGCACTTGTGTATACGTATTGTGACGTCAAAATGACGCTGAAAACAAAGTATATCTCGTGATTTGGGTTTTGGTTATGGAGGTCATAGTTCTGTTTGGAAACATTACAAGCAACGGAAATGTAGGTTTCAATGACGCTAAGGCAACACTTTCGACATGCGCGTGTGGCAAATTGCCTATTCGTGAGGTAACGTCCTCGCACTTGCCAAGAAATATCTATTCAACGGGAGGTAGTTAATTCGCGATAAACAATGGGTAAAAGTTTATAAACTATTTTTGAAAATTTTTCAATATGTAATGTAAGACGAACATTTTGTTGAAACATGTACGTTAGTGTAGTGCTTGCAAGTGAACTTGAAAGTGTTTATAAGTAAGGGGTAAGGATAGGACAAAGAAGAAAGATCACGCGATGTTCGTTCCCCCCCTTTTGTTAGGGTACCGCTTCGGCATTTTATTAGTGTTGATAAGAGAACTCTCGGAAAACAGCGGATCAGAGCAGCCGGTCGCGAGAATTCTCCATCGGACAGGGGCTAAATTTGTCCTAGCTGTCTATTGTCGCAAGTCCTGCCAACCCGTCGGCACTCGAGTCCTACGACCTTCCGATCAGAGGCACTGCCGTGAAATCCATTGATGACCTGAGCCATCTAAGGCGATAAAATAACTGATTCGATTTTGATTGAAAAATGCAAATATTTGATTGGGTTATTCCGCGTATTCTCATATTGTGTGCACCTAATTCTCAGACTTAGTGCGTCACTGTTCATGACACAATTGATGTTATGTGACAGATAGGCTCCGAGGAAGAGTACGCCAGCGATTAAATCCAATCAACAGCAATTCACATCTTGCGTAGTGTAATACCTTGCAACTTTTTTACATTATTGGCTTGTAAAGAACTGTTGTACCGTGCATTCATATATACTATGTTCTTGCTGTACTCGTGAGAACGATTATTGTTAAAATATGTAATTTATTGCAGTATTATAAAAGAGTATTTTACTTGTTATTCTTGAGCAGTTTGTGTTTTGTGATAAATCATTTTGTGTATTTTTGTCCAGTAGCATTTTTCTGCTGCTGGAGACTAGTTTCTTATTAACCTCCCTATTGGTATTTTTGGTCCGATAACCTCCCGGATTTATTAATTATTTAACCACATTTGTGTACGCCTTAAAGAAGAACTTGAAGTTGTTTTTTTTGTGGGTTTCTAGGCGGTCTCGTTAGTTTCACAGCGAAGTTCATTTTTGTCCAAAGGAAACTCGAGTCACCAAAAGGCCGACGATTTTTCTCGAAATCTTTTCACGTGGTGCCCTGAGGTCAAGGACCTTCTTCGCAACGGTATCGAAGCCTAGCAGCTGCTCCTTTGTCGCCTGCGTGTGTGTGAGGGGGGGGGGGGAGACTTGCTTCGGCTAATCGGTCGCATTCGCTACTGGACTTCCACCCCGTCACGCCGCGCCGCTTCAGATATCGGTGAAGCACCTTCTTTTTTGGCTTTGAGTTGCGGAGGATCGGAGCTCAGAGAAAATCTTTGCGGCTTCTAAGTGAAAGTTGGGAGTTCGATGGTCGAAGAAAATGCTTCTACTTGTTTCAAGAAATCCTAACATCAACGGATCACTGTAGCATTCTTCTGTGTGACTGAGAATTTGTTGTTTTGACACACTACGAGGGTTGGGGCACAAGTCATGGGAATAGGTTTTTGTGAGAATACGTGCACTGGTGGAAAATGTGAAATATACATATGAAAGAACAAGGTATGAGCTAAGTGAATGAACATTTTAACGACGTACCAAAATATATTTCTCATAATTGTTAAGGTATTTGAAATGACTGTGGTTTCATTTTCCAAAGCATTTTAGCGTTAATGAGTTCACAACATTCCCGAAGCATTACATTCTGAAGGCCAAATGAGGCAAATGCTCGATTACCGCACGTGCCATATGGGTCCGCCCACTCACAGGTCGCCACGTGCGTTGCAGAGTTGCTACCTCTCCTCGCAGAATCTCTCCTGCCCATCTCGCGGCTACCCGATGTGGAAGGGCGTTATTCCCTAGAGCTTCCACCAAGTCCCTCTCACGTTTTCGGGCATTTCTCCCATGGCAAACGGCTATCTTAGCGTATGAGCGCCGTTCGAAACGAGTTACATTCATCTCGCACGGCACCAAACAACTGATTTCACATTGCTCTTTGTACTAATAAAGGCACTCACAGAGCCATTTGTTGTTGTGAACACACGTTAGTGCAGTATTTCTTTCACGCGACAAATAAAATTGTGTGATAAAAAACTAAAACATTTATTTAAAAAAATAGTTGCCACGTGTTCTATCCCAACCCTTGTATATTTATCTGTTTTGGTACCCAAAGAAGCTAGTGATGCTAAATCAACAGGTACTTTCTCGCCCGTATTTTCAAGCAAAATTAAACGAAAAATACTCAAAATTTTTAAAATTGAATTTGGCCTTATTTTTGAATCTATCTTTAAGGAAGAGTTTTAATTAAAAAAAGTAGTTGTAGAAAGTAGTAGTTGTAGTAGTAGTGTAATAGTAGTTGTAGAAAAACGCCGAAAAAACTTTTGCAAGTTTTGAAAAATTAGACTTTTTAACGAAAATGAAGCTTGCACCATTCTCTTAAATGTTCTTTACATCATCCGACAGCAAAATTTAATAAAAGACGATGGAGCCATTTTTTTGAAAATTTGATAACATCCCGAGGGCTTTATGCAAAGTACCCTTCAAAATTAAAATATTGATTTCAAATTCAAAGATCCCCGACATCAGTCAGATCAGTTGAGAAATATTAATTTTAGAGAAAACCTGCTGAATGGCTTAGTCGATAGTTCACAGATATAATTAGCCTCCCAACTTCAGACATGTGCTTAACTTTACATTGAAACACTGTACGCCATTCATGACGGTTCTTTTAACGCGTCAATTTAATTTTACGTATATTTCTAATTTCTGCTCTTTGATGAACATTCTGCTACGGAGAAAACGTCACCAAAACACCTATATCTTTACTCAATTCTTTGCTTCATCTGACCCTCGCATGTTTACCTACCTGCTCACCAATGTATTCTTCTCGTATGTTCTCCTTATGTTCCTTCGAATGTTCACCACTTGGTTTGCGTATGGTATACAGAATGTCTCAGCATTTATGTTACACCTTCTAGGTCATAAAGAGAGGTAGATAAATATCACTTTGCCAATGAACATAATTTGTAGCGGAAAATTGCATGTAACAGTTATATCCATACATGTTGCATTTGTCCATGATTTTGAGGCAACTCCCTATTGTAGCGAAACAGCGGGTTGTGGTAGGCATAGAAAGTATTTTTCGATGTAAGTGCAAGCGCTTCGGGTTTGGTAGCGAGATGTGGCCGCTTGACACCTGCCGCCGCCGCCATTGCCGTCTCGGCGCCGCATGGGGGGCCTTTTTATTTGGGGAAGAGTGTTCGGAGACATAACCTGCCGGTAGGCGCGCCTGGAATTTAATTCTCAACCCTCGGAGCAGAATTCGCTGAAGCCCCGAAGTGAACTTTCGACAGTTCCGAGAACTAAAGAAAATGGCAACGCTCAACCGACAGCTGGCGTTTGAATTTCATTGGTGGAGAGTCTTTCCCGCGGAACGCGTAATTTGAAAATACCGAATCGACAGCCGTCTGTCGCGGAAGGAGGATGTTTTGAAGCGCCGGTAAATACGAGTGCGCAGGCCCGAGCGAACGTTAGAGTGGAAACTTTGGGAAAGAGCGGGTGGTCACATGTAGCTGCTAAATCTGCCCGTGACCAAGCGAGTCTCCATCACCGAGACCACAATGTTTGCTTGGGTCATAGTTTCACTCTGTGAAGCTACGCCGATAGAGCACGCCCGCACCGCATCTACTATAATAAATGCGTGGACTGGATAGGAGTGTGTGTCGGAACATTGCGGCTAATTTGTAATTGACAGCCATACGAGTTTAGTGGCTGCGATGGTGTAACGGTTAGCATAGCGGACTGTTGTACCCAAGTTCGCGGGATCAAACCCGATCGAAGCCGTGGATTTTTAAGGGCGAAAAAATCCTTCCTACGCCTTCCTTTGGAGGGGAAGTAAAGCCGGCTGTCCCATGTTAGTAGATTTACTTGCATGTAAAAGATCCTCAAGCCTAAATGACGCCTCTGAGCTAAATTCAAAATCGCCTGTTTCTCGCCCAAGAAATACCTCCTTTCTCCGCTAGTTGGTGAAAGGAGCGTAGTGAAATTTGCGTGGTCAGACGGAAGAGCGGGCCTGATGGCCCGAGTCTCGCCACGTAAAACAAGGCAAATTCAAATTCAAATGAACGCGCGCACTCTGCCGGCTCTCGGCCGGCCGTCGGGCTGATCCTTGCCTTCCGACGATAACTACTCCGCCCGATGAGTGAAAGGGAGCTCCAGCCTGCCGTGTGTGAGAACGGCGTGGAGCACATGCATGTGAACGATTGCTGACCCGTCCTCTTCGCACCGGGAGAGATGGCTCAGGGCATCAACTGATGTCACTGCAGTCCCTCTGACCGGGAGGTCCTAGGGTTTCACTCCCGACGGTGGCAGGAATTTCGCCTCTTATCTACATAGCTAGGTCAAGTTTCAGAACCCCGGACCAGGTACAAAAAATATTAAGACTTCCTCTCAGACCACTTGTGAGTTTTGTTTTTTTCAGATATTTTCAATTGCTGAGTCATAGTTAAAAAATCTAAGGCATTTGTAGTCAAGCTCCCGGTCAACGCAGTGACGTCACGCCTTCATGCGCCCCGCCCACGCACAGCGCTCCGGGCGGGAGGGCGTGCAACCAAATATTAAATGTTAGAGACAGGACGAGAGAGGTGGCTCAGGGCATCAACTGATGTCACTGCAGTAACTATCTACATAGCTAGGTTGAGATCAGTCGCTGTCTGCAGGAGAATTCTAGCGGCCGGCTGCTCTGATAGGTAGTTTTCCGCGGTTTGGCCAATCAACACCAGGCGAATGCCCGAGCAGTACCCTAACAAACGGGCCACGTTGCTAGTAACTGTAGAAAAGTATGCACACTATTGCAACAAACCGTCAGCTCGTGAAACCGAAAAGTTCTCTATCTCTCCGTGATCTCACGAAGTTTTCTGATTCTTTATCCAGATTCTAACATGATGTCCCGTGTGTGGAGACATATAGGAATAATAACCCATGCTATGTTGGAAAGTAGCGTGTTTATCACGGATCTGTGGAGGTTCGAATTTATTTGCATGGTTGATGAATCACAGGTCCAGAACGGAAGGGGTTATATAAGTGATTTTTGCGCCTTTATGAAGGTCTTGAATCATCGCTAAACATCGATAAACCAAAACATTTTAAATGGGCAAACTGAACATTTTTCCTAATGAAAATTAGAAAAAATTGCGGATTTGCCGGAAACCAGCCTGAAGCTTAGAGAGTGTCCCGCCTGGTGTGTGTGTGTGTGTGTGTGTGTGTGTGTGTGTGCTCGGCTGGGGAGGTATTATTTGAAGGAAGGAATCTGCAAGCCGTAAGTAGGCACTAGATATCACCATCCAGCGGAGGAGTCACTGCTACGTCTCGGGGCTGTTAACCGCAGCAGTTGACGTGCCCCGGAAACAATCAATCAATCAATCAATGTTTGAGGCATACTTTCAATTACCTGAGGCCACTCACATAAAGACATATTTATACACTTAATTCTATTTAGAATTTCACCTCAATACTTTTTTCGTAGCTTCCACCTCCTCTGATATAATTTTTCTTTCCGGACTAAAAATATTTTTAATGTTGTGTATCCTTTTATATAATACTGAGGGTTTCTGAAACGAACCATTTTACCAATTTTTGTATTTGTCGAAAAAAAATTCAAATGAATATTTTGTTGCACACACG
The DNA here is from genome assembly GCA_038098605.1 of Gryllus longicercus. Classification (NCBI taxonomy): domain Eukaryota; kingdom Metazoa; phylum Arthropoda; class Insecta; order Orthoptera; family Gryllidae; genus Gryllus; species Gryllus longicercus. Next base: position 2,018,964 of record JAZDUA010000146.1, on the reverse strand, counting down.
CAGGAACCACATCAATGAAGCGGATTTTATGTTTGCTTTCATTCCGGAGAGAGCTAGTCAATCGGAATAGATTATCTATGTGACACCGGAGAGATTCCCGTTTTATGCAGCCCACCGAATTACGTAAAATGGAGCGAGTTGCTCAATTTCCGCTGCTCTCTGGTGGAGTCCGGAACCCTTTCCAAAACATCCCGTCAGCGGAAGTCATTGACAATTCGAAGAGTCGTTTAAATCATGGCGTTTTCAATTGGAATGCGATTCGAATCCATCGATGTCAGTGTTGACGGGTTTCGTTCCAATCAATAGCCTCCAATCAGAAGAGCCTCGATGCGAGAGCTATTGAACCGCGGCTTGATTCGTTTGTTTGCCTCTTTTACAACGCATTACATGTAGTCGCTCTTGACTTCTTCCGTGCTATATTTCTTCAGAAGGATACGGGAAAATCACTATTATTTATGTACTACACGAGTAACGCGAATGTAGGGAGCTACGTAAATGTAGGTCGCTCTTCTGAGTAGATTATATATCCAATTGATATTATTTATACTGCTGTGCCTTATATTCAATGTTGCACTGATTTTATTTTCAACTGAACACACACACTGTGTAACGAACACGCTTAAATGTTGTCAAAAAGAAACATTTTCTTCGTTCATTAGCGTCGTGCCCTAATCTGGTAAATCGCATAGAACAGTCAGAGACGAGGAGCAACATATGTTCATGTCACACGTGCTACCACTCACAATCAAATTGACGTCGAATAACACTGCAGACACTATTAATTACAGATACTCAATTAGTGTCAAAATGCTAAGTAAATACCAAATGCAGAAGAGCCCTCACTGTAAATGGAGCTCGAGATCACGCTTTGTATGTTGTCGCGTGTTCGATATTGCAGCCTGAGATATATGAGCTGGTCAACAGCAGACCTAATTTATTTGGATCAATAGAGGTGAATATCAAAGTTCATGGTCCATCATCAACATCATCAACATCATCAACATCGATTAGTTAATTTAGCTGGTTCCAACGAAGCTTTCATTGGAGAACCATTTCATTGCCACCTTATTTCTCCTTTGCTCTTGAGGTCCCCATTTACCTGCTCGAGGAATCTGCTCATCACTCTTTCTAGGTGTTACGTCTAAATCTGTTTTTTTATGAAACGCAACTTCTGCAATATCACTATTAGAGAAAAAACTCAAGTATTAATTTTAAATTCTTTGAAATTTTTTCTACATATTTGTACTACAAAATATGTTTGTAGAATTTGTATTGTGATTTCTTTGTGAGAGATAGTTAGTCGTGAGGATAGGGTCCTCTCTGCGATTATTTCAGTTTAACATTGTAATTGCGTATACTACACGAAAGTGTGCTGATGTGCTAGTTTATAACATGATATAGTTTTAGTTTTTGGACAATACATTCTTAATCATTTTCTCACTATCTTGTAAGTAACCTGCCAATGAGAATAAAAAAAGTTATATACAAATCAACAATTGCTTAAACTAGAATACAGAAATAGTGAAATGAATTTCGTTTATTTTCAGGTTTAATAATGTCCACCCTATTCAACATTACCACTAAAACATTAATTATTTAATATAAACTTCTTAATTTTAAAATCATTTCTTTTTTTCCCTTTGTAACTGTGAAATTTACTTGGCGATGGTATCTCTGCAAACTCGCAATAATGCCCATACTGTGAATGAAAATTGGCAATACGTCCGAGTCTAGGAAATAGTGAAATCGGAATATGTTAGGGTGGGAAGGCCTTCAATTTATTAGATGCATTTATTGTCGCTGCCTCTGGTAGTAACTAGGGTCAGGAATTGTGTTGCATAGTGAATCCAAAGTGCAGCGGTGATCCCCAACGTTACCCTGACATAGTAATTCTATAAATCTTCAGTAATTGACCTACAAGCCGGTCGAGTTGGCCGGCAGTAGTGCCGTAGCGAAAAAGACCGCGGGTTCGAGTCCCGCCTCGGACATGGGTGTATTTCTGAACGTCTATATATGTGTGTGCCGTCATTTCATCCCTCTATGTCATCATCATTATCTCATCATCCATAACCCCAGGGCTAACAACTTGAGGGATAAAAATCGGGATTCAGCTGAAATGCTGATAAAGGTACTTGCACCTGCTGAAGCAGGATGCACGCGTGGTCCGAGTTGGCCTGTCCATATGGAGCGCAAAACAATTTGACCAACAGTAATAGTATGACTACAAAGCAGTTCTTCGAAAAATGTATTTATGATTAAACGAAATAAGGCAGAATTTTAAAACGTATTTATAAAAAAAGTGTCTCGGAAGCGTGTTTATTTTTTTACAGTTGTCATTGTCGCCAATTCCTAACTTACGTCTTTAAATCAACTTCCAGAAAGCGCTTTTCGTTCTTGTCTTTATTCTGTGACCACTTAATTTTTTTTCTTTCTTTTCAGATATGACGTGCCTGTTTGTTTTTTTTCTCTCGAATGTTCTTGTGAGTATGACCTCTAGTGACCTGCATCGTTTCACGTCAGTTTTCATTCTTTGCCTTAGGAGCAACGTTTGGACTCGCAAGGAGGAACGTTCGAACGGTGATTGGATGAAGCCGGTGAAAACACGGTGCCTGCAAACGAGACAGGTGATAGAACGCTACCGTTGACTTCTCGCGAAAGCCCTTCGTAGTTTTTCACGTCGAGTGACGAGAGGCTACCGGCAGTTCGTTACCCCTGACAGACGACCCTTTCGCCCGACGGCTTTTACGGCTTCCCCGCACTAAGTTCTGGGATATTGTGTTTCTTTTATTTTTGTAGTGCTCGCATCCTCTGTCTTGACCTTGTCTGACCTTCTGTCGCGTCGAATCTGACCTCTGTCGCGTCGATATTATTTTCTCGTTTCCGCAGGACTTTGAAATTCAAATTTCGCAAATGTGTTTCCGTATATCTTTGTAATGATTGTGTTTCATAAAGTCTTTGTATAAATTATTGAGAATATGGTGGAATTGTTTACAAAATTACATTAGACGATGTCTGACTGAGTTCTACTAGCATTAAATGGTCGCATGAATGTTTTCTTTCTATATACTTTTATGTATTGTACGATTGAATTTCATTTCATTAACTGATTGGCTAAAGAACTTAATAAATAAAACAATAAAAATCAGTGTCCTACATAATCTTTCTTTTTTGTTAATTCATTTTAGTTTTATATCTCGTAGTGAGCAATTAACAATGGAGGCTGTAAAAATGTTGATTCTCACGCATATAACCAATTATCAGCATTTTCAAAGATAACGTAATTTGGTCACTTTTTCTATTCATTTCTAGCAGGAAGAATCTCTCAAGATACTCAGTTTATTTTTTTATTGCCTTTCTCAGAAATCTAATTTCCCACCATCTATGCGCATCTCAAAAGTTTCTAAATGGTCTACAAAAATGGTTTTAAAAAGTGGTATCAAATTATAATGAGCGTAATATCTTTAATTGTGAAAACATAAAACAATATATGACATTTAAATGAAAAATGTTGTTTTCTAGGTACGAAATAGATCTTGAATAAAACAAATACTTGTATAAAGTTTTTAAATACTTAGAGTAGAATAAACTGAGTTAAATATTTTTGTAATGTGCGCTTCCAATGGCATAAGAAGAAAATGAAATTGAGGGCCGCTGGCTGTTTGTCTCGTTCTTATGGCTGCTCCAGTGTTTCATATTTTTCTTCCAGCTATAGAGGCAGTTTCACAACCTCGCATAACGCCATTGGGAAGTAAAATAAACAAAATCGAAATCGAAAATTAAATTAGTCAAATTTTTACAATTCTGTACAAAACGAGTGAAAGTAAATGTGAGCCTACATTTGCAGAGAAATGGAAGGGAAAAGCACGTTTGAAATGGAGACGCGTTTGCAAATATTTTTTCATACTAGGCGTACATTTCTTTTCGGGATCGCGAAAGCACTTTTAGGTATTATTCTTCTAAGATATTGTCCTTTCTTTTCAATTACATTTCAATTCGTATTCTTTTCTCCAGAGATGTGTAATGAGGGTCAAAGAGCGAAGAAACTAGCATCGTTCATTCAGAATTCCCGTTTCGTGGTAATAAGTTTTTCTAAAGAAAGCAAAAATAACAGCAATAGCCAATATCAGAATTAAGGGACTATTTTTGTTATAAATCTCGGCTAACACCACAGTTAACTTTTAGTGGACCGTTGCTCTGATAGATAGTTTTCCATGGTTTCTCCGATCAACACTAGGCAAATACCAGAGCAGTGTCTAACAAGCGGACCACGGTCCACGCGCCATCTTTCCTTCCTCTTCCTTGTCCTATTCTCACTCCCCTTGCATTCACACTTACACTTCACTACCACACATGTCGGGAGACCAGGCGGAGTTTGTCCTAGCTGGGATGGCTTCCCGCTGGTTGGAGATACCTAGTTGGGGAAATCCCGGGTAACCGACGTGTAGGTAGGCGCCAAATCTCACTATAAAGCGGGGGAGAAAATGCACTACACTTACGGGACTAATAACCTTGCCAGTTGACGTGCACGGAAACATGAAATATAATCCTAGCCACGGCTAATAAACGTTAACTGCGAGTGTTAAGGTGACTTATCGGTGAATAACTATTACAATATCAACACAAGAATGATCTCAAGAGACTACAAGAGCCGTGATTGCAACATGAATCACCCACCCAACATCCGGGAGGTGTTGATCTGCGACAGTTGCGGCGGCGCCATTTGCGCATCGTTCGCTCGGCTTTAGTTTCGTAATAAACCCGCGCGCACCTCTCGGCGCTGCTCACCGCGTGGGGCGGAGGCGGGGGCGGAGGCGGGGGCGGAGGCGGTGGCGGGGGCGGTGGCGGAGGCGGTGGCGGTGGCGGGGGCGGAGGCGGGGGCGGAGGCGGAGGCCGAGGTGGGGGCGGGGGCGGAGGCGGAGGCGGGGGCGGAGGCACAGGCAGTGGCGGGGGCGGAGACGGGGGCGGCGGCGGGGGCGGAGGCGGGGGAGGAAGCGGTGGCGGAGGCGGTGGCGGAGGCAGAGGCAGAGGCGGAGGCGGAGGCGGAGGCGGTGGCGGAGGCGGTGGCGGAGGCGTGGGCGGGGGCGGGGGTATAGGGCGCGCGCTCGCGCGTGCACAAAAATAACTACGCGTCGCAAAGCGCCGAGAGCTGTCACCGGGATAAGGAGCTATCGCATGCCGCGTTGATGCACGGCTGGGCGACCTGTCACGTGCGGCCAGCCAGGGCCGGGGGCGGCGCAGCGTCCGCTCGTGATGAAGGAAGGGAAGAGCGAATATAACAGCCGCGCCCCGCCAGGCAGGCAGGCAGGCAGGCAAATGGGAAACAGACAGAGGAGGTTCGTGAGAGAGCGTAAGTGGCAAACTTAATGAAGAGAATGGAATTGGTGGCGGAAGCAGCAACACGGCGATCGATGGGAAAGAACAAATGGAGGGAAAATGTTGAGAACGAGGTAGAGTAAAGACATGGAGATACCGCATTTACGCGAATCTAATGCGCGCCTTTTGTTTTTACCATATTCAAAATTAGTAGGCAAAATTCAGGTGCGGATTAATTTCGAGTGCAAATTCGTTCCGTGGAACGCCATATCTTTATTCAATTTTTTTCGTTTATTACGTGACAATGGATTGCTGGAGTTTTCAAATTCAACTTCGTTTTATTTATTGAGTGTTTTTATTTACGATATGGAGGACACACGGAGAAGAACGTCTTATCATATTCATTAAATCGTAAAGCAGTTAACAGTAAAACAGTTAGCAGTAAAACAATTAGAACGCTAATTATGGATACCATATATAAGAGGTGCGCATTATATTCGTGTAAACATGGTATGTTTGTTACAAAAGTTAATGTTTGTTACAATGTCGTGTGTTACAAAAGTGTTTGTGCATGGCAATTTGCAAGTTGTTGTGGTGTTAGACAAAAATATGGAAGGTGAAGAAACGTCAGATTAGTTTGTAGGATTAACAATCCTCTATTGATATTGACGAAATATAATGACTAGTTACACAACTAGAAATTAGTGTATAATTTGAGGTGAGATGGGTATTAGCAATATTGGACAGATGATGAAATAGTGATACCAACTGCCTTATATGTTGCTAATAATGTTGCATAATTTATTTACGGCGTCAGTATCTCAGTAATAATGGCAAATGAAATTGCAACCATTAAAACAAAAGAACATGAATTGTCTAAAAAATAATAGAATGGTGACAACTACAAATGAAAAAGTGGGTGGTGACAACTGGAAATGAAGAATTAGGTTGTGACAACTAGAAATGAAGAATTGGGTTGTGACAACTAGAAATGAAGAATTTTAAAGTACGGGTAAAAGGAAAGTAGAAGAGGTGAACATTAGAGTTCAGAAAAAAAAAATCTTCAGAATGAAAAACTGTGAAAAACGGCTTGGAGCCGAGTACGTAGCCTGAACGGGTGGGGGAAGGATAGGGTGATAACAACGACGAATGGCATTGGATGAGAGGGGGGGCTGCGTGACAGCACCTTTTTCCCAGCACACTGTGCACTTTTCATAAACCTACTGGACGAAAATTAATTTTCAAAGTTTGTAAACAGAATCTGTCATAACATGATGCTAAACCGCCATCTGAGGCAACGTGTGTTGTCATATGATGTAAACACGTGCGACCTGTTGCAGTGAATCACGATGTTAAGCGATTCTGAAAACAAAGCGTATTTCTGGGTCATCACGGCATGATTTTTAAATCGGCGCGTGACTAAACCTTAGTGAAGTGTAACTTGCCTACATATTCATAGTGTTACTTGTGCGATTCTGAAGACCAAGAACACTTGTAATTACATTCAATGAGATAGTTTGTAATAAAACGCATTATTGTCAACCTTCTAATATCGAATATTCTTTCAGCTCGACTCGGGCTACGTTTCCTTATTTTCTTTAACGTAATGTATTCAATATCTTTCTATGTGCTTATCCAGTTAGTAAGGAGGGCGCTGTGTACGTAATCTGATAAATACATTTCAAGAATGGTCAACTCACTACGCTATCTAAACTTGATCGTAAACAACAAAATCTTATTATGAATATTTACCATCTTCCTCAACTCTTCATCTTGACAGTTGACTAAATCCTAAATTCTAATTCTTCTTCATAAACTCAAGATATGAACAATGGTTAGCAGTACTGTCTTTTTCCGTTGGTATCTTACACTTGCCACAAGACCGAAGGTGCTCAAGTATTTCAAGCCTTGACCCCAACAGCCGCAATTACGACTGGTACAACCGCGGCCCTCCGTTTCCATCTAAATCTAGAGATATTGCTATTTGTGTCTGAATCTTGGTTTGTTGGGATATCCCAGAGATCTTCGTGTTGGGCCTTTTCTGGTTTGCTCTTCCACCACAGTTTCGTGAAAGCCATACTGTCTAGTAAACACACACTTCCACCTGCTCCTGCTCCTTCTCCTTGTTGTTTTTGTTGTTGTTGTCCGTCTTCTTCGTATAATAATTATTTTTCAACATTTTATTAAGCAAGTATTTATGCATGCAATATAATGAATTGTACATTTGTATGCACGTATAATGAATCTGTACACAACACTTTTTTCAAAACAATGAGTGCCCGACATACGCAAACTATTTTAAAAATAATGGTAGGCTTACTCATTTTAAGTGAATATACTTGTCAAAACTTTGATAATTGCAATACGTATTGATACTGCGTAAATAAATGACTTTAGAAAGACATTCTCCGCTACACTTAATATAAACTTTTTTAAAATCTCGCATCCAGCATAATTATGTCTGAAAAGTTCTATTAAATATCCGACTTATCGAGTCTTAATTACTCATCATGCCGAGGTAAAGTATTTTATTTCAAAAGGGTTCATGTAATGTGTTTTACCGGGCAAGCACTACCGATATAAAATAATGATATTTACCCGCAAGCCACCTTACGGGTAAATTCTTCCCATTCGTCCCGTATCCTCCCGGTTCCGGCCTGTGCACACGAGCAGCGTCTGCGCGGAGGCGACTGTCAGCGGCGTGGGATCCTCCGCCGTCAGCGGGACCGGGATCGTGCATTACCTCCGCGCCCCCGCCCGCGAAATAACCTCCTTAATGCGGCGCGGCGAAAACTTGAAGAAAACAGCTAAATTGTGAAATACGGCGGCGGCTTCGTATCGCGTTCTCCTTCACCGCGCGGGCGGAGCCGAAGGGGGGGAGGGGGCGGCGCCGGGCGAACGGGGGCGAGGCGGGGAGAGCGGGGTGGGACGGGCAGGGCAGCGCAGAGGGAGTCGGCGCGCAGCGGGACGGGCAGGGCATGGAAGGGTGGGGCCGGGGCAGGACAGCGCGGGGCGGGGAAGAGTGGACCGGACGGAAAGAGGCGGATCGGGGCGCACGAGGGTGGGTGGAGAGAGCGGAGCGAGCGAGGGCGGGGCGGAGAGAAGAGAGGTGGTATGAGGTGGGCGGTGCGAGGCTGGGCGGGGTGAGACGGGGCAGGGTGGGAGCGGCGGGTCGCGGCGTACGGGGATGGGTGGGAATGGCGGTGTGGACAGGGAGGGGCGAGACAGGGCGGGGCAGGACGGCGACAGGGCAGGGCGAGGCGAGACGAGACGGGGCGTGGTGGGACAGCGTGGGGCGTACGGGGATGGGCGGGGTGGAACGGGCAGGGCGAGACTGGGCGGGGCTGGACGGCGCGGTGTGGGGAGGAGCGGGCGGGACGGGAAGAGGCAGGGCGGTGCGGGGCGGAACAGAGCGGGGCATACCAGGATGAGTGGGGCGGGGTGGGATGGAGCGGTGTGACGTGGGGCGGTGAGAAGCGGGGCGGGGCGCAGAGAGCCGTGCCATGGCGGGGAGGGGCAGGGTGGGACGGAGTGGGACATGGCGGTGCAGAGCTGAGCGATGCAAGACTGGGCGAGACGGCGTGGCAAGGCGTACGTGGATGGGCGGAGTGGGCGCGGTGGACAGGGCGGAACTGGGCGAGGCGAGGCGGGGCGAGGTGGGGCGAGGCGGGTCGGTGTGGGACGGAGTAGAGCGACCGGGGCGGGGCGGGCTTAGGCGAGACGGGACGGAGCGGGGTGGGGCGTGGTGGGGCTTGAGGGGATAGGCGGGGTGGGCTTGACGCAGAGGGAGCTAGCGGGTCGGCCGAGGTGGTGTGGGGCATGGCGGGGAGAAGTCGGGCGGGGCGGGGCGGGCTTAGGCGAGACGGGGCGGAGCGGGGTGGGGCGGGGTGGTGCTTGAGGGGATAGGCGGGGTGGGCTAGGCGCGGGACGGGGTGGAGCGAGCAGGGTGACCGAGGGCGGGGCGGCGAGAAGAAGGGTGGGATGGTGTGGGATGTGGCGGGGAGGAGTCGGGCGGGGCGGAGGCGGCTTTGTTTGCACGCCGCAGCTCGCTTCCCACTACTGCGGGAGCCGATCCGGGGCGCGTTCTACAAATTTCATTTTTCAGATGCGGGCGGCGAAGTGGATTTATGCCTGGGCTTCGTTGGCGCCGTGCGGGGAAAAGCGGGGAGCGGATCGATGGAGGAAGTGTATTTAGATCAAATTTCTGGCGGACGTTGACAGAGATGGACTGGTGGGGGTTTTGTTTGGATTTTTTTGGGGCTCCTGGGAAACGGGTCACCTGTGTTCTTTACAGATGAGTGAACTCCTCGGATGAGAGACATGTTGTGAAAATGCTAGTTTCGCTCGTTTTAGACTAATGGACTCAAGGCACATTAGGTAAGAGCACAGTTACGTTGAATCTTTTATTTTATAATTTGATAGCAGAAAATGTATTCTTTTAGAGTTATATAAACATCTTATTTGTTCCAATTGCCAGCTTTGAAGCACTACGACCCAGATTTTGGATCATTAATATTTTGTGGGTTTAAGCTAATGTGATTACTTATTATGAAATTCATATAAGTATGTTTATAATTTGTTAATTAGACTAATGTGGCACATTTAATGCTTTAACAATTTCCAAAAGTACGTATTATGTACATTAAAAAGTTTTATTCGTGCTATTAAAATTCATAATAAAATTATTTTGAACATACCGCAATTGACTGTCGCGTTCATTGTCGAGAATAATACATGCAAAAATCTCGATTAGGGCTTAATAGTAACTACTAAAAATGTTACAAAACTGTGGGTGGTCGCATTTCTTGAATCAGATCGTTTTTGTGCCTATTCTAACATACGGTATTGGCGAACAATATACAAACGCTGCGTCTCTTGAAGAGTGGGTCTGAGGAGTACATAGTTGAACTGATAATCTTTTGTTTTATTGGAAAAGATGGATTACGAATATTTCTTGTGAGTATACGACGTGAATGTGAATTTATAATCAGGAAAAACATCTATTAAAATCGAGAAAGAAATAAAACGTGAAAAGTGATACTAATTAATTTAGGAAATTAATTTTGATTAATACAGCTCAGTTTAAATTGTAATATAAATGCTCCTCATCCCTTGATGCACTTAACTAAAAATGTAACATTTCGAGTAAATATAATTATCTTTTATCCTTAGTTGTTCGGTAACAGAGATTTAGAAACGCAGTTTTAAATCAAATAGTTTTCCTCGGCGTATTGTGCAGCTGAAAATTGGGAGACCAATGTTTAATAGGGATTTTCAGGCATCGTGTCGTAGAGTGATATTAAAGAAGGTTAGATTTAGTGTTTCGCAGAAATTTTATTGATGTTGTTTTATTTACACTGTTCCATTGTCACTTCAATTTCTCAAATTGAAGAAAAGTATATTTACATCAAATGAGTGGGTTTACTTTTATTTAGAAAAGTGATTTCGTGTGACATGCAGACTCGTTGCACAACTGAAAGGATGTTAAACAATTACGGAAGTAGATTCTCCTTGCACCATGCCATACATTTAGTTATCTCTATTGAATATGTTTCTCCCGGCATACTTTACGTGATTTTTATTGCTACGACTATCAAAGCATTAACCAAACTAAAACTGGATGGATGCAAATACTTTCAGGAGAGTGGTAGGTATAAAGCAGCTACCAAAGATGGAAGCATAAATCACTCCTTTGACATTGGTACATTTTGAAAAGTTCAGAGCTCCTCTTTAATCTCTTGGATGAAGTTACTTCCCTCTTATCGGTAATCGTCCTCCTCACCAATCACCCCAGCTCCAGGGGTGGAGCTGGGGCTAAAAAGAAGGTTGAGAGGGGGAAGTTGATGCTTATGACATCAATTTACCCGTTACATGCGAAATCCCTTAGAGGACAACGTTTCTAAAAGCTACATCAGTGCGGTCAAACCTTTAGTTACAGAGGGCCAATCAATCTTCAATATAGAAATGTGCAGGCTACAGAAAGAAAGGATAGAAAGAAAAGGAATTACGTTACGTATATTACGTAACACTCACTTAATTTTAGAATAGAGAAATCAAAGTGATGATTGACACTACCCCTCTGATATAAGTTCATCAATAACTGATGCAAAGTATCAGGGTCAATTCCGGAGAAGCACTTTCAATGTGATTTCTCGATTCTTTACACAATCCTACTAACCCATTTATTTCTAGGACTATTTATAGAAATACGAATATTTAGAATTATTCTGGGTATTGACTAAGTCAATACCCTTCATGTTGGTTTCTAATGCTTTTAATTCCACAATTCTTGATAAATATCAAGGTCCTTGTTTATTGTTCTGACAGGAAATGGCGAATGTCAGTTATATCTCTTCTCTCATCTAGAGATAGTCAAATAAACATTTTTACAAAATGCTTTTGAAAGTATCTGATACTTCACTAGTATCAGATACTTCCACTTACTGTCTGATATAGCAAGGAAATTGTTTCAAACTTTTTAACACTCTTGTTATGTTCAAATGATGATGCCATTTTTACAGCATATTCTGTAAGACTTTGGACGTACGGCTCCCTAAAGGACTTTGTACGTTTAGTTAGCTATCTACATATATCTTAAAATGTCTTCAAACTAGCAGCATTTGACGATTGGTGAAAGATATATTTTTTGCCTACTTAGTATCAGCTTCAAATCATTAAACACACAATTCCGAGGGACTTCTCTGGTGTTTACTAACATTAAATCACCGTTGAAACACTTAAGGTTTGCCGCTTTTATCCTAGTGTGTTGAACAAAAAGTATGTACCTTCCACTTGGAGTGAAATTGACGGTTTTCACATTTAATACCCTGTTTCTAGCTCCACTATTTTTGGTAGTTCTGTATGAAAGTAAAAATCGAAGCATGTTCGCCACGGATAATAGCAGTCAAGTAAAACTTATTATCGAAGTCGCCGTTATAGGAAATATTAAGGTTAAGGTGCTGCCTTCTCTCGGAATAAAATCTGCCATCTGATGGGGAGCGTTGTCGCTGCCAGCGTTTCGCGGTAAATTTGCTTTTACTTTCTCGCCTTACTTCGTAAGAAGATAATGTATTGTAATCGTGCGCTGGAAAACGGCGATCTTTTTATATAAAAACTCTTATTGACTGGTAACGTAAAAGTGGATAAATATTGTTTCAAAATGAAGTAAATTACTGCCTCTAACACGTGTCAGAACCTATGCTTTGTGGGATTTTGGTAACGAAAAATCGATTGACGCCAAAACGTCCGTTTGTCCGACTGTCTGTGGTTAACGCTTGGGCCTAAACAGTTTAGCCGATTTTCTTCAAAACTGATATTTCTCGATCGATCTAAACGAACTCAAGGAGAGTTCGAAATTGATTTTTTTATGTTTACACGCAGTCTCAACATTTTCAAAATTTTCTTAAAAATAAACTAATGTTACGAATAAACTTTGTCCTAGGACAATCTAAAGGACGCTTAAAATAATGGCGCATCTCATTTTTGTTAAAATTTCTGATTTTTCGAAAATTGAAAATGCTGAAAATTACGTTTAGACGTCTACAACTATAATAGAGATTAGAGATTTTTAAAAATGAGAGAGAGAGAGAGATTTTTTAAAATGAAATATGTTCCTTAAAGACATATCTTCAAATAAGAGCATGTACACTCTTTCGAAAATATAAGTATTTTCGCGTAATTTTGCGTGAAATACTCGTAAAGATGTTTTTTTCCTCAAAAACTAAATAACAACAACAACAACAACAACAAAAAAACGCTTCAAATCTTTTCTTTAAATTTTCTCCTCATATGCATCAAAGGCCGAAACACAGAATGATAGTTCCTCTATTTCCAGCAAACTTTCTGAATTTTCTAAAATTTCAAAACGTTGACATGGCAAAATTGCAATATTGATGATAGAGATTTTTGTCTTAAATAAAATTTGTTTTAAAATATCCGATATTTAGCATTAATATGCATCCCCTCTTACGACTCTGTTTACGTAATTTACAAATAATTACATGATTTTACCCTGAAGCTTAATTATTTTTGTTATTGTTGTTCTTATATAATCATTATGTTAATTACTCTTACAAAATGCTTTCATTCACAGAGACTGCTTTTGCAATCATCATCATCATCATCATCGACAGCAAGGATTAGACCTCTTGGTCTGTTCCGTCTCAGAATTGTTCATGCCATCTCTTCAAGGGACGTCCTACACTTCTTTTTCCTTTAGGTACATATTGAAGAATAGTTTTACTTATTCTATGTTCTGGCATTCTCAGGACATGACCTTTCCAGTTTTCTCGATATTTCTTTATGGTATCTATAACCGGTTCAACATTTAGTTCTTTTCTGATATCTACACTTTTTTTGTGGTCTAATAGTGAATATCCTGCCACAAAACGAAGAAATCTCATTTCTGCAGATTCAATTCGGCGCAGCTGATCTGATGTTAATGTCCAGCTCTCACTTCCATAAAGTAGTAATGGCAAAGCAATAACTTTGTAAAATCTGAGAAGAGTTTCCTTTTGCGCATTATGATGTAGAGTTCGCTGTAACGTTCCACAGAAATATGTGAAGTTGTTCAGCTTTATTTCCATATCCCTTGATTTTATATAATTAAAATGATACCCAAGATATTTAAATTCATTTACTTGTTCAATTATTTGGTCATATATAACTATCTTTGCTCTTAAAGGTTCAAGTCCTTTAAATGCCATCACTTTTGTTTTACTGGGTGAGATTTTCATACCATACTCATTAGCAACCTGACTTAACTTGTGGACTGCTATTTGAATTTCATATTCAGATTTTCCTATGATAAGCTGGTCGTCGGCAAAAAGTAATGTTGGGATCTCGACATTATTAATCTTAAAAACATCATTTAAAGTCTTCAACCATTTTTTAATGATCACGTCCATATATATATTAAAAAGCGTTGGCGAGAGCGGGCATCCCTGTCTTACTCCCTGGTTTATATATGCTGATTCTGTTCCATTTCTTAGCATTCGGATCATGATTTTATTATTTCTGTATAAGGATTGAATTGCTGTAATAAGATGGGAAGGGAGTCCAATATTTTTCAGTGTTTCCCATAATAATCTTCTTTTAAGGCTATCAAATGCTTTTACGTAGTCAATGAAGACATAGTATGTCGGTAGTTTAAATTCCCTTCGCTTTTCGGTAAGTTGTGTCAGTACAAAAATACAGTCTGAGCATGATCTACCTTTTCTGAAACCATGTTGTGTTTCAGATATTTGAGTTTCAACAATAGGCACTAATCTTTGATTGATAATTTTTGCATAGATTTTATAACAGGAATTTAGAAGACTTATACCTCTATAATTTGAACATTCAGATTTGTCGCCTTTTTTATATAGTGGGTAAATTAGGGCTTCATTCCATTCTTCTGGCACATATCCAGTGGACCAGCAGATATTAATAAAGTTAAGAAGTCTCTGCGTAAATTCAATTGATGCATATCTGATCAATTCCATGTTTATATTATCAGTACCAGGTGACTTTTTATTTTTGGTTGTGTTAATGGCTGTTTTCAACTCATCCATAGAGATCAGATCAATAGAATTACTTATATCAATTTTAATTCCTCTCTCTTCTTCTTCTTCGTCTTCAGAGGTCCATAGCGATTTAAAGTAATTTAACCATTTACTTTCTGAAATTATATTTAATTGAACTTTATCTCTTTCTTGATTATTTAAATATTTTATAATTTTATATGCCTTACTTTGGTTTCCAAATAAGTCATGTTCAATTTCGCTAACATATCTTTTCCAACTTTCTCGTTTAAGCTTACGGACTTCTCTTTTAACTAAAGCAGATTTTCTTTTATATTCTATTCTATGATTCATATTCCCAGAGGATGAGAGAGTCTTTAAATACGCTTCTTTTTTTCTTCAATTAGTTGTTTGATATTATCATTCCAAAACCTTAGCCCTCGTTTTGAAAATTTCTTTTTCCTTGACCCTATTGCTTCTGCTGCTGCCTGTGTTATAATTTCTTTAATGTTTGCCCATTCTTCATTTATATTGTTACTTACAGGGTTAATAAGATTTTTCTGGTTGAGTCTACTCTGGTATAAAAGTCTTATGCTATAATCTTGTAAAAGGTGAACTTTAAATGTTTCTATTTCTGGTTTGGGTTTTAAGATGGTTTTCTTCCATCTCTTTGGGAACATTATGTGGCATCTAACTAAGAAATGGTCAGATGACACATCAAAACTTCTAAATACTCTTACATCCTTGATATTTATCCAAGTCTTATTGTTTGCAAGGACGTAATCAATTATAGAGGCGGATCCACGTGCTGTCCATGTGAATTTGTGAATATTTCGGTGTTTAAAGAAAGTGTTAGTAATTCTCAGCTCATTGTACGTGGCAAATTCTATTAATTTCTTCCCATTATTGTTAAGTGTGTATTCACCTTCTGTGCCTACTATATATTTTATAGGGGTATTCCCTACTCTTGCATTTAAATCACCTAATAAAAGAAGATAGTCATTTTTATTAATCTTATTTATTGCTGTCTGCAGTTGTTCGTAGAATTTTATCGCATCTTGGGTTCTCCCCTCTTCTGGTGCGTACAAGGCAAAGACTGAAACGTAACCTCTATCTACTTTAAATCTCATTGTTATTATTCTTTCGTTTATGAAAGTATACGATATTATTCTGTTTTTCAATGATTTTCTGATCCAAATAGATACCCCAGCCGATGCCCTCTGTTTTTGGGGTACTCCACTGTATATCATTATATAATTTTGTAATTCTGATGAGCCCTGTAACTTTTTTTTTGGTTTCAGTAATTGCAGCAATATCAATCCCAGCTTTATCTAATTCCTGTTCTAATTCAGCTTCTTTATTTGAGAGAGCTCTAACATTCCATATTCCCAGCTTTAATATTTCCGATAGTTGTCGTTTATTCGTTTCCTTTTTCTTTGCATATGTTGGCATAGAGGAATCTGTCCGGCATGAATCTTTGAGAAATTTAGCGGAGTGATGTCCCCTGGCCGCGTTGCAGGCGCTGCGCAGGGTAAGGATAGTAATGGGGCTGCCATCTTAAAGCTTCTATCCCAGCTTCTCTGCGTATAAACCCCTGCATAGAGGGCTGCTACTTCCGCTCCTCAAGCCACTGTGATATTCGCCTGGATCCACATTGCCTCTTGGACCGTTGTAGTCTTTACACATACCCTGTGCTGGGTAGGGATACTATCCCAGGAGAATGAAGGAGAAGAAACAGATAAATTGTAGAGAAGAGGAGAAGAAAAAGAATTAAAAGTCAAGAACAGGGTAGATTAAGAAATGAATGACACCCTAGCCCTCGAAACCTAATAGCGTCGGGGTCGAAGATATAACAAGGGATCAAGAGAGACCAAATAGGAAATATTATAGAAATGTAGCATAAGTAAGTGGAAGGAGTGCTACAATAGTTTTGTGGACCTTTAGCATTACCCAGGAGTCACCACGAGGAGGCGGTCCACTAGCTTTTGCAATCATTTAACAGATAATTTCATTTTCTTCAATGATTCATCAATGATTCATTCTGTCGTCAAGGTTTTTGCTTTATTCTTCTGACCACATTTTATGTTGTTCATGATTGGTGTTTGTAAGTTGGTGAAAATCGATTACTGCTCTTAATTTTCATCAGTCTTGTATAATTGTTTCCATTACATATTATAAACATACGTATAATTATCTATAATATATTATATTGTATATAATTTATTACGTTATACGCCTCTGTCTAGTGCTTATTACCATACCCCCTCCGCCCCCAGCACCAACACCGCCCACGCCCTCTCGGCGCCGACGGCAAAGGAAGTTCGCACCGCCCACTAGCCCCTCGGAACCAGTCCCATAAATAGTTAAGCGCCGCATTGCCGTTTGCAGAAGCTGGCGGGAGCATTGAGCAACAGTCACCCGACCCGAACAGGATCGGCCAGGCGATCTGAATAAAGGGGTCAGCTGGCAGCCGCATTTCGTTCCGACGGGCGAGAAACACACAACGCAAAACGAAAGGGAAATGCTCGACTTGCCCCGCCAGTTGTTCTGAGAGCGGCGTTAAGTGGACTGTCAGCGGGGCAGAAGGAGCTCCACCTCTTAGCAAATTACTCCAAATCATAATTTGAATGTCATAAATTGTGGCAGTGTTTTGAATACCAAAAATATATCGTAGACAAAGATTTCATCTTTATGAAATGTCATCTTTCACCCTATTGCATAATAAATTGTAATAGGGCATTTGCGCGCCCTATTACAGCCGCATGTATTCAACTCGAAATTTTATTTTACTAGTAGAATAATGGTTTTTATTAGTAGAATATGGTTTACACGGTTTTACATCGTGAAGATAATTAGCGTAGACAAACATTTCATGTTTATGAAATGTCATCTTTCACCCTTTTGCATAATAAAGTATGCACTTGCGTGCCCTATTACAGCCACATGTATGAAATTTTATTTTAGTGGTAGAATAATGGTTTTTGTTAGTAGAATATGATTTACACGGTTTTACATTGTGAAGATAATTTTACTGTTTTATCACATTTTATTTCCGCATACAGTATAAATTGTCGCTCCCCAGCACACCGTTACAATGTACGGACATGCCAACTAACTAATAACGTGAGGCATAAAATACAATTAAACGCATAATTAAATAATGAATACGTATATTATAATTCATAAAATATATTGTATATTACCCGCATTAGATTTCTAGGAGTCTATGAGACATTGAATAAAGCTAAATAGCCATCCTTATTACAAAAGAGTAAGAGATACGATATCAAAATACGAAAGACGATTTTAGATGAGCATTGATAATGCCGATGGTATCTACAAATCTGTGAAAGTATGTGCTATCTCATACAATAGCTTTTGGAAGATCAATGAGAGTAATTCCCTGTACGACCGCGTGTGTTCAGATCAGGTTAAGCGTGCATCCAGGCGAAGCGAACGTACCAGCCCAGTGTTGAATACCCTAATGTTTATGTTCCACTCGGGTGGCTTCAGGAGAGACAGCACAATACTCAATGTAAGGCCCGGCGTTCCATAGATCTGTTTTGCTTAAGTCACATATTGAAGTTCCTTCTCCACTTAATCGGCGTGGACGTTCGGTAACATACACACTCTGCGTGTCTACTGCTCGCTTTCACGTAATAGTCTACTACGAACTCAATCGCAAGGCGTCACGCACAGGTTGGGAATTTCTATGGAAATTCATACGTAGACATTTGCTCAGAGCGTTGAAGTTTACACGTGACGCAATGGCAGGTAGCAAGCAGGGTAATGAAGCAATGCGAAGTTGGAACCGAGTCAAGTAAAATGAAGTTTAATACTTGGTTCCAGAATTAAAGCTTCAATAGATTGTACTTTTTAAAATGAGTTTATCAGTTTGTACATTTGGTAGTTTGTGAGATGGTAAGAACAATTTTGTAAGCAAAGAAATAAGAGAAATAATATAGCCCAGGAAAATGTGAATAAGTAAAAAATATAGTAAATTATAAAGTGCTAATAACAATTTGTACAGAATGAAGTCGAACCTTAGTGAGTATGTGAGTACCTGAAGATACGCAGTTATTTGGGCAAACCGTGTCCTAAATTTATTCGTGGTTGATGTTACATTATTATTATTATTATTATTATTATTATTATTATTATTATTAATAATAATAATATATCACTACAGAAGGTTAACACAACTTACAGATATTTCGGGATTATGTAAAAGTCTGGGAAAGTGAGACCACTTAGGCAATTGTAAGAGAAGTAATGACTTACGATGGATAAATAATGAAATTCATTAAAGAAAATGAATGTATGATTGAAAAGTGGCTGAATGTTATATTCTTTAGGCACCAATTCCACATAGAGATTTTACATTTGAATATTTCTTTTATCAGACATAAAACATCAATAGGACGGTCTAAATTGAGACAAGAAAAGAACGCTCTAAATGGTGCGGACGTGTAAGGCGTAAAAGTAAAAATAGCACCTGAATAGAATTCAAAGATGATAGAGCAAATATCATGAGTGGGAATAAGAGCGACACATATTTCGTATAATAAATCACATCCTGCAAGAATGTATGCCCAAACTACATACTATAAAGACAAATGATGAGTCATATCAGATGAGATCGAAATAAAAAGATGTGATGCCACAGAGAAAGAGTAGCTAGACAAGTGATAGTGTAAATAGTAATGTGGACAATGAAAAAACGTATGAGAAAAACGTCCATAAAGGCGAATGAGGAAATGAGTAAGCAAAACAACTCGTCTATACTGCGCCGCGTCAGGCCGTCTCCTCAGGGCCCGGCGGAAGGCGGCACAGGAGGCCGTGAGGTTACGCGCGCGTGCCTGTGGGCCTAGCGCGTGTAACCCGAGCCGGCGTGCGCGCGGGGCGGTGCGTACGCCTCGGCGTGGGACCGCCCGGGTCGCCACCGTCGACAAAACCCGCTTTCATCCCGTGATCTACCCGGTCAAGCCTCCTACGAGCGTCGCGACGACGGCAGGCGGTCGGGCGGGGTGGGGCGGGGCGTGGCGGGCGCGCCCCGCCACGCCCAGCGGGCCGTCGGGCAGCCGCGGTGAATGTAGTTCTCCCGGCGGCAGCTTCGGGTATAAAACCGACGGGCCGCCCGTCGCTGGACACACTTCGATTTTGTCCGCTTCTTGAGTACTACTTCACTTCTCCCGATCGGCAGCCATGGCGTTTAAGGTGGGTACCGAGTGCGGTGCGCGGCCTGAACGCCGCCCCGACGCGCCGTCTCAGTGGCCGGAGCGAGGATGCGGCGCGAAGACGGCGGCGGCGGCGGTGGAGGTGGGGGAAGATGTTGTGGGCGACGTAACGGAGTTACGAAAGTTCGACGACCGCAGCAGGCGATCCGGGAAGGGGGAAGGGGAAAGGGGAGGAAGACCCCGGCGGGACGCTGGTGGCGGGAGTGGCTCATCTGGAGCACCGGGGACCCGCAATCTCGCTATTATGCGAGGAGCCGCTACCGTCGAGCTGTTCACCATCGGGAATATTCATTTCACCGGAAATTGTTGCGAAGCGATGTGTAGAACGTGAATTAGCAATTTGCGGAATGGAATTTGAAATGGTGTGTGAATTTATGGATCGTTTCCCTGTAAATACATATTATAGATGAAAATATTCGTTAATAATTATAGATACAAAATCGTTAATTATGCGAAAACCATTGCATTGTTTTTCTCATAAACAAACGTTTGATCTAGTTTTGCGTACCTATTTTTTTTTTGTATCTCGTTCCATGCATATTTGCCCCAATTCAGCTCCTTCTTATTTTCCGATAGATTTTGAGTTCGCTACACTCCGTAACCTAATTTTCTCAGAAGTTGCGACTGACTTTATTTTATCCGGATGATAATTTCAAACCGGAAATGAACACATCCAGAATTGCGCTCTAGTTCCAGGCAATTTGCTCTGTGAAACCGTTGAATCAGCTGTATGGAGTGCGCGAAAATTCGACTCGCAAATTTTTGCGTGTTCTTTTCCAAAGTTCGTTCTCGTCCTGAATCTAGATAGGAGAGCGCTTCGCAAACAAATAAACGTCTCTTGAAAAAGGTTCGCGGGTCTTTGTCCACGCTACATCCGTCGGGGGCGGCGGGAAAAGACTCGGGGGCAGGGATGAGGGGAAGCAGGTGGCTTTCTGGAGATAGGGCACGCGCTTGGAGGTCTCTTAAGACTCTCCCACTGAGCCCTCGCCCTTTTTCAGTCCCTATTCGCTGCCGTTCCGCTGTATTCTACAAATACCTCGGAGAACCTTATCTCCTCTGTTAGTCACCATCCCTGCTGCAGTTTTGCCCTACAAAAGCACGTTGTTTGTCACATTCTAGTTCATATTACGATTATTCTACAGCTCGTCCACACCAGCGATTAGTATCCAAAAATTTGTATTATAAAGATAGAAAGGGATAAACAACCTCATATAAAATTTACTCCTTTAATTTTTCGAGTGACTTGCGCTTTTGAGTTTTAATACTATATAGTAGGAAAACAACCAACTTCTATCTTTCTATCGACATTTCCTTCGTGTTCTACTGAATACATTCCTCTCTAACATTCCATCCCTCACGACAATTTCCATCCTCCTAAATCGATTACTACTAGCTTCCTCCGATGCTCCCACTTCATCAGTCCGTGTTTTTGATTCCGATCTTTTGGAAAGAGAGGAAGGGGGGTGGGGGGAGGGGGGGGGGCAACCTTTGTCCCGCGCGGCACCGGAAGTCCCACAACCCCCCGCGAGAAATCCATTCAAGTTTGCTGGCGCACAGCCTCAGGGTGAGAAGGTTCGGGGAGGTGCGTGGCGAGGCCGGGGGAGGGGGAAGGAGGAGGAGGAGGAGGAGGAGGAGGAGGAGGAGGAGGAGGAGAAGGAGGCGAGACGGGGCGGGGCGGAAGGGGGCGGGGCGTCGCTCCTCGCCATCCTATTCTGCAAGGCGGCGAGATGCACCGGACGAGGGGAGGACTTCGGTAATGATGTTTTCCCGAAGGCGGGTCCTTCTTCGCATCCTTGCGAAATTCTTTGGGAGGGGGGGAATGGGCGGGGTGCGATTTGTGCCGTTTTATTCCGCTGGCAAATTGGCTTCATTCCTTTATTGGAGGTTCTCCAGCGCTGCAACTCGACTGAGCCGCAGACCCTCGTGCGGACCTGGAACAAAAGAAGCGCGTGTTATTTGTTGTGGCGAGAATTGCTCGCTGCTGCGCTATCCCGGCACATAGCATTTAGGGCGTTGGATTCCAAAAAACGCTGCTCTGCTGTTACCGAAGAGCCGGTTGAAATTCATGCATTTTTTCAGTTTGAACCCAGATGTTTGGCTTTCAGCTTTTGAAGAGCTCTAAAACAGATATTTAAAGTGGTTTACTTTTCTTGTTTTGTGCGTTTCTTGGTAAAGTTGAATGAATCTGAATACAACTTTCGAAAAGTTTTTCTTCCAATCAATTCTCTCCTTTAGTTCTTCGACCTATTTAAAGCCGTGCTGCAGCTACTAAACTAAGCTTTCTTCCGTAATTTCGTTTCTCACTCTTTTTCTGAAAAGAAACCCCTCCCTAATAATAGCACTCTTAATGCCGTCGCAGATTGTTCCTCCGCCTCTTTTCACTCTGTTACAACATTCTTTAGGTTCATTATACTTCATATATTTCCAGTTATGGTAATAATGTCTTTCGGGGTGCTTGTTTCAAACCACGTGCTTACCAACGATTAGACCCCAACGACGGTGCTACTTAGGAAATAAGTGGTCGCTTTAACGCACGAGTTACCGCACCGCGAAGCGTGATGCGGCCGCCTCGGCCTATCTGTCACGTGCGCCGTTCCACAGGTCTTCGTCCTCCTCGCTCTGCTGGGCGCCGCGCGCGCCGGCGGCCCCGCGGCCTACAGCACCTACTCCGCCTCCGGCGACTACGCGTCGGTGGGCTCATCGCAGGAGACGACGCTGAAGGGCCTGGGCGGCCAGAGCGGGCTGTCGCAGTACTCCAAGGCCGTGGACAGCGCGCACTCCAGCGTGCGCATCTCCAGCTCGCGCTCCACCAACGACTTCGGCTACGGCGCGTACGGCGGCCTGCCCGCGGCCGGCGGCCTCTCCTACGGCGCGTCGGGCTCCTCCTTCGGCGTCTCCCAGCACGGACACGCCGCCTACGGCGTCAGCCACGGAGCCATCGGCTACGGCGCCGCCATCGCCGCCCCCGCCATCGCCGCCGCCCCCGCCATCGCCGCTGCCCCCGCCATCGGCTACGCCCGCGCCGCCTACGGCGGTCTGGCCTACGGCGCCCGCGCCGCTTACGGTGGTCTGGCGTACGGCGCCCGTGCCATCGCTGCCCCCGCCATCGCCGCCGCCCCCGCCATCGGCTACGCTCGCACCGCCATCGCCGCCCCCGCCATCGCCGCTGCCCCCGCCATCGGCTACGCCCGCGCCGCCTACGCCGCCCCCGCCATCGCCGCCGCCCCCGCCATCGGCTACGCCGGCGCCGCCTACGGTGGCCTGGCCTACGGCGCCCGCGCCATCGCCGCCCCCATCGCCCGCGCCGCCATCGCCGCCCCCGCCGTGGCTGCCGCGCCCGCTCTGGCCTACGGTGCCGGTCTGGCCTACGGTGCCCGCTACGGCTACGGTGCCGGTTACGGCTATGGCGCCGGTCTGGCTTACGGCTCTCGCTACAGCTACGGCGCCACCCTGGCCGCCCCCGCCATCGCCGCCGCCCCCGCCGTCGCCGCCGCGCCCCTCGCCTACCGCGCCAGCCTAGCGTACGGCGCCCGCGCCTACGCCGCCCCCGCCATCGCCGCCGCCCCCGCCATCGGCTACGCTCGCACCGCCATCGCCGCCCCCGCCATCGGCTACGCCCGCGCCGCTTACGCCGCCCCCCGCCATCGCCGCCGCCCCCGCCATCGGCTACGCGCGCACCGCCATCGCCGCCCCCGCCATCGCCGCCGCCCCCGCCGCCATCGGCTACGGCGCGCACGTGACTTTCGCTGGTCTCGGCGCTCACTACGCCTACTAAGTCATCGCCTCTCACCACGTCGCCATCACTTCGCACGAAACGACCTGCCTGACGGCTGAATCGTATTCACAAGACTTTGTTGTTAGCTGTGATACAAATTTTTGATATTGTTAATTTCACAGATTCCATTACATAATTATGTATTTATCACGCACTTCTAAATAAATTATGAGTACAAAATTATATTTCTGTATCTTTTGACTTCTGAAGTTCCATCCTTTCCCTCCTTTTGCTCCGCCTGAAGGTATTAGTTGGATAAATTAAATTTCCCAGAGATTTTCTAACTGTTCAAGGCGACCCAGAAGTTAAAGGAGATGAGAAGGATATTAATGTGACTGAAGTTTTCGTGAGCACTCATAAACCTTGATGTTTAGCCAAATGGGGAAACGATAAAACCGTGTTAGACGAGTCCAGCGTTTTAGTGATCTTCCACAACGCAAGACGAAATAAAATTTTTCTTTTACTTATTCAAAGATGTTAACCCATTTCCTTTTACCCAAAAGCTAGTTTCTTCGTCGCAGTCTGTTTCGAAAGACACGTTGGACCAGTGTATGTGCCATTAAGTCTAAAGTTTGCAGTTGATTCAGCTTCTGTTGCCGGAAAACTGACGTGTCATCGTATTTTAAGGCTTAAAACTTTCTCATGGTCGCAGCAGAAACGAGATGTTGACATCAACCCTGAATCCTCTCGTTCTAGGTCGATCTTTGGGGGAATCGATGGAAGGACAATTGACCTCAGCGGCCTTCGCCAGATTTCTAGATACACAAATTCCAACCCAGTCCGTACTAGAAGTCATTAACGACTTCACCAGCAGATATCACACCGGGTTTGACAGTGTAAAGAGATGACTTGCTTTTTTTTATTACATCCATTATAAACTTGTCCCTTCTCATGAAAATGAACTCAATTTTTCTTGTGGTTACGATTTAGTTAAGTGGTCAATCTTGTGGTTAAGACTTATTAGAATGAGATAAGTAACAAATGAAATAAATGTTATGAGAAAGGAAAATTGATGAATACTGAAACTGCAACAATTTTGATAGTGTAACAGATTCTCTAGTAAGTACGCAGCTTTGTGAGTTGAAATATTCACTTTTGTTATTGTTTGTAAAAGCAAGATTTCAAAATTTTAAAGTTGCTTTGCTAGTTGAGAGAAAGTGTCCGGAGAAAAATGCAAGTGTTTTTAGGTTGTGTAGAATAGTGTATAATATATTTTTCGCAAAAGGCGATTTAGTTGCTAATTTGCGAATTGCTTGCTTACAGTGCACTAACTCGACTATCAGTATTTTTAACATGCATTGAGTGAGTTACTGTATCTTTGATCTCTTCTTTTTTTACTTTCTAACTTGTGGTTTCAATGCAACAAAAGTGTCTAGTAATAAGCAAAAATCCATTGATTGCAAACAGAAGAAACGATGATGGCTTTTTAATTTTTTCAAGCGTTTTATAGTTAACACAATAGGAAATAACTATTTAAAAATTATTTAGTATCATTGAGTACATTTCACATTACTCGTTTATAAGGAAATTTTCAGTTACGTCGATATAAAAATATATGTTGTGAATTATGACATTAATATGTAAAATTCTCTCACAAGTTTTCGCAATACCGTTTCGTAAGCTCATTGAAGAATTCCTTGGAAAACGTGTTCATCGTTTTGCGGCCCAATAACTTTCCTTCGAATGCCCCGTTGTCTTGTTCCGTCCTGAAAATACTAGGTATAAATTTCATTAATACCTTTACGTCGAATATTGCCGAAAAGTTGCTGAGCCATTGTGTAAGGGCGAGCGGCCGTCTCTCGATTCGGTGTGGGGGGGGGAGGTGCGAGGTGGCGGGGCGGAGAGAATTTGTCTCGCAATTTGGCTCTGATTTTTTTTTAATTTCAAGAGTTTTGTGATTAACGCAATAGGAAATCACTATTTAAAAATTATTTAGTATCATTGAATAGATTCCACATTACTCGTATATAAGGAAATTTTCAATTACGTCGATATAAAAATATATGTTGTTAATTATGACATTAATATTTTCAATTCTCTCACACGTTTTCGCTATAACGTTTAGTAAGCGCATTGAAGAATTTCTTGGAGAACGTGTTCATCGTTTTGCGGCCCAATAACTTTCCTTCTTTCCGTTGCCTTGTTCCGTCCTCAAAATACTAGGTATAAATTTCATTAATACCTTTACGTCGAATATTGCCGAAAGGTTGCTGAGCCATTGTGTAAGGGCGGGCAGCCTCTGTCGATTCGGTGGGGGGGGGGAGGGGATGCAAGTCGGCGGGCCGGAGAGAATTTGTCTCGCAACGCACCTCGTAAAGAGTCGCTCTGTTGTCCCTGTGCCAAGAGCGGAATTCACGATAAGTCCCCCTGTATTTCACGATCCCGGATTCTAGCTCGTGATCTTTGTGGCGAAGAAGAATGGAGGAAGGCAACTCTGAAATGGAGTTTCCTCTTTTTTTCTTCTTCTCCTCTCTGCCTGCCTCCTGCTGACGACGCCTACGAGAAGTTGCAGGGAGGTGACAACGCCGGGGAACGAGGCGGCGTAGGCGGGCGATTCGAGAAGCACAAGCGAGGAAAGGTGACATTATTGATGTTTGGAGAGGAACTGGGAGGTGGGGGCAAGATTGAAGGCGTCGATGGACGCTGTGATGCTGTAGGAGTGATTCTCATACTTCAAGGGAGTAATAGCAGTTGGCAAGTTGTGACAATTGTCTGACAAGATGATGATAGAGATGACAGATATAGAGGTAACTAATTTTAACAAATCTTTCATTTAAAAATATTTTGAAATAAATGTAGGTTATAAAGATTGTTCTTCCATTAACAAATTATAACAAAAATAATTTTTCTGAAGACGTTTTAGTCCTTTGATACTTTTGCACGCCTTTTTATTGTGCAGCCTTTATGGCGACAGCCGTTCTTACATTTCGAAGAACCGGCATTGCGTGTATCCCTTCCGTCTCAAAGTCGTCGACTCTTGTCAGTGGCGAATTTTTTATACTAGCTATATGGCTGATCGACTTGAACCATTCTCTGGAGGAGAATTCTAGCAACTGTCTTCTCTTTGTCTGTGATGTTCCGTAGTTTCACCTATTAAAAACGGGCAAACACCAGAGCAGTGTGCTAACAAACGGGTCACAAAACGCCCGCGATGTTTCCTTCTTCATCCTTGTCTCTCCCTCTTTCCTTACATTCACTCTCACACACACTTACATGCAGAGGACAAACATACACGTCGGGTGCCTAGAGTTAGTCATGTCTGGGGCGATACCCTGCTAGGAATGATGCCTAAGAGGAAGAAAACCGCAAGCCGACTTGAAGGTCGGCGCCCGATCTCCTTTCGAGCGAGAGAAAAAAAGGAAGAAAGTCGCCACATCCTTGGATGCAGCATGTCCTACACTTACGGACTAATTACCTTAGAAACGGACGCGACCAAAACCAGTACTCACTTCCTCACTCGACCACTGTTGACCTTGCGTCACCGTACCTCTATATCTCATCGTGAACTGTGATGGAGATTATTGGGCTAGTGTCGCGATATGGCTTTCCGGCCCTCGCGACACGCTGCCGTCGGCAAGTGACCAGTTGTCATTTGCCGACGCCAGCGTTCCGAGGCTATAAATTGGGGAGGACTTCGCACCTCCCCCCTCTTATTACGAGTCAACCTGCCGGAGCCAGCCGTCGTCACGCCACCCGCTCCCAGGTCGTAGGGTCTACAACGCGGGTAAGTGAAATAAACTTCTTTAAAGGAATACTCTCTTTTCTTCCTGCACGAGTTGGTGGGGTCCTCCCTCTCCCCCTCAACCCGCGACACTAGGGTCGTAAGGGGTATCGCCCATAAGGACACTCCCCTCTACAACTTTTTTGGCAGTCACCAGAGCTAAAAATGTTGATCGCTCTAATGTCAACGTCAACAAAATACGTAAATGTCGTAAATGTCAGCTATGTCACCTTCGCGGTGATGGTTCAGGCTAGTTCAGGCGATTCCACAAGTTGCCAAGAAGAGGGGCATTGCTGCTATTGCAGTAGAGGACACGGACCTGGAGATAGTGACGGCAAATGTGGTCAGGGGCAGCGGTAGAAGCAGAAGGAAGCAGAGGCTTTGCCGCTAGAGGGCATCGATTGATGC
Organism: Gryllus longicercus; assembly: GCA_038098605.1. Lineage (NCBI taxonomy): Eukaryota > Metazoa > Arthropoda > Insecta > Orthoptera > Gryllidae > Gryllus > Gryllus longicercus. The sequence continues at coordinate 1,991,010 of JAZDUA010000146.1, read as the reverse complement.
TGTGTATTCACAGGCGGCGGTGGCAGTCAATGAGCAGAGCTGGTGGTGGCTGAGGTAGTGGAGATAAAGACGGTGGAGACAGAGGGGGCAGCGGAAGTGGAGAAGCGGTGATGGAGGTGTGGCGGCGGAAGCATTGGTGTCAAAAATGATGGCGACAGAGGCAAAGGCAATGGTGACAGACAATGCCGGCAAAAGTGATGGCAGATGGTGGCGGAAATGGTGGTGACAGACGGTGGGAACAGGAGTGGTGGTGACACAGGTGAAGGCAGTGGTGACAGACTATGCCGGCAAACGTTTTGGCAGCGGAGGTGGTGGTGTCAAGAGGTGGGAGCAGGAGTGGTGGCGGCATAGGCGAAGGAAGTGCTGACAGACAATGCCGGCAAAAGTGGTGGCGGCAGTGGCGAAGGCAGTGGAGGCAGGTGGTGGTGTCAGACTTTGGATGTAGGAGTGGTGGCGGGAGAGGCGAAGGCAGTGGTAACAGACAATGCCGGCAAAAGTGATGACGGCAGAGGTGGAGGCGGTGGATACAGGCGGAGATGGTGGTAGCAGGAGTGGGGGCGGCAGAGGCGGTAGTGAATGATAGTGCGGGCAGAAATGGTGGTGGCAGAGGCAATGGTGACATTCGGTTCGGGTACGTGGAAGTGGTTGCGGCAGAGGCAGAAGCGGCAGAGGCTGTGGCGGCAGGGGCAACGGCGGGAGTGGCGTTGGCAGCAGCAGAGGAGGTGCGGTGAGGCGGTGTCGCGGTGCGGTCTCCGTGTTTATTTATGCACGGCGCGGAAGACAGCGCGCGAGGCGCGTGGCGCGCGGATCTGATTGGAGTTGTTCCCGCAGCGGGGGCGGGGCGGCGTCGGGGGCGGGGGCGGGACGGCGGCGGTGGCGATGGCGGGGGCGGGGGCGGAGGCGGGGCGGGGGCGGCGGCGGGATCGGGGGCGGCGGCGGGAGCGGGGCGGCGGCGGGAGCGGGGGGCGGCGGGGGCGGGGGCGGGGAGGCGGCGGGGGCGGTGGGGGCGGCGGCGGAGGCGGGACGGCGGGGGCGGGGCGGGGCGGTGGCGGCGGGGGCGGGGCGGCGGCGGGGGCGGGGCGGCGGGGGCGGGGCGGCGGCGGGGCAGCGGGGGCGGCGGCGGGGGCGGGGCGGCGGAGGCGAGGGCGGGGCGGCGGCGTGGGCCGCCTGCCCGAATGGAGAGCTCTCTCCGCAGCTCGACCTTGACGGGCCGGAAGGCGAGGCTTATGCGGCGCAAGGCGATCGAGCAAATTGTTCAGTGGCGGCTGCTTTCTCTGCCATCTGTTGCTCCTTGAGTTGCACACTAATTGTATTCAAATTTTGGAAATACCCGAACACACGAGTGCTCATTTGTACCCCGCAACAAGGAACTACTCCCAAAGGTGGCAGGGTCGTGGTTTCAAGACCGATTAGTATTGTTCTCTTCTTTAAATTCGAAAACGTTACTGCAGACTTAATAATACGTGAATAACAGAACTTAAATATGGATTTAATTGAGAACAGTAGAAGTGGTTGACTGCTCATTTGTCAAATGTCTAGGATAAAGCTAATGAACTCCAACTTATTCTTATAATACAACTACTTACCCATATAATATATTTGCTGAATTATCTCTGTATGTCAAAGAATTCTTTAGCTTTTTAGGTTTTAACACACCTTCATTTACAGCAATTAGAAAATATGGCATTGAGGAAAATTGGTAATGGTTTATATAGATCTAAATCTATTATATTCCCTGATGTGATCTAAGTGTAGAGACCTGACGTTTAGCTTTTCTGGACCATTATGAAAATAATGAACGAGATTGCCATGGCTTTAATATGAAACATTATGTATTTCAGATAATATTTTTCAGCCATTTTCAAAACACCAAACAATTTGAAGACGTTCCATTTGTTTTCGACATTTTAGATTATAAGGAAAAAGTTGGTTTTTGAATTAGTAGAATCAAATATTATTCAAATATTTTGCATGTAAGTCTTGAAATACGCAGTTTTACTTTCTCGCCCTTCCTTCGAAAGAAAAGATAGTATTGTAATCGTGACCCCTCAAAAGGCGAATTTTCGCCATAACTCTTATTGCCGGTGATTGTTCCACAAAGTGGATACATCTTGTTACTAAATAGAGTAAATTACTTCTTCTAACATGTTATATAGTCACTATCCATATTTTCTGTGCTCTTGTTGAAAAAAATCGATTGACGACACTACGTCTGTCGGTCCGTCCGTCCATCCGTCCGTCCGTGCGCCCGACTGTCCGTCCGTCCGTCCGTCTGTGGTCCATCTGTGGTCAAAGCTAGACCCAAACCCGTTCGGCTGATTTCTCCAAAATTGATATTTCTCGATCAATATAAAGAAATTCAATGCAAATCTGAGTTTGACATGGTTTGAAAAGGAAATCAACGCCATTTGATAATTGAAAGTACTTTACATGAAGCCCAAATTAACTTTTCAAACTTTTCTCAAAAATGGCTCCTAATTTTTTATTAAATGTTGTACGCGGAGAACATTTAGAGAACCTAAGAAATGGTGCAGGATTCATATTCGTTGAATTCCCTGATTTTCGAAAATTGCACAAGTTCAATTTTCTTCCTACAACTGTTGTTATACAACTTCCTAAAAAATTGAAGAGAGCAATTATTTTCCACAAATCTGTTCTTTAAGGACATCTTGAAATAAGGTCATATAAAATTTTTGGAAAATATGAGTAGTTTTTGCGTAATTTTGCGTAAAATAAGGCAATTTTTAATTTTTTAAAACACTTTTTTCTCAAAAAGTACTCCAATTTTTTCTTTAAATTTTCTCTTCCTACATATCAAAATACTGTAAAAAAATTAGTGTTAAAACTCATTTACTGTGAACTCCGTATTTTCGTAAATATTTGAAACTACGATATTGAATATTGGGGTTTTGGCGTTAAACAAAATCTATTCTAAAAAATAAGCTTTTTAAAAAAGATCAGGTACAATTTTTTGAAAAAATGACTAGTTTTCGCGTAATTTGTGCATGAAATTAATCAAATTTATTTCTACACATTTTCTCAAAAACCGCTACATATTTTTCTTCATATAATTACCGTTACAATTTTTCTTCACAAATACAATAAGGATCGCTTAATATAGTGGCTCAGGTCTCATTTTTGTTGGACTGTGAATTTTCAATAATTTAGGAATATTGCAAGAAAGTATGTGATATTGTAACACCAGTAGTTTTGTTAAATGATACTAATTTGGATTTATTGAAGCCGAGAGTGTAACGAAAGACAGAGAGAGCTGATGTTGATGACAGAGAGAGCTGACCAAATGATGTTGATGAAGCAATTGGAATGGATATCGTTTACAAATGGCAAGCATTTATCGCCGATTGAGTTTTAGAAAATGAAGGAAGAATTAACGAAAAATTAATTTATTTCGCAATAATGTATCGGCATTCATCGATAAACGTTTGTGCTAAACTAATCTTGAAATGTTGTTTTCTAAATCCATTCATTTGACTTGTATCGTTTTGGTGTCAGACACAAGCAATTTATTCTTCTTCTGAAATGATGCGCAATGGTTTATGTGTTTTTTTCTAAATAGGATTTACAATATTGTATTGTTTCTATGTTGTAAATGTATAAATGATTTGTATGAACAGAATCTTAAATAATATTTGGTTTCAGTGAAATTAATTTTTACAACAGGCAATTTCATCCCACATTTACGGTAAAAAATGTTTGTTTTTATAAATAATAACTGTGATAAGCGGGAAAGTAAATGAAAAGCATTCAAGCATTGTAAGGAAACTAATTTAGCATACAACGATACAAATTATCTAACTTGTCATTCAATAATGGAAACAAATTGCTCGAAAAAATAAATTCAATGGAAAAGTGGGGTTATCTGCCTTGGTATCCATTTTGCACAGATCTTCTTTATGTACTAGCAAAACGTGTCTCTGCACACGAAAATACTTAGGAAAATTAAACCTACTTATCTACTTTGAAGATATTAGGAGAAAACAAACTGAATTATAAGTATTATCCGCGCACGTTTTCTTGAGCCCTCATTTTACTGGATGGGAGAGGAGTGGGATGTTAGTTACTTCGACTGCAGGACTATTATATCAAACCTGTAGCTCGTTTTTCGATGCAAAATGGTTTTTATAACACAAAAGCAAACATTTCTGGTTACCAGACTCTGTTGAAAAGGCTTATTGAAATCATTTATACATAATTCAACCAAGTTTGTAAAGGAGTGGGGATAGAGCTCATTCCAGGGCTAAGGAAAATCTGCGCGTATAATAACCGTTTTGCCACCAAACTCTGCATCGAGAGACAACAATAAGCATACGATTGCATTACTTTATAACTCTTTTTATTTCTTGTAAGAACATGACGCGAAAAAAATTAAGCATGATCGTTGTTGCGGGAATTATGAGAAAACATTCTCTAGCGCGCCGAAACAAAAATTGCAATTTCATTGACAGTATTACTAATCAAAACCAATAGTTACTATGAATTATATACTTTAAAAAATGGTGATTAAAATAAGCGACGAGCTTTTTGAATGGTAACATTGTTGTATGTTTAGAGAATAACAAATAAATGATGCGGTAACGATGTTCCATTATTAAATGAACAGTTACAACAATAAAAAGTAAAGAAGATAAATATTTTTTTTATCCCCGGAGCCATACTCACCGTCCCAGAGCGTGCAACATGTTCACCATGGAAAATCTTGCACACGGACGCAGAGAACCGGCAAGGCGGCCGACTTGGCAGAAACCAGAGCGAACAATGTATCTATCCTTCATGAGACCGTGGCTAAGGACTGGTCCGGGAGCGACAGGCGAGTCCTGGCTCTCCGCGCAGGGGGGTGGGGTGGCGGAAACGTCGGCGGCGTTGGACGGGGCCGTGTGGGGCGAGGGGGCAGAAGGCCTTGCCCGACGCTCGCCGTACGTGGCTGCAGGCCGAGACCTCCAAAGCGAGTGTCAAGAGCGTCGGGGCGAGGAGAGCGGGGCGGGGCGGGGCGGGGCGGGGCGGCCGCCGGTCGCTCGCGCCGGAGGAAGTAGGAGGACACTCCCCGGACCCCGCCCCGGCGCCGCCCGACGTCCAGGCCTCTTTCCGCCCCACCACGCCCTGCGCCGCACGGGAATTTGGGTGAATGTTGCTCTGGGTGGCGGTGCCCATGGCCACGCCCGGCCTATATAACGCGACGCTGCCAACGGACAGGCATAGCACTTCCAGCTCCTTTGGACGCAGCCACCACCACCACACACACAGCAGCAATGGCTTTCAAGGTACGTTTCTGCTCGCTCTGGACTCGCATTGGGGATAAAACAGGCGGATCTTTACTCGTTTTAAAATTCCAATTATTTCGGAAAGCGCCTGCTGGATATGGAATATTTTCCAACGCTATTGACTTTTGATTTTAAATGAAATTCGTTTACGTTAGAATCAACATATTTTTTTACAACGTTCATACACAAAGTTCACTGAATAGAAACGTTTTAAATATGGGCGAAGTTTGGCGATGAAAATACGATTATTTTCCACTAGAAATAACTACAATAATTTCCTTCCCATTTGATATTCACGATAGCGAATTTTTATATTCTCAGTGAAGCAATTTTTCGTTTTGAAATGGAATCGAGTTTCGTCCTGTGGATGTTGTATTTCCTCCTGCTTATTCGTGTGCGTCACTGTGAACCGTTGATATCATATTCCGAAGAGGGGTAATTCTCATATTACCGGGAAAACGCAAACATATGGCTCGTACAGTTCGCAAATATGTAGATCGGAACTTCACTTCCACAATATTCTGAACAGCAGCCACTCAGGTATCAATTCATCAGAACCAATTGAAGTTGCTGGTCGCAAAGTGAGTGAGATGAATTACAGACCTGAATGCACTTTTGCATACCAATGAGCTTTCTACGTTAGTTAATTGATTGGCGATTTAATAGTTTCATATGATTAGGTATTTAATATCAGCAACTCTTCTTTGTATACTGTACATTCTACTGCGTTGAATCTCTCTCAAATTAACTTCTCTTGTTTATTTGGAATTCCATTAGTATTATATATGTGTATTTTTGCAAATATCAATTTAAATTTGTCAAAATTGAAGAGAGTAACTAAATATTACCCGATACTACGTTGTATTGAAATATTTTGTAGAAATCCTACTAGAATGAAAAACATAATCAAATTTCAAAATCATATTTGGACTACTTCTAGGCTAAGAATGTGCGTTTTCTAAATTCAGTCGCTTCTAGAACAACCAGCGAGCAACCCAATGCTCATTTCAGTAACTTCTCTTCAGTAACTCATTTCAAATGGATCACTAAAGGATGGGTCACTAAAGAATGGGTCACTAAAGAATGGGTCACTAAAGAATGGGTCACAAAAGGAGGGGTCACTAAAGGGTGGGTCACTAAAGGTTGGACCGCTAAAGAATGGGTCACTAAAGGATTGGTCACTAGAGAATTGGTCACTACAGGATTGGACACTGAAGGATGGGACACTAGAGGTTTGGTCACTAAAGAATTGGTCACTGAGCGGACATTGACAAACCGTAAGCGCTAACAAGTGTGTGTGTTGCTCGGCAGTTCTTCGCCCTCGCCGCCCTGCTGGCCGTCGCCCAGGCCGGAGGCCCCGCCGCCTACAGCACCCTCACCCCCGCTGTGGGCTACGGCTCCGTGGGCCTGACGCAGGAGAGCACCGTCAAGGGACACCTGGGCGCCGGGAGCATCTCGCAGTACTCCAGTGGCGTGGACACCGCCCACTCGAGCTCTCGCGTTGCTAGCTCCCGCGTGACCAACGACGTGCTGCTTGCCGCCCCCGCCATTGCTGCCGCGCCCGTGGCTGCCGCTATCGCCGCCCCCGCCCCCGCCGTCGTGGCCGCCCGCGCCTACGCCGCGCCCGCCGCCATCGCCGCCCCCGTCCTCGCCGCCCGCGCCGTGGCTCCCGCCGCCATCTCCGCCTACGCCGCCCCCGCCGCCATCGCCGCCCCCGCCATCTCCGCCTACGCTGCCCCCGCCGCGTACGCCGCTCCCGCCGCCATCGCCGCTCCCGCCATCTCCGCCTACGGCGTTCACGGCATCTCCCCCTACGGCGTTCACGGCATCTCCGCCTACGGCGCTCCCGCCATCTCCGCCTACGGCGCTCCCGCCCTTGCCTACGGCGCCCACGCTAAGTACGTCCTTTAAATCCTCTTAACTTTCCCCCCGAGTCCCGCCCATCGTTCCCACCACAACTCGCGGCATTCTCACTCCTACATCTCTTCTTTCTCCAATGTAAATTATATTTCTTCTTCGATAGGAACACTTTCATCCGTTCCTTTCGAGCCTCATGTGTGTGTATACTAGTTTTTATACATAATTTGCAATAAATAATTATGAATGAAACAATTTTTTTTGTGTATTCAAGGAATTTACCTTCACATATTTCCATAATTCCATGCTCAACTTCCTTCGGCACATTCCCACTTGTCACGTGACGTGTAAACCGCTAGGCCTGCTGCAACAAAGGCGCACCTTGACGAGAAATATAGACCGCTCGGGGTGGTTCGAAAGGGAACTTGTTAATGACTTCCGTATCCTTCAACTTTTCGCGTTCGTACATGAAAAACAGCGAACATGCATCAGACGACTGATTAAATTACACGGAAAAGCTGCAAGACGTTTTTGCCATCTTAGGAGATGTAGCATTTCTAACTCACGACGGATTTCTAACTCACAACGCTTGCTTTATCACCAGGTGCTCCAAATTATTTGCTGTACATGCTCATTAAGAGAAGTTGCGATATTTATTCAGTATTCAATAAAGTCATCGATGCTATAAGCATACAGAGTTATTACCATTTCTTTTGGTAGAGAAATAATGCAACATATCAAGAAGTATCCACTTTCTGTTGACAAATACTATGTGTTTGCTGCAATAATGTATGCATTAAAAATTGGTATTGGCATCAAAACCGCCAACTTCTAGTAAAATAAGCTAAACTAAACTTTTGTGTTTGTTTTCCTCCCACGAGACTACAAAAAAAAACGAAAAGTGTATACGTCAGAAATGGAGAGAAACAGAGAAATTTAAATATAAATGAACGTTTAAAAACATATTGAAAAATAACTTGTACTAAAATTAAGAATAAATATGTGATAATTTGATTCGTAAAATACGACAGAAATAGAGTTCAGGACAGTTAAGAAATAATTAGATATACAACTTCACAAAAAGTCTGAAAAAGTAAAGGAATGAAATACAGAGTAAAGACAGAATACTCCACTTTTCCCTACCACGACTTCTATAAAGAGTGTGTCGTACCGCTCGCCCCAAGGTTGACTCCTCGAAGCGAGCTTACTGGGAGCCGCGCCATTTGCCCCGGGCCGAGGACATGTGACACATCAAAGCGTCGTCCGATTAGGAACAGGTCCTCTGGCGGCGGCAGACGGAGCCCTGGTTCCCCGAATCAATCACGCGCGACGGCCTTGCTGCCGAGTCCGACGGTCGCCGGCCGCCGGCCGCCACGCCTCCACCGCCTCCGCCGTCCACGCCGTCTCAACTGTCTCTGCTGTCCCCGCCGACTCTGCCGCCGCCTCTGCCCCCGCCCCGCCCCCGCCCTTACCACAATTTTCCGCCGTCCACACCGTACCCGCCATCTCCCCCTTCCCCGCCGTCTCCGCCATCTCCTCCGCCTCGGCCATCTCCGCCGTCTACGCCGCTGCAGACGCTCCCGCCCCCACCACCGGCACCGCCTCCACCGTCTTCGCCATCTCCGCCGCCCTCGCCGTCTCTACCATCTCCGCCGTCCCCGCCGACTCCGCCGTCGCCATTGTCTCCGCCGCCACCGTCTGCACCGTCTCTGCCATCTCCGCCGGCTCTACCGTCTCTGCCATCTGCGCCGTCTCCGCCGTCCCTGCCGTCCCCGCCGTGCCTGCCGTCCCCGCCGTCTCCGCCATCTCCGCCGTCTCCGCCGTTTCCCCCCTTCCCCGCCGTCTTCGCCATCTCCGTCGTCCCCGCCGTCCCTACGGTCTCCGCCGTCCCCGCCCCCACCACCGCGCGGAAGTAGCCCTCTCTGGACCACGCCCGCGGCGCTCAACAGGCTGCTTTTGATACGCTCGAAGCTGCTTTGTCGGTGAAGGTTGCACCAGTCTACAACGGTTCGTGATGATTTCACCACATCAGACGTGAAATGAATAAAAAGTCGAAGCCTTCGAACGACTCTTGTGCGTACGCCGCGAGATCGGAGAACAAATTATTGTGACATAAAATACACTGACAATGATGTGTTGCGCTGGCAGTTACGTGTTAGCAAAGATTCAAGTTTGTTTTATGTTATGAGTGGAACATCGGCGGGATATCGTCGTAACATGCACATGTGATGCGAATCCTCAACTGGGCGAATCCTAAAAGTATTCCTGTTTCGCTTTCGATACGCTCAAAGAAGCTGCTTTGTTAGTGATCGTTGCAGCAGTCAACTACGGTTCATGATTTTTTCACCACATCAGATGTGAAATGAATAAAAAATCGAGGATTAATGCCCTCGAACGAATCTTCTGCGTGCTTTGCGAGATCAGTGAATTCTCACATGAAATGCACTGACAATTAGTACGTGATACTATTCAGGGTTGTTTTATGTTCTACGTAGTAATTTAAAGCCGGACTCGCTTTGCGAAGCTTCAACAGGACCATAAAGTTTAAATGGAGATGAATAGGGAGGGAAAAGCAAGATGATGGAATGACTTGAGCGATTTCGTGAAAAGAATGGTTTGAGACCCCGATATTGAAATATCTGGTACTGGGTCTGTGCTTGAACATTGGCTTGAGAACGGGTTGATATTCTTTTTATTCATTTATTTAGTGGTTCTATTGCTGTTGTTTTAAATGTTCATTTGGTGTAAACCATGGATCACTGTATTGGGTGACGAAGGAATTTCCTCTGTATTATTCCATTTTTTATAATTGTTTTAGCTGTTCTCCTTGCATAATATTTTCATATCTGAAGGGTGTCATTGCTGAATTGCTGTATAAATAGATATTTCTGAGTATTTATTAATAAATGAATATTTATTTAACATTTTTATACGGGACTATTCCATTATTATATTTATCTGGTTAGCTTAGTCTATTTATAATACCCATGTCTATTTTAAGTCTGAGATACTATAGAAGTTTAAGTTGGAACACATTGGATGTTTGCCTTTTGTATGGTCTTGGTAGAATGATTTTTTAATGTCTTAAAGTAAGTACTTTGGCGTGATATTTATTTGTATTAATTTATGCTTTCCATTTATTTAAACAATAAGTAAATTTAAGGCATCTTGGAAGTTGTTACGACCTATTATCAACAAGACAGTTTGAATCGAAAACATGTGTATCATATGCAAACAGGGCAATTTCTGAGTTAGATTCGGGATATGTATTCGGAAATACGTATGTTAAACAATGGGGTGATAACGGAAAGCCTTGCGGTACTCCGGCTAAAAGGTATGTTTCGCTGAATTTTCCAGGTTGATTTTCACTTTAAATATACGGCAATAAGGAAAGTATTTATTATTTTTTTTTATTATTTGGATATGAGGAAATCCAATAATCATTATTTTTACAAAGAAGAGCGTTGTGACAGACGTTGTCAATATTATTTTCAACGTCTAAGATGTTTGAATTTCAGAGAGGTATTTGCAACGCGGTCTGTTAATCACCAGTAACGGATGTGGTGTGGAGTGATTGTCACGGATACCCAATTGAACTTTGAATAGAGTATCTAATTGGATAATGAATTTGTTTATTCGCGACAGACGCTTTTTTGGTAGTCGAATCCTAGGACCTCCTGATCAGAGGCATTGCAGTGATATCAGTTAATGCCATTAGCCATCTAAGCCTGTGGGTTTAAGTTAAAGGTATTGGTTTAAGTTAAAGGTGTTGATTTAAGTTTATGATATTGGTCTGCCATTCCGCTGGAACCGAAGGTAGAAACCACTTAATCGCCGGACTAACGGACCTAGAACCTCATCAGGCAATGAACTTGAGCTAATTCGATGCTTTCAACAACCTCAACTTCCCTGGACTTTACAGTCTATGAAGTACTCTTCGAGATTAACAATTACTCTTTAGCTACAGTCACTACTGCACCCGGTGGTGACTATGTAAGAACATTTTGTGAGATGCGGTAGAAACCTTTTAAAACACGGCGCTTCAGAATTGCGTCTTCGAGAAATTAAATGTGCCGGGAAGAGTCTTATGATATATAAATAAATCAAACGAAGTGATTTTTAGAATTTTCTGGAGACCAACTGTTCTGTTTGGTCGTGATTTCTTTTTTTCTCCACGGTCTCGCCATGAGAACCAACAAATTGAGTGGAATATCTTCTCAACTAGATATTAAACAAAGAAATTTCTTTCAAATTCAATGTAACTCAGTTATTAAGAATGTCTTATTTATGGACATTCGCTGATTTCTAAAACCATTTTTACAAAAGTTGTTCTCCGTAAATTAATAAAACAGTATTCACAGAAAGACTCTGCTATAGTGTACAGAATTTTCCCTTTACTACAGTTAAACTTCATAAGTCTAGACAAACACGAGTATAAATATGAAAGAAAGAGGAACAGATTCTTGATATAAACAATTTATATTTCTTTTATGGCCTCATTTCTTTGCAAAGAAATGAATGCTCATATTTTCCATGACAAGCAATATTGTTGTCTATCGGCAATTCGACACTTTGATTATATTAAACGTTTGCTTTCAGCGCTTTGAAACAATATGCTGTGGAGCAATTCATAAAATGTATGTATTTCTTGGTTCCATAAATCTACAATTGATTATTATATCTCATACCTCGGTGAATGAGCTAAGAAGTCATATTTTGGTGAAAATGAGAAAAGTTTACCACTAGGTTTCCCGTACCATTCTCCTTACTGGTGTAACATGAAATAAGTTAATTTACTTCTGGTAATTCTTGGTTCCATAAATCTACAATTGATTATTATATCTCATACCTCGGTGAATGAACTAAGAAGTCATATTTTGGTGAAAATGAGAAAAGTTTACCACTAGGTTTCCCGTACCTTTCTCCTTACTGGTGTAACATGAAATAAGTTAATTTACTTCTGGTTATGGAGTAATAGGCGCATGCAATTACGAATATAACGAAAATTGTATAAAATCATAAACCGTAACAGAATATGTTGAGGCGAATGATCTTCATTCACGGTATAACCTGATTTGAGATGATTGATTATTATAAAATTATTTAAAATTAACTCAGTAAGGCATGGTTTGTTACCATCCTATACAATTTAGTTTCCATGAATTGAATGGGAGAAAACCAGAATGGTATTAGTGACATTTCATAAATTCTGAGCAATCGGTTTATTTAAGTCGATATCACTGTAGTGTCGTGTTTCATTGTGTAACGTCGTGGCGCTTTGTTTTATCATTAAAAACACGACATTTCAATTGTTTATTAAAACTACGAAAATACATTGCCACTGAAATATAGCCTAAAATAGACACATTTTTATTAGAATTTACAAAATGTCACTAATATAGTTCTGGTTTTACCCATTCATTCATCATGTTACTCACAGGTCAAACGTACACAGAATCATTTTGGAAATCTTTATTATTTTCTACATTAATTACACATCTCGGTTATTACGCAAACCAATCTTTCTGGTCTTTGATTACTCATTGGGAGCTATGCATAGCAATAACAACAGCTTCCTCGCTGTTAACCTGAATCTTGCTGACACGATAGAAGTGTTTAAAAGAAGTGCAGTGCTGCAACTAGTCAGACGCAATCTCAAGCAGAGGCTGAGACGCAATCTCAAGCAGCCAGTCATACAGAACTGCGGCCACGCCCAGGACGGCCTCCATGGGGCCTTCACTCACCTACGCTCCCCGTGGACGCCGTCCCTCCCCAACACCCACACACACACGGGCGCTCCCCTGCCTCGCACCACCCCTCCACACACACAAACACACACACACACATATTAACTCACACAAAGTCACTTCTGTTACGCCACTCCCATCCCAGAAACGCACCCTGCCTCTCCACTCTCGCAAACACACCTCGCGCTCCATGTGTTTCTTCTCCCCCATCCACACACACACATCCACACACCCTGCACTCCCCTGCCACGCCCCTCCTCTGACACAAACGCCCTCCGCCTCGCACAAACACACCCTGCCTCTCCCCTCGCACAACCACACTCCGCCCCTCCCCTAGCACAAACACACTCTGCCTCCCCCCCCCCAAACTCAAACACACCCCGCACTCCCTGCCTTTCTTCATCTCCAACCACACTCACTCACACACAAACAAACTCATCCCGCTCTACCCTGCCTCGCCTCGCCCCTCCTCTCCCACAAACCAACCCCGCCACTCCCCTCGCACGAACACATCCCGCTTCTCCCCGCTCACAAACACAAACCGCCCCCCTCTCCTTCCACAAACACACCCCGCGCTTCCTGTGTTTCTTCACACACATCCACATCCACGGACACACACACATCCTGCACTCCCCTGCCACGCCTCTCCTCTCACACAAACTCACCAGCCACTCCCCTCACACGAACACACCTCGCCTCACCCACTCACAAACACAACCCGTCTCCTTCTCCTTCCACAAACACACCCCGCGCTCCCTGTGTTTCTCCACCCCATCGTCTCTCTCTCACTCACACACACACACACACACACACACTCATCCCGCACTCCTTTGCCTCGCCCCATTCCCCGACGCGACGTCAGCCCATTTTTTGCTCTCAACTGTCTCCTTTCCGCCCCCCTCCACGTGCACCGCCGTCCTCTCCCTCTGCGCCCGCGAAGAAAGCAAGATCGAACGAAACAACCGCGAAGAAAATTTGCTCCTCCCCCGAGGGACGAACGTTCTTTACGAGAATCGCGGTTGCTCTGTTTCTGCCCGTTGTTTATGGCGGTTGCAGTGCATCAAAGGAAGTGTAGTACCCTGAGAGGCTTGTCAAGTAGTTGAGGGGGCTCTTTGTATGAAAATAAAACTATAGGATGAATAGAACATAGTACGTTAGAGCGTATATTATTTTACGGTTGACTTTTCGTGTAGGAAGGTATACTCCGTATGGAAGCGCGTCTACAAGTGTATCGTGATCAGTGTGACGGTTGTTAAATAAATTTCAGATGCCTTCAATTTTTTTATAATAAAGCAAAATATTTACGTCAAAAAACAATATTAAATATTTTTGTATCTAAACGATAGAAAAATAACCTCTAAAGCGAATATTATGCGAATTCATGAAAAACAATAAGCAAAAACATATTTTTTTCTTTTAAAATATGTTTACCGTTTACATTAAGAGCGAAACACGTTTATTACGTGCTTATTAACGTGCACGCATAATACGTGTTTTTATAAATTTTAGATAGCAAGCAAGAACCGGTTCTGATTGAAGATACCTACAACACTCGTTTCTTCTGCAATTCAGTTAATTTGAAGTGTCACATCTTACAATACTCGTATATTTCACGACTGAATGGATCCGGTCTACATGTCATGCTCTGGCCTCGACCTCGATGACCGAGATATCTCGAGACAATAAAGTGAGCTCATAATACGTAGCATGAGCCACCTGCTTCTTCTTGTTACGAGGCAGTGGTTTAGATTAATAAGCCAGAACTCTCTTCTTACGGGACGTTGGTTTCACTTTCGCAGGTTCGACCCTGGCAAGGGGAAGACCACGTGCGTGTCGTCCGCTCGTCCCCCTTCCCGTTCACCCGTACGTTAAACGGAGGCGACGGAGGAGACGTGGAAGGAGGTGAATGAGGATGGGTCGGAGGAGGTGGAGGAAGGCGAGGCGGAGGATGAGGAGGATCAGGAGGAAGGGAAGGTGGAGGTCGAGGAGGCGGAGGAGTGGGAGAAGAGAAGGTATGAGGAAGTGGTGGAGAAGGTGGCGATAGAGAAGAGGCGAAGGAGGAGGAGTCTGAACATAAGGCAAAGGAGAGGAAAAGATGGAGAAGATGATGGTGGCGTAGGTGGCGGCGACGGAGCAGGAGCCGACGGCGGCGGAGGAGACAGCGGTGACGGCGGGGGGGGGGTCGGAGGCTGCGGTGGACGTGAGAGGAGGAGGAGGCTGGAGAGAAGGCCAAGGAGGAGGAAAAGACGGAGAAGGTGGTGACGGAGTGCTGGAGGAGGCGTGCTGGAGATGGTGGAGGCATCTTTGGAGGCAGCGGACGCGGCGGCGGAGGCGGAGGCGAGGGCGGAGGCGAGGGCGGAGGCGATGGCGGAGGCGAGGGCGGAGGCGATGGCGGAGGCGAGGGCGGAGGCGAGGGCGGAGGCGAGGGCGGAGGCGAGGGCGGAGGCGGGGGCGGAGGCGAAGGCAAAAGCTATGGCGGAGGCGGAGGGGGACGCAGCGGCGGATCCGAGGGTGGAGGCGAAGGAGAAGGAAGGTGGAGGAGGCGTGGTAGGAGGGGCGACGGAGCGCGGTAGAGGCGGCGGCGTCCGCCGTCGAGGCCGCAGCCGCGCAGCGCGCGCCGCTCTCTTTCCGCCGTCGGAAGAAAGAAAAATGGCGCGTTTCTCGCGGCCTCCCCTTGACCTTTGATCCGCGCGCCGCACTTAGCCGCGCGCCGGAATGCACAAACAGGATCGGCGCGCGCCTGCGGCCACGCCGTCGCCTCCGCGTCCGCGTCCGGCGCGGTTCGTGGGATTGCGCGCGTCACCAGCTGCCACCAGCCACGGGCAGGCCGTGATTGCCTCACGTGGCTGCTCCCACCTGAGCGATCTCTTCCGCCACGTTGCCGCCATATCCGCCGGCGGCCTGCGTTTCTGACCGGTCTGACGTACCAGCGTCCGTGAACGTGAATTGCGACTTCCTCTGAGGGAAATCTCATTGTTTCCACTGCGTTGTGTGCCTCTCCGCTTGGTCACCATCGACCTTGCCTTTGTAAAATCTGTTTCGAACACCGCGATGTTTGTGATAATAGGTTTGTCGCACTTCCTGTATTACAGCTTGACATCAAATATTCTCCGTGCGTTTACCGTAGAATCTCGTGCAAATTAGAATCAAAGCTGAGAAATATCATTGAATCGTCTGTTTTGAACTCATCCATAATCACAAGAAACTCATTTTTTGCACTTAATGATCATCAATTCTTATAAATACTGTGTTCTTCATTGGTAGGAATTACAAAGAACTTTGCAATGGGTCTATCATATTAATGATGGATTAATAATTTATAAACAAATTTGCAATAATGTTACTTAAGAAAGGCAAACATGCGCCTACCGTATTTTATGAAGAAAAATATTCGACGCTGTTGTAAAACTCGGACCAAAATTGCGACTCTAATCAAAGTGTTTGGAATACTACCAACTGATGTGATGGATCTTCGATTGAAATCGAGAGAAAATGAGTTATTTGTCTTTGACTTTGTCTTCGACTTGTCTGCCCCGTAGCACCAACCTCATTTCGGGGAAATCTCCTTGTGCTAATGTTTAGAGTGCGACCTATGGAGCGTTACTCGGGTGGGCGTTGAGGTAACCGACGACACGAGCCGGAAAGTACCTACACCGTGATGAAGGAGCGCGAGGCCGATGGTTTTGCGGGCCCTAGGCGGTCGCCTTGTTTGCGTGGGCGTAAGTTGGTCCTTGGCCTCGCCGCAACCTCCGCCCCCTCCACTCGCACCGCCGCGCCGCAAAGACTGGACTGAAAGAAGCTGAAAATCGAGAATTGCAAGAAAAACAAAAACCGAGGTAATGACGAAACCAGTAAATATTTATACTTTTCAGTAGTTGATTTGACAGCTTTACACCGTCTCTTGATATCGTATTTTATTATAGAAGGCACGTAAATCCCAGCATTAAAATAATAAACATACGAATATTCGTATAATATAAATGGAAAAACACGATTTTAAGGGTTTATTATTCTATCACTAGAAACAAATTACATAATTTGGAGCGCTTTTTAGAAAATGTTTTTAATAAGTTGCATTAATTACAAGCAGTGATTAAGCAAAAACCTACATGTTTTTTCCAAAAATTGTACGTTACCTGTATTAAAGAGTTTATTTTTTAGAAGAGATTTTGTTTAGGAAAAAATCTCTATCTTCAGTTTTGAAATGTTAATTTTTGGCAGTTTCCGAAAACTTACAGAGTTTGTCGGAGTTTGTCTAGCACCACTTTTTTACCGTCTTTTGATAGGTATGGGGAGAAAATTCAAAGAAAAATATTGAATACATTTTTCAGAAAAAAAATATTTAAAAGTATTGATTTTCTGATCTTAATAAACAGGCACTAAAACATTTTTAACAATTTATTTCTTAACGTTACGACCCTAGTTAGGGTCCTTTTAAAAACTCTATTGTCCTGGTTTGATGAAAACACGTTATAAAAAAGTGACTGTCATACTAGTTGGCCAGATGATGTTCACGACTGTACATACTTGACCAATATTTTTATAAATAGACAATGTTTTATTAAAATGCTGAATGATTGTTTATGTGCTTTCAACTGATCTGAACAATAGAATTTTCAAAATGACCCCAACTAGGGTCGAAACGTCCAGAAATGAATTGTTAAAAATATTTTAGTATCTGTTTATTAACTGTTACTGTCTGTTTATTAACTGTTTATTGTGAGTAAACCAATACAATCAAATAAAGAAGATGGGAGACGAAAATATATTCCTTGTTTATTAACTGTTTTTTAACTGCCATTTTATTAACCATTACTGTGTGTTTATTAACTGTTTATGGTGAGTAAACCAATACAATCAAATAAAGAAGATGGGAAACGAAAATATATTCCTTGTTTATTAACTGTTTTTTAACTGCCATTTTATTAACTGTTACTGTCTGTTTATTAACTGTTTATGGTCAGTAAACCAATACAATCAAATAAAGAAGATGGGAGACGAAAATATATTCCTTGTTTATTAACTGTTTTTTAACTGCCATTTTATTAACTGTTACTGTCTGTTTATTGACTGCTTATGGTCAGTAAACCAATACAATCAAATAAAGAAGATGGGAGACGAAAATATATTCCTTAAAATGTTTGAAGATTGAAGAATGTATGAAGTAAGTGCTAGAAAGCAAAAGTAGTACGTGAACCCATTGCAGCCCTTCTGAACCGCGCCAGGAAACGCCCCGGTGCGCGTGACCCGACGCAGCCACGGAATAACGGCCCCGTGCGGCAGCGAGCGAGCGAGCGCGTTGAAATCACTCGGAGACTTTTGGATCGCTCGATAATTCCACACAATTAACGTCGGCGCGGCCGCGCGTGGCTCCGGGTTGGAAGCGAGAGCGGAGGCGGCCACTTGCCGAGGCGAAACAGCTGGTACAAACATTCTGTGATATTGGATACAGATTAGGCCCGTAGGTGTAAGTTGAGCGTCGCTCAAGAGAGTTTGATGTGGTATCGCGATTTTAATTGAAGTTCGTGAGGTTTAACTCCTAGTTAATACGTGGTCATGAATGTGTTAAAAGTGATAAAATACTAAGGTACTATGTTACTTGTTTTATCATGTATCGTTTTTGTTCATCAGTTTATCCAAAAGTAAATATAAAGAGAGGAACTATTTTTAAAGCAAAGTCAATTGCGTTTGAAAATTACTTCGAATGTCTCGTTAAATGAATAAAAACAATATCAAAAGATATGTATATTACTTTTCGTTAGAATTCATAAAATAATATCCTTTGTTGATTTCCAAGTACCAGGCAGTATTCAATATTTTCAGTTAATTGAAATTGTCAATGACTGGCATTTAATAATTAAATCATTTATCATAAATCTAGATGTGTAAGTGAATTCTGATTTTTTCAAACTCGTGATCTGTAAATAAAACTGTTCGATGGTAGAGTTCAGTAATTTTTTCTAATTATGCCAGGAAAGTGTTCATTATTTTGAATAATTAAACTTCTCTTACAACGTCAGATTTAATCTCAGCCCAAGTTTTAGAACACACTTTGCAGCCTAAAACCTTTATACCTGTCATAACAGGCATACTTTCCTCAGAAACGCGCCGAAGCAATTAGCACTAAAATGTAATATATCTTTAAAATATAATAGCCGCCATTCAGTCTGATAAATGGCGTTTTTCCAAGGTGCTTTAAGGCCCATTAAGGTGCGTAAATCAGGCGGCATTTTCTTTGTAGAGCGGCGTGTTTACCGGCGTCGACGGCACGACGGCGTCGCTTCACTCCGAACGCGTGCCCTACTTCTACAAACGCCTGGCTCGCGACGGCGGAGCTATCGCGGCGCAGAACTTCTGCTCTCGTAACAGCCGTTATCATGTGGAAAGACGCGACGGCCGGCAGCTCTAAAACGTTCACGGTCGATCGCTCGGCGCGGAGCGCCGCATGTCGTGGGAGGGGGTGGAGGGGGAGCGGTGGGACGGGTGGTGGGGGAAGAAGAAGATTCCGGGAGATACTGAAACAAGGGACCGACGAGGATTAGCTCTGACCAGGGCGGTGTTTTCAGCGCTCTTGCCGCGCTAACTTGTGTCCCGGTGGGATGTGAATGGCGGTGGTACAAGAGGGCATGTCCCTCTGGATGCGCTAGTAGTGGCGTCGCGTTTAGGGACGCTAAGATGCTGAGCATCCCCACGGAGAATATTAATCAAAGAACCCTAAATATAGTATTGATAATCTTGCAAGTGAGCGGAACACTTTTGTATTAATTTTATGAGTGATTTTCCTATGTTTGCGCGTTGTTACAAGCTGTGCCAGAAATTCCCGAGTGTCTTACGCTAGCATCGACTGGGAAAAAAGAGGCTTACGAGCAAGTTGCTCGTTTGTGCACGAGACCGCAGCACGCTTGAGGTTGTCAGTGAAATATGTTTCTTATTCACTCGTGACTTTCTGCTTGGACATGGCTCAGACAGTAGAAACAAGGCTTGCCTACTAATTCTTAATTAATATGTAAGAAGTTGAATTCTTACTTAAACATTATTAAATATTATTTTGGTCTGAAATGTTTAAATTCATAAGCGATCTCATTGCCAATCGCGCGTGAGAATTAAAGCTGAGCCATTGTGTAATTTGCCTTCAAGAATTGTCCTGAGAAATCTGTTGAAGTATTGTAACATGTGTTTCGATAACACAGATTCTAGGGAACATCAAAGATCATGAAGTCTTCAGTTCGCTTTATTGTTGAGCATCCCCAAAAGCGGGAGTCACGTTACGCCCTTGTGCGTTAGTTCCTACAGACGAAGTGATACGAGAGAGACATTCCGAATTTCCGTTCTCCAAGACCCGATCACAAGCTTATAGAGGCGGGGAAGCGGATTTTAGCAAACGCCATGAGAATTTTGCGATTTTCGCAAGCAAACGAGTTAGTATTTCATAGCTACTTAATAAATTATTAAATTTTAGCCCCTCGGGTGGATCATGAACGGAGTGCTAACTTTTTATGAGGCGGTCGCGGATTTGATCCCCGGGCGGGGCCAAAATGACGCTATATCCCTCCAATATAAATTGTACCAGTTTCTATAGACGTGTGAATAAAAAGAAGTGTTATCAGGCCAAATAAGTGAAGTACGGAGATGGGAATACGGCACGCTCGCCACACGTCTTCCTTACCCTCAGGCGTGGGTAATGAATTAAATGATTGTTCTATTTGGCCCTTCAATTTAGAACAGACCTTTTCTACTATTATGGTGTTAAAGGGCCAAATAAAACAATCATTCATGAACATAAACAGACATGTGAATATTAACAATTTATAAGCAATTAATAAAAACAAGACCTAAGCTTGGTAACACCACTAACTGGTACAAGTCGGGTAATCCGATACTAAATGCAAAACGCAGTAATACATACATTGCATTTTTTATTTACTTATTTATTTATTTATGTAACATCAAAAAAATAAAACGGTAGGTGTCATATGGAGAGAACTAAATGTGTGTATTTTGTTTGCACCAAAATCTTACAAATTTCATTAGTTAATCAAGCATTTGAAGTATCTGACCTTACAAAATAGGTCTAGAAAGATGGGAGGAAGATAAAAAGGGTATATGTATCACCATTATTCTCGTCAAATATGATTTGATTTTAATTGGCTCATACTTCCACTACACAATAAAAAATTACATTTTCCTTTTGTAACGTGTTTACGCTTGGGATATTTATAAACACAAATCTTAAAAAAGATTTTTTGACAAATTTTAATTCAAATTCTCATGCAAAAAATATTTTATAGAAACATATATTTTCCAATTTGTTAAGAGTAATCTTTAAGGACTCGGCCTGAAACTTACTATATCTTTGCTTGACTCCGCTATATCTACCGACTGTGCAACCCTTTGAAACGGAAACGTCTACCTCCATTCGTCTGCACGAAAACCCTGGCGTGCCCTGGCGAGTACGCACGTGCTCTGACAGTCCTGCGCTAGAACTCTGAAAGTGAGCTGCTTTCCTACAGAGGGAGCTGGGCTGTGGAGGCGACAGAAATTGAAGGCGTGAAACGTCCAGGAAGGTGCCCGTGGAGCATTCCAGCGCGATGGGTAGCTCAGAGGAATTGCAGGTGTCGAAGTTGAAGAAATGTAATTTATTCAGAAGTTGACGAATGTCGGTTCACGAAAAGGAAATAAGCTATGAGGGAAGGTTTGTTATCGAAACATGAGGGAGCGTAAGATGAAGAGAAGGAAGACTGTAAGTACTAATTACTAATATTTGTATATATATATATATATATATATATATATATATATATATATATATATACATATATATATACATATATATATATATATATATATATATATATATATATATATATATATAATGGGAGACTTGAGAAAGAGAGAGAGGGAGAGAGAGAGAACCCACAATGAATTGAAAAAATAGATAGTGGATATACAATAAATAATGTATAGAAAAAAAAAGAATGTCGGGAAAAACAGAAAGATGTGAGAATTGCTTGTTAAAGTGTGGTAAATAAGGGAATCTGCTGCTTTTATTCTAAAGAAAAGTTGGCTGTTGCGCAACTTCTCGAAAAAAGGCAACGTTCTAGCCGTAAAAACATTTAGACTTTTTTTACGTTCTTCCGAGATTTGCGCAGTAAGAATTCGGTATAATGGGGGCTATTTGAATAGAAATACTTTGTATCTTCCAACAAACAGCAAAGTGGTTCTTTTGGATTGGATTTCTGAAAAAGAGCGACAAAATAAGTATCCGAATATAAGGAATGGCCCAGACAATACGGGGCGAAAACGTTGCGAAAAAACTGCTAAGTGGCGCGGGCGTGTAAACAACAGGGACCCAAAAGACGTCGAGAATAGCGAGTTCCTATAGTCCGATTAAAATAAGTTGGTGATTGAAGTTGTGTGTGACGTAAGGTCACCTCTCCATTGCTTGATTGATTAGAAATTCCGAACTCAACTGCGAAGGCCATTAGTACCGTAAGTGTAGTGCATTTTTTCTCGGAGGTGGCAGGGATGGTGAGATCCGGCGCCGGCTTATATAAAGGATGAAAATAGACGGAGAAGGAAGGGGAAGGAGAATGTAAAGATGAGAAGGAAGAGGATGGAAAGATCGCGCGCGGTCCGTGACCCGTTTGTTAGGGTACTGATCCACCATTAGCCTTGTGTCGGAGAAACCATGGAAAACTGCCGGCCAAAGCAACCGGCCACTAGAATTCTCATCTAGACAGCAACTGAATATTATCTAGCTAGTATCGAAAATCCTGTCGTCGTTGAGAATCGAACCCAGGATCTCCTTGGCACGGCAGTGACATCATTTGATGCCTCTCTCTCTCTCTCTGTCTCTCTCCCCCCTCCCTCCCTCCCCATCTCTCTCTCTCTCTCTCTCTCTCTCTCTCTCTCTCTCTCTCTCTCTCTCTCTCTCTCCCTTTCGTTTCCAAGGAAGCTGCCAATCAGAGTGAAAACGTGTCGGGTCAAATCACAGAGTTGCCACTGACGAACCGAAAACATATGAGCATCGGACAGCGAATATTTCTTCCCGCCGTGCGCGTTTCTGCCTTTGCTGCGCACGCATTCGGTTCTTGCTGTGACAAGTTGTGTTCAGGTTATGCGTTAAAGCTCGTTATTAGTTTAGAGAGCTCAAGTAGCTCCAGTGGGATATTAGTGGCATGTTACAGTGGCTCAGACATGAGTGGTGTATTTTACATCGCCATATAAATTAGTGCAATTAAGTGCAAATAATTGTTTAAAATAGTATAAGTCATAATATATTTTATTGATATTAGTGAGAATTTAATGTGTAGTCGTCCCAGAACAAGCTTCCACTTATACGACGTGAGAGTATTATTTGGTTACTTTTATAAGTATATATTTCAAATGTTTATTTTCATGTCCTGGGGAAACGCGCTCAGTAGTACGAAACTGTGCGGCACCCCTAGCAAGGGCCAATCACCAACTTCTTTTCATCGGACCGTAGGGCAGCGGAGGGGGGGGGGGACGGCTGAGGGGACCGAGATGGACCACGCGGACGCTGCGCACCGGCTGCGAAACTGTTATTGCTTGTTTCGCAGAAGTCTGCGCGCGGCTCCAAAGGGCAGTTTATATAGCCGTCTCCTCTCTCGCCCCCCCCCTCACACACACAGACACACTCGGCGTGGGGAGGAAGCTGCCCCGCCGGCCTTACTGTTCCCAAGGGAGGGGTTGGAGACGGTGGGGAAGAAGAGGGAGAAGACGGGGGAGGAGAAGGAGGAGAGACGTGGGGACAAAGACGGAAAGGCTTCCTCGAACAATGACCGCATGCTCGTCGCAGGACCTCTAGAGAGCGAGCGAGAGATGTAACCAGCGAGAACTCGGATTGTACGAATCTCTCCTCATGCGTTCCGGTTGAAAATGGATACCATACATTTACAGGCTGTCGTACTCACACACATACACACGCACACACACACATACATTGACGCGTGTGCATACAAAATTCTAAGCTACCCCAGCATCAAAGTTACAGGGTAGCTTATTCGTTGGCTGTGGTCTGATCGCATCGCATGTTTACTTGTGAATGTGGAGTTGCGTTTCCTGCGAGAGTTTGTGCAAGTTTAACTGCACACAACTCCCGACTAAAACCTCGTGTGTTACTTCGCACCTAAAGTAGATAAGCGGTAATGGAGTGACTTCTTACGTGAAAGTCTGTAGTTCCCCTACATATATATGATTACGTATTAACAAATTATAAACACTGAGAGTTGTAATTTTATGTTTTAAAATATGTATAATTCGGTCTCAATGCTTTATTTTGGACTGGATTTGCCGACATACGCTATTGTGGATGGGATGTTGTCAGGATATTGGTTATTAGTCTCCAAAGTAGTAGTTTTGTGTTGGAATTTCTTTTTCTACAACTTAATTAGTTTCCAGATGACGCAATATTATTCTCAACAGTACACAGTAGTACATACTAGATGAAATGTAGTATATTTCAGTTGTCTTTGCTACTGCATTTTATTTCGAGTAATTATGTATTTTGTACGATCTCAAGGTTAAAAGATGTAAATAACTGACACAGCATGAAGACATTTGCTTTCTTGTGTCAGCTACAACTGAATGACTATTAATAAAACGTTTATGTTCGTTATTCTAATCTAATTATTGAAGATTTGGAGATGGCATTGTGTAATTGCAGATACGTTATATTGTATCCAGCAAACTCACAGCAACACTTTTAGAGCCGTTACTCAAAAACCGCTTTTCGATTTAGCTCTTAATCGCGCGAAAAACTAATTACTTTTAAACACTACACCATAAAAGAGCAATGATTTACATACTCGCTCTCGACCATCGCTTCGTTTAACAACCTTTACATCTCTTGTATCTCTTTCGCGACTTGTTACGTATATAAATAGCCATTGTGTTTGAGGGGAGGAATGCAAAGACTCAGAGAAGCGAATAAAATAAATCCATAAATGGCAATGCGACAGCGAAAAGGCGACATTTCTCTCTTGCTTTGCAATCGCTTTAATGTCACGCTTCAACAGCTCAAAATACATCCCTTGGGGTATGAATTCAATTTGCGTTTTATCTTTTGTGTTTCGCCGACGGATTAAAAAGAAATGAGAGGTCGTGTGAAATGTGTTTGCCATATGGCGAGCAAATTACTTTCTATTTTTAATGAAAACGTTGTGGTTTGAAAGGTAAGGGTTTGGGACAATGTATTGCCATGCATATTTTGTAAATTAATTTCCGGTTAATTGCCCTGACTTTAAGTTTTAAGTGCTTCTTAATTACACATAAGACCTATTACTCTCATAATGTATCTGAGCTGTTAAATTTTCTGAATATAAAATTCCTTGTCTTCATTTATTTATTAGACTTAAATGGTATTTTCTCGAAAAGGTTTCAACAAATGCTTTGTAAATTCTTGAAAAATAGCCCAGAATACATTTGATTTCAATTAGCACTTCATTTATTTTATTCTTTCAAATAATCGAATTTCGTTTCTCTTAATTGTGCTTAATGCGATTTGAAGTAGTTTCTTCAAACCATCACGAATATAAAAATGAATTGGAAAGTTACGTAGAATTTCATCTTTATAGCTAAAATATGTTGACGTGGCAATATGTTGATAACTTGTCAAGGTCTTTCTCTTGGACTTGTACGGCATCTTGTATTTTTCACTTACATTTTCTTTAGTTTATTAGCTTGTTACACACAGACAAACACGAACTTAAGTAACGTTCAAATGCACCGAATGGTATGGAAGGAAGCGTCTATTACAAAATAATATCAAATAGGAAGGACTTTTGCTATTTTGCTGACTAATGATTAACTGTTAGAAAAATGATTCCAATGTAAAAATACACCGAAGCAAAATATTACGTAATTTTGCCACAGATGAGCTAGAAGTATTTTGGAATACCATGTACATTTGAGGCTACTCTCCTGTGATGTTTGTTTAAATCTCAATGCAGAATATAATCACAAACAGTAACTAATATTTGTAATTAGTAATTTACAGACAGAACTTATTTTATGAAATTAATAAAGTTAAAAACTAATTTGATTGGTATTATGAAAAAGTAGGGTTGAAATGAAACAGGATGTTACAAATGAACATGAAAAAAGCAAGAAATAATGTCATTGATAAAAATATTGTTGATACCGAGACGGTTTACACTGATCAGGTCCTTCGCCCAAGTCACACATCGTTCAAGGATCTGTATTTGCTCCAGTACAATCAAAGTAATTTGAAATACTACTAATAGTAATAATGAAAATAAAAGGAAATTGCGAATACATAAATATAGAGACATAGAAAGTAATTGTTTATGCAAAATGCAATTACGAAATCTTAATAATAGTACCATGAGAGCAAATGAGGATCCCATCCTAATTAATTAATTAACTGAAACTCACTTCTTCAATGTTCATAAACTTTTCCAGAAACTTGTGAATTTTCTGCGAATAAATGAATATTTAAAATGAAATCTCTTAACGCTTATACTACTGTGCAAATTAAACGACAGTAAAACTAAGCAATCCGTATAAAAATAGTTTAATCCCACGATTCAAACTTTTACGAACCTCCCTTCTGTCGCCATGCCCCCATCACTTCCCCAGAATTCGTCACTAATTAAGTCCATAGCAAATTCAATATTTGCAGCCTCCCCCCCGCCACCCACTTTGAACGCTGTAACACTGGGAGGAGATCGCGCGTGTTCTGTCCGCACCGGTCAGCTGCGGCCCCGCCACCTCGCTGCCCTGCGGGCGGCACAGCGGCCAGCGGCCAGCGCTTTTTGGTGTGCGGGCGCCCGGCGTTCGACGCGCTACACAATCATTCACGCGCGCTGGCGCCCTGCCGCAGCCCGCAGCGCGGCATGGGACGACCCTCCCTCCCTCCCCCTCCCCCCTCCCTCGCTCGCTCATCCCTCCCTCGCTCGTTCCCCCCCTCCCTCGCGGCGTTTTATTGGTCGCGCCCGCGTTCCGATCGCGCAGTGCGGGTGACGGTTGGCGGCGTTGGAATTAGCGCCTTTTCCACCTCCCACTTCCCACCACCGCTCTTCTATAGCTTTTGATTGATTGGTTGATTGATTGATTAGTGGTTCCGCGACGCGTCAGCTGATAAGTCGGTTGGAATGAAACAGTCTTGCTAATGAACATGAAGAAAAATGCAAGAAACAGATTCCCTGATAAAATATATTGTAGATATTGAGAGAGTCTGCCTTGTTCTGTTTCTTTGCGCAAGTCACAGTTCGTTTAAGAATCCGTATCTGCTCCAGCACAACAAAGACATTCAAAACACTAGTAATAGTAGAAACGAAGTGAAAGGAAATTTCAGAAACTTAGAGGCCTGATTAGTCCCGTAAGTATAATTCAGGTTTTATCGCGAGAGGTGGCGGTGATCTCCCGCTGATCTCCCGCTGGTCTTCCGCTCTCGATCCGGCTTTGACCTACACGCAGTCTTGCAGGGCTTTTACCCAATCAGGCGTCTCCCACTAACGGGGCAAAGCTCCAGCGTAGGCATGCTCTAAGATCCCGTCTGGCCTTCCGATATATGTAGAGTTTAGTCTAGGGAAGTGTATGGAAGTAAGGGGTGAGGATAGGACAAGGAAGAGGAAGGAATGTTCGCGTGGGTTCCCTGGCCCGTTTGTTTGGGTACTGCTCCGGCATTCGCTTTGTGTTGATCGGAGAAACCCTCCGGGAGAGGTGGCTCAGTGCATCAACTGATGTTTCTGCAGTGCCTCTGACCTGGAGGTTCTAGGTTCGAGTCCCGACGCGGGATATTCAACACTAGCTAGACAGGTAGGTTGCGTTCTGTCGCTAACTGGAGGAGAATTATAGCGGAAAGCTGCTTTGATCGGTAGTTTTCGCGGTGTCTCTGATCAATACCAGGCGAATGCTGGAGCAATACCCTAACAAACGGGCCACAGACCGCACGCGACCTTTCCATTCTCTTCATTGTCCTGTCGTACCCCTTCATACACACACACACACACACTTACATTCACTACACTACTACATGTGCCGGGAGATGGATCGGGAGTTTAGACCGATTGGGACTTACCCCGATTGGGACGGTGTCCCTTTGGTGGGAGATAACTGGCAGGGAAAACCTGTTATTTGATGGTAGGTCGGTGCCTGATCTCATCATCTCGCGCGGGAAATCACAGACACATCCCGAGAAAAACATGTACTACATTTACGGGAACAGTGACTTAAGCTGTTGACGTGCCCGGAATCACTAATCAATCAACCAGAAGGGGATAAGTTGCTTCCCGGTCAGGATCCTGTTGTTCAAAAGTGCATATGTACAAGTTCTTTGAAGATGAATTCACACCACATACGCATTGACAAAAGTTATCAATCGTTACATGGCCAAAAACTTGGTAACATGAATTCTGGGGCATTCTGTACCGAGAAAATGTTATGTCGGTACAAAAATCCATAATTGTTAATCCGTAACTAGTAACGATCGTGATTGAGATCCGTCAATTAACATATCAAAAATGCTTCTTTGCATCTTATTGTCGTGTCACTGTTGAGAAAGGTTATGTTATTTTTACCTATACAAATATGGTTTTATCGAAATCAAACTATTAGATTACGAATTTATGAATAGATAACTAAATTGTATTATGAATATTTTTTCTCGCTTTTCACTTTTAAGTGACATTTCCTTTTCATTTTTATTAAATCTCTTATGCTTAATACGTTACAAATCATAGGGAAATTGCCTCGATGAAACTTTAGATCCAACCTGTAGAGCGAGAGGTGCGACAGCAAACAGCGCCAAGAGATGCTATCGCTTCCGCGTTGCCTTCGTGGAGTGACAGCTCTTGCGTCAGGCCCTCACGCACTCCGTGTGCGCCTTTTCGACAACACAACCAACGTTGTAATATGAATGATCGATTCGGAGAGGGAACGAGCGGATGCCTCCATTTTTTTATTGTTATCGAACGCTCTTGGCTTAACCATGCAAATGACGGAGAGCTAATTTGTCAGACACCCATTCAACCCGTGTGGAAAAATTGCGTACTTTACTGTGAACCAGTATGGACCAATACTTATTTACGTAACGTGAGTCTGTGGCGCAGGAATGAAATATTGATGAACAAAGTGACGATAGGAACGGTATGGCATATTGAATTGAGTATACCACAGACACTTTCGTACGATTTTCATACTTTTTTAATACAAATACTACGGAAACTTACTAGCATTTTCAATATACAAAGCGGCATCCATCTTAATTCACATCTCCCCAGAGTTTGTTTTCATTGCAAAACTCAATTGTTTTTATATGGCCGTGATTTCTTTGTTGTATTCGTGCGTCCAATGGGTACCGCAAAATATCACTTTCCAATCATAAACAGTGAAGGTAAATACTACGTTTTATGCACGAGTGCTGAAAAACAGACATTCAGGTCCCATTTTTCATTAGCAGACAGATTTGTGTTTCTTAATGTGACGTGGGAGTTTAAGCACGTGAAATGTTTTAAAAGTAATGAGCACTCTCTTTAATAAAAGGATTGTCTTCGCAGCAGTGAAAACCCCGAAGTTTGAGATGCTTTTCCTCGAAAAGCCCCTTAACATATACACGCGCTCATTTGACCTTCTGTGGACACCGCATTAATAAAGCACTCCAGAGTTAACGAACGTGCGTAATGAAAATGTTTTAAGTACTTTTCTCTCTTGCCTCTTTTTGTTGGTCCAAATCTACGAATGCTAACCCTACACTGTTAATTTCCATTAAATTTCCCTTTATATATAATACACTAAATATGACTTTTATACTATGTATAAAGCACTATTAAACACTATAAACGTAAAACCCACTAAATATGCTGCCGCAGGTCAGGGGATTACTCTTTTGGGATGCATCAAACAAATTTAAGACGAAAAATGTAAAACTTTGTGGATTTTACCCTGAAGACTCCATCAAGCTCAGAAGCAACCCATTACGCATGTTTCACTAAAACTCACTTTACCGTGGGCACTACGCGAATCCGACGTATTAAACCCCGGTTTTCGTTCCAGTTATGTTTCTTGAGGCGTGTAATAAAAGTTTAGACCTGGGAGGCCTTTTTATTACATTTAGGAGGGATCGACTATTCTGGGTTTTTTACTCAGAATTTCCCAGTAGCGAGAAAGTAAAATTGGCCGAATGGACGGAAAAAGTACGTCGACTTGCGGGAAGAAAATGCATTTTCCGGGATTCCGCAGATTCCGAATTTTGGCAGTTCGATGCTTTTTTTCTTAAAAATCGTCAATACTACTTACCTTTTCCTAAAAAT
Source organism: Gryllus longicercus (assembly GCA_038098605.1). Taxonomy (NCBI): domain Eukaryota; kingdom Metazoa; phylum Arthropoda; class Insecta; order Orthoptera; family Gryllidae; genus Gryllus; species Gryllus longicercus. The sequence continues at coordinate 1,960,833 of JAZDUA010000146.1, read as the reverse complement.
CACGTATCAAATATTCACGTCTTGTGAAAGATATACTCTACGTGCAGGAATTCTAGTTCTGAAACTCTTGCAAATGTGCAGCTATTAGGAAAATATGTTAGAGCGGGCTTTTTTTTTGTTATTAAAACCGGCATGTAAACATGCTCACTCTTTTCTAAAAATTGTGTAAATATGGAAGGATTAAGATTGGTAAGCTTTATGAACAAGGGTGTCTAGTTTTAAGCATATTGTGAAAGTGCAGCTATTTTAATATTACAAGCTCCAGTGTCAGGGTTCGGTTTTTTTCTCCTCTCACCATTTGCACCACTCAGTAATTTGGTGGAATTGGGTGTATTTTTATTCCTCCGATGGCCGATTTTCACAGAACGGATCTGATCACCCAGGCTCGCAAATATACAATTTTTCTTCAATCAACTCTTCTGGGAGCATTCGGATTACGATTTCTGAGGCCGATAGAACTTCCGTCAAGAAGAGTGGCAACCACGCATTTTTGTATTTTTTAATTATTTGCTTTTAATTCCTAATATAATATTTTGCACGTACTACGCTCGAGGATGAAAAAACCATACAGCTGATTTTTAACGTATGAAAATATTTTAAAACCAGTTTAGAGCGTGAGCCATGGCACTTTCAGCTAGTCATTGTATTAGAAATTGAGGAAGCTGGGTCCGGCTCGGGAGGCTCGCTGGGTAAGCTCGCTTTCCGTCTAACTGGCCCCGGTCTCCTTGTGGGAAAATTATCAATATTTCTGCCGATTCATTCAAAACACACAAAGAAATTTCTCTAAACTGTGTTTTGGGATGTTTTAAGCAATTACAGCGCATTATGGGCACCTAAGATGTGATCATTACCTCACTCGATTCTCTTCGATGTGATAAATCAATGGGCATATTTCTTAGCCTGCTCCTTTGAATATTATGGATGAATTCGAAAGTCACAAGTATTGAATGGTTTCAACACACATACAAAGTGTGTTGTGTACATTTTGTAAATATTGCTGGAACGCTATGAATACTGTCTATCGTTGGACATTTTTCTGTTATTATTAGGTAGTGTAAGAATTAGAAAGCATATTAATACATTTTGTATCTTATTACTAACAAATTAAGAAAATATTACTAGAAAGTACCCAATAATAACAGAATTAAAGCCCACCTATTGAAGTAGAAGATAAACATTATTTATGATCCATAAAATACAGTAATTCTTAAATGAGGTTCACGTAGTGAGGTTAGCCACGCAAATAGGTGGATATGTTGAGCTATTTCGGAACATCAAAATGTTTTGTTATTATATCTTAACTATTTGTTGGTATAAATGTGTTTGTAACAAGAAAATAAATTATTAATATGCTTCCTTTGTAATTCTTACAGTACCTGAAGATTTCAACAGTAAATTTGTCGAAATGTTGCACAAGATAAAACATAAATTTTTATTGTGTGTTTATTTGAATGATTTGATTGTGTATTTACAATTGATTTTATTGTGTATTTCATCAGATGAAAAATGAAATAGTTAAATATTGTCTAAAATAAAATGAGATGACAAAAAATCTAATCCTCGCGAGGAAATTAACAGACCGAAACTAATCCCAACGAGATGATTCAAAATTAATATAATGCAATAGTAACTGCAATATCATTGCTCAATATATGAATATTCAATATAATTTCCATTGGATAAATATAATATTCATATTAATATTAACCATATATTGATATACCAATGTTACCCTGTAATCACAGGGAAAATTACAATTCGAGTTCAAGTCGGATTCAATAATGGAGTATCAAACCCAGAACAGAGATTTTTTGTTCTCTTAATTACACCCGTAAACTGATAGAAAAAGAGTGATATCGACCTACCGCAGGGCCGGATTTGGAAGCGGTTAACTGCAACCGCGGATTACCTAATTGACATTCTTTAGGGGGTCGGAGGGGACTGCGCTTCCAGTGAGCTAACGAAGCGCCCCCGCCCCCGCCACCACCACCGCCGCCGCCGCCGCCACCGCCACCGGCACCACCACCGCCACCGCCGCCGCCACCACCACCAAAGCCACCGCGCAAACGGATCGATAAAGCGCCGGGAGAGCGCGCGTTCGGGCCGGCGAAGCGCCGCGCAGCGCCATGCAGCAACCTTCCTCCTTCCCCCTTCGCTGGAGCGAGACCTTGTTTTCCCGGAAATGTTCTGTTGCGACGTGATCAATTGCGAACTGGATTCGCTTGACCGGCGGTGGACGCGCGGGCCCTTCGAAGAGTGAAGGGCGAACGAGCGACCACGCGTAGAAGGGCTTCATTAAAATTATTTTCTGCCGTTCACTGAACTTCCCGGCCCAGCGGGGAAGAGAGAGAGAGAGAGAGAGAGAGAGAGAGAGAGAGAGAGAGAGAGAGAGGGGGAGAGAGAGAGGGAGGGAGAGAGAGAGGGAGAGAGAGGGAGAGAGAGAGGGAGAGAGAGAGGGAGATAGAGAGGGAGAGAGAGAGGGAGAGAGAGGGAGAGAGAGGGAGAGAGAGAGGGAGAGAGGGAGAGTGAGAGAGAGGGAGAGAGAGGGAGAGAGAGGGAGAGAGAGGGAGAGAGAGGGAGAGAGAGGGAGAGAGAGAGGGAGAGAGAGGGGGGAGAGAGAGAGAGAGAGAGGCCGAGATTGATTGATAGTGATTCCGGGCGCGTCAGCTGTGACGGTCATTGGTCCCGTAAGTGTAGTGTATGCTTTTATGGCGGGAGATGGCGGTGATCCTCCCCTACTGGACGTTGGGATCACGCGCTGACTGACGCGTTAGCTTCTGGGGTTTCCCAAACAAGGTATCTCCCTCCGGGGGCTCCATTCCATCCGGGACGAGCTCTAAGCTTCCGGCTGATCTCCAGACATGTGTAGTGCATGTGAGGGTAAGTGTATGTAAGTAAGGGGTGAGGATAGAAGAAGAGGAAGGAATGGTCGCGTGCGGTCCATGACCCGTTTGTTAGGGAACTGCTCCGGCATTCCTCTGGTGTTGATAGGAGAAAGTACAGAAAACTACCGATCAGAGCAACCGGCCGCTAGAATTCTCCTCCAGACAGCTGATGAATTCGACCTAGGTATGCAGCTAGTGTCCAAAGTCTTGCCACCGCCGGGGCTTGAAACCAAGGACGTCCCGGTCAGAGGCACTGCTGTGACATCGATTGATGCCCTGAGCCACCTGTGCCGATCGGGAGCACGAGAGCTGTGACGTGCGTTGTAAGGTGGGTCAGCGAGTGCTTCTCCGTCATATCCGCGGGATATTCTCGCGTTCTCGGAAAGCTCCATGTTGTTTCAAACTGGGTGCGTGTTAGTTCCCTTGTTTGGTGATTACTCTGGCTTAGGGACGGAAAAGCATCGGGAGAACGTGCACCACATTTAGATCTCGTGCACGAGCAGTTTTGTTGAATGAGTTACATACTCGGTTGGACGTGTGATGCAGCCGCCGTGCTTTATTCCTTCTCTCGGCCAGGGTGTGCTCCTAGAAGCGATTATTGCGTATGCGTAAACTGCGTCCTACATTTGAGGCGAGAGTTGCTTGAGATAAAAACTAGCAATGCTACAACAGCACATGCTTTCCCGCATTGCTTGTAACTTTCACAATTTTCAAAACTCCTGAAAAATTTACTACAATGCGGCCTCCGCAATTTTTATGCGTCGTTTACACTGTCAAAGAGAAAAAAAATTAAAGAAAAAAAACGGACCCGTTTTTTTGAGAAAAAATGTTTAATAATTGCCTAGTTTTCGTGCAAAATGCGGCGAAAAATATTCACATTTTCGAAAAATTGCACTTGATCTTCTTTAAAGTCCTATTGTTTAGAACAGATTTCATTTCAGGAAAAATAATATTTATCTTCAATTATTATTTTTGTAGAAAGATGCCGAAAAAAATTGAACTATTGCAATTTTGGAAATAGGTTTCAGAGAGTTTAACGAAAATGAGAATGAAATCTGCACCATTTTTACAAGCGTTCGTTTGCTCTATCCTAGGAAAAAAATCAATCTAAACCTTCGGAGCCATTTTTGATGTCTTTTGAAAATGTTGTTTAGGCTACATGTAAATTACCCCCAAAAATTATAACATCGGTTTCAAATTCATAGGGTCTTGGGTTCGGCCAGATCAGTAAGGGTGTATCATGTTTGGATAAAATTGTCAGAACGATTAAGGCATTCGCATTGACCATAACGAGACAGGGACTGACAATCGTTTTGCCGTCAATCGCTTTTTTTTCGGTTTCAAGGACCTACAAAATGTGGATTCTGACTACATAACATATTAGAGGAAGTAAATTTACGAGAGCATGTAGGAACAAAATTTATCCATTTTTTTCGATATCATGGCCCCACATTACAATTTTTCCTGACAAAAAATCGCCAATTTCCGCATTATAATTACAGTACTCTTCTTTACTGCGTAAGTACGCGCGAGTACTGCGAGAAAGTAAAAAAAGGTTTCATTTCAGGCTCATTTTGTATGATAAGAATTTAGAATCGATTTGCACCCCAGCTATTCCCCATATATTTTCACGCATGTTTTCCTGCAGGTTTACTAGTGAATTGTTTCCTCACGTTCCCTAATGTTTTCATAGTTTTCATTGTTCACGCTCGATAACCGCATGTTCAACACATGTTCCCCTCATTCTTTCTGTTGTGTCCCATATAATGTATACATTTTACCCTGCAGCATCGCGCATGTTCCCCTCATATGTTCACCGCATGTTCTCCCCTAGCTAAACTGAAAATGAAATTTGAAATTCATTCTGGGAGAAATGAGGAAGGTCGCAGAATAACGGCCAAAATGTTGGCAAGTTGGCGTTTTCCGTTCAGCCAAGTTTCTATTGACTCCAGCCGCGGTATCTTAAGCTTCCTTTTGAAATGTATAAATTTATTGTAAGTATTTTTGTCACAAATAGTCACAAATTGTCACAAATTGTCACAAATTGTCACAAATGCCTAAAACCTCACTGCGATGTCTCGTGGAGAGGCATTCCCAAGAGAATGAAATTGGGAAATATGATGAGGTAGAGCGCTCAGAACAGACAAAATCTTAGGAATATAATAGAGGGCCATAAAATATTTCATCTTTCTGCCAAAAAGTCGCATTTTCAAAAGATAGCTGTTTCAAATGTGAGCGGAAACGTTAACTGAGGAGATGTCCGTCTAACGTTAATAAAGTATAAAACTTGTCGGATCCATGTAAACATTTTGAATTATTGTGTTAATATTAAAAGTAGTTTCATACTAAAACCAAACTAACCTTTCGACCACTCCTGCTTTTGGAGGGGTGGTCAAAATCAAAAATGTTAAATATCGCCCAAATTATAATGTCCCGTTTTGTAGAGTTCCTAACTCTCATGTTGAGGCTTCGAAATATTGGGAGAGCTTTTTGAAGAAGTGTGCCGAGGAAAACTTTTAATTACCTGTCTGGACCGTGGTCTTACGAGAAGATTATGAAAACCGACAAATATCAAGCATATTAGCATACATCAGCGTAATGAGCATTAAGTATTGAAGAAATTGTCGAAGTTACCTTATCTGTGTGAAAGGAAAACGTTTTCCTTCCTGATAATATTGGTTACTCTCGTGTTTAATAAAATTGAAATTGTATTTATTTGGCTGCCTATGTGCCAACATCTCAAGACGCATAAACATGAATTTCAAGACTCGTAGACATATCCTAGGATGCATGGTATCCAAGCTATGCACGATAGTAACGTGTAATGGAGCGTACAGTGTGGAGTGTTGCTGTTTTTCTTAGGCCATTTTCTGGAACCTATTTTTTTCGTCTCAAATCATTTTATGCCCACCCTGGGGAAGGGGGGACTCCGTCCAGCATTAAAACACTAGCGACGTTCGGTGTCAAAAGTGTCTACAAAATGATGAAACCCGTTATTTTTCCTTAGAGTTTTACACATAGTAGAGATATTATATTTGTATGTGTGTGTATTTAGTCTATCGAGCGAGGTGGCTAAGGGCGTTGGTAGCGCGCTGACTTTGCATGCGGGCAGCCCGAATTCAATCCCCGTACCGGCCATTCTGGGTTTTCGTGGTTGCCCTCGGTCATCCACACGAATGCTGGGATGGTTCTACTGAAAGGCCACGACCGCGAAACCGGCGTTGCCTGCAGAGGTCGGTAACTACGATGTCATGAAGGTTAAGCGCATTCGAGAAATCGCGGGTTACTGGTTGGGCGGCCGACTAGGAATTCCGGAATCTAACAGCACCAAGACCAGTTGCCCTTTACGGCGCATATAATGACTAAATACATTTTTTTCTTTCGAGAGCGTTTTCCAACTTCAGCGATTTTATCTGCGCCGGGAAGCCACTTTGTCTTTCATTGAGCATATATTATCCTTTCTGTTACACTGACACACTCGCTGGCTCCTCTGTCTGTGGTCAGCAGACTCACAAGGCCTTCACACAAGGCGACTCAACGTCACATTAAACACAAGGTCAGACTCACAAGGCGACAACACATATACATGAAAGAAAAGGGACAAACAACCTGCCTACACAAAGGGACAAACAACCTGCCTACACAAAGGGACAAACAATATGCCTACACAAAGGGACAAACAATATGCCTACACAAAGGTACAAACAACCTGCCTACACAAAGGGACAAACAACCTGCCTACACAAAGGGACAAACAATATGCCTACACAAAGGGACAAACAAGATGCCTACACAAAGGGACAAACAACCTGCCTACACAAAGGGACAAACAATATGCCTACACAAAGGGACAAACAAGATGCCTACACAAAGGGACAAACAATATGCCTACACAAAGGGACAAACAACCTGCCTACACAAAGGGACAAACAACCTGCCTACACAAAGGGACAAACAACCTGCCTACACAAAGGGACAAACAACCTGCCTACACAAAGGGACAAACAACCTGCCTACACAAAGGGACAAACAACCTGCCTACACAAAGGGACAAACAACCTGCCTACACAAAGGGACAAACAACCTGCCTACACAAAGGGACAAACAACCTGCCTACACAAAGGGACAAACAACCTGCCTACACAAAGGGACAAACAACCTGCCTACACAAAGGGACAAACAACCGTGCCTACTGCGGCGGGACTCGAATCCGCGACCCTTCCGACCAAAGCGCTGAGTCGACACACGCTCTAACCATCTCGACCACACAGGTATGCAATGGCTAAATACAAATACAAAAACACAATATTTGTCCCACAACTTCTGAACTCATGGAGAGATTGCTGAGCGGGCCGGGCGTTGGTGAAGTGGCGGGGTGCGCCAGACCTGGCGATGCGGGGCGGTGGTCTTCAATATGAGGCTCGTGATTTATAAATACCCGAGCAGCGTCCATTCATTACCTACTATTAACATACAAAAATGTATGTTTGGCAATATGACAAACATTTAAACTACTGGAGCGTTGCCCTCAAAGTATGCACAAATACTTTTGAGATGTCGAGAAAAAATACGGAAACAAAACACAGAAAATGTTAATCCAAATTTAGTTAAACTACGAAATGTTATTAGATATATCAGGCGGAGAATTACCGGGCGAAGGAGGGGCCGGAGGTGAAGCGCAAAATAAACGGGGAGGGGGAAACGGGCTGGTTTGGTGGTGGTAGTGGGGGCGTGGAATGGCAGGGCCTGCGGAACTGCTTAATTGATGATTGATTTAAATAAATACCCAGACAACGCCGAACTGTCAGCTACTGTTTAATAAAAGGAAGGCAGTATGATAAGACAATTAAATTCGTCGTCAACATAAATATTTAGCTGTCCCAGAAGAACAAAATCTATGAAGAGTTAGCCTTTCTCTATAAAAAGAATAACATTTCATCAACCCATGCGTATAAATTAAAGGAATGATCATTTGCGGTAGAATCGGTAGGTTGATAAGGACGTGGATCATGGTTTGGTTCTGTACTTTAACGTTAAATAAATTAACAATAAACATCTAAAAGTAACACTTTATTACACAGACTTTAAGGGGAAAAAGATACACAAACTGGGATGAGATGAGGGCGAAAAGTCCCTCGGATGTGACGGAGTGCTATCATTGAACGACACTAGGGTGGTGCAAAAAATAACCTCACAGCAAATAAAGGTGCAATAAATAAAATTCGAGTACGAGTGAGGAGAGGATAAATGGAAAAATATTCTGTGGTAATAGTTACAGTGAAAATCCAGTGACCGGAAAAAATGCAATGAGAAGGAAGATGTAAAACGAGAGAAAGGAAGATAACGACGGTCCACTCAGAACGGTGAACCTTTGAGTTGAATTTGAGTAAAATAAAAACGTCCGCGAGAGTTGAAAATACTTTTAATTCAACAGAACAAGAATGAAAATTCCAGTGAACCGAAGACTACACACACAGCGTTTGCAGACAAGCTTCACTACAACTTTCACTTTAAATCCTCCGTTCATCGGGAGAGTGAATGCGTGACGGTGTTACACCCGAGTTCAGCCAAAACACAAGAGAAACAAGGGGAGCGCACCCCCCCTCCAGGAGGGGAGTTTGAGGCAGATCGCGCTGCGGAGGTCGGCGACCTGGTAACGGCGCATACTCGCTGCAACCCCGCCCGGCAGCCGCCCGTGGGATCGTTTGTTCTGCCGCCGCCGCCGCTCCCGAGCGCTGTCTGGCACGCCGCCCCGTGAATCATCTCCGCAGCGGCGCCCGGCGCCCTACTTCCCCCTCCCCTCCACCCCCACTCCCACCCCTCGCTCGCCCGAGGCCAATACGGGAAAATAGCGAAGGATGAGATGCATTATTTTTTCATTTTCGGACTCGTTAACCAGGATTTATTGATTATTAATGATTCCGGGCGCGTCAACCGCTGAGGTCATTAGTCCCGTAAATGTAGTGCATGCTTTTTACTTGGGAGGTGGCGGTGATCTTGCCCCGCTAGATGGCAAGATCCGGCACCGGCCTACCGTTGGCTAGCGCGGGTTTCCCCGACCATGTATCTTCCACCAGCGGGGCACCGCAAAAGTCAAGCTTTAAGCTCATGAGCGGACTCCTGGCATGTGCGGTAGGGTAGTGCATGTGAGTGTAAGTGTGTGTAAGGATTAGAATAGAACAAGGAATGGGAAGGAAAGTTCGCGCGGGGTCCATGGCCCGTTTGGTCGGGTGATCGGAGAACTCACGGAAAACTACCGATCGGGGCAGCCGGCCTCTGGAATTCTCCCCCAGACAGCGACTGAATTCGAACTAGCTGAAAAGCTAATTTTTGAAAATTGTGCCACCGTCGGGACTCGAACCTAGAGCTTTCTGGTCAGAGGCACTGCAGAGACATCAGTTGATGCTCTGAGAGACCTCTCCCGGTCGTTGACCTGGAGGTCCTGCGGTTCAAGTTTCTCTAGTAGCGACATTTCGACGTTAGCTTCATAAATGGATTGAATTCATTCCCTGTTTGGAAGATAATTCTAGTGAACGGCTGTTCTGATACGCGGTTTTCTGTGTTTCTTCGATTATTCCCAAGGGAATGCCGGCATAGTGCCTTAAGGAACAAGCCACGGAAAGCGCGCGATATTTATTTTGTCTTTTTTGTCTCTTCCTCATTTTTGGAGTTGTTGACCAAAGATCCTAGGGTTCGAATCTCTCTGATAGCGAGTTTTCAACGCAAGCTGCATAGAAGGGTCGAATTAATTCACTCTTTGAAAGATAAGTATAGCGGACGGCTATTCTTCCGGCTGTTCTGGGGTTTCTTCGATCATTCCCAAGCGAATGCCGGAGCAGTACTCCAATAAATGGGACACGAAACGCGCACGATCTTTCCTTTCTCTTCCTTGTCTCCTGTCCCCTTACACACGTATATTTACTACTACACATCCACAATTCTACCACACGTATAGTATTTGTGTGGTAGTATTGTGCTACTCAAAAAAGGCTTTATTTGGATCAAAAATGAGAAATGGTATTATACGAAATATTACCTCACCTAATTTTTCATGAATGGGGGATGGAATAGTCACATAGTGGCGGCGGAATGTAAAGGAAGAATTACACTCAAAGAAATCGTTTGCGCAGTGCGCAGAGTACCGGAATTGTCTTTAAAGGTGTGTGATACAATGTTTAAATCGTTAGTTCTCCCACCTATAAATTGTAGGGCGAAAATCTGGAGAGTGGAGAGGATCGACCAGAAAGTGTCGAAACAGATTATTACAAATTAATTCTCGGAGTCTCTAGATTTGCAGAAAATGGCGAGTCTTAAGAGAGGTTGGAAGTGTAGGAATTTGGAAAGATTTTAAAATGAAACTCGTAAACTTTAGATTAGATTAACAGGTGAACAGGCCGACACGCATATACGTAAGTGTTTCAGAACGCATTTACAGGGAAGGGACCAACGCTTCTGCTCGTACAAAATTAAACTTTTACTAGAACGTGCAGATCTCGCAGACGTTTTACCGCAGACGGTGGGGGATAGGAGAGCACGTAAGATAGAACAAATAATCTCTGGTAGACTTGCGATATTAAAAGGCAAGATATCCTCACAGCAACTGCTGGGAAACGTTTGCTTGTGGTACAAAGTCACACGAGCCTGGAATGGGGTTGCGAAAGTCACACACTTAGAAGGGACGCAAGAGGGGGATACGTTTGGTTCAGGGTCCGGCAGAGTCGGTGGATGCAACGTAGACTGAAAGGCGCGAATGGTAATGGAATCTGTGTACTTTGTGGTAACAGAGAAGATTGGATCCACATTAATTTGAATTGCTGTGCGACCGAAACATGGAGAGGAAAACATCGGGTTTTCGCCCGGAAGATGACACTCAAAGAAGTCCTTGGTATGTACGACCCAGTTTGCTTACGCCCCTGGCATACAATGTAAACATTTTGTATGTAACATTTTGTAATAGCTTATAATTCATTTTTAGAATTCATACATTAATGTAATTTTATTTCTTAATTTTAATTTTAGCTCTGAGGATGATCGCTCGCGATCGAAACGATCTTTAGCATATTATATTTTTGATACCAGACAACATCTTTAATTTATCGTATTTAATTATTAGAAGGTGTCCATATCACCAGTGATCTAATTAATGATGATAATTGTTTACGATTGTTGTTAAATATGACTATTATGTTTATTGGACACACATTATATTAATAAATGTCACACAATTGCACATGAAAAGATTGTTTCAATTAATATAGATTTCCTGTTATTTTGAATGTGTTTGATCGGGGAAAATCATTGTACACAATAAAACTAAACTGGAATTGATATGAATTATAAACATAAAGATGGATTTATTTGAACTGCAAATGGGCATATCCCGGTGGCAGCGAATTACATAAATAAGGTGAGTGTGTTTGGTGAATGGAAAGGAGAATGGGGCACTGTACTAGTGGATCTTCAACTATTAAGCGCTGGCATCCTTCGGCGGGCCAACAGTGTATTGACTTCTCACTGCAGACATTCAGCTGTGTTTACGTCTTGAACTAAATTGAATTTCGTATGACTGCTTTTATGGCCGAGATCACCTCGATACTGTCGGTTGGGAATGGTCTTGCGTGGGTGTGGAGCAAATGGTTTCCTGTATGTTACTGACAAATTGCTTTTGTACCTCGCAGGAACTTCTGCCGTCAAATATTGTTTGGGTGGGGAAAATGAAATACACTGCCGCGAAATATAGGGATAGATAAGAAACGTTTGCTGTTTGCAAAATGAATGGTACACACTGTTTATTTTTGCAATAGACGGATATTTTCACTTCCTTCTTGTTCGTAACCCATAATTATAATTAATTATAATTATAATTAATTATAATTATAATTATAATTAGAACGTCGTTCTGATAGTGGAAGGTAGTCGCCAGATGAAAAATATTTGACTATTAGAAAACTGAGTTTATTTTAATAAAAAACTCATCTAAAGTTCAATAATAAGTAAGAAAAAATAGACATATTGTAAAATATAATTCATGATAGTATTTAAAATAGCCACAACACACAAATGGCTTGAACACAAAATTTTACTGTTCTGACCCTGAAATTCATTCGAAGCAGCTGACTTTCTACCTCTACAGAAGTAATTGAACACTAGTCTTTATCGTAACTAGCGTAATATGAAATACGTGCATATTATTTTACAATGTGTTTACGAGAAGCACATGAACAGCTTTACTGCGCAGCCTGTGGCGGATCGGTGCAGGGGAGGGGGGGCAACCTGATCCTAAACCCAATATAGCGTTTACGTTGTCTCTGCAGTGTTATTGGCAGGGATGACCTAAGGTTTCAGACGGACCCGACAGCTGCGAACATTTTGACATTGGCAAAATTGCTAAATCGAGTTCATACACTGTCTGGAGGAGCACTCTAGCAATTGGTACTTTTCCGTGGTGTTTTTTGTTAATACCAGGTGAATGCCGGAGAATTTTTTTTCTGAGTGGTCGAGCTACTAGTAGTTGATGTACCCGGAAACAAAAAGGAATCCAACGTAATTGAACTAAAATGATAGAAAGTAAATACCGCATATCGATCGCGTTACATTATAAAAGAGAATTCCCATTGACCAAGAGAGAGTGGGATTTTATGAAAGGGGTTCCGAATTTTATTCGGGAGGGTGTATATTTCTGGGCAGGGTGCAGTAAGCGTAATGAGATAATGGTCTGTAAGAAATCTTTCTCGCTTTTCGGTCGAGTTGGGCATGGCGTCTTCAAAACATGAGCAAGTATGAAATTGCAATTATTTCTGCTTCGCACATATCTATTCATCCATGGAACCGAGCTCGCAAATTCCCGAAAAGCGGGTATGTTTGACAATTTACGGCAAAGTTCCGGCGGTCACAGGATCACTGTATCACTTTGCTTTGCTTCACAGAAAGAGGATTCCATGAACATTTATTTGCAAATTTGTATCTGAAATATTCCATTACGACATGTTATGAAATATGAAAGATATGTGTAATAATAAGAAAAATATATAAATATAAGTAATTATACCGAAATATATAAAATATAAACGGTTTTAATACATACAGATTGTGATACAATCTAAAAAAGAAAATCAATGCAAAAGACTTCTACATGTACAAATACATATTTATATGAAAATCCGTTCACTAACAATTACAATTTTATTCCGGTAGGATTAAATAATTGTTAACCTCTCGCATTTTGAATTAAACAGGATGTAAGTTAGAGAAATTATTGTACAAAATCTCGAGACAAAATTCGTTCTTGGGACTTCTTTTGTCGCCATTAGTTTCACCGTTCCGCCCCAGATCGTGCTCATGCCAGTGGGCAACGGAGGCGGTAGGCAAAACGACACGCAGTCGGCACATAGCCTCCTAATCAGTAAGCCCTAACCCCATGAAGTGAGTTGTGCCTGTCACTTCTTGGGAGAAACAATCTTTGTTTTTAGTTCTAAGACGGTGAGACGTGCCTTAGTGCCACTGTTCCCGTGTTGTCTGCCAGTTGGTTGATTAGAGAATCCGGCCGCGTGAACCGATAAGATCATTAGGCCCGTAAGTACAGTGCATGTTGTACCGCGGGAGGTGGTGGTTAACTTCCACTGCTGGTCGGAGTGACCCGACGCGGACCTGCCCGACGGCTTGTTTTCCTCAACCAGGTGTCTCCCACCATTGGGCCACAGCCCCAGTCGGGACAAACTTTAAGCTTCTGAATGGTCTCTCGGCGTGATGGTAGTGTAAATGCATGTAAGTGTGTTTAAGGGGTGAGGATATATCAAGGAAGAAGAAGAAAGATTGCTCGCGGTCCGTTTGTTAGCATACTGCTCCGACATTCGCCCGGCATTGATCGGAGAAACCACAGAAATGTACCAATCAGAGCCGCCGGCCGCTAGAATTCTCCTCCAGACTGCGGTTAAAGTCGATTTATCTAGTTATAGCTAAATACTAGATACAATGACCTTCCGGACAGTGACATCAGTCGACGCCTCGAGCCACCTTTGTTGGTAAATGCGCTATCGAACACGTCTGTATTACTGCTATTTGGCAGAAGGTTCCTTACTTTCTAAATTTAACTTTAGCACTTTTATTCATTGCTGATTAGAAAGAAATGCGGTAGAAACCAATTTTTTGTAATTACATTCTTTGTCTTCCTACTTTCCGTTATACAAAATTGTAATCTTCGTAAATTGTCGTCGTGTATCCATTTTTTTCGTTACATACTTTTACATATTTAGAAATATATTACAAATTTTGCTATTTCGGCAAAAAATATTCTATCAATTTTCTTCCATTTTATTACGTATTTTTTATGAAATAAATATTTATATCAATTTTTTCTACTTTATTACTGCCTGCTGCCTATTCGAAATACGCAACGTGAAGACGCGATCGGATGTTCTCACAGTCCGGCGCATCTGGTTCAGTTGTCTCAAGGGTTCATCAGCGACTGCGACCGTTTTCGCCTTTGATTGTGGAAAGTATCACTGACCCCGCTTATAGTGACCTTTAACCTTGATTTCCGAAAAACTTTGGCGATCGCGTATTACGTAAATGTTTTATAATTAGTGTAGGTATTGTAATATTACCTATCATATCCGACTTTAGATATTTATTACATATTTTTTATGCTTTCATTACATTTTTATGTACGTATTTTTCAGGTCTGTACTGATAGGACTGTATGCTGCACAGCTCACCGCAGTTCGTCGCTCCTGACTGAGCCGTGTCACCGAATAGCGCCGTCTCTCCATGTATTTTTTCAGAATGCATATGTAGGGCCTCCCAAACCCTAAAGTGTTTTTATTTCGCTTTTTACTCTCTACAGGTGCATTTCTCAGAGTTTGCTGTCCGTGTCGTCTTTCATTATAGTTACTTACATAAAAAAATTCAATAGTTATATAGGTAAGGCCTGAATTTTGATTCTGTTACGTCAATGCATATGCTGGGCTTTTAAGGCCTTATTAATGTTCTGTTTTAATGCTATGATATTTTAAATCTGTTTTTGTGCAACATGAGTTTGATGTATTTCTCAGACGAAGAAATTTAATGTTTTTCTGAATACACGTACTGTAAATGAACATGCTTTTCATTCGTTTTATTAAAATGATAAATTAATTCACTCTCTCCCTTTGAATCATATTTTCGAATGGTAACGAGATACACAAATGTTAACTTCGTTATTATAATATTTCCAAAACCTAATATTTTTGCTTCACTTATTTACCAAGCTAAAAGAAATAATTTTCAAAATAATTACTATAATTTACTATGGTATAGTATATCGGGAAGAAAAAATATTTCCATAATATTTTTGAGGAAACCACCGAGCTTATTTACAATGTTTTGTTCCATTAAACCTACTATTCCTGGTACTACTGTTGTGTAATGTATTTCTCTTCATACGAGGCCGTTTGTGTTGTATTACCTTATTGTGTTTCGACAACTTGACTCAGTCTTTTCATTTCATTTATATTTGAATGTTTATCTTGCAGAGCACTTGAAAAGAAGGCGGGGGGGGGGGGGGCGAATAGCGTCCACAACGTAATAATACGAGTAAACAACTTCATCCAACAAGCTTTTTGGATGGTTTTCCTCTTAAGACCTGGAAAGCAAAAACATCTTATATAATAATGAACATTTTCAGGTATTAAGGATCATTCATCATCATTTCCATTCATACTTTTAAATGTTTTGGAAAATTTTCTTGCATCTTTTAAAATATGTATCAGTTTCACCCAATTTTTCAGTAATTTGTATGCTTCGCATAAAATAGATATGAACATTTTAATTTTATTTATATGTACATTTACCATTTACTTTTAAATTTTCCGCAACGGTTTGTATATTTCAGATGCTTTTCCACTTGTATGTTAAAACATAACAGGTTCTTTCTTCAACCTACGCAATTCCTCTTCGCTCACGCAAGTGATCTCCTATTTCCGGAATTTCTATCAGGGATGTTTGTTTGGATAGTTGCGGAGGCCAACACAATCTTCGCCGTATATACATGTTTCAAGCAGCACAGCGTTGCATCTAGCGCTTTCCGCGTTAAGCGCTCTTATCGATTAGTATGTTTACCCGAAACAGACTGCCTTTCAGCCACATTACGAAGCGCATTTGCCGCATCACATCGTCCATGGACACTGGTATTTGAGAACAGTTGGATACTGAAGCGAAATCTAAAATAAGAATGAGACAAAAGAACAGCGAATCTGAAATCAGTAGTCGAGAGAAAAGGTGAATGTCATTGACTAATAAATATTATTATATGAAATTTTCAGAAATGATGAACTCTTATATTTAAGTACAATTAATGAGTTCGTATTCGTGCTTAAATTCATAAATTTGTAAATCCAAAAAATAAATAAATAAAAATAAATAAATAAATAAATAAATAAAAAACAAATAAAGTAGACAAGGAGTTCCTCCACATCATGAAATAATCTTTTGCCGGTTAAGTGTTTTTGTAATTCGATATTACACACTTCTCAAATTGTATTTAAAATATTTTTAACTTTTGTAAACAGATTGCTGACAATTTGATCGTAAACATTTGTGTCCATCTCCAATGCGAATTCTATGGAAGTTGTGCACTCAAAGAAAGAATAATTTTAGTTAAATCTTATTTTCAAAAAATATCTCAGGAACAGTTAGTGCGTAAATAGTGTGGCATTTTATTTATTGACAATAGCTCATTGAACGCAAAGATCGATAGAAAAATAGTCGTTTTTGAAATTCGATAATTTATTATGTTCTTTGGTAAATAGGTACTACACTTTCTTTTCCGTTATTCTTAGCGTTAAAAATTGTTGCTACGCCTTTTATTCATACCTTCGTAAGTCGTCATTACAGACTATATTAAATTTTTTGAATCTTCTCTTATCTTTGTAGACATTCTCTTCAAATCAATAAAATTAAACTTCTGTTATCCGGTACTTGACTGTCTAGTATATGTGCTGTAGTTTAATAGATTATTCAGAAAAAAAAACTTCGGTGTATTTCGCACGAAAGTGGTATTAGATTGATGTTTGACTGAAACAATTAATTTTGATAATTTGTCCAATCAATTTAACGCTTACCTGAGTGCAATAATTAGCGTTTTCCTAGGAAATGAACCGAAAAACCCTCATGCTATTCGTATGTCAGTGGTATACAATAAATGTATATTTTAGCCTTTGTATCCTATTGCTGTGCGTTCGTCCAGTTGACTGAACTGGTGTATGAATCAACTATATAATTCAAAGCCATCTGGGTAGGGAAAATAAGTAATCTGCTGTCTTTCACATGAGCAGGTAACATTTCTCTTTCGCTTTTAAAGAGAAGTAGATAACGAGCGCAAAGTCATTTTCTGATGTGGTTAGCGTTAGACCTTAACATAGGAAATGAAGGTCCTGAAATTACTAGGTGTCCATTGAAAAGTATCTCAACTGAAGGTCTACACCTTTCCATTTCACTGCATCAGTACCTCATAAATGTACTACACTTATTTATTCCGTACCCTTAATATTTATAACTCACATAAGAAAGTTAGTCTTCTTATTTTGAACGTTCAACATGCCGCATATCAAATCTTAAAGTGTTGAAACTTGTCTTGCGTGTCATTCATTCTTTAATGTTTGTCTTCGCTGCTTTGTATTACACTCGCCTTCCCCGTCTCCAGTCATTATCGCTTCTACTAATCTACACTTTCGATTCCAATGGTCATTGTCCTCGGCGAGTCAGTGCCCATTTCCAACCACTTTTTGTGGAGCCAACGCCATCTCCTGCCCCGTTCCACTTCCAGACTCCACCTACAGCCCTTGGCTTATACAACTTGCAACGATCTCGGTAACCGTCCCAGACCTACTGCTGCAACTGTTCCAAAGACCGGATTCAGAAAGTATTTCGGGTGTGGGGTTTCCCTTTTTGTTCTCTTCCCCTGCATAAATATTTTTGAAACACTATTTTTTTAAATGTTAACGTGAAACATATATATATATATATATATATATATATATATATATATATATATATATATATATATATTGAAACCCAGAATATGTGTTTCATTACACTAATTAAATCATTAGTGTAAGAATTCAATAGCTATTCTGGACTGCGCGGTGCGAGCGCCGGGCGCTGCGAGCAGCGGGCAGCCGGCAACGGTCGCCGCCGCCACCGGTGCCCGCCGGGAGGCGAGCGTGAGAACGGCGGGTACAAGCGTGGCAGCGCGCACGTGCAAAAAGTTCGTTAGTTGGATTGAGGCGGCCGCCGCCGAAGGATGTGCCGACGTGCGGCCGGCGAAGGGAGACGTTAGCAGAGCGGCGACCAGTGCGGACGTGTAGCGAGGGCTCTCCGCTAGTGAATGGACGCATGTAATACGCGACATAGTTATGTGATTAGGAATCGCAAAGTAATGGACATGTAAACAGAACATTAGAAGTATCAGTATAGTAAAAGATTAGTGTTGGTAAAATAATTGACGTCGCTCTTATTAGTTGGTGCGGAGGGAACATTCTTGAAAGCGTGCGGTACAGAACTGTGACCAGTATACGGAGTAGGCGGGGGTCGTGTAATTAAACCCACTAATGGACAGTGATTCGAGGAAGGTGCGCAGCCGAGGTATCAAGATCCTGTTCGGGGAAGAATTGTTGGAGCATCAGCCGTGGATGATCACCACGCCATCTGCTGCCGACGGCCCGCAGCAGTAGCAGAGGTCGACAACCCTGTCGGCACGAGCGGCTCGACGAACTTCATAGGTATTCAAACGGGGCCCCGAAGGTATGAAAGTTGTATTTTACTCTTAATCTTGGTACCAAGGCGGAGTATAAAAACGGTGTCTGATTATGTAAATAGTAACTTTGATTTAAAATAAATCTTGTCATAATTGTATTTCTATGTATGAATAACTTCCCCAACGTTGCACCGACTTATCCTAGGACCCATTCACGTAAAAGACACCCTCTCTTAGTGTTATATTGCAGTGAAGATACCCGGCACCACCAGGTATGTCACAGCTGGCGCCCGAACATGTGGATAACGTATAATTAAGAAATGTGGCCCAGGGAAGTTGGTGAAATGTTGGAAAATAATGTGCATGTAATGGATGTATAGTAATGCAGGGTACAGATGAGAAGCAGGCAGTGCAAAGTGTATTATTATAGAGTACAAAAAAATAACAACACATGTGTTAGCAAAAACATGCACAAGTCAAGTAAGCATAATGAAATGTTGATAATTACAAAAATGTTGTTGTGTAATTAATTGTGGGCTGACATAGGCAATTATTTGTGAGCATCCAATATATAGTTAACATTGTAGTTACTGAGGTTATGAAGGCTATACATGTACATGTTACAAATAATATAATATAATAGAATTCCAAATTTTGTAAGACATATTAATAATATTTGAACTGCTTGGCAAAATTTTTTATAATATGGAAATCAAAGAAATGGGGAAGTAGTAATAATTTGTATGAGAATATAAAGGTGGTTAATAGTGTTGTTCAAATTATGCACAAAATTGTTTTTTGCTGGGAACATTCACTCAGTAGTGCATTATCTATTGGTGATGGTAAAGTGTGGGGAATTTATTAGAAAAGATACCAGGTTGGGAAATATATACCAGCAGTGTGAATGGTTGTTGTGAATATCTATATGATATTATTGAGGAAAATTCAGGGAGGAGATATGACATGCAAATGTGAATGATGATTATGTACATAATATAGCAATAAGTGCGTTGAAAAGTAATTTCAATTAACAAGGGATTTATTATAATCTGAAAGCATTTTTGTGTAATAGTATTAATGAGTCTATTAGCAGTGTATATGTGTTTCAATGGTAATAATATTATGTATTGTAAGGATTATGTTTATGCATTGGTAGGTGAGTGGAAATTTATATGGCTATTAAATTAGTGTTATTGTGTTTTGGTGGTGAGTAAGGATCGTTCGTCATTAATTAGCAATTGAAATAGGAGTGAATTAAACCATTCACGAAGAATATATAGTGTTGTGGCGGGTATAGTTAATCCATAGGATAACTGTGGTATCGTTGGTAGGTGAGGCAAGAGGAAAATTTGTGCGGCATTTCAGTGTAGTGAGAATCGATCGGACAGCTCAAAGCAACAGAATGGAGGCGCAAAATGTAGTGCTGGACCGGGAGGAGAAGGTAGATGAAGTAAGGGAGATAAATGTAGGAATCGATAATAGCATACCATCGGAAAGCAGGGATAGTGGCATTGGAAGTCGGTTAGACGACACGTCAGGAGATAGCTTCAATAAAGAAATAGAAATCACGTCAACGCCGATGAACCAGGCAGCAGGAAATCCGAATCGGGGGGGTGGAGAAGATACTAATTTAGACATACTACAGATAATAATGATGATGCGGGAAGAACAGAAGAAGGCGGCAGAAGATCAGAAGAAGGCGGCAGAAGATCAGAAGAAGGCGGCAGAAGATCAGAAGAAGGCGGAGGAAGAACGGGATAGGAAAGCAGAGGAACGAAGTAGGAAGCTGGCTGATGAACAGAATAGGAAGATATTGGAAGAATTGAATGGAAAATTTGAAGAGCAGAGTAGGAAATTAGACGAACAGAAATTATTTACAGAGGAACAGATTAGGAAGCTGGCAGAAGAACAGAATAGGAAATTAGATGCAATAGGGGGGCGAATAGGACGCGCTGAAGAACAAATTGAGTTAACGAAGAATGAGATGACTAAGATCGCGGAGCGGGTAGAAAGTCACGAGCAATGGACCGCCGAAGAATTAGGGAAACAGAAAAAGGAGTTAGAATCCCAAGTAATCAATCTGGGGGGAGAATTAGAGAATAAGCTATATCAGCGATTAGATGATAGAACCGCTATGCAGGACGAGAAAATTGAAAGGATACAATTGGTAGTCAAGGAAGAAATGTTGGAGAACAAGAGGGAATGCGAGGAGAAGGTTGTGTCATTACGAACAGAGATTGAACAAATAAAAGAATGCAAGGCATCCCCAATCGCAGCAAGCGGGACGGTACCAGTTACCCCTCCAAGATCACTAAAATTTTCAGGTGACGGGAAAGAGAATCCATGCATATTTATGAAGGCAGCAGAACGACATTTAGATGTTATCAATACTTCGGAAAGGTGTAAAATACAATTATTATATTTAATGTTAGAAGGCAACGCAAGGATATGGGCCGATACATTTGATAAGTTTCCCGAATCAGTAAAGGCATTTAAAGATCGATTCCTTGAGCGGTACTGGAAT
Source organism: Gryllus longicercus (assembly GCA_038098605.1). Taxonomy (NCBI): domain Eukaryota; kingdom Metazoa; phylum Arthropoda; class Insecta; order Orthoptera; family Gryllidae; genus Gryllus; species Gryllus longicercus. The sequence goes on along the minus strand of JAZDUA010000146.1, from coordinate 1,939,694 downwards.
GAGGAAATTCAAATTAATTTTAAAATTAGCCTGATGAATAATCATTACAACCAGTCCATGGGAAGTTTGCGGGAATACGCAACAAGGCGTATTATGGAATACAAAACGCTATCCCCACCGATGAGCGATCAGGAAATAATATGTGTATTGACGAGACAGTTCCCAGTCACAGTGCAGAATATTTTACGTAGTGTGCAGCACACCGACCTGGAAAGATTCCAGAATGTGTTAGGAGGGTACGACTTGACGTTCGCAGGCGTACCAAAGAACAGAAATGAAGGGAATGTTAATATGGTTAGATCGGAACGTAACCAGGGGCAAGGGAATGATAGGAGCAATGATTACCAGAGAAACCAACGCGGAAGAGGGGGAGACGGATGGAGACCAGAGCCGGGGAACCAGAGACCGGACTGGAATAGATCTAATTCAAACCGTACGGAGACGCGAGGTGGGGGTGGGAATGCACCCGACCGATTAGCACAGCCTAGCACAAGTAGTGATCAAGGACACTATTTAAACTAATAGAGTCCGCGGTGATAGGTGGCCCCATTGCGGACGCGGAAATCGATGACGTAAACGCGGTCTCCATAAACGCTATGCAGCCGGTAACCTACGATACCCAACCGTGGCGGAGATGTAAGAACTCAGCGGTCAGAATCAGGAAATGTCCCACGATATCGATAGAATGTGAAGGTATAATTAAAGAAGCTTTAGTGGATACAGGGTGCACGACTACAGTAGTATCAGAAGAAATGTATGAGGAGTTAAAAGCAACAGGAAAAGAAGTAATGTGTTTGCCTATGAATAGGGCGTATGTGATTGGGGCAACTCAGAAGAAGTCAAGCCCCATCACAAAACAAATCATGTTTCAAGCCAGGATTGGCAACCAAGTATATGAGATGGTGGCCCTGGTAGTCAAAAAATTATTGTATTCGGTAATCATAGGGACGGATTTTCTGGTCGATCACAGAGCAAATATAGATCTAGAACGGCAGGTGGTAGAACTGGGGAGCCAGGCGGTAGGATTTGACTTGGGGATGGACGAAGAATACGAAGCGTGTACGGGCGTAATGGCAGAAGATTCATTAGAAGAACAGCTGAGGCAGCAAACGGAGAAGCAGATTGAGAAGTTTGCGGAAGAACAGAGCAAAGAATTAGGTAAACAGAAAAGATCCGAGGAGGAACAGAATAGGAAGGCGGAGGAACGGAATAGAAAACTAATAGAAGAACAGAACGGGAAGGTGGTTGAAGAACAGATTAAGAAGCCGGCAGAAGAAATGGGAAGAATCACAGAAGAACGGAATAGGAAGCTCACCGAAATATGCGAAAAACCGTATGGGAAAACGGAGGAACTGGATAGGAAAGATGAGGTGCTAAAATTTCAATCATGCCATCAAGTAGATGCTAGGGTAGCGGTAACAGATAGAAACGAGGGGATGACGAACCAAATCCATGAGGAAGTCAAGACAGCGGAGGGCAAAACGGTGGAGGTCCAAATCGAGACCGAGGAGGATGTTTATAAAGTGAAAGTGAAAACGGAAGAATTGAAGTTAATAATGGAAGAAGAAATGGAAATGAGAATAGAAGAAATGGAGCGTATAATAGAAGAAGAAATCGTGGAAAATATACAAGGGTGCGAAGAGAAAAGAGTACAAGAAGAGTTTAAACAGGAAGAAGACGGGAAAATGTCGCCAAGTGTCAAGTATGGGGTGACACCAATTATGCCTCCAAAGTCGATGAAATCTCTGGGAGATGGGACGGAAAACCTTAAGGTAGTTATGCGAGCAGAAGAACGGCACCTAGCATCAAACAACATATTGGAAGGATACAAGATCCAGTTATTACACCCAATGTTAGAAGAGAACGCCAGGACATGGGCAGAGAATTTTGGTATATTTCCGAAATTTTTGAAGGAATTTGAAAACAAGATTTCTGTACGAAAGCGGAATGAAGAAACCCAAATAAACATCAAGAGCGACCAGAGGAATAGCCATTACAACTACATCACGGGAAGTCGTAGTGAATACAGAACGAAGAGCATTATGGAGCCAAAAACACTATTTGCTCCTATAAAATATCAAGGAATTATTTGTATGTCAACGCGACAGTATCCTGTCACCGTACAAAGCCTACTGAGCAGAGCAGATCATACCGATTTAGGAAGGGGTTGGAAGATATTGGAGAGGTACGAAGTCACCTTTGCAGATGCCCCAAAGTATGGGAATGAAGATGTAGGCAGGTCAAGAATGGAGCGAAGTCAGGGGCAAGGGAAGAGTGATGGTATGGTCAACCATTGGTACAAACGTAGAAGAGGTCGTAGCTGGAAATGGGATGATACCTATCAAGATGTGCTCAACACGCTGGAAGCTATGTCCTACAACTGTGATTCAGGAAATCACTGTCAGCAAAATGGGAATGAACCGTCGTACAAGAGACAAGACATAGTAGGACACTACAAGCTTCAAATCGGAAACCTGGTTCAACATGTATGGAAAACAGTGAAGTGTAAATAAGTGTAATGTTAGGGTTAATAATAAGTAATCACATGTTAAGTCGATTCTAAGTTATAAGTGTATATAGGGCGTCGAGGAATATGCAAAAGAGTGCAACCATCGGCAGTGACGATGTTACTAGTGTGAATTTTGTCCAGAAGCGGGAAAAATTCAAAAAAAGAAAGGGGGGGGTGATGAAACCCAGAATATGTGTTTCATTACACTAATTAAATCATTAGTGTAAGAATTCAATAGCTATTCTGGACTGCGCGGTGCGAGCGCCGGGCGCTGCGAGCAGCGGGCAGCCGGCAACGGTCGCCGCCGCCACCGGTGCCCGCCGGGAGGCGAGCGTGAGAACGGCGGGTACAAGCGTGGCAGCGCGCACGTGCAAAAAGTTCGTTAGTTGGATTGAGGCGGCCGCCGCCGAAGGATGTGCCGACGTGCGGCCGGCGAAGGGAGACGTTAGCAGAGCGGCGACCAGTGCGGACGTGTAGCGAGGGCTCTCCGCTAGTGAATGGACGCATGTAATACGCGACATAGTTATGTGATTAGGAATCGCAAAGTAATGGACATGTAAACAGAACATTAGAAGTATCAGTATAGTAAAAGATTAGTGTTGGTAAAATAATTGACGTCGCTCTTATTAGTTGGTGCGGAGGGAACATTCTTGAAAGCGTGCGGTACAGAACTGTGACCAGTATACGGAGTAGGCGGGGGTCGTGTAATTAAACCCACTAATGGACAGTGATTCGAGGAAGGTGCGCAGCCGAGGTATCAAGATCCTGTTCGGGGAAGAATTGTTGGAGCATCAGCCGTGGATGATCACCACGCCATCTGCTGCCGACGGCCCGCAGCAGTAGCAGAGGTCGACAACCCTGTCGGCACGAGCGGCTCGACGAACTTCATAGGTATTCAAACGGGGCCCCGAAGGTATGAAAGTTGTATTTTACTCTTAATCTTGGTACCAAGGCGGAGTATAAAAACGGTGTCTGATTATGTAAATAGTAACTTTGATTTAAAATAAATCTTGTCATAATTGTATTTCTATGTATGAATAACTTCCCCAACGTTGCACCGACTTATCCTAGGACCCATTCACGTAAAAGACACCCTCTCTTAGTGTTATATTGCAGTGAAGATACCCGGCATCACCAGGTATGTCACAATATATATAACGTATCACATCTTTATTCGTATCTATCTCTTATATTCGTATCCAGAATAATGATTCCTACATACATCCTACAATGTTTGTGTATATATATTATTATTATTATTATTATTATTATTATTTTCGTTTCGGCCAACTAGGACCACGCAGGGCAAGCAACCTGCATTTACCGTGGCTCAGTTTTTCATTTTAATATCACGGTGGCAGGTGCTTGCGAACACTTCTTTGGGGGGACCAGCATTAAGCTGGATCCGATTTTTATCCCCCAGGGTTGTTAGTCCTGGGGGTATGAAAGATGAAATGATGATGATAATGAGGGGTGAAAGGACGACACACTCATACAAACACAAACAAATACACCCATGCCCGAGGCGGGACTCGAACCCGCGATCTTCTGGTCCGAGACCACTCCGGCACTACTGCCTTAGCGATCTCGGCCATCTGATCGGCTATATATATTTTATCACATCATATAACAATTATCACATATTGATCGTATCACATCCAGAATAATGTTATATATATATATATATATATATATATATATATATATTGTGACATACCTGGTGATGCCGGGTATTTCACTGCAATATATAACACTAAAGGAGGGTATCTTTTCCGTGAATGGGTCCCTGGATAAGTTGGTATAATATTGGGGAAGTTAATCAAAAGTGGAAATACAATCATGAACAAGATTTATTTGCAAATCAAATTTGTTAATTACATGATCTGATAACATCTGTACACTCTGCCTTGGTACCAAGATTAGAGGTAATATGCATTTATCATACCTTCGGGGCCCCGACTAGATACCTTCGATGCTCGTAGAACAACTCGTATCGACAGGGTTGCCGACCTCGGCAGCAACGGCGGGCCGTCGGCGGCTGGTGGCGTGGCGGTCGTCCCGGGCTGGTAGCCTTGCAACTCCTCCCCGACTCGGATCTTGATACCACGGCATTGCACCTCTCTCGAATCGCCTTCCGTCGATGGATTCAATTGCTCAACCCGCGCCGATCACGCGTGCTGGTCCCAGTTCCGTACCACACAATTTCGGTAAAGTTCCCACTACACTAATTACTACAAGCGCGATCGATTGTTTTATCAACGTGAATCTTTTATTCTACTGATACTTTCAATATCTCATTCACATGTCTACTATATTCCAGTCGCTAATAGTTCATTAACTACACCGCATGTTCTCTTTGTCCATGCAATACCGGCGAGATTTTCGCCACACGTCCGAACTCTTCGCCGCTCCGCTAACGTCTGTTTCGCAACTTTCCTAACGACTCCCCCGGCCGGGAGCACGCCGGCCACGTCCTTCATCGACGGGCGGCACGGCCTGACTGTCCTAACGGCCGCTTACACGTGCTCGCTGCCCAGTTCCTAACCGACGTTCTCACGCTGGCCTCCCGGCGGTGGCACCGGTGGCGGTAGCAAACCGTCACTAGCTCCCCTCGCTGCTCGCAGCGCTTGGCGTGCGTACCGCGCAGTCCAAAGTATCTATTGATTTCTTACACTAATGTTTAATTAGTGTAATGAAACATATTATTTGTTTCAATATATATATATATATATATATATATATATATATATATAACATTATTCTGGATGTGATACGATCAATATGTGATAATTGTTTTCAATATATAGAGTGCTTATGACCGGGAAGTTCCAGGGTTCGAGCCCCGACGGTGGCAGAATAATTGACACCAGCCACAGAGCTAGGTCGAATTCAGCCCCTAGCTGGAGGAGAATTCTAGTGGCCAGCTGCTCCGATCAGTAGTTTTCCATGGTTTCTTTTATCAACACCAGGCGAATGCTTCAGCAATACCCGAACAAACAAGCCACGGATCGCGCGCGAACTTTCCTTCGTCTTCCTTGGCCCTTACTTACCCCTTACTTACACATACTTACACTTACATTCACTACACTACCACACAGGTCGGGAGAATTTAGAGCTGTTACTCGCCATTCATCGGGGGAATGGTTTCCGCCACTAATCGAGATAAAACATGAACTACATTTACGGGATTAATGACCTTAGCAGTTGACTCGCCCGGAAAACTTATCAATGAATCCGTGTCACTCCGACGTCTGTCGCTGAAGGAAGAGACTCGGGTCGCTCGCTTCTGACCGCTGTTCTTTCTTTTCCATCATTCATTGTCATCGTCGCCGCTCTCACTACTCGAGCTGCATTGTGGCACACGCGGCGACGCCGCCGCTGTCACCGCCTCCGTCGCCTTGGTTCCCGGGCAGGTGCCGGCGCGCCAGCGTGTCGCAACGGTCGCTTCGGCGAATCCGGAGCCCGGCGACCGCCAACCGGGTCACGCGCCGTCCATCACATGCCATCCGCGGGGACCGAACTGGTGACTTTTAACTGGAGCGCCCTGGGGCGGCCGGCACGTGGCGGCGGCGGCCACGCCAAGTGGCGTGCAGTGGCTCGCTTTCGCGATGCACGCGGGCGAACGGTCGCTCTTACTTTTGCGGTTACGTTCGACACAATTACAGTGCGGCATCTGGAACTATTGCGTCGGTGCGCACGAAAAATCCTTTTGCAAGGAAATTGTTTTAATCTAGGCGCAGACATTTAATTCACAAAAACAGTGTTATAATCTTTATTTCGGCTGTTTACGAACTAGTTTTATGAAATGGTTACTAGTAAATACCGACTACTTTGAAAATAATATTTTTTTTACTGATACGTTATTGCTTGTTATTGCCTTCAATAACTCTATTTACACTACATGATTTACACTACATAACTTACCTGCATCGAGAAGATCGTGGTTACGAGGGAAATATGAAAACAGTGCAGTGATGCCGTATGTTCTCTTTAGGGACGGAATTATGAAATGACAAACCGACTTAAGATAACATCTAGTTAATTAGTAAGTAAACATTAAACATTAAAATTACGAACAAATAAATCTTATATCTACCAAGGGCGTTATGAGGGTTCTAATGATCGAACGGCGACAAAAAGACCGAGGGTCTCTGGTGCGGAGGTTTTTTGTCCCCGCTCGATCATTTGAACCCTCATAATGCCCTTGGCGCATAAATAACTATCTTTACTTAACTAAAAAATGACAATATTTAAGATGTCACTTTTATTGTTCACCATCGTTATTAATACTGGGATTTTCTTGTTGCCTTTAATCTATGCAGCTTTTTTAGTCTCCGTTCTCCGGCAGAAAAAAATTAAAATGGATAGAAGATGAAGTCTCGGATAAAAATGAATGTATTCGAGGAAAGTCGTGTTGCCCTGACCTCTGATTGGTCGTAACGAAGTGAATAATGAAGTATTAATTTTAATAAGAACAAAAAATTCAATAAAATCATGAATAGAGACACGTTTTTCGAGAAAAGACCTGCTCTTTAACCTGAATACCAACATAAATACACACACATACACACACACACACACACACACACACACACCACACAAGGAAATCTAAAATAACGACCGTTTCCTGAAATTGTCTGCTCTTCATCCTGACCCCTAACAAGTATAGAGGAGTTACTCTAAGAAGGGACCACTTTGACATGACGTAAAACCAAAAACGTCATGCAGGCCGATGACATTGCAAGAGACAGTGATGGCGCGAGTTACAAATGATCTAAGAGTACACGAACGCACTGACAAAATGAGTGCATGCACACATCATGCAGTTCTGTTGCCAGCAGTGGCCATGCAGTAGTTGTCCCTTCTTATCTCTTGCTACTAATATAATGACAATTGCAGTCTGCTGATTTACGTAACCATTTTGTCAGCTGATTTAAGCAACCAATGCCTCAGAGATTTTTGCCCGTTAGTATGTGGGCATTTCCTACTGTGCGTCGGGCGTATGCGACTACGCCAATAGGTGCGGCACCGGGGGGGGGGAGGGAGTCGTTGAGTCGGGAGTCGGGGGGGCGGGGCAGCCAACGACGGGCGAGGCGCTCTGGAAAGGGCGTGATTCGCCTACTGAACCGGTTCCCGTGATGCAACCGCGTTCGTTTTCTTTCTCGGCCCGCCATACGTTTTATAAGCGCGTAAGGTCCTCGCGACCCAGTTGCCGAGCGGATGCTGTAAAAAGACGTCTGCGGTAGGTCTGCGAAGTTGCGGTCGACACTCACTTCTTAAATTACATGATGTTACTTTCTGGTTTGTGGCTTGCAAATAAAAAAGCGACGAGGCATTATGCGAAATAAACTCCTTAGTTAAACATTTCATAAAATACGTGTTAACCGCTCATAAAAATGGGTAATTTACTGCACAGTTCATAAATTAGATGTAGTTAAAAAGGATAGGTTCATTTCTTTTAAACGTTAATTTCCAAACTTTAGAAAAAAATGGTTTGGATTTGTTGAATGTTGATTTGCATTTTCAGATTAAAGTATTTTGTAAATTCATGTCATGCGAGTACTATTGTGGAAAATAGATATTTTTGTTTGCTAGTTGCGTAGTGCTAACGACGTCAAATAGAGATGAGTTTGAAAGTTTGTCTCGAATAGGGGGCAGGAAGTGTGCGGGTATGTCTGTCGATACAAACGGTACCATTGGCATAAAAAACACGGCTAAACATGCCTAACCAATAAATTACGTTCTACTAATAAAATAAATATTAACGCAATACACTTTATTTATGCATCAATAAAACAAATAGAGATGTAAGCTTGCGGCCTGGGTACCGCAAGTCTTCCGGTCCGTATTTATACGTTATGTTACAACTCAATTATTATGAGCTTACATAGGTAGCTCAGGGTATCAGTTGATGACACTGCTGTGCGTCTGACCGGGAGGTTCAAGGATTCGAGTTCCGACGGTGGCAAAATTCAAGCACTACATTTACGGGACTAGTGACCTCAGCTGTTAACACGCTCAGGAACCCTAATCAAACACTCAGTCATTTATTGCTCTACATACTAGGACTCCCAAACGAGTTGATTTCATGGTACCGTGGTCCAGAAAATGGGCGGTGTATCGCAGGGACCGCTTCCTCTCCTCTCCCCTCTGCTGGCGCGCTGCATTGTTCCCGTACCTGAGCTTGGGCTAGCGAACTCGTGTGCAGGCGGCTGCCCTGGGCGGCTGCGTTGCCTCTAGACCAAATACCTACTGCTTTGGGAAGGAATGATGTACACAACTATTCGTATAGTTAAGCATGTGAAATAGCAGGAGGCTCATGACATGAAATTTTAGGCGGATAATTGTAACAATCCTCTTCCAATTAATTATTAATAATAACGAGATTTTCTGTGGTAAAAAATTGGAATACTCATCGCTAATTAACCACAAATTGATAAATATTATGTATGTGGTACGTTCGCCCGTGCTTATTTGTATAGTCATAAAAATATTCACAAATATAAATATTCGTATTTATATAATTGGTGTAGTAATATAAAAATTGTTTGTTTAAAACTGTGATTCAACATATAACAAATACAAAAAGAACTTGCCTAGCACATTTTGCTTACTAGAAAATTTTACGCTACTGACTTGATTTAAAAATGTCTGACTACTCCTTTTAAAGGGTTTGAAAATAATATAATCAGTACAAAACTATTGAGGCTTGACGGGTAGTACAATTTTGTAGATAAGTCTAACTTCCAGGTGGGATAATAAACAGAGCACATGGAAAATGTCATTGAGAGCACCGACCGACCTACACCCATGTGCATATTAATGTGAATAAGGGGATCAAGGAATGACGACACCTGTGTGTGACGTGTTTTTTACCCGCACCCGTTCAACCTACGCTCCCGGGCAGATCATCATACAAATAATACTATTGAGGAGTGAAACATGGAGGGTACCTGATCACTTCACAACACAGTATAAACAACCATGCGTAATTGAGACTTGAATTCGCAAATTCGCCAACCTAGAAAGCACCTTCTTTCCTGAATTAATGATTGCCCTCTGGGTTCGCGACTCACTTTCATTTATACTTGATCTCCTTGTTCACATTTATACGCCTAAGGGTGTACCAGATCAGTCAGTTTTCTGTGACAGCTTCCAAGCGCTCTATTTATTAGTCGATTGGAAAGTTAGGCTTACCTACAGAATTATACTACATCCCACCCCAGCTTTAACTTGTTTTATACTATTATTCACCCGTTGTAATTATTCTGGTGGTTCTTGAGTTTAGGTCAATAAAATAATAAAACAACTTTACATTGCCGACGTTTCAGCCATGTATTTGGCCTTCATCAGGGCTACAAGACAGATACAACATAGTATGCACACAACAATATGTATAATACACATTTCGTTGCAGCTAACTTCAATTTTAGTTTGTTAACATATATTGGTTACCTGTTGGATTATCAATAAAGTACAGTGCACATTCTATAAATTACGGTTTTTGTAGTTCCATCTCACATAACTCATACTAGATTTCTACTCTGTCCTAAAGATTATGCACGTGTCGTGCATCAGGCTGTAGGCTTGTTGATTTTTATACTGTTTGTGTAATGTTAAAAGTGATTAAAAGGAGTCGTCAGGCATGTGAAAATCGTTTTCGTTGCCGTTAAGACCGCGATCTTTGCTACCGCCGTTGCGGACACCGTCTGGCAGAGCGCGAGCGCGCTGCGCGTTGGCAGGCGGCGCGCCGCGGCGCCACGCCCACTTCCGGTCGCGCCCCGCGTTCCGCCGCGCCGCGCTCTCCCCTGCGCTTGGCGCCGCCGACGCCGCGCCGCAGGTCACCGGACGGCCGCCGAGTCCCGCGCTCTCCCCCGCCCGCCCGCCCGCCCGCCCGCCCCGCCCCGCCCCGCCCCGCCCCGCCCTGCCGCGCCGTAGGTCACCGGATGGCCGCCGGCCCCCGCGCTCTCCCTGCCCTGCCCCGCCCCGCCCCACCCCGCCTCGCCTCCTCCCACCCCGCCTCCCCGCCCCGCCCTGTCGCACCCAGTGGCGCGCCCCCCCCGCCCCTGGCCCCCCGCCCCGCCGCCGCCCCGTCCCCGCCCCGCCCGCCGCCCCGCCCCTCCGCGCCGCAGGTCAAAAGGCCGCCCCGCCCCGCCCCGCCCCGCACCGCCCCGCCCCGCCCCGCACCGCCCCGCACCGCCGCGCCGCCCCGCCCCGCCCCGCCCCGCCCCGCCCCGCCCTGCCGCGCCGCGCCTCCCACACGCACGAAGTCCCCTCGAGGTCGATTGCACCAGGGCCTTTTAACTCCCGTGCAACGCGGGGGAAACCATCACGGTGGCGAGCTCTGGTGCACCGCCGTCTTACTTTCTTTCTCTCGAGAGAAATAAAATGAAAGATAATTCGATGTCAAATCGATGTGGTTTTAAGGTACTTGTCAATGATTCTGAAATTGACCTCTTAATGAGAGCGACAGATGTAATAGAAATTGTGCGAATATATAGCATTAAACCGCATTGTAAACTTGTGCACAAATCAATATGAAACCTGTCAGACGCAGGCGGGAATACAAAACAGCTGTCAGTGAATAAAAGCAAAATATACGAAACTTTTTATGGTTCTGCATTATATAGAAGATTTTTCATCTTATTGTTAGACTAGTGACTTGCAAGATTTGGACATTGTAATAATATGAACGAAATTTAACAATTTAGATATTAATTATTTCAAAAGGCTTCACAAATTTCAATAATACACTGGGGTATAAATGAATGGGGGCTTAGCACGGTTCTGTGGCATGTCTCCCCATGCTCCACTCTACTCGACTGTAGTTTCACCGCTACCGTAAGTTTAGGTAAAACTAAAAAAATATTTATTTTGGCATTTTTCGTTTAAAACATATTTATTTCCCCTTATTAATGTTACGGAACAGGTAATGTGTGAGGGAGACTGGAGATGTGGACAGGTGGATCGGCATACGAGTAACCTTAGACCCTTTTCTCAGCTCCCTTGCGTTAGGGTAAAGTTTCGATTTTCTTACAACACTACATATATTCATCGCCACCTGCACCATTCGTAAAAGTAGTGCTGCAGCATAAGCTGCAGCACTTGTTTTGAATTATTTCTAAAGTTATTTAAATACGAATAATGATAATTACGAATTTATTGTAAGTTATGTACTTCTAATAGTTCGGTTATGTGAAAATCTATCATCAAACTCTTCCAACTGTAACACCTTCCAACACTATTTTCTAGATTCCTCAATAACTCAGGATGTGTAAAATTGATAATTTTGTTACGAACATGGCCAATCATGTGCTTAGCACATTCAAATGCTTTTGTTGAATTGCAACAACCCTCAGACGTTTCTTTAGCTTAAACTTCTTACATCCTCACTCTCATTTAATGAATACTCTTCTCAAAATTATTTAATTCGACCGAAAATATTGTATGATGTAATATTTAGATATTTTCACAACTAAAACAATGTTTGTTTTCTTATCTCTAATATTTTAATTGTGGATATTGTGTTTAATAAAAATGGTATTTTTTAACATTTTTACTTTTCTTATCCCTTAGTATGTTAATAGAATTGAGGCTTTCTGAATACCATACAAGAGCAACATTCCTTTTCATGTGGAAATGTTCAGGAAGAAATTGAAACTGTCATATGAGTATTTCAGAAAATGGCCGATTTCGACTTCGTTTACACTTTCAAACTTTTGAAATTTCGGGAAGCTCTCTAGAAGTCTTTGTATCCTCAAACATGTTGCTTTAAAGTATTTGTATCCACAAAAATGTATTGAAATATAAAGTACACCTGAAGTGCTAATATTACAGGATGTTTAAAATACTTACTTATAATTTACAAAAATAAAATTTAATATAAAAATAACGCAGTAGTCACGTCAATCAATGCATTCCGCTCCATTTGCACAAGACGTTACAGCTGTTGAGAAAATCTTGTTTAGGTATTATAGAAAAACTGACAATAAAAATGATTGAAAAATATTTGTTGGTAGATGAAACGAAACCCACCTATATTTTGGAAAGTTGCCATGATTTGATACAAAATTACGTGAAAACTACTAATAAGTTGAAAATATTCAGGGGAATGGAAATGAAAGTTCTAATACTATGAGTAGTTTGCATTAAAAATTACGTGTCTAACTTGAATAATGGTGTTTTCAATGTTCGAAATAAAGCTGAACTTTTACAATTTTCGAAATTTGTTTCGAAATTTGCGAAAATTGGGCTTTTACAGTACTTTTAAAGGCACTGTTCTGTATAACAAATAAAGAAAAAAATCGAAGCCATTTATGGAAAAATTTCTGTGGGATTCATCTACACAACCACTAAAAATAAAAATATGCAAAAAATTATTGTGATTGCCATAACATTCTTTATTTATTGTACCAAGAGAGAGCTCAAAAGCTTATAATCTGTACAAGTTATGGATGACACACACATTCATTCATACATCACGGTATAATAAACGTTTTGCCTCAGAAAATTTCAAAACGGATTTTACCGCACAAATCTGGACCTTATATTTTGGGGCCGAATCCACTAATCTATCTCTGTATTAAGCATAATCAAGGAACATTAAAAATCAGCCAGGCATGATAGTAAATTTCTAATGAACGAAATTGATTCGTGTAAAGCATCAAAAACGCATTTATTCATGCATGATTCTGTTCGACTAGCAGTCATACATTTTTAATTACTGTGAAATTGAAAAATAATTATTTATTTGTTAATTTTTCATCAAATGTTGAATACACTTCACATGTTTCTATTCCTGTCATGCGTGCTGATGAGTTTCTAATCAGGAAATCGAACGCTGAAAATGTGCCAGAGATGACTGCACGTGAAATGACGGAATGGGAAAATGTACAGTTATGTTGCTCAAAAGAAAATATGAAACTATTTCCCGACTTTTGTTGTTGAAAATCAGAATAAGTTCGTTTGACTAATAATATTTGGTGGCTGAAAACTGTGATTAAAATTTACAATACGCGTGAATATACAAAAAAAGTCACACCGTCGTGGTGCTATTCAAATTGTTTTATTCAAACTCACCGATCCTGAAAATAGTACTTTTAAATACTCGTCGGCAGAATGGCGGAAGATAGACTGGTGAAGATGGCAAGAAACAGACCTAAAGGAAGGAGAAGGCTGGGTCGTCCTAGAACACGATGGAAAGAAACTTTATAAATTTATGGTATTCTGAACAACGTAGAATCTGAACTCGTGAAAGTTGTTACATGAAACGTCAGTTGTTTTTAAATACATTTCCTTTGTTTAAAAAGACATCCTACAGACTAAAAAAAGAAAGAAGAAGAAATACTCGCCTAGTCTCAGAAACGCTCGGACAAAGTGAGGAACTCATAACTATCATATTAATATGCTAATTGTTTCAGAGTGTGTGGGCATGTAGGTGTTTGTTTCAGAAGAAGATCTGAACCATTCATTACATCCCAAAATACACGTTGTTCGAAACTATCCAACTCACAATAATGTTATTATTAGGCGGCGACTTTGTTGCCAGGAATTATGGGACGACGCGGGGCGGGACCAGGCGGGGTGAGCAAACAAGCAACATGTTTGGGGACGATATACACTATGTGATCAAAAGTATCCGGACACGTCCAAAATGTAGTCGTGGTTTTCGTGGAAGGGGCTTGCACCCCTTGTTGTTTTGTGCGGCACTATCCCGACACAGGCCTACGTTGATGTTTTAAACGCCGTCTTGCTTCCCACTGTTGAAGAGCAATTCGGGGATGGAGATTGCATCTTTCAACACGATAGAGCATCTGTTCATACTGCACGGCGTGTGACGAAGTGGTTACACGACAATAACATCCCTGTAATGGGTTGGCCTGCACAGAGTCGTGACTTAAATCCTATCGAAAACCTTTGGGATGTTTTGGAACGCTGACTTCGTGCCAGGCACTACCCACCTACTCGATACCTCTCCTCACTGTAGCACTCCCTGAAGAATGGGCTGCCATTCCCCAAGAAACCTTCCAACACGTGATTGAAAGTAGACCTGCGAGAGTGGAAGCTATCATCAAGGCTAAGGGTGGGCCAACGCCGTATGGAATACCAGCATTACCGATGGAGAGCGCCACGAACTGTAAGTCATTTTCAGTCACATGTCCGGATACTTTTGATCACATAGTGCTCAAGTCAGCATAGACGTGCTAGACAGTCAGAGCGACAAGGGTGTACTGCGACTGATAATTTTGTTTCCGAACGCGTCAATTACTACAGATGTTAGTCTCGTAAGCATAGTGCATGTTACACCACGGGAGATAGCGATCATCATACGGTGAGATGTGAAATCCGGCGTCGGCTTGGGGAATTTCCCACCTCCAGGTATTCTCGCTGGCAGGACACTGTCCCAGCCGGAACAAGCTCTAAGCCCCCGACAGCTTTTTCTACAGTGTGTGGTAGTGTAAGTGTACAGATGAGATACATGTGAGTATGTATGCGTGTAAGGCGAAAGGAGGGGACAATGAAGGGGAAGGAAAGATCGCGCTCGGTCCGTGGCCCATTTATTAGTGTACTGCTCCAGCATTCACCTAATATTGACTGGAGAAACCATGGGAAACTATCAGAGCAGTCGGCCGCTAGACGTTTCCTCCTGATCTACTGAATTCGACCCAGCTATCTACGATTAGCTATTGCCGAAAATCTGTTGGCATTCGGACTGTCACTTTAGGATCTCCCGGTCAGAGCCGCTGTAGAGGCAAAGGTTGTCGCTGTGTGTCCGTGCGTTTTGTGCAGTGTGGGGAGGCCATACGGTGCAGTCAGAACGGGTGGAATGATGAGAGCGAATGGTGTGAGCAGCATGTGTTGTGGGGTGGATAAACCGGGCAGTGGCGGGACGAGCAGAGATTGGACAATAGGAATAGCTGGAAGGACTGTGTAACGGATAATTGTGATAAATACCCGTCTCTGTAATCAGCTATTTATAAATTCAGCTGACTTTACAAGCTGAATGCTATGCTACAAACTATGCTTTCATTCGTACCCCTTTGCAAAAGCAATTAAAAGTTCAACGACCTTCGTTAATTATAGGGGGGTATCATAATTGTTAGTTCTTCACACTCATTTCACAAAATATCCTTCTCGGTTTTTAGAAATGGCATTTGTATACATTGTCCTTCTAGCATGGAAATCATACGCTAAAGTGCGCTTTTCGGACCGGGGGAGATCAGGTCTGATAATCTCTTCACCTGAAATTACTGCATGTGAATGGAGGGGTGGTTCGGCGGTCGTTCCATTATGCACTCGCATGTGTCTCTGGTACAGTTTAGGGGAACAATCCGCCACCGCGAGTGCTCCGTGATGACCGCCATTTCGCGTTCTGATCGATATAGATCCCGCCCTCGCCAGCACGAACAACGCGTTAGCGCGCGTACGGATCTGCATCGTAGGTTGCAATCGCCCATAATGAAATCGGACGCATGAAATAACCCGAGTTACTTTACCACTAACCCCAAATCGACTCTACGCAAAAATAGCGCTAATGGCAGCATAATTGGGAAGATAATTGGCATAATGCAGTGAACGTCAATGCGAAGAGCGGTATTGTTATCCGATGAGTGCGTGAAAGTGCACCTTTGCTGTAATGAGTGAAGTTGACATTAGAAATACCTGCAGTGAAACAATAGCTATTTAATATCTGATTATGAATCGACGTTTTGAAAATGCGTTGTATTATTATTATTATTATTATTATTATTATTATTATTATTATTATTATTATTATTATTATTATTATTATTATTATTATTATTATTATTATTATTATTATTATTGTTGTTGTTGTTGTTATTGTTATTTCATTTATTTGTTTCTCTATACAATAAGAGATTTACGAATACATTGACCTAGGCCTCTTAAAGCAATAAACGTAGAAAAATACGTAACGTTACTTAGACTATTATAATTAATGCGATGAAAAATAATGCGATTCGTTCTAGTTTTGATCATACTGTGACTGATCATTGATCAGAAGTTTTATTTTTCTTGTCCGTCTCTTTAAGATGTATTATTTCAAACTTTAAATTGGCCTTTGGTTTATCGACGGACAGAGGTTACTCTGATAAGAAACTCATTAAATTAACATATTTACAACTTATAATGTGACTTAATTTTAAACTTGTTACAACACAATAATTAAGATTGAAACTGTTTCGTAAACTATATGTTCCCATCATCAGGTTATTAAAAAATCATTAATTCGCTTCTATGATAAGCACGGTCAGTACCTTAAAACGTTGCTAATAAGTTTAATAATTAAACTATATTTTCATTTAATTTTCACTTTTTTATTTATTGGAATAATATCGAACATAGATCAGTACTGCAGTACTTTTTACACTTGTAATTTTTGACGACATAGATTGGAATAGGCGTTGAGTTTGGTTGAAATACGAAAAGATTTTATTAGAGATCTTGGTGACGAGTGGTATTATGTATGGGATATTTAATTCTTTATGCAACTGTAAACTCGAAACGAACAACGGGGTTTTTGGTATTATTCTGCGGTCTTATAAGGAATATTTCGGGTTTTAAAACAAGATCCAAACCAGCTTGTGTTCGTTCTTCACAATATTGTTTAAGACAATTGAATAGAAATTCTCTATTATATATACTTGAAAAAAAAATTAGTTTATGCTCCATATTCAGTAGAAGGGCGTCCTTCCGAATCAGAACCATTTGAAAGGCGGGCGGTGCCCGGGAGCAGAAGCCGCGATGCCATTGGCGAGGACGCCGTGGGGGGCTGACAGTGACGGAGGCCGGAGGGCCGCTTTCACCACGCGGCGCCCCTTGTTGCCCTCCCGCGCAGAGCAAACCGCTGCGTCCGGCCGCGCTCTACGCGCATCGCCTCGCATCGCCTCGTCCATTCGGATTAAGGTTCCGCCGCACGCCAACTGACTTCGACGCGCGCCCGGAACGGCTCTGTTTTCGACGCCGCATTCAAAGCCCCCTGCAGTCGCAGCTGCCAATGCCACGGCACTTCGGCGTCACCCCCCCCCCCCCGCGGCGATCATGCAGTTGTTGTTAAAGGGACTCGTTGTCGTTGCTGGAACAACCCGCTGGAATCAGTATGCCGCTGTTCGCATTGTCGCCCTGTTATCGATAGTGTTTTTCCGGGAAAGGTTTTTCACTAGAAATGTACGAAAAAAGGAAGTGTTAAATATAAGAAGTTATTTACCTAAGATTACATCGGGTGATGGTTAAAAAATATGTTTTCGACTCCGCATTCAAAGCCCCCTGCAGTCGCAGCTGCCAATGCCACGGCACTTCGGCGTCACTTCCCCCCCCCCCCCGGCCATCATGCAGTTGTTGTTAAAGGGACTCGTTGTCGTTGCTGGAACAACCCGCTGGAATCATTATGCCGCTGTTTCGCATTGTCGGTCTCTGTTATCGATGGTGTTTTTTAGAGGAAAGGTTTTTCACTAGAAAACTACAAAAAATGAAAGTATTTAATTTCTAGAAGAGATTTCAACAGTACAATAATGCCGAGGAGTGTGAAGCACGGGAAGTACTTTTATGTATCAATGTTTTCCTCCAGAGATTAAAACTGACTAGCGTGCCGGTAACATAATGTACTGAGAGTAAACTTTAAAAAGACAATATTCAATGAAAAAAGGAAACAAATATAAAAATTTATTTACCCAGTGACAAATGATGAGTAAAAAATATATTTTCGACTCCGCATTAAAAGTCCCCTGCTGTCGCAGCTGCCAATGCCACGGCACTTCGGCGTCACCCCCCCCCCCCCCGCGGCGATCATGCAGTTGTTGTTAAAGGGACTCGTTGTCGTTGCTGGAACAACCCGCTGGAATCATTATGACGCTGTTCGCATTGTCGCCCTGTTATCGATAGTGTTTTTACGGGAAAGGTTTTTCACTAGAAATGTACGAAAAAAGGAAGTGTTAAATATAAGAAGTTATTTACCTAAGATTACATTGGGTGATGGTTAAAAAATATGTTTTCGACGCCGCATTCAAAGCCCCTTGCAGTCGCAGCTGCCAATGCCACGGCCCTTCGGCGTCTCCCCGGCCGTCATGCAGTTGATGTTAATGGAACTCGTTGTTGTTGCTGGAACAACCCGCTGGAATCATTATGCCGCTGTTCGCATTGTCGCCCTGTTATCGATAGTGTTTTTACGGGAAAGGTTTTTCACTAGAAATGTACGAAAAAAGGAAGTGTTAAATATAAGAAGTTATTTACCTAAGATTACATTGGGTGATGGTTAAAAAATATGTTTTCGACGCCGCATTCAAAGCCCCTTGCAGTCGCAGCTGCCAATGCCACGGCCCTTCGGCGTCTCCCCGGCCGTCATGCAGTTGATGTTAATGGAACTCGTTGTTGTTGCTGGAACAACCCGCTGGAATCAGTATGCCGCTGTTCGCATTGTCGCCCTGTTATCGATAGTGTTTTTCCGGGAAAGGTTTTTCACTAGAAATGTACGAAAAAAGGAAGTGTTAAATATAAGACGTTATTTACCTAAGATTACATCGGGTGATGGTTAAAAAATATGTTTTCGACTCCGCATTCAAAACCCCCCTGCAGTCGCAGCTGCCAATGCCACGGCCCTTTTGCGTCCCCCCACCCCCGGCCGTCATGCAGTAGATGTTGTTAAAGGGACTCGTTGATGTTTGCTGGAACAACCCGCTGGAATCATTATGCTGCTGTTTCGCATTGTCGGTTTCTGTTATCGATGGTGTTTTTTAGGGGAAAGATTTTTAACAACAAATCTACGAAAAAGAGAAGTGTTTAATTGCTACAAGAGATTCCAACGGTGCGAGAAGTACAATAATGCAGAGGAGTGTGAAGCAAGGGCAATACTTTTATATATCGATCTTTCTCCCCAGCGATTAAAACTAACATGATGCACTGAGAGTAAACTATAAAAAGACAATGTTCAATAAAAAAAGGAAACAAATATAAAAGGTTATTTACCCATTGACAAAGAATACATCAGGTGAAGATTAAAAAACGTTTTTTTCGACGCGGCATTCAAAACCCCCTCTAGTCGCTTCTACAAATGCCACGGCCCTTCTGTATCACCCCGCCCGTCATGCAGTTGATGTTAATGGGACTCGTTGTTGCTGGAACAAGCCACTGGAATCATTATGCCGCTGTTCGCATTGGCCTCTGTTATCGATGGTGTTTTTACGGGAAAGGTTTTTCACTAGAAATCTACGAAAAAAGGAAGTGTTAAATATAAGAAGTTATTTACCTAAGAATACATCGGGTGATGGTTGAAAAATATTTTTTTGAGGCCGCATTCAAAGCCCCCTGCAGTTGCTTCTACAAATGCGAAAGCCCTTCTGCGTCCCCCCGCCCGTCATGCAGTTGATATTATTAATGGTACTTGTTTCTGGAACAACCCGGTGGAATCATTATGCCGCTGTTTCGCATTGTCGGTCTCTATTATCGATGGTGTTTTTTACGGGAACGGTTTTTCACCAGAAAACTAAGCAAAATGAGAGTAATTTCTGGAGGAGATTTCAAAAGTACTAGAAGTATAATAATGCCGAGGAGTGTGAAGCAAGGGCAGTACTTTTATACATCGATCTTTTTCCCCAGCGATTAAAACTAACTGGCGTGCCGGTAACATGATGTACTGAGAGTAAACTTTAAAAAGACAATATTCAATGAAAAAACGAAACAAATATAAAACGTATACCCATTGACAAAGAATACATCGGGTGATGATTAAAAATGATATATTTTCGACGCCGCATTCAAAGCCCCCTCCAGTCGCTTCTACAAATGCCACGGCCCTTCTGTATCCCCCCGCCGTCATGCAGTTGATGTTGTTAATGGGACTCGTTGCTGGAACAACTCGGTGGAATCATTATACCGTTGTTCGGATTGTCGGCCCCTGTTATCGATAATGTTTTTTACGGGAAAGGTTTTTAACTAGAAATCTACGAAAAAAGGAAGTGTTTAATTCCTAGAGGAGATTTCAATAGTGCGAGAAGTACGTGCCAGAAGTGCAATAATATGGTAGAGTGTAAATCAGTCGCAGTACTTTTATATATCGATGTTTTCCTCTAGAGATTAAAACTTACAAGCTTCTCGGTAACATGATATATTGAGAGTAGACTTTGAAAAGACAATATTGAATGAAAACAGGAAACAAATTTAAGAAACTATTTATCCATTGAAAAGAATACATCGCATGATGGTTTAAAAAAATCTATTTTCGACGCTGCATTCAAAGTTCTGTACAGTAGCCGCTGCCAATGTCACGTTTTTTTGCGTCTCCCCGCCCGTCATGCAGTTGATGCTATTAATGCTACTCCTTGTTGTTGCTGGAACGACTCGGAGGAGTCATTAAGCCGTAGTTCGCATTGTCGCCCACTGTTAATGATAGTGTTTTTTACGACAAAGATTTTAAACTAGAAATCTACAAAAAAGGAAAGCGTTTAATTGCTAGAAGAGATTTCAGTGTTGCGAGAAAAACAATAATGCAGCAGAATGTAAACAAGAACAGTATTTTTGTATTTCCTCTAGAGATGAAATCTAGCTAGGGTTTCGATAACACGATGTACCGAAAGAAAAGTTTCATTGTGTAAAGTATGCAGTCATGAACATATCGGATGAGCTTTTAAGCCTTACAATATTCTTTGTAAGCAGTACACGAGATTTGTACACGACACCTCTATTCGTTTTCACATTTAACACAATTAGAGAAAAAAAATAGAGTTAAATATAATTGAAAATTAAAATGAAATGACATAAATATAATATAAATTTAATATAAATATAATAAATAAAAGATAAAATTGAAAAATATACAAATTCTAACGTACAGAGCATCCAACTGCATAAATTGGGACCGGGAATACTGAAGGCCTGCAATCTTTATTTCATATTTATTTCAAATAGGTTTCAAATAATTTCTAAAAGATAAATTTGTAAACGTGTAACAAAAGCTCCAATGTAAAAAAAGAAAAAAGGAACTGAAATCAAATACATACTCTAACTTATATTGCAGCCCACTGTAGGATTTTAGGTGCGGGCGACAGAGTTTGACGCCCAATTATTAAAAAACAAAATACTTATATTTTCGAAAAATTCCACATGAACTTATTTGAAGATATGTTTTTGACGAATACGTATTATTAAGAAAAAAATAGAAACATCGGTTTCAAATTCAAGGAACAGCGAAATTAATCAGATCGATTGAGGAATATCAGTTTTGGAGGAAATCGGCTGAACGGTTTAGCCGCTAGCGTTGTTCACAGACAGACGGATCATACGAAGAGACCGCTCCGATAGCTATGGCTTGTCTTGCTGGCAACATAACGGCAGGTTATGTCCTTGCACTGAATTCATCAATGAGTTCATTTACGTTTACTCACTTGTAAGTGGCTTCATCACTCTCTCTTTCAATGGCATTGTCTTAAGTGTCATTCATTTGAATACCGATATCTCAAAATGGCCCCTTCTTCAGGGAGCTGCAGAGGCTGTCCGTAGGTTCATCTCAGCTATTCTATCAGGTTATTGATTGGGATATCTGTCTAATAAAGTAAGGTTGAGGGTTAACAGGAGACGCATGGTGATTGGGTCTATCCCATTATGTTCTAACACGAAGGATCAGGGAATGACGCAGCCTAGTTGCAACGCGCGCTCGCCTACCTCGTCAACCCCTTCGCCACCCTGGCAGGGCAGGTCAACACGGCCAAGAGGACGGTAAACAACCATAAGTAAGCTTCACATGAACCCGTGTCCCATCGGCCTGAGATCGCCACTGCTTTGCACGCCCATTGTAGGTAACTCACCCGTCCGGGTGAGTTTGTTTCGTAATTATTAAACCCATCCTCCAAAAAGGAATAAAAACTGGTAACGTTCCCGAAAAATGGTTAGTTGAAATGAGGCTATCCAGACAAAAATAAATTAATGTAATTTGTGACAGAAATAAACTCCGCCTGGGTCTGCTTGCAGGCACTGCCGGTCCCAAGCCCGGATAAAGGAGGAGGGTCTTTTCACTAGTATGGCAATGCTTCCACTTACTTTTGCCATACTTCTTTTAACTGTCCTATTTTGGTCACTCTAGACCCCTTGTATTTTTCGACCCCGATGCTATTAGGTTGCGAGGGCTAGGGAGTCTTTCCTTTCTGATCTTCTACTTTCTGTAAACTACTAATCTTTTTCTATCTTCTTATAGATCCTGTTCTTATGCTTCTTAATGGGGGGCTGCCACCTCAGAGCTGACCCGTGAAAGCAATCTGTCTAGGGAATTTGTATACAAATCCTGCGAGTTTGGGAGCAGTGAGGTGGCAGCCCCACTACCAAACTTTCCCTGCGCAGCGTTCGTAGCGCGGCCAGGGGAGATTTTTATTACTGGCTCACTCATTGATTGTAAACAAGGAAATCCTTTGGTAACGACATTGGCAAAGTTAAAGGACAAACGTTTTGGTATATCAGAACATGTCAATATAGGAACTTGGAATGTACGAGGCATAGCTAACAAAGAATACGAATTGCTAAGAGAAGTCAGGAGTGCTAAACTCGATTTGGTTATGTTATCTGAAACTAAAAAGAAGCAGAGGGGAACATGTGATTTGGGAAACTATACATTAATTTATAGCGGTGTACCTATCGAAAATAGAGCAGTAGCAGGAACAGCTATTCTAATAAATGAGAAATGGAGAAATAGGATAACTTCTTACAGTTGGATAAATGAAAGAATTGTAACATGCAGATTCAAAATAGCTAGAGGATATATGAGTATTATATCAGTGTATGCTCCTGAAGAGGGTAGAAAAGAAGAATCTGATAAATTTTATGAAAGCCTACAAAGTGTACTAGATTCCACAAATAAAAATGATTATATAGTCATAGGAGGAGATATGAATGCTAGGATAGGACAACAGCCCATTAAGGAAATAATTGGAACAAACGGAGAAGTAGTAATTAATCAAAATGGAAAAGTGTTACGTGATTTTGTGAATTTTAACTCATTACGAATAGAAAATACGTTCTTTAGACATAAAGATATCCATAAATTTACATGGGTGAACAGAGGGTACAGATCAATAATTGACTATTTAATTGCAAATGAAAAGATGGGAAAAACTATTTCAGGACGTGAGAGTGATGAGAGGAATGGATATAAATTCAGATCATTTCCTAGTAAGAGGGAAAGTAATCCTTAAAACTAAATGGGCAAGAACAACACGCAAAAAGACCACAATAAAGGAAACAGTGTGGAAAACTAACCTATTAGAAGACCCTAGCATCAGAAATTTATTTCAATCACGCATAAGACTATATATGCTAAAGGAACCCATCAGCACGAATATTGAATTAGAATGGCAGAAGCTAACCCAACTGATAGAAAGTGTAGCTTTTGAAACCTTAGGGAAAAGGAATAAATATAAGCCAAAAAAGGGACTTAATGTGTGGAATGAAGAATTGAAACGTGCAGTTCAAAGAAAGAAGGAGTCATATCTACAGTGGCTCATGACGAAAACTCCTGAGACATTGGAAGAATATAAAATACAAAGAAGAGAAACAAAAAAAATAGTAAAAGCTGCACACAAGGAAAGCTGGGAAAGATACATTTCTAACATAGAAAGAGATGTACATTGTCGCCAATATACTGCTTACAAAATTATGAAACACCTAAACAGAGAAGAAAAAGACGCAGCAAATTTAGATCTTCTAGATAGAGAAGAATGGATTAAGTTCTGTAAACATCTGTGGACAAAAGAAGAGGGAGAAGATGTAAATGATGAAGAGGAGGAAAATAACAGATGTATATCAGAAATTGATAAAATAGAATTCAATGAACTTCAAGAAGCCTTGCAAAGTTGTAAAAACAGAAAAGCTCCTGGCTCAGACAATTTAAATATAGAACTATTTAAATATCTACCAGAAGAAGCCAAAAATAGGCTTCAAGATTTTCTAAATCAATGCTGGCAACAAAAAAGAATACCAATGGAATGGAAGAAAGCAGTAGTAATACCCATTTTTAAAGGAGGACCAAGAACTGACTGCGAAAATTATAGAGGTATAAGTCTTCTGAATACGGCATATAAAATATATGGGAAGATAATAGCAAATAGATTGAGAAACATTGTAGACAGTATATTACTTGAAGAACAAACAGGTTTCCGGAAAGGAAGATCCTGCTCGGATAATATCTTTATTTTAAAACAAATAATAGAAAAAAGAAGAGAATACAATCTAAAGACCTACATAGTCTTTATTGATTACAGTAAAGCATTCGATAGTGTACACAGAGAAAAACTATGGAAAATTATGGAAAAAAGAGGAATGCCATTGCACTTGATCGAAGTTATAAGAAATATATACCTAGGAACACAGATAAACATAAAACTAAAATCTGGAATTATAGCCCAAGGAAATATTAATAAAGGGGTTAGACAAGGGTGTTGTATTTCACCTATACTTTTTAATCTATATCTAGACAATGCTGTGAGAGAATGGAAACAACAGATCATGAAACTTGATATAGAAGACAATTTTAAAGGAACAAATTTTATTAAAACTTTTATGTTTGCTGACGACCAGATTTTAGTTGCAGATAAAGAAGATAATCTGCAAAGGGCACTATATGAACTATATAAAATAACAAAGCAATATAATCTAAGTATATCTACAAATAAAACCAAATCCATGGCATTCAAAGGCTCACAACCTTTAAGATGTAAATTCATATTAGAAAACAAAATTATTGAACAGGTTAATACCTTTAGATTTCTAGGATGTGACGTATCATATCTCGGCGAAGTTGATATTGTAAGGAAGATAGAAAGATTCAATATGATGTGTGGCACCATCAAAAGAGCGCTCAAAGGAAAGGTCCGTAAAGACACAATGCTAAAGTTTTATAAAGTTATGGCAGTGCCTTGCGGACTTTACGGAAGCGAAAACTGGACTATGAACTCCAGAACACACAGTAGACTTCAAGCAGCCGAGATGAGATTTTTAAGATCAGTCCTGGGAGTAACAAGAATGGACAGATTAAAAAACGAGACCATCCGGAAAAATATAGGAATTTACAACTTAAACGAAAAAATTAAGGAATACAGAGAACAATGGAAAAAACACCTCGAAAGAATGGAAGACGACCGTATTCCAAAGCAAGTGCTTCAGTACATCCCTAAAGGAAGAAGAAGCGTTGGTAGACCCAGGAGAAGATGGTTAGATCAAGGAGGCGCAACGGACCAACCGGTCTAATGCTTGAGGGAGAAGAAGAAGAAGAAGTGACAGAAATAATCATTAATCAAGAATGTTTATAACCAATTACCAATCCGTCGTTTAGAAAGGTATTGCCTTGAAATTGTCACTAGCAATGAAAACTGCTGTTATTTTTTTGCTATCACACTGGTTACCACATCGCAGTGATTAAAAAAGAAATTCTGGGATTAAACTTTCTGAGCGCAAATAATTCAAGATCAAATATCTATTTCTGAAGTAGGATATATAAACTATAGGTGATAATCGCAAAGAACACTCTAAACAGCGAAAGGGCTTTTTGCGCTCAGCGATACAAAAATCTAAAGGCAATCCATGTTCAGAGATACATTTTTAACTTTAATTTCAGCAGATTGAACTTTGACTTTAGAAATCGCATTGTAATGCCTATTTGTAATTTTAATTTATTAATTATTATTTTTTAATTTTTATGATTGCATCATGATACTTTCATCGTAGTAAATCAGTTATAGGAGAAACCTATTAATGTGATTTATGTTGAACTTCCTATCAAATACATAAATAGGCAACAAAAAATCAGAAAATAAAATAAAAATTGTATTCTTTACTACATCGGTGTGCTGAGTTTGTAGCTTGTGTGACTGCTTCCAGTATTTTAAGGGCAGAGACACTTGTTGATAGAGAAGCATTTTAACAGATGTACATATCAGGCGTGTTTTTAAAGCTCCGGTGTAGCAACTGTACATCTGACGTCTTTTGGTCGGTTTCGTATTTTACTGCCTAAGGTATGTCTTTTTAAACACCGATGTGCCACAAACCTTTACAAGGAATTATTATTATTATTATTATTATTATTATTATTATTATTATTATTATTATTATTATTATTATTATTATTATTATTATTATTATTATTATTATTATTATTATTATTATTATTAATTATTATTATTATTATTATAATCGTTTTCATTATTTTGACCGGCCATTTTCTGTCGCGGTCCATCAACAACTGACGAAGCAGCGCTCTTATTCAAAAGTGATAATAAAATGCGTAATTGTTTAAATTGTCATAAAATCGTACTTAATAAGTATTTTCTATTTTTCACATTCCCCTTTCCCTAAAACCCACTGAGGCCATCACAACTTCCACCAACATTTCCTCCACCACATTCACAACGACCGCCATCCCGTCTACCTCCTCGCCGCCAATTGTGCGTGTGACGACCACTGTTCATTACACCACCACAACCCCCATACGGCCCACCACAGCCGTCGGTCGCATTCGCTGCCTAACACCACAATTGACTCCCCCCCCCCCCCCCGCGCCACCGCCTCGGCCACCCGCGCCCATGCGCTGCGAGCGCCTCGGCAGCGGTGGCTCCGTCATCGCAGTTGCCGCCGCCACCGCACCCACCGCCGCCGCCGCCGCCGCCCGCCGCCGCCGCCGCCGCCGCCGCCGCCGCCGCCGCCGCCGCCGCCGCCGCCGCTGCCAACGCGCGTCCCGCGCGTGGGGGCGCAACGCCGTTGACTTACGCAAGAGGGCGCGGCCGCGGGCGGAGGCGGAGACAATCGCGGCGATGGCGGTGGCGGTGGCAGCACCAGGGTTGCGACGTAGAGGCGTTTGTGGCGGCGATGGTGTGTAATGGTTAGCGTATCGGACTGTTATACCCAAACTGGCGGGTTCAAACCCGATCGAAGCCGTGGATTTTTAAGGGCGAAAAAATCCTTCGTATGCCTTCCTTCGGAGGGGGAAGTAAAGCCGGCCGTCCCATGTTAGTAGGTTTACTTGCATGTAAACGATCCTCAAGCCTAAATGACGCCTCTGAGCTAAATTCAAATCGCCTGTTTCTCGCCCAAGAAATGCCCCTTTTCTCCGCTAGTTGGTGAAAGGAGCGTAGCGAAATTTGCGTGGTCAGAAGGAAGAGCGGGTCTGATGGCCCGAGTTTCGCCACTTAAAATAAGGCATTAATTCAATTCAGTAATTCAATTAGAGGCGATGGTGGCTGCGGTCCCGTCAGAGGCGGCGGAGGCCGTAGAGGCGATGGTGGATGCTGGGCGGTGGTGGCGGCTCTAGCGGTGGAAGTGTCTGTGGTGGCGATGGGTTGCGGCGGCAACGGTGGTTGTGGAAGCGCTGAAGCCGGCGGCGACGTCGGTGGTGGCAATGGTGGATGTGGCGATGGCGGCGGCTGCGGCATTGGCGGAGGTGGTGACAGCGGTGGTAATTGTGAATGTAGCGGTGGCGGTGGTGGTAGCGATGGTAGTAGTCGAGGTTGCGGTAATGATGTTGGTGGAGGCGGCGACGGCGAGCAATTGTGGATGTAGCGAGTGCGTGGATGGTGGTGGTGGTAGTGGTGGAGGCTGCTGAGTCGATGGCGATGGGTAAAAGACCGCGGTGGGGGCAGTGGCAGTGGTGGTGGTGACTGGTGACTGGTGGCGAAGATGGGCGGGGGCAGTCAGGCAAGTCTGGCATCCGAGTGCAAGGCAAGGAACGAGCTGATTTGAATTTATTATTACAAGCAGTGAGGCTGTGCAGTTAAAAGTTAAACATTGTCATTAAAAGTACCTAACATCAGGAAGGGCTAACGTCGGACTAGGCAATGTTGTTCGCCAGGCTTTATCACTCAACACGTAATACTCATGAAAACACTTTAACATTTCTTACATATCGAATACTTGCATTGATCATAATATAAATGTTCAAGTAAATACTTTAAAAAAAATAGTCATGTGAATAAGGCATGAACCAATTGTCGCCGTTCTACGTACTTCTGTATGATAATGACAGGGCTGTTCAATGGGAGGTTATCAATCTTATGAAGAGATTCGTTTACGAATATCCAAATTGCGAAGAATCCATGGTAGAAATATAATTTTCCTTGCAGTTACGCGGCATAAGTAATATTCTATAGCATCCACTAGAGGTTTTTTGGGTGGGAAAGGAGGGCTACTCTCCCCGTATTATCTACTGAATTTCAACGAACTCTCCGCAAAGATACGAAGGATTGTAATGCAGTGTGAGGCCACTTCTATCCCGACCTCTGAGCTTTCATACTGTCGAGCGGTTGGCTCACATTTGACACCACAACGAGTCAGTGACTCCATCCATATGTGAAAGGGATCGCACAGTTCGGGCAGACCTGGTCTTCGAGCAATTTGCACAGCACAAGGGTACATCAGCTTCTCGAAATAGAGTGCTTATGGAAGGGAGAAGAAAGTTAGACTTGTGAAGTTGTTCGAAAATTAGTGTGGACATGTGACATTTATGTATCGTATTTTTAAGCAATACATTTTTCAGTGGTATTCGAAAAAACCTGAATTGATGAAAAACGTACTGAATTAATTTGTAGCTTGTTGGTGGTTCCCATTTTCGAAAGAAAGGATATTCATAAACGTGGAATTTTAACTACTGAACAACATACTTCAAAGTTACGGTTGTACCAAAATTATATAATCATGAAGCTAGTTATTTCTAAGTTCATTCGCTCAATAACCGTAAATAATTGTGTGGAAGTCATGTAATGGAAAATGTATTTGGCTGGATTTCTCGAAATATGAAACCATGAATGGCCACCTTGAGTCTCATGTGGAAAACGTTCAATGTTCAGAACACACCTCACAATGAGCGACCTACAGCCCACATATCAATCAGTCATTATTCAAGCTCAGTGTTCTTTCTACTGAAACTGATGCGAAGTGACCTCCGTGACCTCTGCGTCGTACACCTTTCGCGTCTGTGTCCTGGAACAGGATTTCCAGCTGTCTTATTGCAATACAAAGTGAAATTACAGACAGGGGTGTGGCGATGGGTGTGCACAGCGGGGGAGACTATAACAAGGGGGTACATGTAGGAGGAGGGTAAATAGGTAGTATCCATCAGGCAAGGAGCAATTAAATTTACTACACAACATTGCACGAAAGTTCAGCAGAGAAAGTACGAGTCTACGAGGGTGGGGCGAGAACGGACCGAGGAATGCGTCAGGTTACCGGACTGATGGCGCGGACGACAAACGAAGAGAGCTGACTGTCAGGGAGAGCGAGGCGGGTCGAAGAGAAGAGGCGAAGAATGTTAGCGGTGATGAGATATTTAGGGAATTAAAAAGGACGTGGACGTGTAATACGGGAGTGGGAGTAATGAGATGAAGCGAGGCAGAACCCGGTAGGGTGTAGTGGGTCAAACCTGGCAATAATATGGCGGAGGAATAATACTAGTGGAGCAATAATACTGACGAAGCAATATAATTGGCGGGGATAAAACCTGGCGGGGGGAACTTGGTAGAGAAAACCTGTAGCAAAACCTGCTGGAGTAATAAACCTAGCAGGGCTAAAACATCTTCCGAAGTAATAAACCTGGTGGAGCAACAAACTTGGTGGGGCTAAAAACTGGTGGGGCTAAAACCTGGCGGAGAAAACATGCTGGGGAAAATATGGAGAGGAAAACATGGTGGAGCAATAAACTTGGCGGGGAAAAACCTAGCGGAGCAGGATGGGGTAGGAATTAGACGTGGTGGGGCGTGGGGAACCGTGGTGAGGAGGGGTGGAGCATGTGCGGAAGGGAAATGTAGGGCGGTCCGGGCGGGGCGGGGCGGTTCGGGCGGGGCGGGGCGGTACGGGCGGGGCGGGGCGGTACGGGCGGGCCGGGGTCGGGCCAGGCCAGGCCGGGTGGGGCGGGGCGGGGCGGGCTGGTCGGGGCGGGCTGGTCGGGGCGGGGCTGGGCGGGGCTGGCTGGGCGGGACTGGGCGGCGCGGGGTTGGGCGGCGCGGGGCTGGGCGGGGCGGGAAGCCGCAGCCGCACCCACGTTAAGCCAAGCGGGCGCTGCCCTCCGCGCGCGTCGTATTTACGTCCGGGGCCGCGTTCGCTCTGCGGCGCGCGCTCGATTGATCAATGCTCGCTGCGCCGGTGTTGGGATTAAGGGCGCGCTTACACGGCAATTGCAGCGATCGGAAGCCAGCGTTATGAAATTGCGTCAGATGAGTTGTGGCTGAATGAAGCTGTTAAACATTTCGTAACCTTTTCACCTATTACCAGTAGAAGGCTGAGTGAATGGTTAGATTGGTACTTGGACATCCTGCCATTTCGCGCGATTATTACTGTTCAAAAAATGTTCATTAAACAGTAAATGTATGTATTAATAACAGAACTTACAAATAATTAATTTTCAAGCATTATTTTGAATTTCACAAATACTAGTGAACATTTTTTAACTTGTATTGGAAACAGTTATATTAAGTAAAAACAACTGAATAATTCACATCTAACGAATATTTTTATAGTTTATCTCTCAACGAGGGAGTAAAATAATGTCCGTACTTACTATTGTGCTGGCGTTTCAATATCACATGTTTTATATTATTATTCGAACTTAGCTAATTGATGTTTATTTTTTATTTTTAACCCATGATGTCCCTGACTGAACGAGCTGAGAGATGTGAACTAGAAAACAAGCCAAATGGGAATTCTTTGTCTCTCTTGGAAATCGTCTTGTAATATTTTTTTCTAGTTTTCAAGTGTAGCTTAACAATTACGTATCAAATTTTATGTGTGATCCATTAATAAAGAAAAGTTCATGTTCAGTGTATCATTTGCTGACATTTTTTGATAAATTTATAGTGTTTTAATGGGAAAATATAGATATTATGAAATAATTCACATAAAAAAACCTACATTCTCTTTATGAATATCAATTATCATAATTAAAAGCTGAAAACAAATATGAAAGGTAATGTTGAAACTATGAATATTTATTTTCCTTTGATTGCACTGCTAGTTACATTTAAATGAAATTTCTAATATTTTCAATGCAAATAGAATCTATAAATGTCTCTTCTAAATTAACACAATAAAAACGGTTTTTAAGTTTGGTAAACAACACGATAATGCTTTGTACGCCAAACGTGTTTTCTAGATTTAATAAGTATTGTAGTGAAAAAGTTTTGAAGTTGCAAAATTACGTGGAGGCTTTATAAATATTTTTTCGGTATTTGAAACGAGTATCATTTTTCAGGTATAACTCTACAACTAATTATCACATCCAATCCTCCAACTGCGTAAATGTGTCAATTGCTAGTATTCAAAGCTTAAAAAACCTGAATTGAAGAATGACCCATGCCATCAAGAGCATATCTTAAGCTGACCAATAAAATATCCAGATTGAACGCGTAAATAAACCAAAACGACCTATGTAATATCACAATACGATTCAAAATATTGCATTTTTTTAACAGTATGTAGCATTTGTGTAAAACGAACGGCATGTTTATTTCTACGCTTTTCTGCGCTAAGTTACGCGCAAAAGAGTTCTGTTATTTTAAGGCAGTTCGCTTCGTTTCCATGAAGCGGTTGTATTTACACTTGCAACCTTTCGTGGGTTTGCGTGTGCCATCTGTTGGTAATAAAGTGAGGTAAATGTGTTCACAACATTAAGAACCAAGGCTGGATTAACAGATCAAAATGTTCAGATCAATTTAGTGAAACACGTGACATAAAGCAGCAAAAACGGCCTTATTTTGTGAGATATCAAAGCAATAATTAATTCATTGTCAACTATTCTCTCATTATTTTCTGCAGCACTATCTCCCATATTGGGTCTTAGCCTGACGTCAGCGATTGCACATTCGGTAGAGACAAAGGCTTTTGTGATACAAATATTAATTTTCACTTTCTCGTGTACATTAAAGAGAGTAAGTTATGCAATGCTAAATAATTACAATGTTAAGATATTGAAGAAAATCATTTTAGGAATCCTTCATGCCGAAAAAGTCCTTTTTGAAACAAAATTTGACCATCTTGATGTTTTCTGTTCGATCTGGCCGATCTAAAGCCTATAGGAATTCGAAACGGATTTGATATTGAAGGGGCTATTGTAAGTCCTTAAAACGTTTTGGAAATTTTATGGAAAACGTCTCTAAATATTTCCTTCGATTTTTTTTCGAATAGTGCAAAGCGGCAAATGAACTGATGAAAATGACGCAGGTTCGATTTTCATTAAAATCTCTCCAAAATTTCGAAACAATATATTGAATGTCATTCAATTTTATATTTAGCATTTCTAGGCGCAACATTGACTATGTATGCAGAAAAGATATCAATGTTTTTTTCCCATTAAGTGATTCTAAGAAGGTTATGATGCATTTCTGTTTTGTGCTACAATATCAAGCAATTTGATGAAGGTGGTTTTGCATAACATATCTGAAATATACTACTAAATATTTCGCAAAATAATTAACTTATGTAACAGTTAAAAATAACATTAAGAATGTGCTGTATGTTATCACCATAAATTGACATTGTATCAGAGAAAATGTATCTGAATAAATCGTATTTGTATTAAATGTATACAGAGATAATGCTCAAGTTTATGAGAAAACAGTGGTATCACGGTCAGCTAAGAAAAAGCAATTGTAACTTCTCTTAATATTAATATTAATATTAATATTAATGTTTTTTTACGTTTTTGGCTTTAATCTTACGACTGTTGGTCTTTAATATTTGTTTGTTTGGGTGCTTGTTTATAGTTTCAAAAATGTAACCTTTTTTAAATACAGCATTTGACTACCATTACCCCAAAGGTTGGGGATTACGGTCAGACATGCGGGCAATGAGGGTCAAGGAGTGAGTTGGTAAAAACATTATCTACTTTGGTATATTTTCGAAATTTAAACTTGAAATAAATTGGTTTATATTAGTATGAAGACCTATTTACGAGATATTACATAACAGAAACCCAAAAACAACGGGCTCTTTCTTGCTTAGTTTCGCATGTTTGCTGAAATATAGTAGCCAAAGAACAAAATGTTTTTTATTGCTCTCTCAATTTACTCAACAGCAACAAAGTGCTTCAGGATGTTCATTGGTCCCAAGGGTAGAAACCACCCTCTGTTGAGAAAACATATGGATGAGAGGAATGTAGCAACTAGCCGGGTTCAGGCAGCAACCGGCTGCCTTTATCTCCAATATTATTCCATTATTATGTTTTAAAACAATTTAAATTTTGAAACATATTTTTTTGTCATGCCAAATATTAAATAAATTACTTTAATGAACTGTACCTTTGGATAGGACAGCACGTTTACCACTGCTATTGTTTATAAAGTGCTATACAATTTATGAAATTAATTAACAAAGTAGATTTACTGAATTAAATTACTTCACTGATTAGTATACTTATAACACTAAATAGTATTCAAATACTCTAGTGTACGGCAAGCGATGTTTTCCTTATTCGTCAGTTTTACCGATTACACGGACAAATAACACAACGCCAAGCACCGTCACATGTGCCGATTTCTTTGTTGAATCAGTCGGTTTGAATTTTGCGTCTGGAGTGATAGTAAAGTGAATTTTACGCAAGATATGGTTTTTCCCAGAAAAATCTGTATTAATCATTGAATTTAAAATTCAACGTAGAATTTGGCGTATTTTTGTTTCCGAACGTTCTGTGTATGATATTCGCTGAGGAAATGACTGTTTTATTCCACGTGCCTGAAACCATCATCACAAACGCCCTTCAGTGTGCTATTGATGGATAGGAAATGACTCCCCTCGCGTAATACAGTTTCTAACCGATTTTAAACGAAAGTTCACAGTTTTATTGTGTATAAGAAACGTCCAACATTCAACTTGCAACACACTAAGTTACGTTGCAACACTTTACTCTCATGTGAAATTCGATAACAATGCATTTTAGGTTCTTAAAATCGATTTTTGTGTCCCGCTTTGTAGCTCGGATCGAAAGAAACTTTCGAATCAGGGTTGTGACATGAATATAATTTCTCTTTTGAAACACTACCGATCTACAAAGTGCGGAATGTTCGTAAGAGTCATAGTCAATTGAATTACAGAGAGTATTGCATTGAGAACATTGAAATACACAGAGTAATTACTTAATATCACAAAGAATGCTACCAGGTGAAGTAACCCCATGTTGTTGTCAGAGCATTTCTCATAATCACCTTTTGGACAGGAAAGAGAAAAAAATATATCTTTAGCGTAAAATTGTGTACTTTCATTTACCTTCACGCCATGCCATACCATGCCATGCCACGCCCTGCTTCTAGCCGCTCAGTCTTGCCCATCCGTCATCCCTCTCATGCTTTCCCTCTTTTTCCCACTCACCCGCTCTGACTTTCCCCCCACCCCGGCATGCACCTCGCCGAACCCATCCCGCCTCATCTCTCATTTCCCCACTTTGGCCCTTCTTTCCCCGCCTCGTCTCTTCTTTCCCCGCCTCGTCTCTTCTTTCCCCGCCTCGACTCTCCTATACCCGCCTCGTCTCTCCTTTCCCCGCCACATCTCTCCTATACCCACCTCGTCTCTCCTTTACCCGCCTCGTCTCTCCTTCCTTGTCTCGTCTCTCCTTCCTTGTCTCGTCTCTCCTTTCCCAGCCTCGTCTCTTCTTTCCTCGCATCATCTCGTCTCTGCCCACCTCGCCTTTTCATTCCTCGCCTTTCCCCGCCCGCCTTCAAATGATTAGTGATTAAAATGTAAACCAATGGCTAAATTAAAGATTCGGAATAAGTAACTACAGATATCGTGTGTAGCAAAAACTTTTGACACTTAATAAAATGAAGAAAATTCTGATATGTTTTACTAACGTTTGCTTCCAGGAATTACGTACTGCAAAGCAATTATCATAATTCACTTTGTGGTAGGCTCTCTGTTTTTCGTTTCATTATTTAATGAGCTAACAAATATACATTTCCTAACCACTACACATCAGTTCGCCGTACTTCTGCAAACTCATTTCAACGTAGTTTGCTACTAAAATCGATCCTTTATGTCATTCCAGTAACTCGTAATGACTTCGTTGTTACTCACTGAATTGACATACGTGAGGGTTATGAGTCTACTATTTCCATTCCCTGGTTGACCTCGGGATATTCTCAGATACGTGAAATGCTTAATGCACAATCTCGCAAATAATCGCATTGTAGAAGCTTGTTTTCTCAATCGTGTTGATCTCGGCAGATAATAATGCGCCCGATAAAAACTTTGTGAACATTATTTCTTCTCACAGATTTCGCAAGGTTAGAATTTAGTGAAACTTCGATAACTCAAACGTCGATCTCTTACGTTCCTTGATATCTCGAATGTTATTAATATTTTTTCTGATTTTTTTACATACAGTTCGTTTAATCAATTCCCGAAAAATTGAAATATCAATTCATTTTTTGGATGCTTTCTTTCAAAGTTATAGCTTAGATCGACTGTACAAAATTATACAAATAGAACACACATTACATCATCTTCATAAGCAAGTTTTATTTGCTTTTTTGCAAACTTTTCAGCTTTTTACAACTCTTTCCCCTTATTAAAAGATTATTTCTTTCAATATTCTTACCCTCTATAACTATCCTCCTAGTTTCCGTCGTTTCTAACTCTTTTCCCGCCTCGCCCTTCTTGTCTTTCACTTCTTCCCACAATTATCTTGTTCGATTTATTTTGACTTGGCACTGATTCCCTTAGATTTCTGCCTTCCCCTTTCATCTACTTTCAATGACAGCCTACTATTAAGTGATGCCGTGATGCCTCTTCACTCTCACCATCATAACTTTTCATATTTTTTATCCAATATTTCATCACTCTGCCGGTCTGATGGCCGAGATCATTAGGGCCTTAGTGCCGTAGCGGCTAGGACCAGAAGACCGCGGGATCGAGTCCCGCCTCGGGCATGAGGGTATTTGTGTATGTCTATATGTGTGTGCCGTCCTTTTATCTCTCATAATCATTATCTCATCGTCCATACCCCTAGGGCTATTACATTGGGGGATAATAATTGGGATACAGCTAAAATGCTGCCCCCCTCCCAGAAAGGTACTTGCACCTTCTGAAGCAGGATCCCCGCGTGGTCCGAGTTGGTTCATACGCGAAAAAAAATTTCATCACTCTTATCCTATTCCCAGTATTTATATTCTGATTATGATACTCCGACTATTTATATTCTACTCGTTTAATTTCTTTTGCGTTTTAGATATATGGGGATTTCTAATACTTTTATTTATTTATACTTCACGTTATAGTATCTGGAAGTTATATTCTAAAACACTTCTTGCTTTTGTAGTTTTTTGTCTCTCCCTTTTAAAACACTTTTCATATCTCATACTCTTTAAATAATATTATTTCACTTGAAGAAAATCCCCCTTCCCTCAAAAATGTTTCTTCATTTTCCCATTCTTTTCCTATCTTTTCTCATCAGTTCCTTTTTTAATCTCTTCCCAACACAACTACCATTTGCCCTTCCCCCTTTAGTACTTCTTCAAATATCTTCATCATATAATATCATATCAAATATGCTTTATCTAACGCTATATATATCCAAACAAGATAACAAATAAGCATGTTATAAAAAGAAGCCAATATTTTTTCCTGCGAACATTGTCTGTATTATTCATTGTGATGTGGAAAATGTATCTACTTATCTCTTCCATTCCCACATCTATAATAATAAAAGTGAATTCAACAAAATGTAACCGACATAGACACCGCAAGAAATAGTATCTGAATAGTTACGACATTTTTACAGGCTCTTCAGGATTTTCGCAATGTTCTTGCAAAGTTTAGTATATAACACAAGTGCGGAAAATAAATAATTAAAAAACATGTTGGTAGATGTAACAAGATCATTATTTTTCGCCTGCCGTTAGGAACACATTGTTTACTTATACTTGTATATTCCGTCAGACGCCATTAGCAGACTTGGCACCTAATAAGTTTGTTCCCAATATATTCCGCCAGAGGTCAGCAAACCTGGTACCTAATAGGGATTGGTGCAGTAGAACTGATACCTAATAGATTTGCTAGAGACCAGCAGCAATTCGTAAGATAAATATTTTCAATGAAATAACAATGATCTCTCAAATAAGATGAATAAAACTGTAATATTTAATTAATCTTTGAATCATTTACTGGGAAAATAATTATTTTAAACACCATGGTATATATATAAAATTAATTTTATTCTTCCATCTCAAGGAATTGGATATGAAGAGTACCCTGGATACGCTGGGTATATTGCTAGCTATTTACCTATCTTATTTTTTGTTTTATTTTCGTGGTTTTATTTTTGTTTTATTATTTTTAAGTTCTTTTTTAATTATTTATTATTATTATTTTTTTATTATTATTTGTTTTGTTTTTAAAGTTTTGAGACTAATAACCAATGTACACTATACGTAAATTTATGTAGTTGATGTAAGACCAGAACTAAATATAAATTGTAAGTATAGTATATAAGGTTACTTTAATAAGCACCCTCTCTCTCTCCCTCTCTCTCCCTCTCTCTTTCTCTCTCTTTCTCTCTCTCTCTCTTTCTCTCTCCCTCTCTCTTTCTCTCTCTCCCTCTCTCTTTCTCTCTCTCCCCCTCTCTCTCTTTCTCTCTCTCATAGAAGTCTGAAACCAATTATAAAACCCCTAATTGATGCAAAATTGTCCCCCCGCGCCGTAAGTGGCTGCCGTGGCGACGGCCGGGTCTTCACATCTCAGCTCCGGGGCCCCTCAACTTCTCCTTAATGGATCAGATAGCCGCGTGGCGGCGCGCGGGTCGGCGGCGTCCGCAAACATTCGCCCTGCCCTGCGCGGCGCCCTGTTGTCCTCGGGGCCGCTTTGTGCGCCGCGTGGGATTTGCATAATGGACGCACGAAGGCGCACCAATAATCCGCGGCCACTCTGCTGCCTCGGTAATAGCTCTGCCCGCGACATCACCCCCGCGCCCTGGCCCGCTCGCCCCCCCCCCCCGCCCTCGCAGAGGCGGCCCGCTTGCGGACTCCGCTTAGGGAGACTACATTAGGGTTCGTGCAGGGGCTCTGTACGGCGAAATGGAAAGTAATAATGGAAGTGAACGTGGCTTTATAAGTGCGTAAAATTACGTAATTAAACGAATTAATCTGGGTTTATGTACACGCGTGCATTTTCACTTGTCTAAACAGAGGCGATAGCCAACGTTTAAAATCAATCATCCCTGCGTTTCGTGATATTTCCCGTGTATTTCTATGAATAATTCATAGAAATAAGAAATGGAGGAAAGTGCTTTGAAACCCGGGTCCGGTTCCTAATGAGGGCCACTTGATTTACAGCCCTGAAGAGTGCTGTTGCCTATTGGAAACTTATTAAAACATTAGTTCTTCGCAAGACCGCAGCTCTGTCAGGTGGTAGTGTCTTCATCTTTACTTCTCGCCGGATATTAAAACGAAATTATTTGGATTTATATTCACGCGTGCATTTTCATGTGTGCAAACCGAGGTTTAAAATCAATCAACCCAGCGTTTTGTGATATCGCTCGTGTATTTCTATGAATAAGTCATAGAAATAAGAAAAAGAGGGAAGTACCTAATGCAAGGCCCCTTGATGTACAGCCCTGAAGAGTACTGTTGCCTAATGGACAATTACTAAAATATTAGTTCTTCGCAAGACCGCAGCCCAGTCAGGCGGTAATGTCTTCATTTTCACTTGTTGCCAGACGGTCGGCCATTAATGAGAACAGTGAAAAACGAAGTTCTTTCAAGTGCTTATTCTCAGTTGTCTGATTTTCCTACTTCAACGGGAAGTCTTCTAGCCATTACATTGTTTTGAAGGGAATAATAAAAAAAACTATTGATATAGGGCAGACGTGTCAAAGTCGCGGGCAAGGTAACAAATTTACTAGAGCTTGCGAGCACTGCATTTAGAGAAAATGGCGCGAGATGTAAAAGTAAGGGTTGTACAAATCGCTCGGGAGTAGCGGGACGTCACCGGATATCTGGCCCCTGATAGTCTTTGTGAGAAGTTAATTGATAGTTATCGTCACAAATTTAAATATATTAATACCCATTTTCTATTTAAAGCACAGTAATAATCCATTAAAATGAAGTAATACATCAGTCAGATTTTAAATACTCAACTGAAAGTAAAATTAAACATTTTGAATTAAATGTATCTGGAATTGTGATTGTAATTGAATGAATTGTAATTGTGTTTATTTAAGAGTGATAAAATAACATTAACTTTTTATATTTAGTTTAGGACATTTAACAGACAAAGATTCTTGTCCGTTCGTAAGCGAGAATTGTTAGCTTATAGAGACTTGTTAATTTATTTCACATTATTGCTAAATGCAATAAATAACTGAATGTTTTAATAACACAACACAAAACGAAAACAAGAAAAGAATTCGCCATTCAAAAATATTTTGCCTCTTGACGAAAATGTTCATACAAGGCAGAATTTACAAAGAAGGTAAACATGATAGGGTAATAATTAGTCAATAATGCACGAATAATTCAAATCTCGTATATTTGATAAATCTGGCAAACATATTTTCGTATGAAGCCAATACTCCTCCCCTCGCGCTGCTCCAGCTTGCGCGTGTACGCCATGTAATTTATATTACTTTTCTTGTAAAAATATAATTGTCATTTGGAATACAACCACGCTGGTGCCTAATCCAAGACCTTCCTAAAGCAGGCACTGTATTTTTCGTCTTGTAAAATAAAAACAATTAAGGTATTTGGTACTTCTTATTCCTTTGGAGTCAAATAAAATGCAAGAGCCTACTCTGAAGTCTATATGATCGAGAGAGCAGGAAGAAGGAAGAGGTCAAGATACATTTTCAGAATTTAATCACAGGGAAGTCGAAAAGAGAGAGTTTTAAAAAATTCTGAAGTTAAACAAAATGCAAAAGGAAGATTCCACCTCCGGCGGGGAATCGAACATGTCCTCTGGCTCTTCTGAATTGGAAGTTCTCCCAGGGATATCTTCCCTCCCAGTTGAAGAAGATGCAGAGTGCATGCAGTGTAAAACTTTCAGAGGGCTGTAGGAAAACTATGGGTGATGTGGCTAATGCGTTCATTCTGGGCTCATGCAGAATGTGCGGGGGATAGAAAAAATGGCTAATGTATGACACCCTTCAATATTTATAGACTATGTGAAAGACATAGTATGAGACAATTTATTATATATAAGATGCTAAACTTGAATTACGCTGAGTTCAATCTATTTGCAGTTTTCATTTATTTTTTCCCATTTCTTAGAAAGACG
Organism: Gryllus longicercus; assembly: GCA_038098605.1. Taxonomy (NCBI): domain Eukaryota; kingdom Metazoa; phylum Arthropoda; class Insecta; order Orthoptera; family Gryllidae; genus Gryllus; species Gryllus longicercus. The sequence continues at coordinate 1,898,953 of JAZDUA010000146.1, read as the reverse complement.
TTCAAGAGAATGGTAAATGTCTCACTTTCGTTGAAAGCGTTAATTTTTCGAAAATTGAAAGCAATTCAAATGTTTTTCGGCGTCTTTCTATAATTACATTTATGAAGACACAATTGTGTTCTTAATGAAATGTGTTAATCAAAAGCAGATCGTCAAATAAGGTCATTTACGAAAATGAGTACCTTTTGAGCGTTTGTTAGACGCCCGTTCCTTATTGTTTTCGTGCGCTTCGTGAACGTAGTTTTAGAATTGTTTTGAAGCAGTTGATTTAGATTTATTCAGTAAAAAAAAGAACAGTAAAAACGGCATGTGACGTAGTGGGGAAAAGTTGGATGCTACGTACGTTAGAACGTGTATATTATTTCATATTTCTTTGTTCGTCTCTTCTTCGAGGTTTTGTTATAAATTATAAAATTAATATTTTAGAAATTATTTAAAACCTATTTTAAATTGCGACCTGTAATTGAGTTAAATGTTAAAAGGAATGGATGATTTCGCTTTACTTAGTAAGGTGTGGTAATAAAATCTAATGCATATCAAGTAATTTTTAAGACTAAGAATATTATATTTAATTATTATATTTTTCTATTTTCATTTTTTACCATCGGTATCAACAATGCTAATAGACAAAATGTGTATCCGATACGAATTATCGGCTATATTGTTGCTTGTAATCCATTGTTGTAACGGCGTACTGATAACAAGAGGTTATAATGACTGCTGTCTCTTCTTTCGCTTTATCATAAAACTAATAACTTTGTTTACGGCTAAAATACGCATCGTGCATCGTGCGTTCATTTGTGTAGTACGTGAATATACTGACTTGAATGTCAGAAAGCTGTTTTCTTTTAAGCATTTGAATTTTTTAAAAAATATATGTATTTTCCAGGCTTCGTTTGTTTAAGAATTTTTCAAAGGGTAGTTGAAGTGTATGACAGAAATTGTCATATTATAGTATTATATAGCCATTAACAATATAGTACGTGCGTACGAGAAAGTACGTGCTGTTGAAGCACCACTAGTTCTTCAAGGCGAAAAAATTCCACTGTGTGCCACTGCCGGAACGCTTCGCAGCGCAGTTCCGTGTGGCCGCAGTAGTGCAATGCTGCCACACTTCCCTGCTTTGTAGCCATCCCTATCCTTTCGGACATCTATGGCTAATCTGAAAATAGAAAGAAAAACATAGGTCAGAAATGACAATAGCCGTTCGGCGCGCATTTGGCGTTGTTTACCGCAATTTTCATGCAAGTGTTGGCGTATCGCCTATTGTAGCATATCTCTCGGGCGCTTGTACGTAGCCGTGGGATCCGGCTCGTACAAATTTAAATTTAATATTATGTCATTATTTGACGTATTTATTTTTGAAAAGAAATTTTGAGCTAAGTTTTTAAAGTGCTTTTGTGTGCCACTGCTCCTTAATAGATTGTACTCTGTCTCTAGGGAGCTGGTCCTTTTCCTCTCACGCCTCCGCTGACCCGACGTCTCGGCTGCCAAGCTGCTGGGCCACTCTGCGCTCCGCTTTCCCGTGGTCTTGCGCTTGTCGTCCGCTCTACAGCCAGCGGACTCCTCCTACGCGGCGTCAATATTTTCACAGTATCCTCCCCGCTGTCGCTCTCCTGACCTCGTCACCCTTCCCCGGTCGTCAACCTGATTTTCCATTGTTCTGTCTGACTTTTTGGACTAGTTTCATGTATCATCTTCCGTCGAAATGAGCCCGTTGCAAAGTACTGTCTCACCTACTTGCGGCCGTACGTTCTGGGGCCACGTTAAATATTTGTTTTTCTTTCTGAATTTCCATCATAGTACTTAATGCATTTTCTGTTCTTTGTCAACCCAATTTATACTCACGTTGTCCATCTGAGTTTTGCCTGATTTTTTCCCCTTGTTTCTTCGTTTCGTCTCGCCTTCACCTTGATTGACTCTGAGCCTCGTACTACTTTCGTTTCCTCACGCTCTGGGTTATTATGTTTAATTCGCACTTACCATCTCTACTTTGCTTTTCACTTTTTACTTTACTTTCCTATTTCGCTTCATATTCTTCCTTCGTCACACCCCCTCCCTAATCTATTCTTGAGCATTCCCTTTTATTGTCTGGATGTGCGTCTTAATAGTTTGATGTGTCCGGGCGCGTGAAATGCTAATGTCATTTTTCTTGCACATATAGTGCATGTTTTTTATTACGGGAAGTCGTGATATTCCCTCCCTCCCGGATGACGTAATCCAGCGCCGACCTACTTCCCCACCGAGGTATCTACCACCAGGAGGTCGCCGCCCCAGCCGGGACAAGCTCTAAGCTCCCGATTGATATCTCGATGTATGAAGTAGAGTGGTGCAAGTAAGTGTGTGTGTAATTATGGGGTGAGGATAGCACAAGGAAGAGTAAAGAAAAATCGCGCATGCTTCATGACCTTTTAGTAAAGGTACTGCAATCGTATTCGCCTGAAGTTGATCGGAGGAAAAACGGAAAACTACCGATCAGAACAGCCATCTATTAGAATTATCCCCCAGATATCGGCTGAGTTCGACCTAGCAGTCTTGCCATTTTCAGGAATCGAACCCACGAAACTTCCGATCAGAGGCTCTGCACTGACATCAATTGATGCCCTGAGGCACATGAGCCGGTAATATGCTTGCATTCTTAGGATGCCGCGGTCGCAGTCATTGGATACTTGGCTGCCCGGTTTGAGGAGAACACCACACATTGAGCAGTATAGCTCTGAAGAAGGCCACAACTTGATGACCGAAACGTCAGCTCGACCGACTGACACGCGGCGAGATACTGGGGCAGTATAACTCTGAAGAAGGTCACAACTCGATGGCTGAAACGCCAGCTCGATCGACAGGACAGGACAGGATCTTGAGTTTGTTTTGTTGGGTACGCTTGTCTCTAATGAGACTCTTCGTCCATGTTTTATTTCTCGGTCTGGTGGTGTGCTGATTTGTTGCGACCCCTTTCCCCCGTACAGGGACGAGGATTGGGAGCCGGGGTAGGGAATTGACGGGTAGTTTTTGTTAGGGGGTTTGGGGGTGGGGGAAAGGGAGAGGAATGAATTTAGGAGGGGAATGGTATGGGATATAGGAGGTATTGGGAATATTTAGTGTTTGTCTTTGGTTCGACGTGGGTCAGTATTTATTCTGTGGTTTAAGTCGTCTTTGTCGGTTCTTTTGTTTCCACCCTTTGGCCTAGGTTATGGGAGGAGGGAGTTGCAGGATGTCGAGGGGGGGTTCCTTGTGTGACGGAGGGGATTTCTGAGGATATGGTGGTGGGGTAGGATTAGGTTTCTGAACTGATGATTGATGTGAACTTTTGTAGGGTTTGGACTGAGGAGTTGTAGAGGTGGGTAAGAATATGGGGCATTTTTTGTTGTTCTCGTATGTTATTGAAGCGGGTTAACGGAGGGAGACGGAAGATCAGACGGATTACTCTATTTTCAGTGACGGTTAGTTTTCTGTAGTTAATGATGGATGTGTTGAACCCTGTGGGATGGGCGTAAGAAAGTGTTGGGCGGATATAGATGTAAGCTTGGATTTTCTTTTGGATGAGGATGGACGGATTAGTCAGGATAGGGTAAAGGGCGTTTGTGATTCGGTTGGTTTTTATTGTGGTGTTGAGGGTGTGTTGGGACCAAAGGAGTCTGCGGGAGAGGGTAATGCCAAGATATTTGACATGGGGTTGCCAGGGGATAGGTGTTTGATTTATTGTCAGAGGGGATGGGTTTGATGGATAGGTTTTATAGGAAATGAGGATGGCTTGGGATTTGGAAGGGTTGATGTTGATGGAATTTTGGGAGGCCCAGAGGTGGAAGGAGTCGAGGGATTTCTGGACGTTTCGTAGGGAGCCGGTGAGGTTGCGGAAGGAAGCAAGGAATGCAAGATCATCGGCGTAGAGGAATTTCTCTACTCCGGGAGTGGAAGGGATGTCGTTTATATACAGGGAAAAAAGGAGTGGGGAGAGCACGGCGCCACGGCGCTCGATCGGCAGAGACGCGGTTCATCCCAGACAGCCACGTATCCGGTCTCTTCCTGCGGACTCTTCTTCCGTCCTCTGCCTCTTCCCTGTCCTGTCTCGCTCCGCCCACCGCTCCGCGGTGCGTGTCACCGGCGCCGCGCCGTCCCGCCCCGCCCTCGGTCTACCAAGGCGCCTCCGCGGGTAATTCGATTTTCGCGCCTTTCCTCCCCGGCGCGCCGCCTGATCTCATTGCGGCGCGGCGGTCGGCGCCGGGGCGGCCGCCTGGCACTGGCGAGGCACGCTTCGCACAGGCGGCCTGGAAACACTGGTTTCTGAACACTGTGGAAAGAACTTATTTGTCCAAATGGTCGGACCTAGAGAGATGGGTCAAGGCATATATTATGAATAATTGAACACTTAAAAGACACTTTTCCTATATCTCACCAATTAACCAATTTTTATGTGTGGAAATTGGCGAGCCTAACCTGCAGCTGTACCAGGCGCAGGGCGCCAGGCGCAGGGCGCGACACTAGCGCCTCCTAGAGTAGCACCCTCGAGATTTGTCCCCAGTTTTGATGGAGAGTTCGAAGGCCATGGATTGCACTTTCAGTACTCGTTGGGAACGGGCTACCCGTGTTGTCTTCCGATCTTCTAACTTTCGATTGCCTTCTTAATCTCTATTAGGAGCCGGAGATGTGTCTCAGGGTATCAACTGATGCCACTGCACTCCTGACCAGGAGGTCCTATGTTCGAGTCCCGACTGGAGCAGGATTTTCGACACTGGCTTGTCAGATGAGTCAAATACAGTCGCTGTCTGGAGGAGAATTGTAGCGCCGGCTTCTCTGATGGGTAGTTTTCTGTGGTTTCTTCGATCAACCCATCAGGTGAATGCCGGAGCAGTACCCTAACAAACGGGACACAGACCGCGCGCGATCTTTCCTACCTTTTCTTTGTCGTGTCCTCTAATCTTACACACACTAACTCGCACTACACAAGTACATATGCCGGGAGACCGGTCGGAAGCTCAGAGCTTGTTCCGGCTGGGACGGTGCTCCGCTGGAGGGAGATACTGGGTTGGGGAAACCCTGATTGCGGACAGTAGGTCGGCCCCGGATGTCGCCATTCAGTGACGGAAAGATCACAGCCACTGCCCGAGGGAAACATGCACTAAACTTACGGGACTAATGACCCTGTTAGTTGATGTACCCGGAAACACTAAATCAATCCAAATAATCCACCTCCCGAGCAAAAACATACACTACACTTACGGAGTTAATGACCCTGTTAGTTGACGTGCCCGGATAAATCAATCAATCCAAATGGTCGGCGGTTTAGGGCAAGGGTTTGTATATTGAGGAGTGTGGGATGGATAAATCAATGACCTTTTCGATACAAGAAATTGTTCATAAAATGACAAGTTTTGGTGCAGAGCATGACGTATTTGGCGTTTACGGCACGAATAATTGTGTTATAAATTCAGACAATTGCAGGGAGAGAATCGTGCGGAGGTAGGGGTAAAATCAACAGTCGATCACCGTTTTTTGGCACGCTCAAAGTTGATGAAAATTAATTAGATTTGTGTCGCTTTTACTATAGTCACAAAACACAACTGAAATTTACAAAGTATTTTTCAAACTAACTTTTATTTTAAATACTTAATGGCTACTTCTATTTCCTTCCTTTCCTCCTACCAATTAACGGTAAAATGAATTGTTTTCAAAATGTCCCCAAATTATGTATTTTCAACCAAATTTAAAATAAATGTATCTTTTAAAAATGGTTTCAAACCTATCTATTGCAAAAAAATTAATTTCAACACACTAGGCTAACGCATACCTACAATTACTAAAATTTAGGAACAAACCTGGGAGGTCTTTTAGCTGTGTTCCGATGTGCTGGTTACTAGACCCTGAGCTGGTTTCATATTTGAGGTCACGGTCATTTTCTCTACTTCATGCAGTTACTTTCACTCGTAGTGAGTTTGAATCTCTTTCCATTCATTATTTCTCGTGTGTGTGTGTGTGTGGTCTTAAGTATAATTTTGATATTTTTTAAACAAAACAAAGAAGAATGAATTTTAGATCTCTAAAGAAATTGTGCACTAAATGAATGGCATTATTTACAAAGAAGAATATTAAAAAACATTAATACCTTAAGCCAACAATAGATAAAAATTATCTTTATTTATTAAAAAATGTATTCGTTTTAAACTAATGATACAAAATTGCAAACGTTTTACCGTTTGTATTTCATGGCAATATCCTTTGACATACTTGGCCTCAACGTAAAACGTATTCGTAAAACGTACAAGTACACGGTAAAACAAAAACGTTTTCATAAAAGATTTTTCTCTTATCCGGCGTTCTTCATATATTTATACTAATTTAAGTAAATCTCTTCTCACAACGCATTTGCTATTTTTTAATGGATGACGGAAATATGGTTTCTATTTTCTCAAGTTAAAGGAAAAAGTTAAACGAATTAAAAAGAACTCCTCGCCATGAAACGGGCTATTACTTATTGTTACTTCGTCGCTTCGAAAGTCGTATGTAGCCATCCTTTAGTTTTTATGAAACTGATACAAAGAAGTATTTTTTTTAATAAAGAAGTTACAACTTATTTAGTATGGTCCTGTCTACGCTAATTATAATTCTCTAATTAATGTTCTCAGTAATTAAGAATATAAGGTGGTATGGTAAACTAATGTAGTTGGCGTTCTAAACATATGTTGATGTAAATGCCCGCTTTTGAGTTGGGTTCTGAATGTGTTAACAAGGATTAACTCAAAATCTGACAGTCTTTTAATTACCATGAATTATAACGAGGTTTCGACTTCATAATTCATCAGAAGTAATAGTTATAAGCAGATACTTTTTCAATGCAAAGAAAAATTAGCACGAGTTCGTTTACTACTATACAAGTATTTTCACGCAAAGCTAATTAATGCATTTTGTGTACATATTTATTTACCTTAGTTTTATGAGACAATATTTTAACAAATGTGATTTTATACTTTTGTCAATAATATTATTATGACGAGGGTGTGAACTGCACCAGGTCACCTTTCCAACAATGCAAAATTATATTGAAAGGAAAACACTGCACTCGACATTCTGAATCACAATGGAAGAATCTGGACAGTATATCACAGTACCACAGTTTCTTACACCTTCGAGTTCGACCCACTTTAGAAACTCTTTTTCTTACATGTATTGTTAAAAAAAACTGGTCTTTTAAAATGTATTATATCACTACGCTGACCTTTAAGAAGCATTAGAGAACGTCAATTCTCGAACGTACCCTATTACTCTCGTCTGCAGTGTAATAGGCTTAGTGACGTTCCTTTTAACACTCGATTGCACCGATGGAAGATAAGCCACCGCTCTAAAGTCAGGCGAAGTGGCCTACGACCTCGTGCGTGTTGGGAGTGTCGGCACCCGCAACAAACATTTGCCGACGCCGACGCGCGGCGTGGGCGACTGCGACGGTGTTGATCGGCACGGCCACGTTGCCCAAAAGAGGAAATCTATCTCGGACACTTCATGGAAGATCTCCGATGCCCAGCATTACAAAGATTCCACGTAGAACCGTTAACCCAACCACTATTTTTTTTATCCATCCACTTCTTCTAAAACATTCCGAATGTATTGAAATTAACCTCTCTAAGACTTTGCATACACAAAGAACAAATTCCTGTTTCACTTTTTCCAAAACAAATTCTCAGATCTCGATCTAAAGTAGAGTGATCGTCTAAAGATACCTCTACCAGTCTAGTAGTAAGATATGTGTAAGTTAAATTTAAGTGGATTAAATAATCATAACAAAAGTAGGGTGTGTGATATTCATTGACCTTTGTATTGTACAATCCAAAAGTAAATACATAAAAAAGAAGAAAGCTACTGACGTATCTAGATAGCAACTTCCAAAAATAAATAAATTTCATTAATTAAATACTCAAGTAAATAGAATAATAATGTCTCTCACGTTACCAGATGAGCGAAAATACCCTATCTCCAAATTTAAGTCTAAAATGACAATAGCCCTGATGAAGTAAGATACTACACTGTAGAATCTCCCCTCAACAACAACGTAAACAAACAAACCGGTAAAAACCCAGAGGCAAACAAAAGAAAACTGTGGAGCACGCCTCTAAATTTACGGAGCCCACGAATTGTGCTGAAAATCTGTTTCTCAGCAGAACGTGCATGTTGTTGGTTCTCGACCGTTTTTAACGCGCGAGGAATGACGTCGCCCGCTGCAAAACCGCCCGTGCGGAGCGCCGTTGCCCCCCAGTGTCTGCTTCCGCCGCAAATATTTGCAAGGTGCAGCGGCACCGCGTTGCGTCACACAGCGCGTTCGTCCTCTACCGCTGGATCCGGTCGCTCCCTCCTCCGCGTGGCCCATTTTCGCCCGCCGGAGACACGCTGCCACTCCTCGCCACGCAACGCCACGTCCCGCCGCGGCCCGCCGCACCCCGCCCCACCCCACCCCACGCCACCCCCCATTCCACCCCGCCCCGCCCCGCCCCGCCCTGCCCCGCCAGCCGCGCCACGCCACGTCACGTCACGTCACGTCACGTCACGCTACGCCACGCCACGCCACGCCACGCAGAGACACGCCGCGCCACGCCACGCCACGCCACGCAGAGACACGCCGCGCCACGCCGCGCCGCGCCGCGCCGCGCCCGGCCCCGCCCGGCCCCGCCCCGCCCCGCCCCGCCCGGCCCCGCCCCGCCCCGCCCGGCCCCGCCCCGCCCCGCCCGGCCCCGCCCCGCCCGGCCCCGCCCGGCCCCGCCCGGCCCCGCCCGGCCCCGCCCGGCCCCGCCCGGCCCCGCCCGGCCCCGCCCCGCCACGCCACGCCACGCTCCGCCACGCCACGCCACGCCACACCGCGCCGCCCGTCCCCGCCCCGCCACGCCCCGCTCCGCCCCACTAGCCCCGACACGCCACGTCGCGCCGCCCCACGCCGCCCCACGCCACGCCGCGCCATACCGCGCCACACCGGCACGCGGCCTCGCACTGCGTCGCCGTGCAATTAAGTGGCTGCCCATTGTGTCCGCTGACAGGCCACCGCCACCGCCGCCGCCGCCATCGCATGCATAATTGGCTGCGGCGAGACGAGGCGGCGACGGCGATGGTGATGGCTGACGTGGTTGGACTTTGCGGTTGATGACTCGGTAGTCGTTGCCATGGGAGTGGCGGTAGGTATTTTTTAACACGCCGTGCGCGAAACGCGCTTTCTCGTGCTTGCTTTCCGTGTGCGAAACAGCTAATTTGTTCACAGTCTGCAAAACGTCGCGAAGCGTGTGCAAAACACTGTAAACATTCACAATTGTCTTTGGTCGTGGTGATGTGTTTGTTTATTATTTACAAACAATAGTGTTACGACACTGCAATCCAATTACTTTTATACAAGTTATTTGATATTTAATTTATATTCCTTTACTTGACGCATTGCGTTTCGCTCACGGCGTGGTAAAAGATAGTCGTCTCTTTGTCGTCCCTGCTATGCTCGGACGACAAATTGGACTCGTGCGTGAATCACCTGTCTTACGCCCTTGTTACATAAAATACTATTACGTAATATTGTATAGGACTGTTGTACTGGATTGTTACATCGACTTCAAGCGACCAACGGGAGAACCTTGTAACTGACTGTTTTTGTTGAGGATTTAAGTCTGCCGTCCGTAAACAACAAACGAACAAATCAGATGTAGCTAAAGATAGCGTGTGAGTACAGATACAGAAGGGACCACTTTGACAGCTACTCCTTGTCCATTGTTGGCAACATAACTGCATATTATGACCGTGCACTCATTTTGCCAGTGCGATCGTGTACAGTTAACTCATTTGCAAATAGCGTCATCACTATCGCTTGCAACGTCATCGCCCTGCATTGAGATTCATTTGTTCCCGACCTGTGAACGTGGACCGTTGTGAGGGTATTTCCTCTATACTTGTATTGAAATATAAGGAAATATTTTTCTTATTTATATGATTTATCCTTATAAAATGTCAGTATTACGCAGTAATGGCCGATATCATAAATAACGGGCTTGGTAGGCTCGGCTATCAACTCGGTTTTTACACTTCAATTGAGTCCGTTATTTGCTGAAAATCCACCAAATGACGTTAATAACGAGAATATTGTATGGCTTCATGAAGAGACCAGTAGATGTTATTCCGCATATCCACCGAGGGGTTCCCTGGTTCATAGTTGTGTTTAGCCTGGGAGCTTTCTCACACCATAAATATTATGGTGAGAGTTGTTATCGCGCTCCCTGACGGCAAATATTGTATCCAAAATCTAGCGGCAACGGAGGCAGCTTGTAGGGTACCAAATAAAAATCCCAGCAATCTCAGTACATTTCGGGGGTAGTGAATTAAGTGTCCGTTTATTAGAAAGAAATCATGCTTTTTAAACAACAAGACGAATGGAAATGAAATAGGAGAGGGGTGACAGGCGAATTAATATTAATGCATGGTGATGTTGGTGATGCCGATGGAGATGAGCACTTGCAAAGCGGTTGAAAGCAGTTGCAACTGGAGAAACCCGCCGCAAACCCGTTATTTCCATTACAAACAACAAAAGGTGCGACCAGAATATCAACACTAGTTCTCAGAGGTGGAAGGAGGGCTGTGGTGTGATGAGCGGTTTGGTGTTGGTGTTGCTGGCAATAGCAAGGCCGACGTAGGCGCTGTAAGGTCCCGCAGAGATGTTTGCCATGAGAATACCGACGGAAGAGGCGTATCTTCAACGCATCGAACGACGCTGGTCTGGCGTGGTTCGAAAAACGCAACCTAACGAATGTAGACCGGTTCCCAAAGCCACAGCACGCGGACGCGGATTTGGTTTATGCGATATGAGACCAATGAATATCTGACTGGTTTGGCAAAGACCAGATGTCGGAGAGTAGTTAAAGAACAGTCTCATGCTTTCCACAGCTCTTTTGAACTGGCAGAAGAACTACTCCGCATTCTAGAATTTTCTGAAATCACATTTCTTTAACATTTCGGTGGGTAAAAGATCTGAGCACATACAGTGTCTCGCGTAGGTTTTCGACCAGACTTCGTGTATGCAGAGAAGTGCTTGTACACATTCACATAATTATAGCGGAACACTAATGTTTTGAATTTTATCACATCCGTGTATGTAGAATACAATATTGTAAAACTACTATGTTTCAACATTTAGCACATTTAACTTGACATCAGTGCAAAACAACGATCTTGCAAAAGTCTTCGATCAGTCGACTAAAAACCAATGAAAATATTTGACCCACACCATTTCCAAACAAAAACTGCACAATTTTCTGCTTGAGACTAATGATTGGAAGGTAGCAATCCCTGTCATACTCAGATGTCAGTTCGAAAATGACTGAAAAAATAATTATATTTTAAGAACAACAAAATAAATTCCTTGATGCATTTTTTATTACCAAGATATTATTTCAAAACTATGTTTTTCTGAAATATTTATAGACCAAAATGGGAATGTTTTAAAACGACTATAACTGTAGATGTAGCACTTTTGGCTATTAAAAAGTCACGAAACTAGTGAATTTTGAAGTTTTTTGTTCTAATGAAAACACGTTGTACTGGAAATTCTCGTATTTACAAGATAAACGTCATTATGTACGAAATATCACAATATTAAACAAAAAGGCGCCAAGACAAATATTTTCCACTTTTTAAATCGTGCAAAGAAGAAAATTAACGAAGAATTTGTCTTAATTTATTTCTATTCTGATGAATAAATAGGAAAAATATTTTTTAATTGAAAGTAAATTGAGATTTTTATACTGTATTTACACGAACGAAAGAACGACTGAACGAACGAACGTATAGAAGAGATGGATGAGAAATATGTATCTTGACAATTCGCCATATATTATGACAAGAACATTTTGAACATTTTGAAAGAGTGTTATTTTAGGACAGATACGAAGAGAAATCGGCTATTGGCTAAAAAAGGGGATCAAATTTGACACACCTTCGCAATTTTTTATGCTTCAATTTTTATCCGAAAACATGAAATAAATACTTTTTAATTAAATGCAACTGCACCGTTATTCATTCGTGCCGAGAAATTAAAGATATATAATTAATAAATGCCAATATTTTATTACCTAATTAGGTTTGACGGGCATTCATTTCAGGGGAATTGGCAGAATATCGCGCCGTGTAATTGAAACGCCGCCGCGCTGTAAATCCAGAACCGTTGTGCGTCTCCACTTGAACGAGGTGGGCGAAGGGGGGAGGCGTGGCGAGGGGACGCTGCGCGTAGCGCGTGGGCTTGACGCGGGACGAGGCGCGGCAGAGCGCAGTAGGGCGCGACAGGGCGGGGAAGGGCGGGGCGTGGCGACAAGGGGCGGGGGATGAGGGGCGGGAGGAGGGCAGGGCGAGGTGAGGCGAGGCGGGGCAAGGAGAAGCGGGGCGTGGCGGGGCGTGATGGGCGTGGCGGGGCGTGATGGGCGTGATGGGCGTGGCGGGGCGTGATGGGCGTGATGGGCGTGGCGGGGCGTGATGGGCATGGCGGGGCGTGATGGGCGTGGCGGGGCGTGATGGGCATGGCGGGGCGTGATGGGCGTGGCGGGGCGTGATGGGCGTGGCGGGGCGTGATGGGCGTGGCGGGGCGTGATGGGCGTGGCGGGGCGTGAAGGGCGTGGTGGGGCGTGATGGGCGTGATGGGCGTGGCGGGGCGTGATGGGCGTGGCGGGGCGTGAAGGGCGTGGTGGGGCGTGATGGGCGTGGCGGGGCGTGATGGGCATGGCGAGGCGTGATGGGCGTGGCGGGGCGTGATGGGCGTGGCGGGGCGTGATGGGCATGGCGGGGCGTGATGGGCGTGGCGGGGCGTGATGGGCGTGGCGGGGCGTGATGGGCGTGGCGGGGCGTGATGGGCGTGGCGGGGCGTGATGGGCGTGGCGGGGCGTGATGGGCGTGGCGGGGCGTAATGGGCGTGGCGGGGCGTAATGGGCGTGGCGGGGCGTAATGGGCGTGGCGGGGCGTAATGGGCGTGGCGGGGCGTGATGGGCGTGGCGGGGCGTGATGGGCATGGCGAGGCGTGATGGGCGTGGCGGGGCGTGATGGGCGTGATGGGCGTGGCGGGGCGTGATGGGCATGGCGGGGCGTGATGGGCGTGGCGGGGCGTGATGGGCGTGGCGGGGCGTGATGGGCGTGGCGGGGCGTGATGGGCGTGGTGGGGCGTGATGGGCGTGGCGGGGCGTGATGGGCGTGGCGGGGCGTAATGGGCGTGGCGGGGCGTAATGGGCGTGGCGTGGCGAGGCGTGGCGGGACGAGGCGTGGCGTGGCGAGGCGAGGCATGGCGTGGCGGGGCGTGGCGTGACGGGGCGAGGCGTGGCGGGGCGTGGGGGACGGGGCGAGGCGTGGCGTGGCGTGCCGAACCGAGGCGGGTCGTGGCGAGGCGTGGTGGGGCGTGGTGTGGCGTGGCGTGGCGTGGCGGGTCGTGGCGGGTCGTGGCGGGGCGTGGCGTGGCTTGGCGGGGCGTGTCGGGGAGTGGCGGGGCGTGTCGGGGAGTGGCGGGGCGTGTCGGGTCGTGGCGGGGCGGAGCGTGGCGAGGTGGGGAGGGGCGGAGTGGGACAGTGTGGGTGGTGCAGGGCGGGGTGGTGCAGGAGGGGCGGGGGAGAGGAGAGGGGCGGGGCGGGCCAGGCCGGATTGAGGCGAGACGGCGCGGGGCGGATCATGGTGTGTTGGAGCGTGGCTGGGGAGGCGCAACGGAGCGGGGCGGGCTGTGCGGGGCGGGCAGTGCGGGGCAGGCAGTGCGGGGCGGGCAGTGCGGGGCGGGCAGTGCGGGGCGGGCAGTGCCGGGTGGGCAGTGCGGGGCGCGGAGGAGCGGGGCGTGGAGGGGAGGGGATAGGCGGGCGGCGGTGGTGGCAAAGCGGGGCGGGCGGGGAGAGGCGGGGCGTGACGGGGAGGAGCTGGGAGGAGCGGGGCGGGGCGGGGAGGTGCGGAACGGTGCGGGGCGAGGCGTGGGGCACGTGGGGCGTGGCCGCCAGTGAAAGGGCGAGCGTCATTCGGCGCGCGGTGAAGCGCTTTCTGCGTCGGCACGCGCTCCGCGCCGCAGTTGCCTTGAGGGGATGTTGAAGGGGCAGGCGAAGCGAGGGGAAAGGGGCGGGGCAGCGGAGCGGGCTCCGGGGACGTGGGCGGGCAAAGAAGATTTGCCGGGCGACGGCAAGATAATGCCGAGAGAAAAGGAGGAGAAGGGCGGGGTCGGAGAATGCGCATAGAGGGATGGGCTGAACGATTCAGATGAGACCTGGGAAGAAATGTGCGTAACAAAATGAGTGAGACAGAGAGAGTGGGCAGCAAGGGATGACAGAAAGGTTGAGAGACATGAGAGTTTGTTGGGATGGGTGAAAAAAGAAAAAAAGTGGGGAGGTGGAGGAGAAAGAGAAGCAGAAAAAAAGGGAGAATGCAAAAGAAATTAGTGTAAATGCAAGCCTGAGAATAATAAATATATTCGAATAGAATTGATAAAAATGTGTTTGTTTGTTTGTTTGTTTGTTTGTGTGTGTTTGTGCCTGAGCTTGTGTGTGTGTCTGTGTGTGTGTGTGTGTGTGAGAGAGAGAGAGAGAGAGAGAGAGAGAGAGAGAGAGAGAGAGAGAAAGAGAGAGAGATAGAGATAGAAATAGAAATATAGAGATATAGATAGATAGTGAGATAGAAAGAGATAGGCAGAGATATAGATTGAGAGATAAACAGAGAGACAGAGAAAGATAAACAGAGAGATAGACAGAGAGCGATAAAGATAAATAGAGAAGACAGGGGACGAGGTGGAGGAGAAACGTGAGCTAAATGTACATTTGTTCCTATTAATCCCAACCTTGGTAAACAGCGTGTGTTTAAGACACGAATAATTGGTCACATATTGAACATGCAGCCAAGGAGGGGCTCACTCAACAGGGCGGGTGATACACTGGATCCAACGCTGCTCCGAAGCATGAGCTCCTATTATTCTCCCTGCTTCACTTGACCTGCAGCAATAGAACGTGCCGGAATCAATGAGGCTTCGCACAAGGGTGAAGGACGACTTATTGCAAAACCAGGTAAAGGGATAATTGACGAAGGCGCGAAGCTAGGGAGACGTGAACCAGTGTCGGTTTGATGATGCGAGATGAAGCAACATTCATACTCTGGAGACACAGTAAATAAGGCAACAGAAGACTTCAAAGAATCAGGAGGAGGAAGCCATTAAGAGATGAGTTTTCCTCCGTGATAAATGATCTCCTATAATGGATAAGAGTTTCGGAGAGGTGCGTGTTCGTGAACCATTACACCGCACGAGATATTGTAAATAAATTGCGAAAATCGAAATGAATCACCTTTTTACCTAAAACAAAAAAATGTGCGAGTTCTTCAGTCATTGTATCAAACCATATCAAATATATTTTATTTGTAAAAATATTTGTTTTTAATGCGATAACTGCTAAGCAATATAATTCTTAGATGTAATCAAACACATTTCTCCCACATCATAAGATATAACAAAAAAATGTATAAACAAATTAAAATTAAATGTTAGAACTATGTGAAAAATGAAGCTTTAAGATAAACATATATAAAAAATTGTCGATGGTGCTTGAAATTAACTCGCTTGATTTTAACATGCAAGCATTTCAAAAAGCCTTTGTAAGATTTCTGTTAATAATAAATAGTATAAAAGGTTATGAAATAAAGGTCAAAATCAAAATTACTATTTTGTTGTATTATACCAATATTTCAGAAAAATTATATATTAATTTATGTGTGTTATTGTTTGATATGTTTCTCTCACTCACCCCAAACAAATAAGCGCCGTGGAATTGAAAAACTATTGTTCTCAATACCACAATGCGACTGTCACTAGAAATCGCAGCAATTTGAAGAGCTAGGGCGTATTAAACTAGTGATGCTACAGAATGGCACATTCTTTCTTCTATTAGTTTTATAGCTTGTTTGGTCTGGACTAAATAATCAGATTAGCTCATACACTTCATGCTGCCAAATATCGCCACCAAAGGTACATTTTAATTTT
This sequence comes from Gryllus longicercus, assembly GCA_038098605.1. NCBI lineage: Eukaryota > Metazoa > Arthropoda > Insecta > Orthoptera > Gryllidae > Gryllus > Gryllus longicercus. Next base: position 1,882,971 of record JAZDUA010000146.1, on the reverse strand, counting down.
TTTTCAATTCTTCGGTTAACTAATAGCAGAATCGAAATATTTCTTTAAGAATATTAAAGAAGAGTAAAACTTCGCCCTAGATTGCAATTTTCATTAAGAAGTTTGGAGCCGTTTTTAAAAAAATGGCTTTAAGCGTTACTGAAAATGCTAAATTTGAACCTTTTTTTCGCAGAAAATATTTGAATTTTCTAAAAACTTCATTTGAATTATCATTCAAAGCACTTTTACTCACAAATTGTGGAATTTTTACAAATTACTGGAAATGTTCATATTAACGGCATTAGAGTTTTAAAAAAATTACATTTGTGTAATTTTTGAAGAATAAAAAACAACAACAAAAAACACCGAAAAGTTCATTAGTGCAAAAATGCATTTAGCAAAAAGTTCCATATTAAACAACGCAATTAGCACTAATCACTAGAAAGGTTAAAAAAATTGGAGCCATTTTTGTGAAAATGGCGTTTGTGCGTTTCTGAAAATGCATTATTTTGAGCTCATTTTCACAGAAAACTGTTAGGTTTTTGAGAAACTTAAATAACTTTTTTTAGAGCACATGTAATCATAAATACAGTAATGTTAAGAAACCATAGCTCATATAAATATTATGACGTGAGAGGCTAGTAAAAAATTTACATTTTTGTATTTTTTGAAAAAACAAAAGAATAGAGCAATATGTCATTTATGTCATATCATAGAGTATATATCATATCCCTACCAAAAGTTCAAAGAAACAATTTGGAGCCGTTTCCAAGAAAATCTTGTCAAGCGTTGGCCGCAGACTGACGGACAACCGTTTTGGCTTCAATCGATTTTTGGTGATCAAAGACCCACAAAACATGGATTCTGACTACACAACGGGTTAGAGGAAATATTGTACCATTTATATGAACAGGATTTATCCAATTTTCCTTACCAGTCCTCTGCAACAAAAGTTTTTCTAACCGATCCGGTGGCCGAGATCGCTAAGACAGTAGTGCCGTAACGATCTCTGACCGAAGGATCTGATATTCGAGTCCCGCCTCGGGCATGGTTGTATTTGTGTTCGTCCTTTCACCCCCTATCATCATATCGTGTCATCCTCATAGTTACCATACCGTTACACGCAATAGTGGTCGCTAATGACCTAGTAGTTGATGCGACCTTAAATAACAAACAAAAAGGTTTTTCTAGCGATAATTCGCCGTTTTTCGACGCACGAATACAATACTTTCTCTTCGTACGAAGGGTCCGATTTCACACGAGACATTCGACCTGCATTATCCTGCTCTGGCATTTAACTCGTGGCCAACTGCAGCGTTAACGGCGAGTGGATACAGCAGCGCGAGTTGCGTCAGGGGCGATCGCCGCGACGCGCAGCGACGCGCGCCCGGTCCATAAAGAGCGGCCGACGTTTACTGGATCTAATAACGGAGCCCTCTCGGGAGGCACAGCTGCTCGGCGCGCGCCAGATAAATCTATTAACCCGCGACCTTTCATTGCCTTTCCCTGCCGCACCGCGCGCCCGACAATGGCGCTCTTCTTTCTTTTTTCTCTCTTTTTTCCTTCTTTTTCCCTACTTTTTCCTTCCTTTGTCCTTCTTTTTTCCTTCCTTTTTCCTTCCCTTTTTCTTCTTTTTCTTTCTTTTTTCCTTCTTTTCCCCTTCTTCTTTTTCTTTCTTTTTTCTTTCTTTTTTCTTTATTTTTCCCTTTTTTCCTTCTTTTTTCCTTCTTTTTGCTTTCTTTCTTACCTTACCTTTTCCTTCTTCTTTTTCTTTCTTTTTTCTTTCTTTTTTCTTTAATTTTTCCTATTTTCTCTTTCTTTTCTACTTTCTACACCACGCCATTATCTTTCACGTCATGCGGGGTTGAGATGCGTACGTTAATTACTGAACGATCACATTCTTTGCACGTTCTTTACGCTGTAAATTATCTTCATGTGTGTGGAAGTTTAAGAAGTGTCGCTCATTTATTTGAATTGCATGCAGTGTTCTGAAGGACGACGAAACTCGATTTTTCTCTTGAAAAGCTTTGCATTAAATCCGCTCGTTTCTGATCAAAATGTTTACATTTCCAAAGACAATATTTCTTTCTGGGAGGAGAATTTCCTGTATTTTGTTTTGTTTTAGCACAATTTTTATTCCTCTTTTTGCTGGTAATTTTTGCGGATGTAAGCGGAATTTCTACCACAAAGTGCGCGTGCGCAGTATGTTATTAAAAAAACACAAGAGTAATTCGTTTTTGTAATGCACACAATGAACGCTGCACTTTCGCGGCAGGCAAACGAATTATGCAGTCCAAACTACCACACAAGCAGATAACAAATTCCACTGGTACTTTATGAATGAAATACCAACTACGGTATTATGTCTGACTCAATTTCACCTCCGACAGTCACTTTCAATGCTGCGGCCGTGCATTAGGAGTCCGCTACACGGTGACGTGTAGGCGGGTTCGGTTAGTCACTGAGCAAAAGAAGGAAAATGCTCCTGAACTTTAGAAACGGGACCCATAACAATTTTCAGTCTTGACGTAGAAACACTTGTGCGAAATGTCGAGGTTGAGGTCGACTCATTTTACTCTCGATCTTTTCATCTCGATCGCCCATTGGTCGCGGACGAGCGCCTCCAACGAGCGGAAGGAACTGGTCACGGCTCCAGCGCCGAGTCACAGTTTGCGCCACCCTCTTAAATAAAATCAAAAAATGAAAACGATAAAAGAAATAAAAATGAAGTGTCCGGAGCTGAGGTTTTCTTATTTCCAAACAAAATTTACAATCTGCTTTATACAAAAGTTATCACTAAATAAGATGTAAAAATTATTATGACAGTTGCTGATCCGGGTAGCCGAGATCGCTAAGGCAGTAGTGCCGAGGCGATCTCGGACCGAAGGATCGTGGGTTCGATTTCCGCCTCGGGCATGGTTGGGTGTGTTCCGTGGTTGTGTGTGTTGTCTATGAGCAATGTGCCCGTGTGTTCGATGTGGTTGGCGTCAGGAAGAGCATTGGGCCGTAAAACCATCGCCTAATCAAGATAAAAACGGAGTGTGCAGAAAATCAATGAAAACTGGGCCCAACTCCATTAGCACTGAAAGGAAGGCTAGGATGAAAAAGTAAATAGTGTGGCAGTTGAGTTAATGGTGATAGTTTCACAGGGGTACATTACTCCGTCTTCCTGCATCTACAACAAGAATTACAAGTTAGTGGTTTTGGTTATTGTAAATTGGAGTTGAGAATTGCGTGTGTTTGGGATACTAATTTGAGAATCTGAGATTGAGTTGTAAGCATATCATTCTGATAAATGGGTGGTCTTCTTTGGTATTGTCTAGTAGGTAAAGTCTATGGCATTTTAGTGGTTTTCCAGATGTTGAAAATAGTTCCTGCTTTTTTTTAATTCTTTGCAAGCTTACAGGTATATTTAGGTCTCTGTGTAGTGTTGTGTTTGAGATAAACCACGGTGCTGTTTCGATCATTCTTAATGGCTTTGGAATATCTTTTATTAATTGGAGATTTGTATTGCTTGTTGAGGACTACTGTGTCACTTATTCGGGTCGAAGTTTTGTTAAGCAAATTCTCTTTTACTAGAATTTACTCATATTGCTTAAGAGAAATGCATTGAATTATGAAATTAATTGAATTCGAATCGGTATTCATAAACCTTACCTTTCATTATTACATAAGCAATAATCGTGCATAAGCAGATAACCACAAACCTCGTGGTTCAAACTAAGTTAAATATTAATTCAGTCTTAACGTGGGCCTGAGTATATGGGCATGTCTGAGGCATAACATGGGCATGACCGAGTATTTATGAACAATATATTCCATGAGAGTAGGGCTACATAGTACATGAACTATGTATTCAATACCCGCAGTAGTATATAGTGTGTCCGTCATAATATTGAAATGGCAATTAGAAATTTAAAAAAAAATCCTCAATATTCTTTAACTGATTTGTGAATAATAAATGGTATTGGGTCATATGTAAGCCCCTCTTATGTCCCATTTGAGGAGACTTAATAAAAAATAGTTAAATACACGGTCTCTTTTGATTAGACGCAGAATTTTCAGGACCGTGGGCATAGGTTGGGGGAAATAAATAATTAATAAATTACGTATCACAAGTATTTGAAACGGAACGGACATCCAACTCCAACATAACGTAACGAAAGTTACTCCAAGGAGGAATCAATTTGACAGGTCAGAAAACTATTGAAAGTCATGTTGGTCGACAGCGTTGCAGGAGGTAGTGTCGAAGCCATTCGTAAGTGAGCCATCTAAAAACAAACGCATTGCGAATTGAACCCATGGATATTACCAACAGTTAAGTGGCCGGCAGTAGCGAAGCTGCAGCTGTCAAAACGGTCGCTTCTGAGAGTAATCTCCCTATACGTGGAGAGGGAGATTACTCTCATTACGTACGTACTCTCCACGTGTTAAGAGGAGAGGGTAATATGAAATGGGTTAAATGATCCATTGTCACTTTTGGATAAATAAACAGTTCCTTGATTTTTCCAAATATATTTACATTTTTCTTCTAGGACGCCAGGAAGTTCTTTTAAATCGAATTTAAATGTCCACTCGTGAGCCACGCCCCCGTTTTTGACACTGCATTGCAAGTATTGCCATTTTTTTCATAATTTTGAACGCACGTTGGATTGTTAATGAGTTATTGAAACATACTCTGGTTCATACGATGGTAAAATTGGTATTTTCCGCTGAAGATGATCCAGAATATGCAGCAGGTATGTTCTAGTAGAGCAGTGGAAGTTCAGACGTTTTTGAAATGGTGTTTGCCGAAATGTCCTTATTTTTATTTAATGTACCTTTTTCAGAAACTATTATTAGCAATTTTTAAAATTTACAACATACATTATTTTATATTATTGGTAAATTGATATTGTATATAAACATTCTTCAATAATAAAAAAATAAAAAAATATAAAGTTATCCAAAAATGCTAAAAAATAGGGCAAAAGTTTTAATTTAAAAAGTACTAATTATTTTTAATCATCTCAAAAAATGTTAAATAATTACAAAAGTTGTATCTTTAAATGTGTGAAGTATCAAAAGTGTCTAATTAACCATTTTCTAGAAAAGATACATTATCGAACAGGGTATACATGATACCCTCTCCCCTTAAGCCATTGACTGCAGGGCCGGTCGCCCAGCCGTCGGGCCTGGTCCGCCGAGAAGAATGTCTAAGGTCACCGCGGGGGGTCGAACGAAGGACTCGGAGGGTCGCGATCGCGGCGGCGATAGCGTGTCTAAGGCGGTGGCCGTTCGTGACTCACCCTTTCGCGGCGAGGGACTTCCTGGCGGCCGCTTTGCGCAAACGCGATTGGAAAAACCGCTACCCTCGGCACGCTACTTCCCAGAACGGGTGAATGGGGCTGCAGCAACTCGATGACTCGCTTCTCCGCGTATGGCAATTGCTCCAATTTTAAACTGCCTATCTACTATAGTAATTAGGGGGTGGATTTTAATGAAATGTCATCTTTTTTTCCTTTTCACTTTAGAATAATGCCGTTTAGTATAGAAATTCATTTTATGTTATGACAAAACGAAATGACCCATTTTTTAATGTGTATTTTTTTTTGTTGCTGATTTGATCCATTTTAATGGGACTTGCTTCAAGCAATATTAACGAGGTGCATCAAATGTTCACCACAGAATTCCTAAGTAGCCTATTCGATTTCTTCGCTCGTGTATTGTATATCAGCCGTTGTGAGTACTATGTAATCTAAGGTTCCTGTGACGCCTATCGACACAATTGTCATTTTGGCCGATTTCGCGATAAATAAAGGCAGATATTTTCTTTTAAAGAACGGACCAAACCAAACTTTGGCAAGCTGAGTTCACTTGAACAATTGAAAGAAGCTTCGATTACATCTGAAACACACCATATACCTTGAGTTGTTCATCTGAAGTGGTTTTGATAATTTTTTTACGTAATATTTTTTTTTGTTTTTAGGTGATTTTAAAAGCATTTTAAGATATTGATCATTTTTAACAATGTTTTAGATCATAAAAATCCGCTCCCTAATAATAATAAATTGTGTGCGGGCGAAATATTATGAGTCAAAATGAAAAAAAATCAGCCATTTTCAATATATGCAATTGGAATAAAAACAATACGATGAAACAACTAAATTGAACGATGTTAAATAGTAGAAATTCAATTCAAGAAGAAGGAACTGTTGTGATATCAGATAGGATGATATACCGAATAATAAGACTATGGATTTGTGTGTGCAATTGTCACTGGTAAAGAAATATAAGTGATGAAGAAGATCGGGCAAACTGACGCAAAGGAGCATCGTGCAATAGATAACTGGAACGAGAAATTAAAATTTTCTTCTTTGAACGAATTCCAGTTTGCCCATCACACGCCACTTCTGCCAGAGTAAAGCTGTGAAATGCACTTTTGAACAAACTGTAATTTTGAACTTCTTGTCACAGAAGTAGAGTGGATGACTTACAGCGACCAAGGGAAAAATTGAGTGTGGGTTGTGCTCCGTTTAGGTCACCACGAATGATATAATGTTTTGTTAAAAAATATTATTAAAACTATTTTTGACGATTATATAAAGTTAATGGTTTTGGATATAAAGTTTACGTATTATTTGATAGCATGAGCTCAATCATTTATTTATTTAATAAATGATGACAATCTGCAGGATTTGTCGATTTGATAATTTAAGATCATAAGTCACGATATGTCGATGGACGCAAATTCAATTGACGATTATTATGTGCAACTATTTCTAAGCCCTTCGGCTTATAAAGCGATAAATACTGATTCTGCGAACTGGGATGAAAATCCATTTTTCAACCAAAGTATTAATATTGAATTATACATATGTTAGAATCGTACTGAAGGGATAATTGGGGTTTTTGCTTCACTTCAACATGATTTGCAGATGCTTCTATAACTATTTAAAATAAAGTGGTCATGATTAAAATTGATATCAATTTTACCAGCATTTCAAATCATTGTTCAAACTTGAAGTGTAATGTTGGATGTCTTTCTATTTTACTGCGATCGACTTCTAAACTTAATATTAGTTTAGTTTCCGAAGAGAAAGACGTAAAAACATGTAATTTATTTTCGTTCTAAAGGTCATAAAACCAACGACAGTAAAATTTTATAAAATAAATAATTTAATCACATAAAATTGACTTATTTAGTGAAGTGCTTATTATAAAAATGACTACGTTAATTGTAACATTTCCCAAAAGCTCAGGATTGTGTTGCAAAAATTGGCAATTAGCTTTTCTATATTACAGTACATAAAATATAACTTTGACACAAACAAAAAATGTGAATTTTAAACGAAAAAAGCAATTTTAATTTTTTTCGAACAAGGAACTTTGTAAATATTACGTGAATTTCCGATAGTAATTTTCTCTTCTAGAAAATTCTTAGTTGAACAGAAAATGTTTCAGAAAAGCATATCAAACCATCAAACCAAATTCATAAATTGAACATTTCATATATATAACAGTCACCCTCTCTAACACCTAGATTAATTATTCAATTACAAAATTTAATTTTCTCTCCCTACGCAATTCATTGCGAACGCGAATGACATTCTGATTTCCTTCATACTGTTCCGCACGTGCAGTCACATTGCATTCCAAACATTTTCTCACGCATCTCGCTGAAATTCCGCGAACAACTAATCATTTCAAAGGCTTCTCGGCGAATCCCCGATGCCCTCGACACATAAACAACACTCTCCACAAAATTATTTGATTCTCAAGTAGATTAATTAACGGGCCTTTGTAAATTACACATTTGACGACATGCGAGCGCGTAACTCAGGGTGCCCTCGGATGCTGAATTGAATTGAATTAATGCCTTATTTTATGAGGCGAGACTCAGGCCATGAGGCCTGCTCTTCCGTCTGACCACGCATTCGGCTCCTTTCACCATCTAGCAAAGAAATGAGGTATATCTTGGGCGAGAAACAGGCGATTTGAATTTAGCTCAGACGCTCATTTAGGCTTGAGGATCTTTTACATGCAAGTAAATCTACTAACATGGGACAGCCGGCTTTACTTCCCCTCCGAAGGATTTTTTTGCCCTTAAAAATCCACGGGTTTGAACCCGCCAACTGGGGTACAACAGTCCGATACGCTAATCGCCGCGCGCAATGCTGCGACCTCGAGGACAGGAAACTGGTCGGCGCGAGACTTGATGAGCGCCGTAAAGTAACGTCTCGGGCGGAGAGCGGGCGCCCGTCGGGGGCGACCCTGGGAGCGGCTGGCGCGGTGGGCGCGGCCGTAGGATCGGCCCGGTTCGTCTGCGAGCCGCCGCGGAGGCGATGCGGCGCCAGCCGCGCAGGAGGCGCACGCGGCGGCGACGGCGACGGAGGCAGCGGCGGTGAAGGTGACGGGGCGGTGGAAATGAAAGTGAAAATGGCGCTGGGGTTTCTCCGTAGAGGTATCCATTGTTTGATCGAGGGAGGTGGCTCAGCGCATCAATTTATGTCACTTCAGTATCTCTGAACGGGAGGTCCTAGGTTCGAATAAAGACGGTGGAAATGAAAGTTAAAATGGTACTCAGGAATACACTAAGCTGTGTCCATTGTATGTCCATTTGATCCAGAGAGGTGGCTCAGGGCATCAATTTGTGTCACTGCAGTACCTCTGACCGGGAGGTCCTAGGTTCGAATGAAGACGGTGGAAATGAAAGTTAAAATGGTACTCAGGAATACCCTAAGCTGTGTCCATTGTATGTCCATTGTTTGATCCAGAGAGGTGGCTCAGGGCATCAATTTGTGTCACTGCAGTACCTCTGACCGGGAGGTCCTAGGTTCGAATGAAGACGGTGGAAATTTAAGTTAAAATAGTACTCAGGATTCGCCTCAGCGGTATCCATTGAATGTCCATTGTTTGATCGACAGAGGTGGCTCAGGGTATCAACTTATGAAACTTCAGTATCTCTGACCGGGAGGTCCTAGGTTCGAATGAAGGCGGTGGAAATGAAAGTGAAAATGGTGCTCGGGATTCGCCTAAGCGGTATCCATTGTGTGACAGACGGAGGTGACTCAGGGCATCAACTGATGGCACTGCAGTACCTCTCACCGCGAGGTCCAAGGGTGCTAATTACTACGGTAGCAAGATTTTTGACAGATAGCAACAGTGGGTAGATTAGCTACATATCTAGGTCGAATTCAGTCGCTCCCCGGAGGAGAATTCCAGCGGCCGGCTGCTCTGATAGGTAGTTTTCCTTGGTTCTCCGATCAACACGAGGCGACTGCCGGGCTAGTACCCTAACAAACGGGCCATGGACGGGGCACGCGATCTTATCTTCGTCTTCCTTCTCCTATCCTCACCCCTTACACACACACACTTACACTTACATGTACTACACCACCACACATGTCGAGGGACCGGTCGGAAAATTAAAGTTTGTCCTGGTTGGGCCGGGGCACCACTGGAGTGAGATATCTGGTTGAGGTCTGAAAACGCATAGCCTCCGGTAGGTCGGCATCGGATTTCATCATCCAGTGATGAATGATTACCGTCACCTCCCGCGACAAAACATGGACTACACTTGCAGGACTAATGATCTTAGCAGCTGACGCGTCCGGAATCGCTAATCAAGCAACCAACCTCCCAAACTCCGGAGCACGTGAAGGCGGTGCAAAGTGAAAGTGAAAATAGCGCAGGGGATTTTCCGTAGCGGTATCCATTGTGTGTCCATTGTATGATGGACGGAACAGTTTGGAAAGTAGGGTTGTGGTGATGAACGGGGCAGATTGCTTTGTGTCGGTGGTGATGAATCGACTATGACCGCGGTGGAGATATTAAATGTGTGGGTGTTGATTTAATCCTGGTGTGCGGGCGGAGAGATTTTGACGTCGCCTAGCTGGCATATTTGTCTAATTGGAGTTGTTCGTGGTGACAGAGAAGGCGGAGATGATCGGAGCAACGTTGCTTGCTTTGTGAAGATTCTGATGGGGTCGATATGTCGAAACAGTTACGGATTCGCCGCTGGTGTCGACATTGATTGTGGTGAGCGTATGAGTCTGCGTTGTGTGCCTAAAAACTGATAGCATTGATGGTTTTGGCGGAATCGATAGTAGCATTGACGGTGTGCTCCAGACCGAATACAATACTTTGGCGGCACAAGTGACGATCGATTAGACCGACACAGCTGGAAACAGTGGCGGCAGTGGAAACAGCGAAATGCCTGTGGCATTCGTTAGGACAATGGTATCAATCCACACAATTCTACTCCAACCTAATGCAGGTACTAAATTTAATGGGATTCAACCTAGCCAGAAACCCAATCCATTCCAAAATAATCAACAATAAGTGTCCTTCAGACATATTTCTAAAGACGTTTTCCGAAATGGATTCTGATGAGAGATGACTATTTGGTTGCCATATACGCAATGCTAGTTGTACGTTTAATTTTCATAATTAAACATTAGTATCCTTTTGGTTTTTGGCAACCAATAAGAATATTTTAATTTTTAGTTGTAAACATGTTTATTTTTTATTAACTGAATGCACCTGAAAATGTAGCTCGAAACATAGAGTATGGAAAATAGAAATTTATTTTGACCAAAAACATTCTCAGGGATTGTCAAAAACAAATAGGACACATTTGCTTAATCATTAATATTGTAATCATACTCATTTCATATTTTTATCTGTTTAAGTTTCATTTTAGTTTAGTTAATAAGTCAACAAACTTATGTAAAGTTAAATGTAAACTAAATTATGTAATATCAAAAGCAATAAACTAAAACCAGGGCACGGCAATGAGGGTTTTTCAGCCAAAAATTCGCCTTTTTCCAGCGCATGATTACGTAACTTTCTCTTCTTACGAAGTACCTTCGTAAGGCCCAGAAAGTAAAACGACGATACTTCCATTTTTCTGTAGTAGGCGATTACATTAGAACATAGAACATTACATTAGAACACCTCCTGCCTTATACTGTGAATCGTTTAACAGAGGTAAGCACATTTCTGAGGTTACAATCCCTGTTGAGAAGGATGTTCGCGAATTAAAGCGATTCATTTTATAAGGCAGGAGATGTAACAATGACCCAATTCTTCCGCCCCTACAGAAAAATCGAAGTGTTTATGTCACGACGACGATGAGGCAGTCGTTCACAGAGAAGAGAGTTGCTGGCTCCGGCGGCGTCGGTTGCGGAGGCTGCGGCTGCGACGGCGGGAGTGGCGGAGACGGCGGGAGTGGCGGAGACGGCGGTGGAGTTCGCGTGGCAGCGTCAGCATCGGCGACGGCGAAGACTTTTACCCGAGGACCTCGCGCCAACCTGGATCCCTTTCGACCACGTAACTTCCCTCTCTCACGACTCCTCCCCTCTGCGCCTCGCCTCGCCCCGCCCCTCCCCGCCCCGCCCCGTCCATATACAGACACATCAACAATGTCGTATTTTAATGCCCTCTGCTTCCATGACGTCACGGCGGGTATAAAACGATCCACCGAATCGAGGTGCAGCACACAATCCTTTACAGTTTCGGTTAGTGCACATCTCACCAGCGGCAGAATGACTTTGAAGGTAAGCTCTTTTGTGGAGTTCTCGTGGAGTTTAAGAAGAGGTTTGCTTCGCCTTCTTAGATTCTTTGGGACAAAGACGTACGGGGGGATTTGTGATCTTGTTCTGTCTTTGTGGGGAGTTTTCGATCTCTGTGTGGGAAGTTATAAACTGGGTTGTCATCGTGTTATCTCGTCTCAAAAATATTTTGATTTATTTACTAAGGCCCACTGGTAGTGTTTCGTTCGAGTCAGAACAAAATGTAACTTATAAAATGAGTACAATGTTTGTGTTTCAATGATTGGCGCTTGTACTGATGTTGAAACATTTGTTGTGAGGGATGGTTTGAGTATATAGAGTATTTTAATTTAACAACTTAACTTTGGCGCCACGACACATTTATATCAAGATAATTTATCTGTTATGATATAATTATTATGAAGACCTTATATACATCCAGAAAGGTTTTTAAAAACATATTCCTCAACAGTAACAAATTTTGGTATGTTTATAATGTGGATTAAACTGTATATACCCAGTAAACCTAACTATGAGGTCTTATTTAGTGTGTAGTTGAGAATAGTATACTATGAACATAACTTGCAGATTTAGACCCAAAAGTAAAAGTACTCGACATTCTTGCGGTACCCTAGGTTACATTGGGGCATTTACTCCTATGAAAGTTATTGACTGAAAGGGATTTCTTTGAGTTTTGACACTTTAGGATATTATTTGTATGAACTTTGAAAGTATGTACTGTTATTTCGTTGGTGACCCTTTACTTCACAAAGTCAAGAGACACTTGTGAGAAAAGTAATAAGGATATACAAAGTTCATATTTTCAAATCGAAGAGTAAAACTTCACAAAAATGTTGTTATTTCCAACTTAAAAGTAAAAACTATAAATAAGGGAGTGTTTAAACCAGAAAATAAGCTAATGCTTATATACATTTTCGCGTCTTTCGTAAGTAATATTTCCTACAATAGAACCAGATTTTTCTTGTATAAATTCGGTAAGAGATCTTTAAAGATTATTTTCAATTTTAAATTGTATTTCTTCGGTAGGAGAGGAATTTTGGACAAAATGTTATGCATCAAGCAGTTATATTCGGGGAAACGTAATTAGCAAGCATTTTGAAAATAGTCTTTCATCGTTTTTTCATTCCATATTTCGAGCGAAATTTGTAGGAATTAAATAATAAAAAAATAATTTTGAAAAATAAATTAAAATAATAAATATTATTAAATAATAAAAAATAAATTTGTAGAAATTTGTATTTCAATATTTACTTATTTTCTTTATTTTAAAGACGTTGAAGTCCACTTTTAAGACAGTTCTTTCTAATGTTTAATCAAAATTTAGAATGAAATAAATTTTATAATTAAATTGACCAATTGGTTGGTCACTTAACTATTATTTTTATGCAATATTTATCTGCTATAACTATAGAGTTCAAACATTACTGAATACCATTGTGTGCACCGTGTTCCTCTGAGAGACAAAACCATTGGCTAATTGAAGCAGGTGAAACACGGCCAGTGATTACTGCAGAAATGTCGTTGAGATGTCGTTTGTGTGATGCCTTCTGTTTGGAGAGGAGGGCACAGAAGACTTCGCTGCCATTCGAAGAGCTCGAGTGAGTTCGGGCTCGGCTGCACACGAAATGGCGGGCAGACTTCTAGGGCCCTTCCTCTGGGCGTATCTGTTCACCGGACCTTCTATGGAATCCAGGGCACTCTCACAGGGGTCGTAGAAGTACTGTTCTGGCTTCAGTGATCTCCTTTGTTCAAGACCACGCATTCAATCGAAAACGATTATTTGAGTCAAGGGTTGGAAATTCATGGAGCGTTTTTACTACTCGAGAAAATCTAATATCTTTTTAAGAGAACAATAAGAATAGATCCTACAGGATTCCTAACACGACTTATTGTCAAGAAATACGTATCAGCAAATTTAAAGTTAAGTTTCGGATATAAAAATTGTCTTGAAAACTGTTTTTTCTATTCTTTATTAGTGTTCTTTATATCAACGTACGTTGTTGCGTCTCCTAAAATAACACATACAGTCGACTCCGGTTATAGTAAACTTCTGGGGACTAAAATCTTTGGTTCATTATATTAGAAGTTCACTGTATCCGATAATGTCAAAGTTAAATAGAATTTCTATACAATGAATTATACAGCAAATTAACAGCACAAAATGAAAATTTCAATATATTTATTCGACCTTAAAAAATGAATTATTTTCAATTGTTTGCTTCGTATATTTTTCATTCGAAATTTCTCTAGATCCTTCTCCAGAGTTCATACTCTCCATACTTGATTCTGCATTGTCCACTGTCTCTAAATAACGTAATGCTGTCTTGACTCCCTTCAGTGCTTCTTGATCTGTTGGAACACCCATTCTCCGAAGGCCCTTTTATTCGCCTAATAACATACGAGATCCTTTCGGCAGCGGTACGGCGCAAGCGGCCAGTGAAACTCATCGCTTTTCCGCGCGGTGCGCGCTTCCTGTCGCCTGCGTAGAACACCACTCGCTTTGTGTCGCGGAATGTGAAGTAAGATCAAGCTTGAAATTGAAGCAAGCGGTCGCGCGTCACCGTCAGTTGTAGCCCACGCAGGACACGGCCTTTGATCCCGCAATGGAACTTGGTGGCACGAGGGTATCACTAAGGTCCCCATTCCGAGTCAGCTACCTTCTCTTCAGGGGAGACTTCTTCGATTATGATCTTCGACCGACATTTCTTCCAAGCTACCTACTGTTGGAGTTTGAACCACTGAGGCGATATTTTCTTTTTCAGGAGTGAATTAATTTCCATGACGTATTTCCTGCGATCACTCTAGCCGAGGATAAGGCTCACTATAACCGAGTCTTATTGTGCTTATTTGTAATGTAAGTGAAACGGGACTAGTGACTTAAATTCACTCAAACCGAGAGTTCGCTATATCCGAGTTCACAATAATTAGCGATGTCAGTATGTCTGTGAGTTGTCATAAAAGTGTCGAAAGTCGTTCATCTTTCTGATCAGTCATGGATACATTATTTTATTGATTCTCTGAAATGTAGTTATGCTCGAGACAAAAGAAAATACTGAAATATCCTAATAAGATATTCTACGACTTTTTTTCATCGTCATAAAACGTTGTGTCATTTCAAAACTGTCATATCACGGTGACGCCGTATTCCGTATAGGTTGATTGTCAAACCGGGCGTGTCAACGGGTAGTGTCAGTAGTCCCGTAAGTATAGTCCATGTTTTCATCAAGAGGGCTCGGAGATCTTCCCTCGTTGGATAGCCTCGACCTACGGTCGGCTAGCGAGGTTCTCCCCAACCACATATCTCCCACCTGCGGGATCCCGCCCTAGCAGGGTCAAACTCTAAGCTCCTTACAGGTCTTCCGGCATGTGTGGTAGTGTAGTGGATTTAAATGTGTGTATGTAAGGGGCAAGTGTAGGAAAGGGAAGGAAATGTCGCGAACGGTCCGTCGCCCGTTTGTTAGGGCACAGCTCCGGCATTCGCCTGGTGTTGATCGGAGAAATCAAAGAAAACTACCAGAGCAGCCGGTCACAAGAATTCTCCTCCAGACACTGACTGAATTCGACCTAGCTTACCAGCGAGTGTCAAAAATCGGAGCTCCGTCGGGGCTCGAAGCTAGGACCTCCCGGTCATTGACATCAGTTGGTGCCCTGAGCCACCTCCCCCGGCCATATAGGTTGGTGGCAATCACCATGTTGCTCAGGAATGCGCCGGTGTTAGTATCTGTCGCCTCGCAGGTGCTGTTGCTGGCGGCGCTGGTGGCCGCGGCGCGCGCGGGCGGGCCCGCCGCCTACACCACCTACACGGCGACGGCGGACGCGCTGGGCGGCGTGGGCCACACGCACGAGAGCACCGTCAAGGGCTTCGGCGGCCAGAACGTCCTCTCGCAGTACTCCAAGTCGGTGGACACGCCCACCTCCAGCGTGCGCATCTCCAGCTCGCGCTCCAGCAACGACGTGGGCTACGGCGCCGCCGGCGTGGCCTACGGCGCGCCCGCCCTGCGCGTCGCTGCCGCCGCCCCCGCTGTGGCCTATGGCGCCCCCGCCGGCGTCACCTACACCTCGGCAGCGCCCGCCCTCCGTGTCGCCGCCGCCGCCCCTGCCGTGACGTACGGCGCCCTGCACGCGGCCGCCCCCGCTGGCGTCACTTACACCTCGGCAGCGCCCGCCCTCCGCGTGGCCGCCGCCCCTGCCGTGGCCTACGGCGCTCCCGCCGGCGTCACCTACACCTCGGCCGCGCCCGCCCTGCGCGTAGCTGCCGCGCCCGCTGCCGTGACCTACACGTCCGCAGCTCCCGCCCTTCGGGTGGCCGCGGCCCCCGCCGTCTCCTACGCCGCTCCCGCGGTGTCTTACGCCGCCCCCGCCGTCCGCGTGGCCGCGGCTCCCGCCGTGTCCTACGCCGCCCCCGCCGCTGTGTCCTACCGCGCCCCCGCTGCTGTTCGCGTGGCCGCCGCCGCCCCCGCCGTCAG
This sequence comes from Gryllus longicercus, assembly GCA_038098605.1. Classification (NCBI taxonomy): domain Eukaryota; kingdom Metazoa; phylum Arthropoda; class Insecta; order Orthoptera; family Gryllidae; genus Gryllus; species Gryllus longicercus. The sequence continues at coordinate 1,866,971 of JAZDUA010000146.1, read as the reverse complement.
CGTCGCCACCGCTCCCGCCGGCGTCACCTACGGCTCCGGATACGCCTACGGCTCCGGTCTGGCTTACGGCTCCGGCCTCGGGTACGGCTCCGGTCTGGCTTACGGCTCCGGCCTCGGGTACGGTTCCGGTCTGGCTTACGGCTCCGGCCTCGGCTACGGCTCCGGTCTGGCTTACGGCCTGCGGTCGTCCGGTCTGAACGTGGCGTACGGCGCCCGCGCCGTCGCCGCGCCCGCCCTCCGCGTGTCCACCGGCCCCGCGCTGGCGTACGGAGGCGGATACGGGTACGGATACGCCGCGCCCGCTTTGGCGTACGGCGCCGCCCCCGCCGTCGCCAAGACCGTCTCCTACTCCGCCGCCCCTGCGACCAGCACGCACACCTTCAGCGGCCACGGCACCAGCTACTCCTGGTAAGGAGCTTCTCCCATCGTCCACCTCGCAGCAGCATCCTTCCACGTCATCGCGAGCTCAGCGCTCTCTTGTATTTTACCTCGCAATAAAGAAATATTTGGTTTTGTAACTCGATTGGTTTCTTTTAAAACAATTTTGAAAATCCGTTTCCAGTAATTCCCTACTTTATCCACATCCAGTTATTTTTTTAAGCAACTGTATTATTGATATACCATTCCTGTAGAATACTCTTTAAATGGTTTTGCAATCTGCGAACGTTTAACAACACTTCATAAAACCTACATTTGAAATCTGCTGTTGGTTATTTTCATAAAGAATGTTTTCAGAATAAGCCATACTTTTTTAAAATTAAAACTCGAACGAATGTTTATCGAAATCATTACTTCTTGATGTTCTCTGAAATTTAATTTTTGAAATTCTATAAGTGAAAAAAGTAGTCTGCAACACTACTGGGCAGACAGCAGCGTAATTATTCATTATCAAGCCAAACCATTCCATCGGTCTTTTAAAAAAACGATTCTTTTATATTTAATGTTCTGTAGGCTTTTCATCAGAGAATGCAAATGAATGTTTTTTATCAAACGCCGAGAAAAATCTTTTCACCTTGTCTAATGCAGATGCATTTAATTGTAAAACATCTCTCAGAATCCTTCTCTCACAAGAGTTAACACAAAACATTATAAGTATACGGGAATTGGTGATTAGGGAGTAGGTGATTAAAGTGGCATTATTTGATAAAAATGAAACGTCATGGAAGGTGTAGAGCATCGTTTGTAGGTCTTTATTGGCTTCTGCAATTATTTGACTTACAAATGTTTGTGAGTTGTCACAAGGCGAAACACTGAAAACACGTAACTTCGCGTAAATTCGATTTTATGTTTTTAATTCCCTACTGTTGAAATGATAATATGATTATATTTTGGGGAAAAACATCTGTAATAGTACATTACTGCATTATATGCAACTAACTGACACCTGGCATTCTGAATAAAAGTGACAACACATGGTGCAATAATGCTTACCCATATCAAACCCCTCATGAACATATTGTGTGGCTGTTTTTGGTGGAGGATGCATGCTTCCCATGCAAATTAGACTGTCACGAATATAATGCACTTGGAAACTAAGAGAAGTCGCTTAAGGCCTCGCCCTTCTTGTGGGGCACTCAACACGTAGAAGACTCAGAACGTAAAAGGAATGGCGCTGGAAAAGTTGGCACAGTCAGGGATGAAGTGAGACAGTAGTCGACTGGAAACTTCGAGAGTGTTCTGCAACTTCCTTCCAGGTAATTTTCAGAGTTTCCACTACTGCGCCTTCTCACCACATAGGAATACAATTTTCCTTATTTGTTCTTTTTGAGTTATTATTTATTTAGTAGGTAATTATTACAAACAAATTAGCTTACTTGATCCTATGTGGTTAGGCCGAAGGCCTTTAAGCCATTACAATACCTACATCCTTTCGCGTTCTAATCTTTCGAATTCTGGTATTCACCTCAAATGGTCTCTCCATCGCATCAAAGCCGCGGAAAAGAGACCATAAGGTACGGCTCAGGAAAAGAAGGCCCCTGAAGGGGGAAAAACCTGCCGTCAGAAGCTGAGTTCATACAAATCTATCCTACGTTTATTTTAACTATTTATTTTCTGACGCGGGCGTCCCGCTGTCTCCTTCCAGTGCTTGGCCTCCTCAGCACCTGAAATCAAACAGCGCCACAGAAGATCGTCCGCACCAACCCCTCTGCCCTTTTTTTGGTATCATATCATAAAAGAAACAAAGAACAGACTGGGACTTAAAATGTTATTTATTAATTTATTTATAGCGTTGTAAATAATAATGAGGTGGTCTCTGGTGGCTCGTGGCTTTTCGTGGTGCGATTCTAGGTTCGAATACCGGTCGGAGCAAAATTACAAAGCTGTTGCTTTCTACTACAATCGTCTCAATTTCTATAGCTTTGTGAGGAATGAAAAGCTCGGGCAGGCGAAGTAAGCTAAATACTGTGATGGAAGTAGGTCATGTGCGCCACACGTCTCCATTACCCCCGTGGATAATAAATAATAACGGGGTTTAAGTGTGAGAACACCAGTAGTTGGCATTAATCCCATCTTAAAGACCCGAATTCATAAATTGTAATATACTGTATACAATTTAGATAATATATCACTATCATCTTTGATAATTGTTTATTAAATATTTTTTTCTAGAGAAATTGACAAAGAGAATTAAGATTCTTCCCTTATGCGAGGTAAAATATATTTTCATTGGCATGAACTCTTGAAGAAATTTGTCAGCTCCTAAATAAAATTATGATAAAAATGTTAAATAAATTTACTTGTAATTTTAAATTTTCTCTTTCAATACTTATAATGATTATTAAACTTTAAAATTCATCCCTTTTCTACTTCTGAATGGCAGGAAAAATCGTTCAAATTTAAATACGTATGAGATGCAAAGTACCGGAGATTTTGCAGCTGCGAGTCGTCCAAGGGAGCAATGCGAACTTCGCCAGTAGGATGGGGAACATAATGTGCAAGGTAATGGAAAGAACGTGCCAAGTAAAGGACCAAATGGCGACATATGCCTGAAGGGCAACAAAGGCAAGGCCAGCGGCCGGTGGGAGGGGGGAAGAAAAGTAGGTGCTATAAAAAAATGCCAAGAAAGACAATATGACAATAAGGTAATAAGGATATAGAAAGTTCATACATTCATTTTGAATAGAAAACTTTCAAGTTTAAAGTTAAAACTACATGCACGGGAGTATCTGAACCAGAAAATATTGCAAATACTTATATTTGAGGAAAACCACGCTCGACCAGCTGTTTCTCTTAATTTAGGCTGAAATCTGGTATAGCCCCCTCCGGTATGGCCGCCTCTCCAACTCAAGTGTATTATAGGCTGTAACCACCCGTTCTAGCCACAAGGCCGAGAGGCGCGGCCGCGAGTCGTCCTTAGGAAGGGCGAGAGCGTCCAGAGGAGGGTCGGTGGGCGTGGCCTGCCCTTGCCACCGCAGACGCACACTCGGCAGCGCTCGCCGTGGAAGCCGCGTCCCCACCGCTACAGGTGCGCGCGCCTAATCAAATGACGAAGGTTGCCTTTTGTGTTTCGGGATTTGGCAACCCTGGTGTTGCAATTTGGCAACTGACAGCTCTATCTTAAAGTTGGATGTTTTGAGATTATACGTACTCAGAACGTTTTGACATACGAGCGCTATTTGTGTTGTTTACAGTAACTTAAAAAAATCATCTTGGCCCCAAAACGGCATTATATCGTGAACATTTTCGTGCGATTTTTTTTTACAACTTTCGACGTGGATTACTTCAGCAACAGTGCATGGATGAACTTAATTCAATTTTTGGCGAATGACCTTTTTATTCCCGTACGTCAAAAACAAACTGAGAGGTCAACGTTTTTCGACACTTGAAGAAGCGGTTGCTGCATTCAGAATGCATGTTTTGGAGATACCTCAATCAGAGTGGCAAAAGTGCTTCGACAATTGGTTCAAACGCATGCAAAAGTGTATAGGTCTTCATGGGGAATATTTTAAAAAACAATAAAGTGATTTTCGATGATTAATATTTGTTTTTGTTCTCTAATTCTGAAATATAAAAGGCAACCCTCGTACTGAAATATAAAAGGCTGCGGCGCTGTGCGTTGCTCGCCCAGAGATGTCATCGATTCCGGGGGCGGCGACCGCCTCGACACGCGCCGACTGCCCGCTGCCGCCTTGCCGCGCTCCCGGCCATTGTTGTGACAGTCAGCTGAAGCCTGTTGATAAATGAGAATCGTGTGGAGAGCGCGGTGTAGATGGCGGTGATTTAAAAAAAAGAGTTTGGTTAAGTTGGTCAAACTGGTTCTTTACTTCATTTGTTTGCTTAATTTGCTAAGCTTGCTTTGAGTAAGCTGGGGTTAGTAAAAATGAAATAATTATATGCGTCGTTATTGCCAACAGTATTACGCATATACATAATGACGCATATACAGTATTACGCATTACATATATCATAATGACGACACATATAATTATTTCATTGGAAATGCCAACGAAAACTCACCACAATACCAATGTAGTAAAAATAAACTCACCTATTGGATTTGGCCAGTTTTATTCGCTTCGCTTACGGTTGAACGACGGCGATCCGACCTTGTCCCTCGATGATTTATAGTTCTAGGGATTTTAGATGCCGTGCTTTATTTTTTTCTCTTTTAGAAAGCTCAAACGAGTTTGTCTTGTAAATATAACACGAAAAAAAGTCTCTTAAATGCGTTCTCTTATCCGCTCGCCATAAGAAAAATCCTAATGTAAACAAATGCACGTGTGTTAGGATGATTCTCATTGAGTGATCTGGGCTGTTCGGGGTGACGCCGCGTCGAAGGCTGTGTTGTCGACGTTTCGACATCACGTCGTTTCGACATCCTGTCGTGGTCTTCCTCAGGGCTGGTATGCCACCCGGGGGCCTACGACTTCATGATTCTCATTGGTTTGCAGTGTGAGCTCTGCTGTTGTCGGAATCCTGATGCTTTAGTAAATCGTTTTCTGTTTAAGAACTAATTTATCCGTCATCGTTAGTTAAATTAACCTTGCGTCAAAACTATTGCAAAGGTTTCGAGAAAGGGGACCATTGTAAACTGAATGCGTGTTGCTGTGCGATAAGGTTACGAGCCTCTGATAGCTCAGCCTACGAACGTGCTGTTCGACACGGGTTAGCGCTTGGGGCCGTGATGTGGCCAGTGCCGCCGATCGCTCTGCAAGCCCCTCAATTCGTTTTAGAATGAGTGTGTGGTTGGCCGTTCAATAATTAAACACTAGTGTGAAAAGTGTATTCGGAGCAGCGGAAAGCGCTTCGTTATCAACGTTTTCAATTCGTTTTTGTATAGGAATCCGTCGTTACCGGTGAAGCAAATCGCGAAGTTCACTGGAATATCCGTGTCCAGCGTATTGAAACTACGGAAAGTGTTCACTGACAAGGGATAACTACAAACGCCAGAGAAGAAAAGAAAGGCGAAAAAACTGTGATTAAAGCATACGATGGCTTTGTATTCAGTGCGGTTCGATCGAAAGTGCATTTCTTGCATCAAAAGGGCAAAAGTGCAGAAACGAAATACCAATGCTTGCGAAATTGTGGTAGCTTGTAAACTGTGATCATTAAGGGGATAATATTCTAAATAGACATCAAACCATTTATTATTATTATTATTATTATTATTATTAGGGGGCGGATATTGATCTAAAATATTGCCAAAACGATCAATAACCTGCTCTCAAAATGCTTTAAAAATGACCTGAAAACAAAGGAAAATGTAAAAAATTTGATCAAAACCTCTTCACATAAACAACGCAAGCTGTTGTGTATGTTACTAATGTACTCGAGGCTTCTTACTTTTGTTAATGTGCACTCAGATTGTAAACTTTTGGTTTGGACTGTTCGTTATAAGAAAATCTCTGCCTTTATTTATCGCGAAATCGGCCGAACTGACAATGGCACTGATAGATGTAACAGAAATCTTAGATTACATAGTTTTCCCAACGGGACATTACAATATATAAGCGAAAAAATCAACTGTAAGGAATTATAAGGAATTCTGTGGTGAATCTCGTTTTTGAATTTGAATTTTCTGAATCTCGTAAATGTTGTTTGAAGCAAGTACCATTAAAATGATATTAAAATCAATGAAATCAGCAAAAAAATGCATTGAAAATAACGTAAAAAGGTAAAAAATGACTTACCAGTCGAAATCGACGAAACTTGCAAAAAAAACTTACGTATAAAAATAGCTCATTTCGTTTTGTCTTTACATAAAATAAATTTCTATTTTAAACGACATGTTCTAAAGTGAAAAAATGACATTTCATTAAAATATGCCACCTAGTGATCATAAACTTCCAAATTTTAAGGAAACCAATTTACACAAATAATTGACAACATCTGGTTATTGACAACCACTTCCTGAAGCAGACTAATGGTAAGTAAAGTAGTGGCATGAGCATGACATTTGCATGATAGCTCTTATTCAATTTGAATAGGCGGAGTATAGTGCTCACGTAATCGAAAGTAGTGCGCTAGAAGTTGTCCAATCACAAGCGTAGTGCAGCGCAAAGATTTCTTCAGTTTGTTTACATCAGGTTTTGTGTTAGGGTTAACGGATAATAGTTTTTGAGATTTTCAAATTCAAGCACCTTTTTGCATCTTTCTCAACGCGTTTATGTTTGCCCTCTTTTCACATATTGGACTAAGTTCTTGCATTTTTTTCCTATAATTATTAAACAAGGAACACCGTTGAAATTACAGGTCTTCCTTTTCCAGCTTCCCCAATTCTCACTAAGAGGTTCTTGGTTAAATGCGCAGTTTTTACTTTTTACCAGTTTACGTTTTATGCGGTTTCTTAGAAAAGAATTTTCTTCAGCTGTTGCTAAGTAAAAGAGCTGGAAGGTAAGCGAGAGTTACAAGATTATTTTTTTATTGGGCGTAGTAACTCATTCTTGACTATTAAAACATTGTAGAAACAGTGTTCTGAGAAAGATGCACAACGGACATGAAAGAAGCACTGTAGGGTATTGAAAAGTAAAGGCTACAACATAGCTTAGCTAAAAACCTTCACGTTGTGGATGTTGCCGCAATGGTTTAAATCACTGACTGCAAACTAAATATGCGACACTTGTATCTGTTGATGTTGAACGTTTCTTTTCTCTACTCACGTATTTACTTAGAAAACGGACATATTGACTTGCTGAAAATAATTGAAATGTTAAATGTTATTTGTTTCAACAGTTTTATTCACTTGGAACTTTAATAAAAATGTATTTTTGGGACTTTTGAAAGTAAAATTTTGAATACAGATTGAAATACGTGCTCTCACATGTGATATAATTGTTTTTGACCTTGTTTGTATATATATTTCTATTTGAAATTTTCAACATTTTCCCTAAAATTTTTCACCTTTATCGGGCAATTTAAAGTACCTTTTTTGTACCTTTTTGAACAAAATGGAGGTTCTAAAAATCCTATCTCTAGTTAATAACATAAAACATTACTAAGTCCAGTCAAGCAAGTATTTTAACACATTTTATGACAAAGCACGCATGCGGATTAACTTGTCTCCTTTTAGTTGCTTACCCAACTACTCAAGCATTTTTATTTAATTGAAAAAGCGCATTTTACACTTTCATTTACCATTATTTGTTTGTCAAAAATAAATATCTCGCCCACCTTTTCGAAACACCCTTTCCAACTCGCCGGGCATTTGATATGGAACAAAAATATATTGAAATTTGAACGTGTAACCGAACGAAAATTGAACGTGCAACCACTAATTTGAGTGGTGGGGAACAACCACAGTATTTTTAAATAGTTTTTTTCGAACCCTGTCGACACTTCCGTGACCATACCTTACAACACAACTCTCTACTGAAATGTTATTTAAATATTAAAAATCTTCCCACAACGTGACTGGCCCAAGAATTTGTTAGAATGGACTAAAAAGTTTTGTCCACACTCCGAGTACACCACCCCTTAACAGAGCAGCCGAATAGAATGATAGACAATCGTACTGGGCACGATGTTGACGAAGGAAAGCAAAATATTACATTATCACATATTGTTATTTTGATATACTACCCGACACTAATGGAGTGATTTGTTGACTATGTAATCACGCCCTACACTACTATATCGGTCTTTCCGGAGACATAAGAACAGTTGCAGTTTTAAAGGTGTACAGGTCATCTTGTTCATCTAATTCCTCTGGCTTTCACACAGCCTACATGTATCATAACGTCTTTTCCACTGCATTTAAAGTTACAAATCAACGCAGTTTTCGGCAGTCCCTTACATTAGATTTCTTTCTTTCCCTCTTCAGGTTCCAAGCAGTTCTCTATTCCATCAAAAATACTGGAACATTGAGGAAGTTTTCCCCTTTAGCGCGGCCCGTCCACTGATATCGATTTTGTGTCACTTCTATTCCATTTTGCGTTGGCATTTCGACTCGAGGATTAGAGGAGCTAACTTACTGGAAGCATTTGTTACTGATTGAAGTGAATGAGTCGGCCTGGGTTATTCCGTGCATTTTATTGTATCACCGTGTCAATTCATATTTGGGAGACGATATCAAGTTAAATGCGACACTAATATAAGTATTATGGATCCTCACATGCCGCGACCTCAGTACTCGTATTTACATTTTGTATTACCTCGCATGCCGTTAATATTTACATTGCAGGTGAAATTAATACTTTAATGCATAATAATAATAATAATAATAATAATAATAATAATAATAATAATAATAATAATAATAGTAATAATAATAATAATAATAATAATGATAATTAAGTAGACACGACGAGATGAACATGCTCATTACACACGTGAATATTTTTTTCCAACTACTTCATTTCCAAAGGAATTGTGATTCTGTTGGTGGTTCTACAGACGTAAACTGAGATTATCTCCTCACAAAATCCGGAGCAATTAGTTCTCTCCCTTCCCAGACGAACGCATTGCACCACGGAGCCACTCAAGGCGAACGCTGCAATTGCGGAAGGGGTGTGATTCAACTGATCTCCAGCATGCAGCGCTGAACGATCGCCCGCCCGCCACTTTTACTTTCCTCTCCCGGGTTCGTATCTCGCCGCCGCCGCCGCCGCCGCCTGCCCGCCGCTCTGCCGCCGCGGCGTTTGCGTCAGCAGGGTGAACTCACTCGCCAGCAGCGCAGATAGATCTTTCCGGGAACGAGTGAGGCCGCTGGGCGGCTGCTATCGATAAGAGAAACCCAGGGGCGGAGAAGGTGGTGGTGGTGAAGGAAGTTGTTTCGGTTTAAAGAAAATAGAAGTTCTCACCAAAGCCGCTCCGCATCAACGACTCAAACCAAAGTCTTATTAAATTGTCCTCAGCTTCACATAGTAGATTTAGATTTAGATTTATTCAGTCAAAAAAACAGTAATAACGTGTGTGTGTGTGGGGGGGGGGAAGATTATCTGCGTACTATAGAGCAAGAATGTTATATTCGATCCTAAAATGGACTTTTTGAGAGTTCCCGAGAATAACTTGTTTTACCATTTTGTGTCTTCAAGCACAAATCCATTCGTACTTGAACTGGATGGGAATAATTTGGGCAGATTATAAGATATTGGTTTTAAACTTTTTTTTGTATTCTTTAAGGTCGCATCAATATTTAGGTCATTACCTATCACTATTGCATTTACCGGTATGGTAACTGTGAAGAGGGCATGATATGGTGATGATAGGGGATGAAAGGACAAATACAACCATGCCGATTACGATTAAATAACCATGCCATTACGATTAAATAATTTGTTAATTCAGATATACATTTACAGTTTATCAGATTATTGACAACGTAAAGAAGAATAATATGCACGTGGTAGGTTAATGACAATCAACTGTTTATACATCACCACATTGAGCACGCGCTGTCACGGAACTCAGAACATTCGAACCAGATACAATGAAATGAGAGGAAATTCGTGAAAGATGTAACTGAACGTCATTTCTGACCTCTGAGTACTACATTCCTCCATACCGAGTCAAACATTCTTGCTAATACTTAACTGTTTATTCTACTCTGAATTTTTACGCTTCAGTCAATTTAACTTAAGCAAAAGGGTTTGTGTTAATTACCTTGGTGTTTATTTTAAATAACATTACCATGTCTCGTGGAAACCCTCCATTAATGATTATTCTCCTCAATTTGAAGAGAAACGGACGTTCATGAAATATTTACTTGAAATTGCTCCGGGAAAAATATTTTTCTAATTAGAAGAATCCAACCGGATGTTGGCTTGAAATATAAGTGTAAAATATAATGATGAAAAAATAATGTGTTATTGTATAACTCCTTTTAATGAACTGTGAACTTTCAGGAGTGCAGTTGTGTCCAATTATTTTGCTTCTTACCTAATTCCCCGAATTTTCATTGCAGCATTCAAGTCTAATTTCTCGTAACATCCTTCTACGATATTTAATTTCCGCAAGTTGGCATTCCCCCTGCGAGGGGGCGCTGTCTCGCCCGTGTGGGTGGCTGCGCCCGGGCGATTCCTTCGAATTCTCAGGCCGAAGGGCGAACCGCTTATCGCGACGTCTCCCCTCTCCTCTGCCCTCACCCCCTCGAGTCCCTTCTCGGGGGGAGGGGGGCGAGCGCCGGCGGCCGGCGGCCGAGAGGATTTGCGTCAGGCTTGAGATAAGGTCGCTCTACCGTGCCCCGCTGCGCACTGTCTCACCTCGACCTGCCCCGTCCCTCCCCGCTCTCCCCTGATACTCACGCCCCGTCCCGCGCCCCCGTAGCCTCTACGCTCCCCCGCCCCGCCCCGCCCCGGCCCAACTCACCTCGACCTGCCCCGTCCCTCCCCGCTCTACCCTGTTACTCACGCCCCGTCCCGCGCCCTCGTAGCCTCTATGCTCCCCCGCCCCGCCCCGCCCCTCCCCGGCCCAACTCACCTCGACCTGCCCCGTCCCTCCCCGCTCTACCCTGTTACCCACGTCCCGTCCCGCGTCGCCGTAGCCCCTATGCTGTCCCGCCCCGCCCCGCCCCGCCCCGTCCCGCCCCGCCCTAGCCCGGCCCACGTCTCCCTCTCCAACGTCCAATCGCTCTGCCCCGCCCCGCTTCGACCAAACTCACCTCGACCTGCCCCGTCCCTCCCCGCTCTACCCTGTTACCCACGTCCCGTCCCGCGTCGCCGTAGCCCCTATGCTGTCCCGCCCCGCCCCGCCCCGCCCCGTCCCGCCCCGCCCTAGCCCGGCCCACGTCTCCCTCTCCAACGTCCAATCGCTCTGCCCCGCCCCGCTTCGACCAAACTCACCTCGACCTGCCCCGTCCCTCCCCGCTCTCCCCTGTTACTCACGCCCCGTCCCGCGCCCCCGTAGCCTCTATGCTCCCCCGCCCTGCCCCGCCCCGCCCCGCCCCGCCCCGCCCCGCCCCGGCCCAACTCACCTCGACCTGCCCCGTCCCTCCCCGCTCTACCCTGTTACTCACGCCCCGTCCCGCGCCCCCGTAGCCTCTATGCTCCCCCGCCCCGCCCCGCCCCTCCCCGGCCCAACTCACCTCGACCTGCCCCGTCCCTCCCCGCTCTACCCTGTTACTCACGCCCCATCCCGCGCCGCCGTAGCCAACGCTCCTCCCCGCCTCGCCCTACCCCGCCTCTCTCTCTCCCCCCTGCCCGATCACTCTGACGCGCCCCGCTTCTCGCCAACTCATCTTGGTGTACTCCGTCTCTCCCCGCTCTTACCTGTCCCTCACGTCCCGTCCCGCGCCGCCATATCCTCTATGCTCCTCCTACCCCGCTCCGCCCCGCCCCTTCCTCTCCCCCGTCCGATCGCTCTGCCCCGCCCCCCTCCTGCCCAACTCACCTCGGCTTGCCCCATCCTCCCCGCTCGCCTCTGTCCCTCATGCCCCATCTCCGTAGCCCACGCTCCTCCCCGCCTCGGCCTGCCCCGCCTCTCTCTCTCTCTCTCCCTCCCTCTCTCTCTCTCTCTCTCTCTCTCCCCTGCCCGATTACTCCGTCTTCTATCCTCCTCATCTCGGTCAACCCCGTCTCTCCCCGCTCTTACCTGTCTCTTACGTCCCGTCCCGCACCGCCGTAGTCTCTATGCCCCTTCCCGCCCCGCTCCACACCCGTTTCACCCCGATCTGCCCCGTCGCTGTCCTTTCTGCCCTGTCCCTCACGTCCCGTCCCGTGCCGCCCCGCCCCACTCTGCCTCGCTGCGCTCCGCCCTGACTCACCTCCGTCTACCCCATCCCTCACCGCTCTGCCCCGTCCGGCTCAACAGTAGCCACGATGCGGTCGCGCCCCGCTTCGATCCGTCTTTCCCCGATCTACCCTGTCCCTCACGTCCCTCCCCGCTCCACTCCGACTCACCTCGGTCTGCCCTGTCCCTCACGACCCGTCGCGTGCCGCCGTAGCCTCCCCACCCATCCTTGTCCCGCATCGCCTTGCCATGCCCACCCTTCCTTGTCCTACCGTCCGCTCCGCTCCGCCCCGCCTCGCCCCGCCCCGCCCCGCCCCGCCCCGTCCCGTCCCGTCCCGTCCCGTCCCGTCCCGTCCCGTCCCGCCCCGTCCCGCCCCGTCCCGTCCCGTCCCGTCCCGTCCCGTCCCGTCCCGTCCCGTCCCGTCCCGTCCCGTCCCGTCCCGTCCCGTCCCGGCCCGGCCCGGCCCGGCCCGGCCCGGCCCGTCCCGCCCCGTCCCGTCCCGTCCCGTCCCGTCCCGTCCCGTCTCAACTCCGCCGGCCCCGCCCCTTCTTTTCCAGCGCCCGTCACCTGTTGCCCGGCGCTTGCTCCGCGGCCTCGGGGCGCGGCCGCTACCCTTTGACCTCCTCCCGCCCCGCCTCGCCCCGCCCCGCCCACCACGCCCCACGCCGCCAGCTCCTTTTTTCTCTCTCTCCGGCGCGGATGTGGGGCAACGGCGAGAGGTAAATCCGGAACTCTGCCTCTAATGGAGTTTATGAGTTGTTGAGGGGTGGAGCAATATCCTAAGCGACTGCTTCTTGTTTACCGTTTTTAAGCCTAGAAGGTGGGGAACTTGCTCTGGCTTTCTAATTTCGTACACTCTGTTTAAACCTTCGCGAGAGTTCAGGTCAGTGCAACATTTTAAAACGGTCTTGGAACTAATGCTGTGATATGATTTATTTGTAATGAAATTTTGAAGTAATATATCCAAATAAACCACGACGTAAAATCATGACAGTCGTACAGGAGAGACAAAAGCTTTTTGAGGGAATATACGTCTCACAAACCTCAGATATCATCCCTCTCCTTTTTGTTTTGTAATCTCCGATGAAGCCTGAAAACTGAGAAGCTCAATCTCTTCTATGTATTGAAATAAACAAGACGAAATGAGATCCTGACGTCGGTTATTGAATGTTCTCTGCAACATTCAGTCTTTTATTACACCTATTTTTTAATCATTTTCTTCGGTATTTTGTAGTAGTATTTGTCTTCATTCTGTTTCACACAAGAGCAAGAAATTGAAAATGTATTCATTACAACTTTATAATTGCCAGATCAGATGAATCTACGAGATCGTTCTTTCAATGTTGATTATTTTGAGGAAAATAACGAAGTAATTTAATATGACTAAAATGTAATTTAATTTTGTTTTTATCACTACTCATAATAACCTTTGAAATAGAAAGAAATGTAAGAAAAAACTTATATTAATTTTCTTATAAAACTAATTATTATTTTCAGTCGTAATAACATAATGCTTTTCTTGCCATTTAGAATAACCTCTAGATGTCTTGAGATTGTACTGAGTATTCTATGGAAACTTCCTGGGGGTTATTTAACCGCAAAGATTGGTTTTCTCTTTATTTCATCCTTGTTATAAGAACTTCTAGAAATATGTACTCAAAACACAAATTGAATTAGTACACCTCATCTTTAATGTCAGGAGATTAGAGTATTTCTTGACGACCAATTGTAAACTTTAGAAAACTCAAATACATGAATACTTAATTTCCTTTGAAATTTACCTGAGAATAAATGTGTAAAATATTTAATGTTTGTTGAACTCTGAGTGTGAAAGTTCTTAATGAGATTCAGGTACAATTTATGAGTTATGTATAATTCAATAAATGACACCTCAATAGCACCACTATATTCACATATGTTTCGAAGTTGCATAACACATTGTCATAGCAGTGAATGAATAGAGGTTGCAAAAGACCCGTAGAAAATATGGTCGAGCAGACAGCGATTGTATTCTATTCGTCATGAATAATTCGTCAATAATGCAAATTCGTTCGTGGACCTGGCACATGAACGACCGGTCTCCACAGCTTGGCGCAGTTATATCACACGTATCAGAGGAACACAATAGGACCGGAACATGGAGAAACGGCCCGACAGGAGTGCAATTGTTTAACGATCTATACCAACGTGCTCTAAAGTCGTGTGCAAGTCTTGCTTTTTTTTAAGTAACCACATTCACGAACTCAAGTAATCAATGAAATCTATTTTTTAGTGTTTTAGAACATATTAGTCATGACGTTAAAACCCATGTATTCAACCATACAGGTCAAGCAATGAGGAATTTTAACGCTTGTTTTTACAATTTTACAGTGTCCATTGGGTGAATAAACAAGGAATTTGACAGAAACAAAATCGACCGAAACACTCCTGTTACAACTTTCTTGATAAAACATACTCAAAAGGCAACAAAAAATGTTTTTTGTTAAGAAAGTTGTACTTCAATAATCTTTTAATATAAATAAAGAAAAACACAAACAAATAATTAATTATTAATTTGAATTCGTAGTTGTAGGCTTTTAATTTCGAGTTATGAAACACAATAATTTTTTTTAAAATAATTATGATTAAAATTATTATCGTGTCGATAATTAATGAATTACTTGAATTTGTATCTTGAACAAAGTTCCACTGTTCTTCAACTGGTCGATAGTGAACCCATCTCGATCAGGTTTTTGTCCAGTGTCCCTGATCCATTGAAATGCTGAGATGGCCCTTTGTTTTGCTTCTGGGCGTAAATGTAGCTTGACTATGCGCAAGTTTTGTTGAACTCTCCTTTGCTTGTAATGGTTGGAGTAGAGGTAAGGGCGAGTTACTATTTTGTTAGAAATGCAGAAAAATCATATATGCAATTCTTTTGCCGATGCAAATAAATTTTCTATAACTCAGGAACAAAAATGTCTAGTTTTTTCAAATCTTGCTAATCTAACGTTTTTTAATTTTAATTTTATTTATTTATTTATCCTTAACTTTTACTCATCTTTCAACTATTTGTAGTTAAAATGATGGGAAGGGATTCCGGAACTCAAGAAAACAGATGATCTTCTCCCCCATACGTCACATACAGTTTTTACTGTTTTTTGACTAAATAAATCTATATAAATGCTCCATTGCTGGATACCGTCAATGTCATCACGTGCCCCCTTCTCCCAAACTCTTCGTGGAACCACATTAAGAAACTATATTAAAATATGTCTGAAACTATTGTTCCACGTGTACGTACTTGAACCCCTAATCACTCTCTATGAAATGCCGCACTGACAAGGGCAGGGAACTACACTCCTCTCAAGAGGTAGTACAACTACTAGCAGAAGAGATGCGCAAGACTATGATTGTGAAGAGCGAAAACTTTGGTTGCGTTGATTTTCCATTCTTATTAGAATGAGTGAAATTAATTAATTCGTACTGATGGTCGGGTTATCCGTTGTGAAAATTAATAATGAATAAAGTTATAACTACGCTTTAGAAGAAATTACTTTTTGGAATAATAATAATAATAATAATAATAATAATAATAATAATAATAATAATAATAATAATAATAATAATATATTAACTGCTTTAAAAAAAAGATCCCGGTGGCAGCTCTCCATAAGTATATCAAGTAATACATTTAAATTACATGCAAGTTATACATTAAATTAAGTACATTAAAAACCCATTTTTTTACAAATAATGACTAATACTAAATGAATACAAAATTTGAATGCTCTAGTCTAACATATGTACAATTATGAGTATTTTTAACTTGTTTCTGAATTTATTTTGAATTACCCCACACTCTGAGGTAAAGTCTCTAGCAGTACTGCAGGTAATTTGTTACAGTTTTTTATTGTCCGATTAACGAACGAATATCTATTTTTTGCCTTCTCACCATAATTTTGCAATTATGATCCTGACGACTGGTTTGGATGTTTTTTTTCTTATTAGAGAAACAGATAGCTTTTCATTTATTTGTATTTATTTCCATTTCATTTTCTGTGGTCCAGCTTTCTATTTAGTTTACGTCTACTTGTAACACTTGAATGTTTTGGGTATCTTTAATTCACTTTGGAGTATACAATCGTATGCAAAGAGTCTAATTTCGGACTTTAAGTCGCGACCGATGTCGTTCACACTTCGACACTTTGCGAAAGTTTAATACCTATTCTTACTCTTTGAGTTCTCCCACTGAGCCATTCTCCGATCCAAGATACTACTCTAGTTTCGATTCCCGCCCTAGCAAGTGTTGCTATTAATCGGTTTGCGAAACAAGATCGAAAGCTTTTGAGAAGTCTATGACAATGTGTCAACTCTCCCACCCGCATCAAGGGAATCAGCAATATCTTGACGTACGGAGACTGCTTGGATTTTGCACTAGTAAGCCTGTTCTAAACCCATGTTGCCCTTCGAAAAGCCAACCTATCTTGAGCCATTCGCATTTTAAGTATTCTGCAATGTGATTCTCAATTTGTTTGCAGACAACCGATGTTAAGCTAATTGGCCGGTAGTTTTCTACTTTTGAGCGACTTCCTCCTTTAAATATAGAAACCACAATTGCACTTTTCCAGACATCGGTATTAGATGCATTATTTAGAGTTATTTGAAGAGTTAGGTCACTCGGTAATTCAGTTTTGTCCATATTGAAAAAGCGATGTACAATATTATTTTTCTCTTTCCCATCTCGATCTCAAACCACAGGTGGCTCAAGGCATCAATTTGTCACTGCAGTGCTTCTGACTGGGTGGTACTAAGGTTCGAGTTCCAATTGTAGCAGGTTTTTGACACGGGCAACACAGCTCGATCGAATTCAGCCGCTGTCTGGAGAAGAATTCCCGCGGCATGCTGATTTGATCGGTAGTATTCCGTGGTTCCTCCGATCAACACCAGGCGAATGCCGGAGCAGTAATCTAACAAACGAGCCACGGGCCACGCGCGATATTTCCTTTCTCTTCCTTGTCCTATCCTCACCGCGTACTTAAACACGCTTACACTTACATGCACTACATTACCATACATGTCGGGTGAACAGTCGGAAACTTATAGCTTGTCTCCGGTGGGGCGATTCCCCGCTAGTGCGAGATACCAGATAAAAAATCGCAAGCAGACTTGTAGGATAGCATCGGATTTTGCTATCAAACGGAGAAACATCATCACCACCTCACGCGCGGTACAAACTCACTACACATACAGGACTAATTACCTTAGTAGTTGACGCACTCGGAAACACTAATCAATCAAAAATAGATCTCAAATTGTCAAAACACAGCTAAGTTTGATGTCATAGAACCTGTTATCTTTCGCACACTGCATAAGTGTAAGATTACAAGTCTTGCAGAAATGTCACCCAGTACCTTGATTCATTAGTATAATGATTGAATAAATGATTTATAATATCAGCTTATGCATATTCATTTGCTAATGTAGTTAGTTGTCGTTTCATGATTCCATAGAAATGGATCTGAGTTCTCTGACATGAGCTAACCCATTACCTATTCATCTGACAACGTTCTATAAACGCTGGTTTACTGATGTTGGAACATATTATTAAAATAATTAAAATGAAATGTACTGCGTATTAACTGAATTTACGAAATTAAGTTATTTCTTTCAGACATTCAGTGCGCAAAGTCGATTTTCTTGGTACTGAGATAAGTGTCTGCGTTATGTTTAGTTTCTTCATTTCTAAGTGCGTACTCTTTGAGGTACTAGTAGGACGTCAAAAAAATGCACAAATAACAGAATACATCGATCTTAAAATAAACTTGAGAACGCGGATCATTTTGAAGCAAAAGTCCTTAGGTACTCAATGTATCTTAATTATGAAATTAGTTTAATTAACAGAATGTGAAAATTATAAGAAGCAATCTATTAAAGCGAATTCTTACCTTTCCACTTTCTAGACCCAGAATATCTGCCAGTTAATGCAGCTAGATATTTGCAATTTCACAAGAAACAAAATTGCAAATGCATCGAAGCAGAGTAACCAACTGTGGGACAATTGAATTGCGCACTCTTAGGGGCTACCTACTCTGACGTGACTTTTCCACGAACTGAATGATATATTAATATCACTTTGTACACCTGTTACGTCTTAATATAAATGTTGCCTTACTATAAATGTGCTATTAAATGCTTCAACGTATCAAAGAAAGAAGAAAGATGTTCTGGTAAGCACAGAATAAGGCATTCATGGCCGACACTAGGAGGAACATTGCGCTTAAGGCGATGCGCCCGCGACCTCGCGCAGAAAAGCTGCGCAAAGGTTTGCGAGTAGGAACCGCGTTACGTCCCAGTTGGCCTCGGCGCTCGAAGATTTACGGGGCGGCAGCGGAGTCGCTTTTCCAACCGCCTCCGTCGTCGCCCCGCGCTCCTCCGGCCGCATCCTCTGTCCTCAAACGCACTCGCCTTCCTCGCTCAGAATCACACGTCTTCACACACACTCGCACGGCGACCCGCCGCGGTGACGCAGGGGTTTGGGCTGCGTCCAAATAGGCGATTCGAGTCCCAAGAAAAGTATGGGTGGTGCCAGATGGTTAGTGCGATGTTGGTTCTCACGCCAGCCCGTGTTTGTGGGTATGTGAGTCAAATGAAAATTGGAAAGCTCTCTGAAGTAAATCGCAAACCGCTCCTATTCCGATCAAATTAGATTCGTTTGCACGTGGTCTCTCCCGCCATCAAGTGGCGTTGGTCCCGCGTCCCCACGTGATCCAGCAGGTGTCATCTGGGCGCTTCCAATGTGGCGGCCCCTCCGTTCGGATGCATAAAAAAAAGAGCTGCCTGGAATGAACCCTTTCCTTCTCAGTAAAGGTACGAAACCAATAGAAATTCATCGACTCATGTTGGCACAGTATGGGGCTGCATGTGTATCGCAGACTCAGGAGTATAAATGATGTAAGAAATTCAGTAATAAGGAAAAGGGCAAAGTCGAAGAAGTTCCGCAGCAACCCATCCTCACAAAAGGTGATTCTGACCTTGTTTTGGGACCACAAGTGTCCCATATGTCAACATTACATGGAAAAAGTCAAGATGGTGACCAGTGCCACCTATATTGAATTGGTGCATGGTATTATGGGGCCTGCTATACGCACCAAGCGTCGCAGAATCCTCTCAACAGGCGTTTTCATCCGGCATGACAAATCCCGATCTCATATGACTCATGCGATAGTCCATGGCAACTATCAAGGGCGTGCATCTGGATTCCTTTCCCCATCCTCTTTACTCTTCCAACTTCGCGCCCTGGGACTTCCACGTCTTTGGCTCATTAAAGGACTTCTCAGGTGACAAGAAGTTCGAGACTGACACGGAGATGAAACAAGTGCTGTATAAATGGCTGCATGCACAGCTAAAACATTCCCTCTCCCCCCAATGTACCCATGCCTTCCTGACTCTCTGGCGGAAATTCATCGAAGAACAGGTAGACTACATTGAAAAATAGTATTCTTTTCCAAGTCCTCTTCCTTGTCCTATCCTCTCGCCTTAGATTCAAACTTACACTTACATGAACTACAGTACCACACATGACGGGGGATTAGTTGGGAGCTTAAGGGGAAATAAAATGATGTTGCTGTCAAAACATTGTTTGTTGGTATTTTATTTTTCCAAAATATTCATAATTTTCTCTTCAAATTGGTGTTTTAATTATTTTGATACCACTCTTAAAAGTATTTTTTGTATAATTTATAAGCGAAGTCCTTCTTTCATTGGGCTTACGTGCTGACTCCAATACGTTTAGTTACTGTTACATTGCAGCGCATAAACACCGATAGACTTATATATGAAGGTACTAAATTGAAAACTTTATTTTTGAAACTAACAAACAAAATTGTGTCAAAATGAACTAGTTATTGGAAAATGATTATTTTGATGAGCCATCGATTCACCGATTGAGCTACCGTTTTCTGAGAGTTGTATCTTTAAAACACATAAAATTGATATTTTTTATACTAAATGTACCTTTTTTTAACTTACCTTTGAAATAGGAACCTGAAATTTTCAGGAGTTGTTAATAAATGTCTCCTACACTTACTGAATTAATTTTTTTCTGATTGATTTAGTATTATCTATTCTGCAGAACTTCATTTACTACAAAACGTGGTAAAAAATTGCATATGGGAAAATGTTTTGATCTACTAAAATAGTAAACATTTTTCAAAACACTATATGTAACATATATGTAACTTGTTAAATTTTCTTATAAGCATAACCGCAATAGGTTCTGAGAATTAAACGCAAACATTTAACATTATCAGGATAGGGCATTCCGTGTACAATTAAGACCTTGTCTCGACTGGGGCAGTGCCCCGCTCGGGGTAGAATCCTAGAGGGACCATTCGCTTCACATTGGCGGAACTAATGACAATAGCAGTTGATACGTCCCAAAACATCAATGAATGTTCAATGAATCAATCAGTCAATTAATCAATCAATCAATCTGTCATCGGGGTAATTTCCTCAGTCTGCAAGTTGCATCCCTGCAACCCCCTGGCTCGATCTGTCTCGGCAAGTCACAGCAGTGACATTCCACATCCTGCCCTTGATTCCTTCCGATCCTCTATTCGCACTTTATTGGTCGATCTGTTAGCTCACCTTGAATCTTTTGGAACCTCACACTTGCGACCCCTCTCAGTTCAACCGTCGGAAACAACAAAGCCACCACAAGGTGCTGTCCCTTCCCTCTCCGACACCGCTGTCCCTTTGGCGACCGCCTCTGGGTCTTCTTGTTTCGCTCTTCTGTTTGCTGTAGCCGCCGCACACTGGCCCAAAAACAGCGAATAATAAGGAAATGTCTAAAACAGATTAGTATTACTTCGTAATACTAGAGTAGAGTGTGTAGAGTGAGAACTTGAATTCTTCGCGAGATAAAAGACTAAATAATGTTTAATACAAGGCGACGAACAGCTACTGTCGTTTGCTGCTTGTAAAATGATAATAGACCGCAATAAACCTGTAACAAGTTTATCTTACAGTGTAGATAAAAACGACTACCTCAAAACACGCGAGACAGCACGGACATACTGGTTCTTTAACACGTATTATTGTAGAACATATTCTTAAAACTCGTCTTTCCTTATAGGCATAGGAAAGATAAGCATCATATTAACAAGGAAGCTCTTTTTTGTCGCATTGAATTCGTCTGTTTGTTTCTAATGTATTTTTATTCATGTTCAATATATTTGCCTTCCAAGGTTCTGAACGGTACATATTCAAATAATTTACATAACACGCGATACGTTCCTGAGATCACCCCAGGAAGGACTTCTTACATCGTCCCGCTTTCAAGACGCAAATTTTTTCACTTTTCTTGGAAAGAAGCACAAACTGTAATATTAATAATTAATTTTCAATATTGTTTATTTGAAGATGATTAAGCAAGTACTTCAAATATCAGTGTATTTCTGGAGAGGATAAACTGAGATCCCGAAATTAATACTAGTTGGGCACGAACAAATTTGAAGAATGACGTGAATAGGGTACCTCATGTTTCTAAGCTGTGCACTCGTTTTGAATAAAGGGGGAATTTGGCTAATTCACGAATTAGCCGGTTGGAGTTAATATAATCCCAAGAGGGAGGAAAATGGGTAGCTTCGGCCCTTGCGATTTACACACAAAATCTTTCAAAACTCTGCGTGACGCATAGTGGGGAGCTTGGAGTTTGTTGCGGCTGGTGCGGTGCACTGCTGGTGGGAGATAACTGGTTAGGAAAAAACCCAAGGCGACATGTAGGTCGGCGCCATCCAACAGGGGAACATCTTTCGCGATAAAAACATGCACTACACTTACAGGAATAATGAGCTTCATCATTTGTGTCCATTTCGAATGGGTGTCGCCCTGACATGATAAAACTATGTGACGGAGTTGGCAATTTTTATATTTTGGCATCAATGATTCAGAATTGGTTTATTCGTTGGTTTGATACAGTTTCCAAAGAAAACTAGATTGATTCGTGATTCCGGGTGCGTCAACTACTAAGGTCATTAGTACCGTAAGTGTAGAGCATATTTCTCTCTCTCGGGAAGTGGCGGTAACCTTACCCTATGTCTGGTAAGATCCCTGGCGATACGGGGTTTCCCCAACCAGGTATCTCCCAATTGTGGGGCACTACACAAGCCGGAACAAGCTCTAAGCTCCTCATTAGTCTCTTGGCATTAGTGGTAGTGAAATGTTGTGCAAGTAAGTGTGAGCGTGTGTAAGAAATGGGTTTGGAAAAACAAGGAAGGGGAAGGAAAGATCGCGCGCGGTCCGTGGCCCGTGTGTTTAGGCTCCCACAGACCGGCGCATAAGCCCCGCGGCCTACGCGGAATGGTCACAGTGAAAATCTTGCGACACGTGTTGCCTTGAGAGCACGCTTAGACCCGCGCGGTAGGCGAGCGTCGCGGCAACGGATAGGCAAAGTTTATTACCTGCGGAATTTGGAACGGAGTCGGACACGTTTCGACCGCTCCTACTCGAGTTTCGTGGAAGTCCGCCCGCCTTCGGGAGCCTTCGCTCCCTTCTGGATCGAGCTCACCTTGCATTTGTTTATCGGATGAAGAAAACTGTCACCAAACGCTTAGTCATAATTAACGCTCCGGTGTGAACGGTCCCGCGGATTCCGCCGCCGCGTCTAGCGCGGAGCGTTCCGCGCCGCGGCCGCTGCGGATCTCCCGCGCCGGTCTGTGAGAGCCTTTAGTGTTCTGCTCCGGCATTCGCCTGGTGTTGATCGGAGAAGCCACAGAAAACTTCCAACCAGAACACCTGGCCGCAAGAATTCTCTAGATTGCTTTTTTGGCAAGTGTCGAAAATTCTGCCACCGTCCGAACTCGAACCTAGAACCTCTCGGTCAGAGGCACTGCAAGTGACATCAATAGTTGCACTGAGCCACCACTCCTGGTAATGAAAATAGAAAATCTGGTCTTAAAATATAAAATAAAAAAAAATATGTGTGATTTTTATAATTTATTGATGACATAATATCTCGCAAGTGGTAAGATGGGCGGTTTTCATAAGGTGCTTTCAGAAAAATATTACAATAATTTAATATTATTATAATGTAAAATGGCTAAAGTTAGGCAACTATACATTATTAACATCAAAAACAAGTGTTTTCCTCCTTCCTGTAAAATAGAAAGTGTAGAATGCCTAAACGTTGGCAACTGTACATTATTAACATCAAAAAGTGTTTTCCTCTCTCCTGTAAATGAGAACGTGTAGAATGCCTAAAGCTAGGGAACTGTACATTATTAACATCAAAAAGTGTGTTTCCTCCCCCCTGTAAATATCTTTTTTTCACCTAGGCGGTTGTCTAGACGTGCGCGAGATATTATCTCTGTTGAGAGCTCGTGTCCACTGCGCGGCGGAGCCCCTTTCGCCCTCCCGTCCTCGCGTCCTCCCGTCCGCTTGCGGCGCACGGCGTCCTCGCCGCGCCGCGTCTCCGGGATTCCGCGCGGAACGCAATTCCGCCCGTGCCCGGCCAGGAATGCGCGCGCGAGGCCTCCCGCGGAATTCGCGCGCTCGCAAAAGTTTCACTTTGTCCCGGCCTCCGGCGCGCCGCCCGGCGCCGCCTTTGCACCTCTATATTTGCTCCTCCGCAGCGGCGCCGGGTCTTGCCTTGCTGAACTCGCTGCCATTTTGCGTCCACATTGAGGTTAGGTAATGTCTGTATTTGTTCCTCCACAAGGCGCAAGGCCTTGCCTTGCTTTCTCGCTGTCGTTTTGCGTCCACATTGAGGTTAGGTTATATACTTTATCTTTGTTACAGATGTGATGATGTCTGTGTTCTTATTGGTTTGTTATATTGCCAAACTGGTTTTTGCTCGAATGTTTTAATGGATGTTTTTAGGTTAATGGGACCCTCAACTTCCCAACGGCAGGTCTTGAAGAATATTAGAACTAACAGAAGTGGAAAAGCAACATCTCAATTTTTTTCAGGATATATTTGGATGTGAATCTCGTTTTTTCCCGAAATATGAAGGCGATACTTGCGCCTCTGTATTTGGTCCTCCACACCGGCGAAAGGCCTTGCCTTGCCTTCTCGCTGTCGTTTTGCATCCACATTGTGGTTAGGTTATGCGGGCACTTTATCTGTGTTACAGATGTGATGATGTCTGTGTTCTTATTGGTTTGTTATATTGCCAAACTGGTTTTTGCTCGAATGCTTTAATGGATTTTTTGAGGTTAATGGGACCCTCAACTTGGCAATGGGAAGCCTTGAAGAATATTAGAATTAACAGAAGTGGAAAAGCAACATCTCAGTTTATTTATATTTAAAATGGTTTTTTTCAGAATATATTTTGATGTGAATCTCGTTTTTTCCAGAAATATGGTGACACTTGCGTCTCTGTATTTGTTCCTCCGCACCAGCGAAAGTCTTGCCTTGCTTAACTCGCTTTTTGCGTCTACACTGAGAGTAGGTTATGCGGGTACTTCGTCTGTGTTACAGATGTGATTTTTTTTGTATGTACAGATGTGATGATATGTGTGTAGCAGTTGTGTTCTTATTGGTTTGTTTATTGCCAAACCACTTTTTGTGCGAATGCTTTAATGATTTTTTTTCGGTTAATGGGACCTTCAGCTTCCCAACTGGACGCCTTAAAGAATATTAGAATTAACAGAAGTGGAAACGTAACTCCTCAATTTATTATTTTTTTAAAAAAGTTGTACTTTTTAAATAAAAATAGATAGTTAACATATCCTGTAAAATAATTCTTAAAACGTACTTTTTGAAATAAAAAATATAGTTGATAAACCATATAAAATCACGTACATGAGAGATCAGAATATATTTTGATCTGAATCTCGTTTTTGCCCGAATTATGAAAGGGACGCTTTCACCTCTATATTTGCTCCGCTGCGGTGCCTGATCTTGCCTGGCTGAACTCGCTCTTTGCATGTACATTGAGGTTAGGTCATGGCACTTTGTTTCAGATGTGATGATGTCTGCGTTCTTATTGGTTTGTTATATAGCCAAACTGGTTTTTGTGCGAATGTTTTAATGTTTTTTTCGATTAATTCCACCTGGAACTTCCAACTGAAAATCTTGAAGAATATTAGATTTAAGAGAAGAGGAAAAGCAACTCCTCAATTTATTAATATTTAAAACGTTGTACTTTTTAAAATACAAAATAAATAGTTTATAAATCATGTAAAAGCACGTATATTGGATATCAGGACATATTTGGATGTGAATCTCGTTTTTCCCGAATTATGAAAGCGACGCTTTCGCCTCTATATTTGCTTCTCCGCAGCGGCGTCAGGTCTTGCCTTGCTGAACTCGCTTTTTGCGACTACATTAAGGTTAGGTCATGCGGGTACTTCGTCTGTGATACAGATGTGAAGATTATTCTGTTCGTATTGGTTTCTTATATTGTCAAACTTTTTTTTGTGTGAATTTTTTTAATGGACTTTTTGACCTTCAACTTCCCAACCGGAACTTCGAGTGCGACCTTCAATTTCCCAACTGAAAGTCTTAAAGAATATTGGAATTAACAGAAGGGGAAACGTAACTCCTCAATTTATTAATTTTTTAAAAAAGTTGTACTTTTTAAATAAAAATAGATAGTTAACATACCCTGTAAAATCACGTTTATTAGATATCAGAATATATTTTGATGTGACGCTCGTTTTTGCCCGAACTATGAAGGCGACACTTTTGAGTAACAGAGTGTAGCGCGTGATGCGTAACGACGTATAACTCACATTTTCCGTGCAATCTATGTCAGGGACGAGATTTCGTATTGCTCTTTCCAAGGTGAGGGGTGGCGAGCGGCCTCTTCCTTGGTGCCATGCTGTCGCAGAGGTGGCTCAATTTTCTTTCAATTTCTGTGCGCATTGGAAATTAGCAATGAAGATCATATGTTCGTTTCAGCTTTTAGTTGACCGCTAACTAGTAGAACATTACAATTTCATACCCCCCCCCATTTTTTACAGATTATTACTAATGGCTAAAACAGTATTTCAATGCCAAGGGAGTACTATGAAATAAATCATGCAATCTACATTTTCCTTAAAAAATAATATTTTACCAGAAAACTTTACCTCCTTAGGGAGTTATCATAACTTTCATCTAGCATGACTACGTAATACTTGTAATATTATATTCTCAAAAGTTTCTCAAGCTGATGTAGGAATACAAACTTGCAAAGTTAAGACATTTTCTGATATAATTCTGCAATTCATACCAACATGAAATATCTAGTAATGTACAGCATGTTACAGACTTTCCGTAATTATTTCCCGTGGTTACATAAAATTATAATAATTAATTAGCAGTTTTACTAGTATTTTTAGCCCTATCTGGGAAATGCTCTTCAATAAAAACTGCTTGAAAATCATACGCATCGTAAATATTTGCTATTTCTTATCATCTAAGAAGTATAAAAAATATGACCTTATAATTGAATTGATATGTTCACAATCTTTCCATTATTATTTAATGTGTACAGAAAGACCAAAATTCCATTCAGAAATATACGAAATGGTCTCAACATTTTGACCGCCAGCCTGGGTAGGCTCATGCAACTCACATCTACTCCCGTGAAACTATTTATATTATCTGAATAATAAGAGTGTGACACGGAAGTGCTGAGCCTAGCGACGATGAGAGGGAAGGTCGAACGGCCACGGAGCGCGCACTAGAAACAGCGGGGAAGTAAGACGTAGAGAAGGGGAAGTGAGTGCAATTATGGGATAATCCGGTTTCATTTCTTTCTGACGTGTACCGAAGAGTTAACGTTGATTCAGGTACATGTTGAAGGTAGTGGATTTGGAGGTACCATGGAGGTGCGAAGACTATAAAAACGCTCTAAGAGGTTTGTTTCAATGGCAGGAATACATTTCAGTATATTTACATATGCTTCGGGTATTATGAACCAATTTGGAGTCGAGTCGTAATAATTCAACGAAATACAAGGCGTTGAGTGTGGGCTGATTTACGGTATTCCTACACAAAAGCATGACCACACCGAGACGAAGCTCTAATAATATAACCAGCTGTCCCCCAAGTAAGGTCGATGCCACTTACACAGATTCAGGGAAAGAAAGAGTCAGGAAGTGAGTTATTACAATGAGTTATGTCACATAGTCTGGACAAAATGTATAAATGGCTTCAGTAAATATTAATAGAACAGAGTATTGACTTTCATGTAAATAGATTTTCTGGGTTTCGTTGTATATTAACGGGACATTAAGTAGTATAGTTCATTCAAAGAAAGTGAATCCTTTGTTGAAACTGTCAAAGATTTTTAATATTGTAAGTAAGTGATCATCTAGATTTAAACTGATGTAAAATAACGTAAAATTAAACAAGAACATTAATTTGAGCAATCATTCCTTGAATTGAGATCGGTTATTAAGGCCGTGTAAGTAAAAATTTCTTGAAATGAACAATCTGCGATTGAATTGTTCGAAAGTAGTTTAGAATTTTGTATTTACGGGTCATACCTAAAGTAAGCTCATGTCAGTGGAAAACGTTTGGTAGAAAGGTGCCAGCTAGTCATGATATACAAAATTTGAGGTTTAATTACAACCAGTTCGAGTAACGGCATGCGCATGGTTGTTTGTTCATTGCCTGTCATGGACGTGTTGTTATGCGTTCTGCTGACCTCAGACCAGAGGAGTTCTCTTGTTGATATCTAGTGTACGGTCGAATATGTGGCCCATCGCGACGTAAAGAGTAACTGGCTGTTCACTGGATAATAGCCCAAGCGAAAGAAAATTATAACAATTAAAAATCTTAGAGTGTTACTGATGAGAACTAAGATAGTGCTGATTGTTTGAATAAGTGTCGTAAGAATTGTTGGGTATTGTATTTTTTTGTTGTATTCATTCTTCTTCATCTTTGGGTTTTGGAAATACAAATACTATTCAGAAATTAGTGTTCAGTTTTCACAATCGAGGAACGACACCTTACACCCTAAGTCACAAAGGAATCACGTAATTTTAGGGTTGTAAAATTGACAAGCAGTCAAGAGAGATTTGTTTTTAACTTTCACTCAGTTTATAAACAATTGCCAGTGCTCAGTCAAAGAAAATACGGACACTTGTTGCACCCCCAATCGGCGGAAATAAGACTGAATGATAGGGGTTGCAATATTGGAGAAGTACAATAATTCAAATTAAACTCAAACAATAATATTTACTCTCTATAGACCTTATAAACCTCCTCCATTCGTTATTAATAATATGGCATGGAAATAATATTTCAATTAAATATTAAGGATTACGCTTAAATAACAAATTAATTTGGAAATTTCACAGACAAAACGTCATTGATAAAACTTGTCATAACATTTCTAAATTATTTTTTTTATATTCGTAAATAATCTACATTAATAATTGGTTCTAAAAATTCTACATTAAGAATTGATTGTAGAATTATTTCATACAAATCACGAATTTGACCTTAGCTAACCTATGCGTGCCCATTGTGGTATAAAGCATCCAATACTCACCTCCATAAAATTCTAATAGTACAAAATAAATTTCATAGCAAGCTATTAGAAGCAGAATGGTTCATTTCTAATTAACAAATTTATAGAGAACTTCAAATAAATTCTATTAAATCTTTTTTAATTCAACAAACTATGACTCACATGATTCCCTTCCCTTAATAAAAAATTACATTAGCATTAAATTACACTAATTATATATGATATTTGGACACTTTATTCGTAATATTGTTAAAAGCACACATCTGTTAAATGTTTAAGGTGGACTTGCTGAACATCGATATTTGTTGTTCTATAAAAGTCTACTTAAAAGCCTGGGAACGTGAAATTTACAGGAAGTTTTATACCATTCCAAAATCTGTGGGAAACAGTTTTAAAATGTCATGGAGATCGGGAGTGGTTTTGCAACAGTTGTATTCCACACCTCCGCGTCCGCGTGGCACCTCATCCAATTTCGTAAGAGTTCAGGTGGGCTTCTTTAAATGTCAACCTGGTGTAACTTGGTCGGGCGTCCGCTGCGTTCTCATTTTCGCAATCTCAAAGAAGAAATTGAGTCATCTTGAAAGGTGCGTAGGTCTTGTCAATGCCAAAATTCGCTTGGAACTTGTCATTTCGGGACTAATAGCGTTCTAACGAGATTGATGGTTATCTTGATATTTCAGAGAAGGTAAATGGAGATACCTCTGTTAGTACTTTCATTATTTCAATGCCTTCACATACCATCAACTCTTAGAGAAGTTAAAGGAAGTATTGTACGATTAATTCAATATCGTTCAGCTCAATAGGATTTAGAGGAAGGTTTACAAGGATATAATCAGAACTCCATACAGGATAATTCGAATTGTACCGATAGAACTCGCTTAGTAGCACTTTCGAGACGTGGAAAATGGTTCTATTAGCACATTTTTTAAATGTACATTCTAAAAAAACATTTTCAGAATATTGCAATTTTCATCATTTCGATAGTTGAATTTCTGAATCTAAGTACATTTGTCGCATTTGTATCACTAGTGTCAGATGTCACTAATGTCAGTGTCTGTTAAATTTAGAATTCTTCTGTGTATTGATTCTTGAAATAATTCTTGTAATTCCATGTGATTCTTGTAAGCCTCTCTTTTTTAATCTAGGTATTTTAATATTACTTTGTCTCTTGATATATGAATCAGTGTTTTTTGTCAAAAATGACTTAAGAGCGGGAATATATTTTCAGCAAACGCCGTTGTCTATAACTACAACACTCGACGTAGTAATTATAATTATCAGGTAACACTATCAACAGCTCATTACAAAAAATTCACGTATAATACATGTACATTATTTTACAACACCTTGCCAGATGATATTAAACTACTAAATTCGATGCAAAAGTTTAAGTCCGAAGTGAAATATTTTCTGCTTCACAACTGTTTCTATACAATTAGAGACTTTACCGAGCATCCAAAAGGAAAATAATATTTATTTTAATAATGACATTTAATGTCATTATTAGAAATTAAATAATAATAAAAATTTAATAATGACATTTAATGTTGTTATTATTTATTACCATTTTGATTGTTTAATTCTAAAAAACCTGTAACAATTATTGTACTTCAGCTTCTGAGTCAATGATCCTCATCTCGATCAGGTTTTCGTCAAGTTTCCCTGATCCTTGGGCAAATGCTGATATGGCCCCTTGTTTTGCTTCTGGACGCAAATGTAACTTTTCCCCATAGCACGTCACGCAGTTTTTAGCTGTTTTTGACATAAATAAATAAAATATAAAATATTACTTTTCTCAAACAGTGTGAACCTGAAACAAAAGGTGTTGCGAGAAAAGGGATCTCATAAGTAATACATATTCATCTGAATAACTGCGAAACTTCTAAAAACATTACTTTTCTTCCTAAAAACTTTTTTACAATATTACACCACTTCTTAAAACCTATGATATTTTATTTTATTTTATTTTAGAAATCATAACATACCTCTAAAACCGCCGTGAAATGATAATCTAAACAACTAAGATAGTTTTAAAATACTAATATCTATAAATAGAAAACAATTTTTAAAACAATACATAGTATGACGCAAATACGTCTCTATTCCCATGAAACTCGTCTTAAAAAAAGTTATAATTAAGAGTTATAATTAATGGTTAATTGCGTATAAAATCTACTTCACACACTTATGCTTCAACGTATATTGAGTAGAAGAATTTGAAATATTTTGCACCCGGTGAACATGCGATTATTGTAAATAACAAGTTCCTTCTAAACATAATTATATACCCCAACTCAAGTGGAAGGTAAAATCAGCAAAATCGTAGGTTAAATATGAAATACTGATTCATTATTAATACTGTTTTTTCCTACCAATAACGGACGAGAAAACAATAGAAAAATGAGAACGATTTTTCAAAGGTTTTAAAATTTCAGAGATCAGTGAAAGTTGGCCAGCTCTTACTCTTGCCAATTTTTGTCAAGAGAAACGCAGAAATTGACAAGTTGGCCGAATGAAATATTAAGAAGGAAAACTTCATGCACATCTGTCACGATGCATGTCATCTACGAACCTAGCAGCTAAAACTAGTATCTATAATTGCTCCTAGAATTTTGCTTCTTTATATGCAAGACGATCTACAAATAATTACAATGAAACAAGATTTTTACTAGTATCTCAATAGTCTTCCAATCAGTTGTGCATGAACGAAAATGATCAAAACGGATTGCTTCGTCGGTCTCGTTGAAAGAGAAATGATTTCTTCGTGTACACTGTTCAGTGAAAGGCGGCGGGAGCCACATGCGCGTACGAGATTGAACGTGGTTACAGTTCAGACCAGCTCCCAGCCATTAAGGCACCGAAAATGGCGCCCGACGGCGACCCGAATACAAATGACGGAGTCCATCGACGGAGAAAGTGCGTACGAACTTGAAACGCCTACGGTGAAATTTGTCTTTGAGGGAGAGATATGAATAATGAATGCCTTTTACGAGATTTTCCACGAACCACTGACGAAAATACGCGCCTT
This sequence comes from Gryllus longicercus, assembly GCA_038098605.1. Classification (NCBI taxonomy): domain Eukaryota; kingdom Metazoa; phylum Arthropoda; class Insecta; order Orthoptera; family Gryllidae; genus Gryllus; species Gryllus longicercus. The sequence continues at coordinate 1,835,393 of JAZDUA010000146.1, read as the reverse complement.
TGAGTTAAGGATTTACCACGATTTTTGGTGACCCATTTGCATATATTAGTGGGCCCATATCTCTAATCGGCTTGTTGGATGTTCATTAGGTTTTAGGGTTGAAGTCTCTACAGGCATATTGATTTGATTTTTTTTCGTCGAAGAAGAGTAAAAAACTGTAAGTTATATTTGGGGAAGAAGAATAATCTGAGCACGTTTTATGAAGCTCCCGAATCTCTTCCCCATCTTTATACTATACACAATTGAAGAATTAATAAAAGTACTAACAAAGCGAGGTTAGCAACATTTGAAAAGCTGGAAATTTTTGTTCTAGAGTTGAAGAAAACTTATTTGATTCGGTAAACTCGAACTACAGATTTGATTTTATATTTTTGCGTATTAAATAACCACCAAATAGTATGGAAACAATACAGGACACTTCCAACCTTTCTCATACTATTATTGGAAGACAACTGCTCACTAGCGAATCTAATGTCGTGGCCTAGAAAATTTCAATACATAAACAAAACCTTTTAAATCAATCTCCAAAATGTAAGGAAAATAATCGTAAGTAAATTTAAAATCGTTTAAATGTATACACTTCGTACTAGTAATGACAATGGTTAAGTCAGGTCGGGATATTTGGAGCGCTAGCATCAAATGCTTTCTATTTTAACGCAGAATGTCATGTATTATCTCTATAGTATTTGTAACTACCCACACATGGCTCTACTCGCAGCATAACTAGTAAAAGCGCTTATCCAAATGTGCGTTTAGCGAAGCTACAATTATGATCAGAAGAAAAACAATGGTCCTTCTCATTTGCTCAATGTATCAGGGAAACTGGACGAGAAACCTTATCGAGATTGGGTTAATGAGCCAGAAGCTGAAGTTCATAACTCTTTACAAGCAGATTTAATCATTTTAAAATTATACAGTATTATTGTTAATGAATGCATCATATGTCATTGTTAAAATAAATATAATTTTTGTTTTCCACGGTCAGTATAGTCTCTCATTGTATAAAATCAGTAATGTAGTAGAAAAGAAATTACCCAGCGTTTAAAGTTGTGTATCGATTTTAATTATTTAATGGCATGAGGCATTGCCTTTTAAAGTAACGTATATGTAATATATGTGGATTTCTTGAGTGTGTTATGTGTGTTGATATTATAAATCTCGGTAATGCTTGAAAATGTTCCTATCATTAAGTTAGTTCTGACAAAAATTATAGCTTTTTGAATAAATAGGCAAGGCAATTCCACGCTCAATAAAGAAAGACTTGCAAGAATCACATGAAAATCTTAGAGATATCAGTTTTCCGTTGTCCGCAAGAGAATACTGTTCTTGTTTTCTTAGCAGGAATTCATTTGAGTGTAAACGTGCTGATCTAGAGAAAATGTTCTCGACATAATCTTTCTTTACCGTATCTCCACCTTTCCATAACCTTCAGAAATTTTATACACAAAAAGTTTCATTTAACACATGAAGCCTGAGTGAATATTCAGCGTTCTAGTTTTACAATCTGAATTTAAATGTAGTAAATGCATATTATCCAAGTTATATTAGCTAGAACGTAAAATTGCGGCGTAATCCGTCTCCACTCAGATTATGAGTTCACACTGTATAATGGTGGTGTGAGAGACAAAAACGAGTAACTTCAAACATCTATATGCTAATGACATTCATTTCATAAGCCCAACATCGTGGTTCCGATGTTGGATCGCCTACATCCCTAGAAGGTAATATAAAGTACGAGATGACGAATGCTTGTATTTTCAGGATCCTCAAAAGAATTTGGTTTTAGTTTAGATCCTCGAATATAAAATTTGATATGACTATAGTTGTTCTCGTTGATACATTTAATTTTCGTATCCTTCATCTTCATTGATATAACTCTACATTTACAGCGTGAAGGATCACCATCTTATATCATTGGTTAATGAAATAAGTTGAAGCAAATTCAATTATTAATTAAAAGGTTTACATTGTTTAGGAAAAACTTCCTGAGGGTTGCAAATTTTACACAAGTTAATGTATTTGAATTTTCTTCTTCTCGTATACCTTTTTTTTCTGCTCTTTCCCTTTAAATGTTCACTGAACTTCACATGAAATGTGAGAAATTTCTTTAAACCTCATGATTTTAGGTATTATTTATCGTTAATTAGTTTTTAAATACTTATTTTAATTTTTCTTCCCCCATTCTTGTGACATGTCAAACCCATTGTTACAGTTTGAACAGAAAATAGTCCAAAACTGAATCCGTCTGTATTTTTTTATAAATTGTTTCATTACGATATTTCCCAATCTTGCTGCTCTACGAAAGAAGTGTGCTTCGTAACTACAAGTTTTAAATTATTGTAAATTTCTTAGCTTTTCTATGTTTTCGCATCATACACCACAATATTTTTCACTATTACTATATAAATCTTATATTTTTTCTTCTAAATATTTTTATCTCATAATATTTTATTAAGAGTGGGAATATCCATACCCTCTTTATTATTCGCCTAATTTCTTTGATCTTTATTTGTATGAATTTTAACCTTAATGACCTCTTGAATTAAATATTAAAAATCGAGAATATCCTTTATCTTCCTTTCCGTGCGCTTTCCGCACAGGTTCTGTTTTTTCTCCGTATCCCATATAAAATATTTCGGTCATATTCATTTTTCAGTCCTATTTCTTGTATTTTTTTAAATTTACAAAACATATTTTTCATTGTTCTCCACATCATTTGCTATTAATATTGATCGTCTGCAAATAATAAAGATCATAAAACATTATCAATTGAAAATTCTATTCCTCCACATATTTTTTCAGCATATCCAAAAATGTTTACAAATAAATTTTGAAAAGTATAATTGTAATAATATATTACATACCTGTTAATTAAATTCATAATGAATTGCATTAATATTAAACTATATGATAAAAGTTGATTAGTAAGATAAATTAATAACATAATAATTGTCTGATTTATTGTCACAGATAACCCGCATAACATGCTATCATATATTTCTAGATTATTCCAGGCAGTATGCTCTCGCAGGCAAACGCAGTCATTTTTTCTTATTTAAAATAGCTTCCGCACACTCGTGCTCTTTGATTCTTACCCACCTTACGAGCTCTCCTTGAATCACATATCGCAATTGCGTCATTTGTATTCCAGCTCTTGTAATTTTAATTTGGATGATTAAGTGTTTAGAGAATTTACCCCTTCCAAATTTGCTACGAGAATACGTAGTGAGAAAGCGTAGAGACTTTGTTTCTTACAAAACGAATTTTCTCTTCTTTATTATCTCTTTACAATTTGAATGTTTGACATGAATATTTTTAAAACATCGATTATTCAGTTTTTGTATGCAAAATTCTACAATCTTTTCTGAACAGAATTATGTATGTTTTACATGTGTCTTAGAGATATTTTGTAAATCGTTATTTGAAAATTTCGTGTCAATCCGCCTTTAAAATGTCAAATTTTGTTCCACTATATTTCTTGTTCTACAGAAGATATTTCGATGGAATAAATTTTGTTGCAACCGTTGCGTTGTGAGCTGTGCTGGAGTCTGGCGCCAGCAGCATATAGCGATTCTTTCTTGTATGTTCTGTATTTACATTTTAGTATCAATCTGTTCATGTCTGATTAGGATTTTCTCATAGTTGCTGTCAGACATTAAAGGGAAATTCCGGTTAGTAGCATTTTATCATATAAATCTTTTATAGAATAGAAACATATGTAATATAGAGATCTGATATTTTCATACTAGATTCAGAACACTATTTACAATAAAGTAGATTACAATAAATATTCTACATTCAAAACAAACAGAAATGTAATGACTTGAACGTTTAAAAAATATTTAATTTTTAAGTACATATTTAGAAATCATTTCACAAAAAACTAAAACAAAATTATTTCATAGTAGTCTAATATGTAGATAATTGTGTTGACATGAACTAAATTGGGTAAAGAACAAAATAAAAACAATGTCTTAATAAATTTAAATACTAATAAAAACACAGTAAACATATTAAAATGAAATGTATTAAAATATTCGTAAGAACTCATTTATACTCTGACATAATTTGAATAAACATCGGTAAAAATTTTTCTAGAAATTGGGGTTTGAAAATGCTCAATTTTGATATTTTTTTTTACTTTTATTTTTTATTTTTCGTTAATCGGCCGACTAGGACCACGCATGCAAGCATCCTGCTTTTACCGTGGCTCAGTTTTTATTTATTATCGCGGTGGCAGGTGATTGCGACAACTTTTGGGGGGACCAGCATTTTTAGCTGGATCCGATTTTTATCCCCCACGGTTGTTAGCCCTGGGAGTATGGAAGATGAAATGATGATATGATGATAATGGGGGTGAAAGGACAACACATACAGACATACACAAACACAAATACACCCATGCCCGAGGCGGGACTCGAACCCGCGATCTTCTGGTCCGAAACCACTCCGACACTACTGCCTTAGCGATCTGATCTGATCGGCAATTTTGATCATTATTGCTATTGCGCTCACATAATGTACCTTTAAAGAGAAATACGTTATGAAGGTTAATTTTTAACGAATGTTCAATACATGTTAAAATGTTAATGTAGTACGTTTAGACTAGAGAGCAATTGGGAAATCTGCCATGGAAATTAACACTGATACGTAAAATGAATGTTGAATAATATATGATAAGTCAGTATAAAACTGATTATGCTACAGAATAGACTTCATGACACCAATTAGTTTACTAATCTCTAAAGTCAAGGTCAGCATTTCGATATTGACCCGCTCTCTTCCCAGTTGCCACCTATGGGCACCTAAAAAAAACAATTCATATTTTTTCATCTTTTCGGTCCCCTATTGTATTATTAAAATACTTCTTTAAGAATATTATTTAGCAGTTAATTCCGATTCCATACGACACAATTAATTGAAATACTTGAATAAATTTTTGAGAAAATTTTGTTTGAGAGTTTCTGAACATGCATAATTTTACCAGAAATGTATGAAATTTCGAGGTACTTAATAAGAATTCATTTGAAGCTCTCGAGCTCCCAGATGCAATAATGTGTAAAACGCTTTCAATACAAACATTAACAAGGTGAGAGATATTTCAAAAAGCTTTCATTAGTGTATTTTTTTAAAAGAAAAAAAAAACAACAACATCAAAATGATATTGACGGCACATTATTTAGTGCATTTAGCACACTATCCGTACCGAAAGCTTCAAAAAAAAAGAACAACAACTAAAGCTATTTTTAAGAAAATATTGTACGATTATCTTTTTGAAAATGAGCAATTTTGAGCTCATTTTCACATAAAACTTTTTAGTGCTTGAGAAACTTCCTAAGAAATAATTTCGTTTTTTCGCTGCAGAATTGTCTAAATTTGTCTCTGCTACGTATGTTGTATGAGAGAAAAAAAGATATCATTCGTAATTTCTCAAAAACCTTTTTTGATTTAAATACAAATGTTCCCTTTTCAAAATGCCTGCGGAAGATAACTTTTATTACACTCACGACACTTGTTATACAGTAAATGTGTCAGTCTTGTTCCAAGCAGAACTTTTCGGCGTTTGCTACAAGAATAATTAATGAGAAATAATAGAAACATTTTGTGTTAGTTGGTGGTTATATTACTCTCCTATTGTTATCGTTAATTTCTTGAAGCCCAACAAGGTTAAAGCGAGACGTCAAAGTCAATTGAGTTGTTCGTGTTACACCAACGACGGTTGTTTTACGTTGACAATTAACCTGTCTCCCTCTCACCAGGAAGAAAAGCAATTTTGCCTTGAGAGAACAATTTTTAGAAGCATGTTTATGGATGGTGTGTTACAACTATCTTAGCTACACGTCGATCACATGATCTACAAATACTCTAAATGCAAATTATTTTGTTGTAATATTACTTTTTATTTTCTCTGTAGATTACTAAGAACACAACTCAATTTACGTACCATTAATGTCAGTACTTCCTCTTTTATGACTCAGAGAACTGATTGAAAATTGCTAATAATCTTCAAGTTTTATCTAGGCACGTGAGAGACAGGGATTGTCCTAGATGGGTCAATAGTGTTTTTGCTAAATGACCGCTCTCCTGTTATCAGTTTAATTTGGAGTTGAATAAATATTTTTCAGTCATTTTTCACGTTGTTCTCTCTGGCTGACCAAACGTTACTTTGGTCATTTGGAATCGGCGTTGGAATCATTTTAAATAGCATATTTATTATTAGATTAGACTCCATTATATTGCAGATGAAAATATCGAGATGCAACTCATAATAACTTTCATATACCACTCGCTTGGATAATCGCTCAAAATTCAAATACTTTTATTTCTTAAAAAAACCAAGTGTACAAGATTTATGACAAAGGCCATCTAATTTATGTCAACTTATACGACTTATACAACTTATACGACCAACTTATACGACAAAATGAATTGAAGCATACTACCTTTGGCCTTTTCGTTTGGTCAATGAAAATACGTTTTTAGGGTAGTTTTTATGATAATCACAGCAGGTATTTATTCATATCTGCAGTCCTATATTTATATACAGTGTTTATGTGTTACAAGGAGGTAAGGAAGTCCATGCGTTGCGAATATACATTATAGAATATGGAAAACGTACAAAAGTGTCTGGCGAATGAATTCCCCTGTGCATATTAATGTAAAAGCAGAACAATCCACATAAATATATTTGTTTACCATATTTCCATATTTACCAAATTAGTGAACAACCTCACACACACACACACACACACACACACACACACACACACACACACATATATATATATATATATATATATATATATATATATATATATAAATGTGTGTGTGTGTGTGTGTGTGAGTTTGGACAACGAAAAAAAGTTTTATTTCAAACATTTCTTTTCCTTCTCACGATATATGATATAGGTCACGTCATTTCTATTTCTCTCACGATTCCTCTCACTCACCCTGGGCTTCCTAGAGGAGCGCATCGAAACTTCGGTCTGCGTGCATTACCCGTGAAATGAAGCAAGTGGCTGGAGAGCGCGGAAACTTTTGATATATTCTTCACGGTCTGAAAGTTTATCACGGCGAAGGAGGAATTTGGCGACTTCCATGAAGAGTAGGAGCGTGAATCTTCAGCAAAGGAATTTCCTTTCTATACTTTAAATATCGATCTGAATATCCCCAGCATATCCTATGATGAATACTCCTATAAAACTGCCTTCTCATAGAATTTGTACCATCAACTGCGATAATGACGTCCAAAGCCATTTCCTGTTTTATGTTTCACGAAGTCGGTGCTGTGATGTAAACTAAGAGGCATGAACTTTCTTGGAGCATTTATTATTACACTCAAAATGGTACCATAAAACACTTAAGATCAACAAAAATATTATATAAATTACCTCTGAGCTACCAGAAAGTTTGAATATAATTCCCTAAATTTTGGAGTTTCTTTCCATGAAGCCCCTGAGTCATTTTCTACATTTTCTCACAAATGGCTCCATTTTTTTTCTTTAAATGTCTTAATGCGGCGGCGATGGTGTAACGGTTAGCGTACCGGACTGTTGTACCCAAGTTGGCGGGTTCAAACCCGACCCGTGGATTTTTAAGGGCGAAAAAAATCCTTCGTACTCCTTCGGAGGGGAAGTAAAGCCGGCTGTCCCATGTTAGTAGATTTACTTGCATGTAAAAGATCCTCAAGCCTAAATGACGTAGCCTCTGAGCTAAATTCTAATCGCCTGTTTCTCGCCCAAGAAATACCTCCTTTCTCTGCTTGTTGATGAAAGGAGTGTAGCGAAATTTGCGTGGTCAGACGGAAGAGCGGGCCTGATGGCCCGAGTCTCGCCACGTAAAATAAGGCAAATTCAATTCAATTCAATTATAAGAATATAGTGAAATGCACTTATACAGATGTGACAGATCCAATTTTCACTGTAAAATATGACTTTCCAATAATAACAAAAATGTCGAATTTTTAGCGTCTCCTACTATATTATTGAATGTTGAAGTTTCCAGTGGTAACGTTCTCTCTATTTTGAAACGCTAGCGCTATGTGTTTTTGGTTACTTCTCTTTTCTGTTCTGTAAAGTGCTTACCTTCCAAAAAAAGGGAATGCAAAATTTAAAAAAAATAATATAGATGTTTTATATTGATTGATGACTTTTCATATAGTACTAGCAGAATTAGCCTCGTGGCTAGCTGTTGATCAGCGTGTTCGCTTTCCACTACGCGGCCCCCGGATGAGATTCCCGGTCAGGCAAGATTATAGTGTGCGTTTTTCTTGCAATGTCCCAGTATACGTTGCTGTGTGTCGATGAGAAAATTCACTTCTCAGTTTGAGAAGACCGGAATACGGCGTGGGGATGTCTACTTGCTAAGCCCAACGTAACCTCTTAACCCAAGGCCGCGAGGCAGGGACGTCGCCGGTAGGCCTGAGCCCGTTCGCGGGCTGTCGCGCCAAGTACATACGTACAAACATACATTCTAGCAGAATTACGCCCCGCCATCGTTTTCTCGTTCTGTCAGCGCTGCTACGACCTAGTTGTTCTCGTGGCGCAATCGCCCCCTCTCTGTCGTTACCTATTAAATAAGTGAACAGGATAAAAACCTTCTTCATGAAAAACACTAAGATATGAAGTTTCATGGAGATTGGTCAAATGTCAGAGTTTATCGGTTTCAGAGAGACCAACATCCATTTATTTGTATATGGATATTGAATATAATATGTACATTGAATGAATCACAATGTGTCCATTTTGATCAGACGAAAAATGTTTTAACGTCAATAAATCTTATTATAATGAATCTGATCATAACCTCCACGTGTTCCGACAGTGGCAGGATACTCTACACTAGCTAGAAAGCCACATTCTATTGAATCGCTGTCTGGAAGAAAATTCTAGCGGCCAGCAACTCTGATCGGTATTTTTCCGTAGTTTCTCCGGTCAACACCAGGTGAATGCTGGAGTGGTACCCTAACAAATCGGCCACGGACCGCACACGATATTTCCATTTTCGTCCTTGTCCTCTCGCCACTCTTGTACTAACATCAACTACACTACCACACATGCCGGGAGACCGGTTGGGAGTTATACTATAATAGCTTGTACCAGTTGAGACAGTGTCCTCTGGTGGAAAATATCTGGTTGGGGAACACAAATCAGTTTCTTGATAGACGTTAACTATATCTTCTGTTACATGAAGAGATTTTAAGCCGAAAATTTCGTTACAATGAATATGGATATTTTATTTCTAACTTATGTTCAGATTTTTTTGTGCCGACTTACACATGCACGTCATTTGCTTTCTTTTTTAGTGCTCTTCTCTTTTAACTAATTCGGAAGCGTGAGTGAAGTCGACTTCCGAGGCGTGCATAGCAATGACTTGGCACCCATGTGCTCACAACACTTCCTCTTCCAAGAATGCCTTTAGTGTGTCACCAAATGTTTTTCCTTTCTTTTCGTGCTGATCGGAAGTTCTCTGATAAACTTTGAAATGAAGCACATAAATGTTATGTTACAATTTACAATATCACTATATATTCTACAATTCAAAACTGTAATGTAATAACGTAGAGATTTTCTGATAATGTTCCTATTTTGACGCGATTCTAAATTTGTAGTTTTAGTTGTTTGATACTATAATGTACTTATTACCTGTACTTCAAAAATACACATTCTTGCCGAAATAAAATCGTAAAAATGGGTAATGTCTCTGCTGGTAAAATAAAAAAACTTGTCTTTACTAGAATACAGTAATTACTCTTGGAAGGTTATCCTGACACAATTCATCCTGAATCAACCACTGTTTAAATATTTTTTAACTATGACTATTTTCTCAATAAAGAAAAAAGAAACATTTGGAAACTACAATGTCCAATCACATTACATAGGAAATGAGAGAATAGATATGGCGTGCAAAAATATTGTTTCAAACTTTTTTCTGCAACTGGTTGGATATTTGTCTTACTTTGATGAGAGAATGGATGACATAAAAAGTATAAATAGTAACAAATATAACATATGACATGAAAGTTGTTTTAAATGTTGAAATTACAATATTTAGATTAGTTTTTAGAATCTTCAGGCATGTTAATGTACTATATAATATTTATGAAACCACAAAAAATAGACATAAATGTATGGGACTTCTTGAATCGGTTTCTTGGCTGCATCTACGTTCCAGTACGTAGAGCCTTTGGATACTGGTTGGAGCCCTGATATATATATATATATATATATATATATATATATATATATATATATATATATAGTTTCGTGTTTACGAGCGCGTAAACTGCTATGGTCATTAGAACCACTAGTGTAATGAACGATTTTATCACGTATCATGGGAGGTGGTGGTATTCTTTCCCCGGTGTATGGTGAGATCCGGCGCCAACTTCCACGTCAACATGCGAGGTTTTCTCCATCCAGGTGTCCCCGACCTGCGGGACACCGCCGCTGCTGGAACAAACTAAGCTCCCGACTGCTTTCCCGACATATGTGGTAGTGTAGTGTCTGTCAGTGTGTAGTGTCAGTGTGTCTGTGTGTAGATAAGGGGAAATGATAGCGGGAGGTAGAGGAAGAAAAGATCGCCCAGGATCAGTGGCCCGTATATAATGTGTAGTGCTTCGGATTCGCATGATGTTCGCGCGTTGATTTCTTGCGCGAATAAAGTTCTCTTAATGTAATTACAAGTTTTTCAACTGAAACCAAAATCTCTTTATATTGATTTGAAACCGGCAGAGCATTTGCTGAATTTTCGAACGCGAATGATCATCAAAAAGAATAATAATATTTATTATAACAATAATGTGTAATGCATTAGTTAATATGTATATTGTAACATTTCCACTTCTGAGTCAATAACTATCATGATCAGCTTTTTATAAAGTTTCCCTGACCTATTAAGCAAATGCTGAGATAGGCCCTTGTTTCGCTTCGGGTCATAAATGTAGCTTTACTATGTGCACCTTTTGTTTATCTCTCTTTTTGCTAGTTGTGGTAGGAGTAAAGCCAGGAGAGTGGGTTACTATTTTTGTCGGCAGTACTAAAACATCAAATCTGTATTTCGTTTACCGACGCAAACATGTTTTCTAAAACTCTTGAGCGAAATTTTTTAGTTTTCAAATGTTGATATCCTCGCTTTGTTGTTACCTACTTTTATTTATCATTCAACCATGTTTGATGAAAGAGTGGTGAATAAATTCTGATGTTCATTAAAATATTTGCTGATTATACTTCTCCCCCATTACGTCATACACAGTTTTTTTTGTTCTTTGACGAAAATGAACCAAACCAAACATTTGGTACTAATTACTCTTGTTTTTTAATATCTTTTACATTTGAAATTACAGCACAAGGTAAATTTCATATGGGAGCATTTTTCGGTCATCCACATTCGTTGCAACTGAGAATTAACAATGGATATTACTTATCTCTAACTTTATAGGGGTTTGATATACATGTTGTGAACAACGTAAACATGAGAGATAGAATAGAGGAGTCGAGAAGCATAGAGATCACTCTGGAAGTAAACATCAGTCATGAAAACAAAACTTACGGTAAAATCCATCTGTGCGGGTGACTAAACGTTAAGAGTCACGCTTCCAACCTCGTTCATACTATTTAGTGGTCACTCACTACCGACTCATAGGTTTATGAGGACTATAAGAATAAGAATCGATGATATAAGGAACTCGTATTCGATTAATGATCGATTAGTTGTTTCTGGCGCTTCAACTGTTAAGATCATTGCACCCGAGAGAATAGAGCATGCAGGATGTGGCGGTGAATCTCCCCCCGGTGGTTGGCGAGAACCGGCGCGGACCTTTACGTCCACTAGCGGGGTTTTCCCCAACCGGGTATCTCTTACCAGCGGAGCTCCGCCACAGCCAGGACAAACTCTAAGCTACCCACTGATGACTCGCGACATGTGTGGTATTGAAAGGCGTGTGAGTGTATGTAAGTAATAAGTGAGGATAGAGCAAGGAAGAGGAAGAAAAGATCACGCGCTGCCCGTGGCCCGTTTATTAGGATACTGCTCCGGCATTCGCCTGATGTTGATCGTAGAAACCACTGAAAACTACCGATCAGAGCAGCCAGTTGCTAGAATTCTCCTCCAGACGCCAGCTGAATTCGACCTACAGTAGCTATGTAGTAACGTCAGAACCGGAATCCTAGGACTTTCCGGTCAGAGGCACTGCAATGTCATCAATTGATATCCTTTTCTTATAGCCGTTCCCGCCTCACTTGATCGTAAGGGCTGCTGAGAATAAAAACCGACTAATTGATTGGTTGCTTACTAGTTGATTCCAGGCGTCAGCTGATAAGGTCCGTAGTCCCGAAAGTTTTGTGCATGTTTTTTGCTCTGCTCGATTTTGTCCCCGCTGAAGGTATCTCCCACCAGCGAAGCTTCGCCCCAGTCGGGACAAGCTCTAAGCTCCCAAACGTTCTCCCAACACATGTGGTAGTACGTCTGTGTGTGAGTTATCTGATAAGCCATAAATCCCAGAAGATTTACTCGTAATTTGAATGGGGAAAACGGCATCAAGTGGGTGTAATACAATGCAATTTATGCAGGCTTGGAAACCAAAGAATATGTTGTTAGGACAACCAATAAACAATGCCTCCATGCTTGGTGTAATAGCGCTATTCATTTGGGGAGGCACCGCCCTGGAGACATTACATGCGAGAGGTATGGAGATGGCATTAAAAGCCGTAATTCTGGAGGAAGGAAAAAAAGAATCACTCTCTTGAAAGCTACTGTCACCGACACACTAAGAACACACGTAAGCAATCGGTGCCGTGCGAATATGTTTTCAGCATAGACTGGGGATATTAGTTAAATGATAGTGAGGCAGGTAACTTATTATTAATTTTGATAGCTTGACGTTGAGCAGAGTAAGAAGTCGAAGATGTTATTCGCAATGAATTATAATTGTAATTTTTGTTAATGTGCTTTGGGAGTTGAATTCAAATACTCTCCGTATTTCAAAGGGATTTATATTTGGATAGTTTCGTAAATGGGGAGAAATTTTCAATAAGTCGGCTGAAGATAGTCGCACGTTGGTGTTTTATCTGAAACACCAACGAAGTGTCGATCGAAGAAGAAAAGTATGAAATAGTTGAAAATATTCCGGAAACATTTGTAATCTATTCTAACGATAGGTCAGAGCGCCACAATAGGGGTACCCAGAACATTCTACGGGCAACATCGAGCCCGAAAACATCCGAGAAGAACATCTCAGAAGTCATCGTAGTAACCTTACGAACTTTATTCAAAACCGTACGATACTTTAATGTTTGTACAGAGGAAAAGTTAATCATTTCCTTCTTGAGCTCAATAGAATTTTGTAAGTATATCAGAACAAATGTTAAATTTTATTTTTTTGAGAAACGAAAAGGCTGATAATTATTTATAGGAAATGCCATCAATTCGGCAATTAATTTTAATCCACAGAATTTTCAGGAATTGTAATTCTGTATTACACGTATTACTGTTCTTACACGTCTACATGCAGCAGGTTAGGAGAGAAATGTTGTATGCCGAAACCCATGATTAAATTTAAAAGTGAAATTAATACAATAATATTTAAAAATTGAGAGGATTTATGAGCAGGGCAACGAAAGAATAACATTAATAACAGCAGAGGAAGTAATCCCTTCATACTCCATAAGATTGTTTGTAAGTACTATCACGATTCATTAATATTAATATCAGTAGAAGAAGCAGATATATCACAAATGGCTTGCCCAACGTGGGGCAATAAACGTATAAGTTTGATGGAAGATATATCACAGTAAAGGGGAGGATAGGACAAGGAATGGCAAAGAAAGATCGCCCGCCGTCAGCGACCCGTGTGGTAAGCTACCACTAAAACGAACTTAAGGAACCCTCATTTAGAGCGGCAGCTTGAATTCGAACCAACTACGAAACCATGCACGAAAACGCGCCACAGAAACCCCAACGGCGCCGGACCGGGAATTGGTATTCTCCGCTACCCTGGCGGACGCGCGCATGTCAATCGTCCTCGGCCGACAGCTACACGTGCCGCAATAAAAGTTTGCTGGAAGGTATATCACAGTAGAGGGGAAGATAGGACAAGGAATGGCAAAGAAAGATCGCCCGCCGTCAGCGACCCGTGTGGTAAGCTACCACTAAAACGAACTTAAGGAACCCTCATTTAGAGCGGCAGCTTGAATTCGAACCAACTACGAAACCATGCACGAAAACGCGCCACAGAAACCCCAACGGCGCGTGAACGGGAATTGGTATTCTCCGCGACCCGGGCGGTCGTGCGGGCCGGACGCGCGCACGTCAATCGTCCTCGACCGACAGGTACACGCGCCGCGACGCGACGCGAGGCGCGTTTGCGGCTCTTCCCTCGACAGGGATGCCCCTCGTTGCGTTGCGCAAGTGCGGGCACGCGCCGCGCCGCGCCGGAGGTTGGCAGCGGCCTCGCGGGGAAAGTGCCCTGCGCCTTCCCCATGCGTCGCGCGTCGTCCCTCGGAAGTGTCCTTTGTATAAAAGCCAGGCGCCGCTTTCCTCGCCGGCTATTGCTGATCGCGCCTCCGCCAACGCCGACGCCGTCGCCGACGCCTCTTCCGCCCCAACATGCAGGTGAGGACGCGGCTCTCGCGTTGAGCTGCGGAAATGTGGATCGGAAAATGGAGGGGTTGAAATAGTAGGGGTGTATGTCACGTTCCTAAACATGCTTATGTTCGTGTATGCAATCTATAAAGTCAAATACATTGGAAGAAATCAATTGATTTATTAGTGATTTCGGGCGCGTCAACTGCTAAGGTCATTAGTTCCGTACGTATAGTGCACGTTTTACCACGCGAGGGAGCGGTGATCTAGACCCGGTGGATGGTGAGATCCGGCGCCGACCTACAGCCCGCAAACGTGGTTTTTCCGAACTAGGTATCCATCACCAGGGGGCACAGCCCCACACGGGACAAGCACTAAGCTCCCGGCATGTGTGGTAGTGTAGTGCATGTAAGTGTTAGTGTGTGAAAGTATGGGGTGAGGATAGCATAGGGAAAGGTAAGAAAAGATCGCGCGCGGTATGTGAAGCGTTTGTTAGGGTTCTGCTCCGGCATTCGCCTGGTGTTGATCGGAGAAACCACGGGAAACTACTGATCAGAGCAGCTGGCCGCTAGATTTCTCCGCTATATATCGAATAAATTCGATATAGCTATGTTTGTAGTGTCTAAAATCCGTTCACTGTTGGAACTCGAACCTAGAACCTCTCAGTCAGAGGCACTGAAGTGACGTCTGTGGATGCCCTGAACCACCTCTCCCGATGGAAATGTGCTCTCTGGCGGATAGGAAGATGAAGGCGTTGAAATAGTGGGGGTGTGAGTCAGAAAGTTTCTAAAGCTGTTGGTTTACGTTCGTGTATATCTATGAAGTGAAATATGTTGGAAGAAATCAAGGAGAGGGCTCATCTTTCTTGCCAGCGTATGGTACCTTAAAGCATTCATTATTTACTGGAAAATAAATTTTTATACAGCCACTAGTAAAAGTATTTCTTTCATGGCATGACTAGCATGCTAAAAGCTCAATTTTTAGCGCTAGTTCAAGTGTTAAGATAAATTGTGAATGCAGCAGAGGAAAAGAAAACCAAATGGCTGGCCGCATCAGCTACAACTAACCTTAAAGTATGATTAAATAATTGGTATACTTGGATAAAAAGAACATGAAAGTCATTAAGTCTGCCTAAAAGATAGCGTATGACATAAGTGGTTAAAGTGATTTTACCACTCGTATCATAAATAACTATGAATACGAGTATATACAAATGTGAACAGTAGAAGATATCCACAGCTATTATTTTAGTCACTTAAAATAATAATGCTAGTTTTAATAATCATTTTAGCAAAGAATACTGTTTTAAGATTATATATTTTCAACGAATTTGAAAGACGTAATGATTACAATTTTGAAAATAATACCTCTTCTGGGTAACAGAGATATTCATGGCGCTACCAAGCAGTCTCAGGAAATACTCTGCAATTACGGACGCGACGACAAAGGACGAGCGCTTTGCGCACAAAATAACGTTGGGCTTCACAGGGTAAAACTTACTTGTTTGTTCAAGTGTGTGTGGTTGAGGGCGGAAAGTTCAAAATGATGTTTGTTAGTTCTGAGTGAAACAATGTTCCGTATCAGTGACGATGTTTGCCAATCGAATCACACCTTAAAATCTGTAAAAAAAATGCTATTACCATTACCATAAATCCGTTTTAACTTAACTCTGGGAGTTGTAAAAATTAAATATTTAAGGTAAACGCACTGTTAAGAGACTTTGAGTGAATGCACAGAAATTCTGATTTTTTTTAGACAGTCAGCATTAGCCGAGTACATAAACACATACATTTATATACAAGTGTCCCTTAGTACCTGCACATAGTAGATACTATCGTACGCATCATCTGTAGAAAGGCCATTGCCGACTTTCTTAGCGGCAACAGCTTTATGATACTGCAGTGTAACACAATTTGATTGCATTCTGCAGCAAACCTAAATGTTAAATATATTTTCACTGGGCCAGAACGCTCAACGAACAGTGTAATCGTTATTACCGCGATAACGAAACAACCTGTTAGAACTCACCTTGACATTGTGTCAATGTTGCGCTGGTTGTAGGATCAGTTCCAACAACAAGCGACCGTGTGAAGTGGCGGAAATGGAGACGTTTACTACACACAATTATTGCGATATGTTCATGATATTGGGGGAACGCCGCATTAATGCCAGCGTTGCTGAGCGAGTGTTCGCCGCGCGTTATCACACTCGCGTGCAAACGTGCTTCCGCTACCAAGTGCCGAATTTGCAAGGACGCGCCATCGTACTGGTCCTAAGGAAGTGGCTGTATGCAATCAGTGGAGGACAGGCTCAGGAGCAGAGCATCGCTCGACGCGCAAGAGCTCGTCTCACGGGTGCCGCCCCCGTGGCCGTCCTCACTGCTCTCGGCCGTCCTCACTGCTCTCGGTCGTCCTCACTGCTCTCGGCCGTCCTCACTGCTCTCGGCCGTCCTCACTGCTCTCGGACGTCCTTACTGCTCTCGGCCGTCCTCACAGCTCTCGGCCGTCCTCACTGCTCTCGGCCGTCCTCACTGCTCTCGGCCGTCCTCACTGCTCTCGGCCGTCCTCACTGCTCTCGGCCGTCCTCACTGCTCTCGGCCGTCCTCACTGCTCTCGGCCGTCCTCACTGCTCTCGGCCGTCCACACTGCTCTCGGCCGTCCTCACTGCTCTCGGCCGTCCTTACTGCTCTCGGCCGTCCTCACTGCTCTCGGACGTCCTTACTGCTCTCAGCCGTCCTAACTGCTCTCGGCCGTCCTCACTGCTCTCGGCCGTCCTCATTGCTCTCGGACGTCCTTACTGCTCTTGGCCGTCCTCACAGCTCTCGGCCGTCCTCACTGCTCTCGGTCGTCCTCACTGCTCTCGGCCGTCCTCACTGCTCTCGGCCGTCCTCACTGCTCTCGGCCGTCCTCACTGCTCTCGGACGTCCTCACTGCTCTCGGCCGTCCTCACTGCTCTTGGCCGTCCTCACAGCTCTCGGCCGTCCTCACTGCTCTCGGTCGTCCTCACTGCTCTCGGCCGTCCTCACTGCTCTCGGCCGTCCTCACTGCTCTCGGCCGTCCTCACTGCTCTCGGACGTCCTTACTGCTCTCGACCGTTCTCAGTGATCTCGGCCGTCCTCACTGCTCTCGGCCGTCCTATTTGAGCCAGCAATAAAGGGGATGGTGGTGTATTATCCGCGCACGTTTCTTTAAGCCCTCATTTTGCTGGATGTGAAAGGAGTGGGAGGCTTGGTTATTTTGATGAGAGGAATATAATATCAATCTGTGGATCGTTTTGTCGAAGCAAAATAGTTTCTGTTACACGAGAGTAAACATTTCTGATTATTAGTTCTTTTAAACAACCCTTATTATTTATGCGTAATTCAAATACAGTTAGTAAAGGGGCGTGGTGGGGAAGGGGGGATATTCCGGGGCTGAAGACAAAGCACTGTACAATACCCTGAGTGTTGTGTTATTTCGCGGCCTTCGAACTTCTTCTCGATGACCTCCACTCCGCCACGAAGATCAAGCTTATCACCTGTCCAACAGCTGTTGTTACAAGAAAATATTATATTTTCACGTTTCTTGCCACAAAACGAGTTACGCTTGTAATTGCTTATTACACATTGTTTCCAAACGGCAGACATCGTACTTGTGAGGGACAATGCTTTTTTCATAGCTAACTATCATTTCATGCGATATATCGTGAGGCGTGGATTTCCAGTTTTGTGTTACTCTGAAACCAACGTGTTAAAATGTGTAATATTGGGTATCATCATGTTTCTTGGCCTACCGAACTGTGGTACTCTCCGTGTGCGGGTATTAAAGGACATAATTCGTATAACGTTAATTATAATATATGTATAATGTTGAACAAACATCCGTTAGGTCTTGGCAAGAAACATCTCATTTGAACAGTCTTTATAAAATGCACTCTAGGAGATATTTGTGTATATTATTGCAATTATTACTTTCCTCCGTATACTACCGTAAGGTACCGTACTCCGTATACCTCCGTAAGGTACTCGGAATATCCTCAACAACATGATCTCGAATATTGATCGTAAAGTGTAATATGTTTGTAGTTTTTTTCAGCTGTAGCTTTGCACACGCGTCAGGATTAAGGTCTATTTGACTTCAGCTAAGGATGGTTTAAACTGGTGCAGGTGGAGAGGACCCGAATATCGATTTGTGAATACGGATGGAGGTCTGGATGGATGCAGAATGTGCCACACATAACTGTCAGATTACAAGCTTTTGAGCTGAAACTTAGTAAATATTTCAGGAATAGGAGTAATATTTCAAGTGTTGACGTTCCGGAGATCAATAAAATATTTTAATTTTTGAGAATAATTTACATGAAAACCCTGTGACATTTTCAACATTTTCCGGAACACTTATGAAATTTTCCCGGGAAATTTTTTGGCTGGAATAGAAAAACACGTACATTTATAAGTATGGTATAGTACGAACTTCCATTAAAACCTCTGAGATTTGGAAAATTGCAAAACTTGTATTTAAAACATTAACGGTTTTACTTTTAGAAACACGTGAGTTTGTAGTCAAACAAATTTCGTGATTTTTGCTTTAAATGATTAGTAGTGACATGTTTTACGCCTGCTATTATTAAGAGCTTTTATATTATAATATTCAAATTTTAATAAAACCATAAAAGTAATAAAATAAACGCTATCTGCCGTCATTTGTTCATTATTTAATGGTCTGATTGCTAACAAATCTATTGAAAGTATTCGACAAGTGCTCTTCGAGAAAACATGTGAGTGTGCAGTTATTGTTAGCAAAACACTGATTGCAAGTTTAATAAAATTCTAATATTAAGTAATTTTTAAATTCAAAGATTAAAGAGTGTATATATAAATGCAATTGTCAAGCAATGTAACACATGTGTAACACATGTGTCCCTTCACAAAAAAAATCAGTAATTATAATTATATGTGAGGCATTTGAAAATAAAAATTTTGAAAATAATGGGGGTACAACATAAATGTCCAGATCTTTGTAAATCAAAAAATATCTTAAATATACATATTTTGAGAAACCTGTTCAACTCGTATTTTGAGAAACATGTTCAGTTCTGAAAGCATATACTTTAGCTGCCGTAGACAGTACTAACTGGGTTGACGCCGCGTCCAGGGTACATATCGTCGTGCCAACGTCGTGCTGCAATATGCGAAGACCTTCCTCAGATCGAAATTTTGCCTTAATGACGGCCGAAACGTTGGCATCTGTGTCTCGGACGCGGCGACTCCCGGTTAGCTAAGTAAAAAATGTTCAACTCTGTTTTTACAATGATTAGTGGTTCTATTGTTCAAGAATTTGTAAACCTCCCTCATTTGGTGAGTCTTTGACACGTAGTGCTCAACCACATGAAAGGATGTTTGGTTTTTCAATTTTCCTGAAACGAATATGTACAACTTTTGTAACGTAATATCTCACAACATCTAATTTTCGGTGTGTATCCTTGCTGCTCAATATATTAAGATAAGTCTCAATTTTTCAAGCATTTGTTTAACCATATTGGATTTTGGGGCTGGAGTGGGTTTCATATTCAGCATAAATTCATTCAGTTGTAAATCTTTAAACGATTTGATGCCCTTTTTAAACATCTGAGTACTGTAATTGTTGAACAATAGCACTAAGAAGAGAAGTTGCGGTAAACCAAGAATTCCCACTAGTTTCAATATTATGAAGAAAACCGTTTATAGCGTGCTACTAAAAGTAAGAATTACCATGTTTTGGTGCGGAAGTTTCCTTGATTACAACAAACTAGTTTGCCAGAGTCCCTGCTATGAACAGAAACTCAGTGTAAACGCAATGTTGTTTTATACTGTTATCTTAAGCATGCGAGCATCTTAGTTAACATTAGATTCAAGCACAAGTTTAATTCAACGGATATTTTGCTCTGTCAGCAATAGTATAAATGTCGAGAAGACGTCCCAGTGTAGAAGGAGCTTCACAACTTCTGCAAACTTCACAAGCGAATTAATCTACAGCTAAGAGCTACCATTAAAAGCGGTCTTTAGCTTCGGCAAACATAGCACGCTGTTTCACATGAACTTCACGAATGATTTAAGATTCTCTCTGCAGAGTCGCACAGAGATTTACATCAACGGCACAAGACTAATTGTAACTGAAAAAGCTTCTTTTATTATTTCGTTTTACTTTAAGAGAATGTACAGTGGATGAATTGTTGAATACTTCTTTATTATATTGTGTACCATTTTATGAAGATTAAGAAAATGAATATATCAGTAAAAGTCTTTTCAACATTTGTTGGTCGTAGATCTTTGTCACATTGAAAAACAACCTAGCACAATTCTTGCAATATAAATAATCTTTTGTACTCAATTTATCCTGAATTTGGTTTTAAAATCGGACGCAAATTCATTAAAACTAACAGAAACTATCCATATTCTTTGCAAAATTATTTTATGAAAAATAATATATTGAATCTCTATGGTAGATCTGAGATATTAATGCTTGCTAGGGAACAATTAAGTCTCTTAATATAAGTTGCTTAAGTCAGTTTTTTCGATGAAAACAAACAAACGTGAATTTGAATGCATGAATTTGTTACAGGCTCCAAAACAGGATTTAATTTAATTCCCAAAACATAAGCGTAAATAAGGATATTGCCATTAGGCAGAGAAAATGTACGTATAACACTGATTTCGAGAACCAGTAGGAAATAATTTGAAAAATATCTTAAAAATAAGAAAAAATATCTTAAAAATAAGAAAAAATAACAGCAAAATTAAAACTTTATCTGCAACTGTTACGGCACGAACGTTATCTTATTTTCAAAGGTCGGTTTTTCGAGAGCTCAGATATCAACCATTGAAGTAAAGCGATATTTTCTTTATTGTTTCACTTTTCACCTACTTGCTGTATAGTTTTGTCTGTTGAGATGTAGAATGTCACGAACGTTCACTGAATCATTGCAGAAATATGGGCTCAATGGAATATTGGACGACTGTAAAACCAAAGAATACTGTAGAAGACGTTTAAATAAGGGTAAATCACCCGGAGTCATGTATGGCCAGTATTCACAGTACTGTTCGTAGAATGGCTGGTACTTTGAGATGGAGGCGACTTTCAGTCACTGCTGATCTCAGTTGCCGGATATTCTTTGATGATCATCCGTTCGATAACATTATTGCAAACATAGTGCTCAACTCGTTTATTAAGAACTTTCCACAATTACGGTATCCTTTATATACCCTATCTTCTCTACGCTCTGGTAAGGTCAACCTTTTTAACGACTTCTGTAATTCTATTTGAGATTTATGAGGAACTAAAGATCAAAAATAGAATATTTTAAAGAACGACTGAGATTAGAAATGTGTTGCTATATAAAAAGTTGGTACTTTAAATACTTCTTTCCGAGCACTTCTCTCAATGGAATTTCTTTTACAAAAACTGCATTCCGATCTTTAATGAAACATTGATTCATTGCCACCGCTTTTTCTAGAGACGTTCTGTGCTTCTATGGCTAAAAGCATTCCTTCCCTCCTGGTATTTTGTTTCAAATCACTTTGACTGTTATTCCGATTCGGAAACGGACAGAATGCGAAATGAAGTAAATTCTTCTTTCAAAGGGAAGCGTTGGCCTATAGCTTCATTAAATGCCAGTGGTTGTCTTCGTCTCCGAACGACTTGCCCCTTAGGACAAATGTGATACAACGTTCAAGGCCACGTACATCAAGGGTCTAAGACGCATAGCGTTTAACTCATTTTGTCCCCATCACATGCATTCCAAAGCAAATAGTGTTTGAATCTGGGATTCATTTCTCGGTTTACAAGGCAAGATCTTACCGCATTGCAACACTTGTCGCTTTTGTGTGGCTATATTTTTTTTCGTAAAGTCATTTGTGAATATACTTTCATCTTACTTTCGTACTTAGTATTTCTATTTCATTTTCGTCTCTTATTACGTTACGTTAATAAACCATTCGTATTTTCCAACACCCCTCCCATTGGAAATTATCCTAGTCGCCATGATACTGTTCTATTTTCCTTCTCCACTGACATTCACTTTACAAAAAGGCCTTTCAATCCTAGAAACATGAAACGCTCAATTGCACTTTCGCTTAAATCCAGTAATCCAGTAAACAGTAATCCAGTAAACAGTAATCTTCTTATTACTTAGAACCAACTTCATTAACACTCTGAAACACAATAATCCGTTCAATGTTCGACAGTAGCCATATAGCTAGGCCGAATTTAGCCGCTGTTAGGAGGAGAATTCTGGCTGCTCTAATCGGTAGTTTATCGCAATTCCACCGATCTGTTGAATGTCGGAGCAGTACCCTAACAAACGAGCCACGAACCGCGCTTGATCTTTCCTTCCTTATCTTTATCCCTTCCCCTCCAGTTACACTTACATGCACAACACTACACACCCACACTTGCGGTAGACCAGTCGAAAGGTTAGAGCTTATCTCGGCAGAGATGGACCCCGCTGGCGGAGATACTGGGAGTGGGGAAACACCGCGATCCGACGAGTAGGTCGGCTCCGCATGTCACGTTCTAACAGGGAAGAAACATCACCACCGCACTACATTCACTGCACTTACTGAACTAATTACCAGAGACGTTGACCCACTCGTATAATGAATCAATCGGAACAAATATTAAATCAATCATCAATCTCCTAGAAGTTTCCCTCTGAACTCATAAAATACTTAGTTGTCCTCGATCGACGGCTCACCTGGCTAAATGATATATATATATATTGTGACATACCTGGTGGTGCCGGGTATCTTCACTGCAATATAACACTAAGAGAGGGTATCTTTTACGTGAATGGGTCCCTGGATAAGTTGGTGCAACGTTGGGGTGGTTAATCATAAATTGAAATACAATTATAAACAAGATTTATTTTAAATCAGATTTGTTATTTACATAATCAAACAACATTTTTACACTCTGCCTTGGTACCAAGATTAAGAGTGAAATGCATTTCTCATACCTGCGGGGCCCCGCCTAAATACCTATGATGCTGGTAGCGCCGCTCACGCCGACGGGGTTGTCGACCTCTGCTACTGCTGCGGGCCGTCAGCAGCGGATGGTGTGGTAGACGTCCACGGCTGATGCTCCAGCAATTCTTCCCCGACCAGGATCTTGATACCTCGGCTTCGCACCTTCCTCGAATCACTGTCCGTCAGTGGGTTTAATTACACAACCCGCGCCTACTCTCTATACTGGTCACAGTTCTGTACCGCGCAATTTCAAGAATGTTTCCACCACGCCAACTAATAAGAACAACATTAATTATTCGACCAACACTAATCTTTTACCATATTGATACTTCTAATGTTCTATTTACACGTTTGTGATATACTACAGTTTCAGATATTTCCACGGCTATATTGCCTGTCTACTGTGTCCATGTATTACTCGCGAGCTCTCGCGGCACGTCCGCACTCGCCGCCGCTCCGCGGGCGTCTCTCTGGTCACCGTTCTGCCAACGGCTCTCGTCCGCGATTCTCGTAACGAACTTTTTGCACGTGCGCGGTGCCCAGTTCCAACCGAAATTCACACGCTAGCCTCCCGGCGGCGGTGGCACCGTCGGCGGTGGCAGCGGCCGCTCGCCGGCCCCGTCGCGCCGCGCTCAGCGCGCGCACCGCGCAGTTCAAAATAGCAATTGGTTTCTTACACTAATGATTTAATTAGTGTAATGAAACACATATTCTGGGTTTCATCACCCCCCCCCTTTCTTTTTTTGAATTTTTTTCACTTCTGGAAAAATTCACACTAGTAACATCGTCACTGCCGATGGTTGCACTCTCTTGCATATTGCTAAAAGCCCTATATACACTTATAACTTAAAATCAAATTAACATGTGATTACTTATTATTAACCCTAACATTACACTTATTTACACTTCACTGTTTTCCATACATGTTGAGCCAGGTTTCCGATTTGAAGCTTGTAGTGTCCTACTATGTCTTGTCTCTTGTGCGACGGTTCATTCCCATTTTGCTGACAGTGATTTCCTGAATCACAATTGTAGGACATAGCTTCCAGCGTGTTGAGCACATCTTGATAGGTATCATCCCATTTCCAGCTACGACCTCTTCTACGTTTGTACCAATGGTTGACCATACCATCACTCTTCCCTTGCCCCTGACTTCGTTCCATTTTTGACCTGCCTACATCTCCTTCACTCCCATTCGTTGGGGCTTCTGCAAACATAAAGTTGTACCCCTCCAATATCTTCAAACCCTTTCCTAAATCGGTATGATCTGCTCTGCTCAGTAGGCTTTGCACGGTGACAGAATACTGTCGCGTTGACATGCAAATAATTCCTTGATATTTTATAGGAGCAAATAATGTTTTTGGCTCCATAACGCTCTTCGTTCTGTATTCACTACGACTTCCCGTGATGTAGTTGTGATGGCTATTCCTCTGGTCGCTCTTGATGTTTATTTGGGTTTCTTCATTCCGCTTTCGTACAGAAATCTTGTTTTCAAATTCCTTCAAAAATTTCGGAAATATACCAAAATTCTCTGCCCATGTCCTGGCGTTCTCTACTAACATTGGGTGTAATAACTGGATCTTGTATCCTTCCAATATGTTGTTTGATGCTAGGTGCCGTTCTTCTGCTCGCAGAACTACCTTAGGGTTTTCCGTCCCATCTCCCAGAGATTTCATCGACTTTGGAGGCATAATTGGTGTCACCCCATACTTGACACTTGGCGACATTTTCCCGTCTTCTTTCTGTTTAAACTCTTCTTGTACTCTTTTCTCTTCGCACCCTTGTATATTTTCCACGATTTCTTCTTCTACTATACGCTCCATTTCTTCTATTTTCATTTCCATTTCTTCTTCCATTATTAACTTCAATTCTTCCGTTTTCACTTTCACTTTATAAACATCCTCCTCGGTCTCGATTTGGACCTCCACCGTTTTGCCCTCCGCTGTCTTGACTTCCTCATGGATTTGGTTCGTCATTCCCTCGTTTCTATCTGTTACCGCTACCCTAGCATCTACTTGATGGCATGATTGAAATTTTAACACCTCATCTTTCCTATCCAGTTCCTCCGCTTTCCCATACGGTTTTTCGCATATTTCGATGAGCTTCCTATTCCGTTCTTCTGTGATTCTTCCCATTTCTTCTGCCGGCTTCTTAATCTGTTCTTCAACCACCTTCCCGTTCTGTTCTTCTATTAGTTTTCTATTCCGTTCCTCCGCCTTCCTATTCTGTTCCTCCTCGGATCTTTTCTGTTTACCTAATTCTTTGCTCTGTTCTTCCGCAAACTTCTCAATCTGCTTCTCCGTTTGCTGCCTCAGCTGTTCTTCTAATGAATCTTCTGCCATTACGCCCGTACACGCTTCGTATTCTTCGTCCATCCCCAAGTCAAATCCTACCGCCTGGCTCCCCAGTTCTACCACCTGCCGTTCTAGATCTATATTTGCTCTGTGATCGACCAGAAAATCCGTCCCTATGATTACCGAATACAATAATTTTTTGACTACCAGGGCCACCATCTCATATACTTGGTTGCCAATCCTGGCTTGAAACATGATTTGTTTTGTGATGGGGCTTGACTTCTTCTGAGTTGCCCCAATCACATACGCCCTATTCATAGGCAAACACATTACTTCTTTTCCTGTTGCTTTTAACTCCTCATACATTTCTTCTGATACTACTGTAGTCGTGCACCCTGTATCCACTAAAGCTTCTTTAATTATACCTTCACATTCTATCGATATCGTGGGACATTTCCTGATTCTGACCGCTGAGTTCTTACATCTCCGCCACGGTTGGGTATCGTAGGTTACCGGCTGCATAGCGTTTATGGAGACCGCGTTTACGTCATCGATTTCCGCGTCCGCAATGGGGCCACCTATCACCGCGGACTCTATTAGTTTAAATAGTGTCCTTGATCACTACTTGTGCTAGGCTGTGCTAATCGGTCGGGTGCATTCCCGCCCCCGCCTCGCGTCTCCGTACGGTTTGAATTAGATCTGTTCCAGTCCGGTCTCTGGTTCCCCGGCTCTGGTCTCCATCCGTCTCCCCCTCTTCCACGTTGGTTTCTCTGGTAATCGTTGCTCCTATCATTCCCTTGCCCCTGGTTACGTTCCGATCTAACCATATTAACATTCCCTTCATTTCTGTTCTTTGGTACGCCTGCAAATGTCAAGTCGTACCCTCCTAACACATTCTGGAATCTTTCCAGGTCGGTGTGCTGCACACTACGTAAAAGATTCTGCACCGTAACTGGGAACTGTCTTGTCAGTACACATATTATTTCCTGATCGCTCATCGGTGGGGATAGCGTTTTGTATTCCATAATACGCCTTGTTGCGTATTCCCGCAAACTTCCCATTGACTGGTTGTAATGATTATTCATTAAGCTGATTTTAAAATTAATTTGAATTTCCTCATTCCAATACCGCTCAAGGAATCGATCTTTAAATGCCTTTACTGATTCGGGAAACTTATCAAATGTATCGGCCCATATCCTTGCGTTGCCTTCTAACATTAAATATAATAATTGTATTTTACACCTTTCCGAAGTATTGATAACATCTAGATGTCGTTCTGCTGCCTTCATAAATATACATGGATTTTCTTTCCCGTCTCCTGAAAATTTTAGTGATCTTGGAGGGGTAAATGGTACCGTCCCGCTTGCTGTAATTGGGGATGCCTTGCATTCTTTTATTTGTTCAATTTCTGTTCGTAATGACACCACCTTCTCCTCACATTCCCTCTTATTCTCCAGCATTTCTTCCTTGACTACCAATTGTATCCTTCCAATTTTTTCGTCCTGCTTAGCGGTTCTATCATCTAATTGCTGATATAGCTTATTTTCTAATTCTCCCCCCAGATTGATTACTTGGGATTCTAACTCCTTTTTCTGTTTCCCTAATTCTTCGGCGGTCCATTGCTCGTGACTTTCTACCCGCTCCGCGATTTTCGTCATCTCATTCTTCGTTAACTCAATTTGTTCTTCGGCGCGTCCTATTCGCCCCCCTATTGCATCTAATTTCCTATTCTGTTCTTCTGCCAGCTTCCTAATCTGTTCCTCTGTAAATAATTTCTGTTCGTCTAATTTCCTACTCTGCTCTTCAAATTTTCCATTCAATTCTTCCAATATCTTCCTGTTCTGTTCTTCGGCCAACTTTTTCTGATCTTCTACTTTCCTATTCAGTTCTGCCAATATCTTCCTATCCCGTTCTTCGGCCGACTTCTTCTGATCTTCTGCCGACTCCTTAATCTGCTCTTCTGTTTTCCTGCTCTGTTCATCCATTTTCCCATTCAATTCATCTAATAACTTCCTATTCTGTTCTTCTAACATCTTCATCATCATCTGCATTCCATTTAAATAGATATCTTCTCCACCCCCCCGGTTTGAATTTCCTGCTGCCTGAATCATCGGTGTTGATGTAACTTGTACATCTTTATTGAAGCTGTCCCCTGACGTATCATCCAACCGACTTCCGATACCACTATCCCTGCTTTCCGATGACATGCTATTGTCGATTCCTACATTTATCTCCCCTACTTCATCCGCCTTCTCTTCCCGGTCCAGCACTACATTTTGCGCCTCCATTCTGTTGCTTTGAACTGTCCGATCGATTCTCACTTCACGAAAATACCGCACAAATTTTCCACTTGCCTCACCTACCAACGATACCACAGTTATCCTATGAATTAACTATATCCGCCACAACACTGTATCCTTCGTGAATGGATTAATTCACACCTATTTCAATTGCTAACTAATGACGGACAACCCTCACTCACCACCAAAACACAATAACACTAATTCAATAGCCATATAAATTTCCACTCACCTACCAATGCATAAACATAATCCTTACAATACATAATATTATTACCATTGAAACACATATACACTACTAATAGACTCATTAATACTATTACACAAAAATGCTTTCAAATTATAATAAATCCCTTATTAATTGAAATTACTTTTCAACGCACTTATTGCTATATTATGTACATAATCATCATTCACATTTGCATGTCATATCTCCTCCCTGAATTTTCCTCAATAATATCATATAGATATTCACAACAAACATTCACACTGCTGGTATATATTTCCCAACCTGGTATCTTTTCTAATAAATTCCCCACACTTTACCATCACCAATAGATAATGCACTACTGAGTGAATGTTCCCAGCAAAAAACAATTTTGTGCATAATTTGTACAACACTATTAACCACCTTTATATTCTCATAAGAATTATTACTACTTCCCCATTTCTTTGATTTCCATGTTATAAAAAATTGCCAAGCAGTTCAAATATTATTAATATGTCTTACAAAACTTGGAATTCTATTACATTATATTATTTGTAACATGTACGTGTATAGCCTTCATAACCTCAGTAACTACAATATTAACTATATATTGGATGCTCACAAATAATTGCCTATGTCAGCCCGCAATTAATTACGCAACAACATTTTTGTAATTATCAACATTTCATTATGCTTACTTGACTTGTGCATGTTTTTGCTAACACATGTATTGTTATTTTTTTTTTTTTTTTTTTTTGTACTCTATAATAATACACTTTGCACTGCCTGCTTCTCATCTATACCCTGCATTACTATACATCAATTACATGCACATTATTTTTCAACATTTCACCAACTTTCCTAAGGCCACATTTCTTAACTATACGTTTTCCACTTGTTCGGGCGCCAGCTGTGACATACCTGGTGGTGCCGGGTATCTTCACTGCAATATAACACTAAGAGAGGGTATCTTTTACGTGAATGGGTCCCTGGATAAGTTGGTGCAACGTTGGGGTGGTTAATCATAAATTGAAATACAATTATAAACAAGATTTATTTTAAATCAGATTTGTTATTTACATAATCAAACAACATTTTTACACTCTGCCTTGGTACCAAGATTAAGAGTGAAATGCATTTCTCATACCTGCGGGGCCCCGCCTAAATACCTATGATGCTGGTAGCGCCGCTCACGCCGACGGGGTTGTCGACCTCTGCTACTGCTGCGGGCCGTCAGCAGCGGATGGTGTGGTAGACGTCCACGGCTGATGCTCCAGCAATTCTTCCCCGACCAGGATCTTGATACCTCGGCTTCGCACCTTCCTCGAATCACTGTCCGTCAGTGGGTTTAATTACACAACCCGCGCCTACTCTCTATACTGGTCACAGTTCTGTACCGCGCAATTTCAAGAATGTTTCCACCACGCCAACTAATAAGAACAACATTAATTATTCGACCAACACTAATCTTTTACCATATTGATACTTCTAATGTTCTATTTACACGTTTGTGATATACTACAGTTTCAGATATTTCCACGGCTATATTGCCTGTCTACTGTGTCCATGTATTACTCGCGAGCTCTCGCGGCACGTCCGCACTCGCCGCCGCTCCGCGGGCGTCTCTCTGGTCACCGTTCTGCCAACGGCTCTCGTCCGCGATTCTCGTAACGAACTTTTTGCACGTGCGCGGTGCCCAGTTCCAACCGAAATTCACACGCTAGCCTCCCGGCGGCGGTGGCACCGTCGGCGGTGGCAGCGGCCGCTCGCCGGCCCCGGCGCGCCGCGCTCAGCGCGCGCACCGCGCAGTTCAAAATAGCAATTGGTTTCTTACACTAATGATTTAATTAGTGTAATGAAACACATATTCTGGGTTTCAATATATATATGTATATATGTATATATGTATATATATGTATATATATGTGTGTATATATATGTATATATGTATATATATATATATATATATATATATATATATATATATATATATATATATATATATCATATCACTTCCTTTCGTGAAATGTATTCGGCAAGAAAAATCCATGTCTACTCAACAGAGCAACATAACTTTAACTGTCTGCATCATCCACCAAACTCTTACATACGCTTCCCCAGTTAGAACCACAACTTCCTCAACAATTCCTTAGGGGAATAAACCAATCACTCTGGCTTGTATGCAATTCACAATTCCTCAGGGTGTTCAGCATTCCTACAAGTATCTAATTCATTCTTCAACTACTTTGACTTCTTTCACAGACTTTCATCTGCTCCAAATGCAACATATGTTCAAATAGAAAGTACCTTTTCACCCTTTCCGTCAATCCACAAAACCTTCCCCAGCGACATTGTGACACCAGGCAAGTTTACTTCACAAACCATTATTTCTCACCCCCACCCCCGCCTTTATTCAGCATCCAACATTATCATTCGACCATCTAGAAAATAACTCAGCCTCAGCTCTTACAAACTTCACTTTCGGAGGATCCCAACTAGATTACCCTGCAATATTTGTGGTACCAAACTCAAACGGAAACAACATACAATCATTGTATGTAAAGTCAAAAACTAACCGGCAAAATATTTTTTAATTTCAAGATTTTGAAATTATATTTCCCAATAGGCTTTCTGATTCTGAAATATTTAGCATCACAACTTCTGATTCAAATGCGAATCCATCAAGAGGCGAAATTTGAGAACACATCAATCGGAAATCGGAATATCTTTAGACCCAATGACGTGGGGGGCGTCGACGCGCGTCGATGTCTACGCACACGAGTCACCTAACGCGTCACCTAACCGTCGTAGATTCACACTGTATCTTATGCAAAACGGCACACAAGCACTAGCGAGCGTCGCGCGTTGAAAGTTAGAAAACGTACGTAATCTTGACTTACGTTACAGCTTCAGCGTTATGCTTGAGCTGCGAGCACAACGCACGTCGCCAAGAGCGCTCGTGTATCTGTTCGCATAAGCTAAAGTGTCAATCTACGACTCGTGAAGTGTCTCGTAGGCGTCGACGCAGCTGACGTCATCAGCGTTTGGTGCCGCGCGTCAACGCAACGCTCCAACAGACCTTAACTCGCGTGTTTTGTCATTAGTTTCCGGTGGCCGCCGCCGCAGCGCTGGTGCTGACGCTGGCTCACGTGGCCCGGGGTCAGCAGACGGTGAACGGGCTGCACTTCCAAGGCGCTTTCGGGGCCTTCCAGCAGCACCTGCAGCCCCAGGCACAGCAGCCACAGCAGCTGCAGCAGCCGGGGCTGGCGGCGTCGCCCTTCGGCGGAGACCCGTCCTTCGCCGGCGCCGCGCGCGTCTACAACGGCCACTACGCCACGCCGCAGGTGAGCCCCGCCACGCACCGCGCTATTATTTTTTATTCCTGGGGCTTCTCCCGGCTTCAGAGAATACCGATTTCAACTATCCGCGTCGGGCACCCACTATGTCCTGCCACAAGTCTGCCTAATGGTGACATAATTTACAGGGAGCTGGACTACTCGCTAATGAGAGGGGAGGGATCTACAACCAAGGCGAAGGAGACGTGATCTTGGCATTTAATTGAGAGGCGCACACTTAACTTATTTATTATAATATTATGTACAATAAACCAGGCCATATAATGGGGGCAGAATGCCCTAACAAAAGTTATACCTTCGGGACTCATTCTCTAGTCAGATGTTGTAGTGCTAATCTGCCATGGGGTCGTCAGTCACAGGTGTCGTGTCGACAAGAAGTCGGGGGCTCATAGAAGAAAGTTCCCAGGGGGCCATGGGGATTATAGGAGCTCGAGCCACGTGACATTCTTTCTGAAGTGCGTGTTGTTTCAATTGCCAAATCTTACGCAGAGCCACTGCGTCGCAGGAAGTTCCTGGTAACTGCAGTCCATTCCTTAGTCACCATTTACGCGTGTTATGTATCTGATAACATATTTGTCTATTTTTCAATTGTTAATATGTTTCCCTTTCCACACAAAAATATAAACTAACTCTGACAATCTAATGTCGTGAATAACTGTGTTCTTGAGGTACGACATGAAAATCAGGAAAATGGAGATTATGAATAATTCAGACTACGATAGTAATTTGCGAGTAGGGTGTTTAAAATATGTAAAACCGCTCATATAATTTTTTTCGATCGCTTTGTATAAGCAACTTGCTCAAAAACTATTTTTCTGGATTATTGCGAAAGATTTGAAATGCTGAGTAGAGGGAGAGGTCCTGATGTTTACCAACCTGAAGAAGTGAATATTCCACCACGAATTATTTGTGACGTGCGATGTTGCAGGTGCTGCAAAACCTCCTGCCGCAGGGGCAACAACCCTTGCAACCTCAATCGCTGCCACAGCCCCAGCCCCAGGCGTATGCCTATCAGCAAGCGCAGGTGTGTTCACGGCTGCGCTTTGCATGAGCGCGACAAATGCTTCTCCGACGGAGTAATAAGGCTGATATCCACGAATTAATTGCCTTACATCCTCATTTGAGTACGCACGTTTCTGGTTAACTTATTTATTTTTTTTCCTTGGCTCAAATTGTGAATGTTAATTACATCGTTAATAGACACATACATCACAAGAAAACAAGTATACAATACTATTCACCATACGATCATGTTTCGAAGTTTCTGGATGCTGTATATTAATTTAGGCATATTCGTAAAAGTAGTATAAGCTCCTGCTTAGTATTCATAATGTTCAACGATTACTCCAAAACTGACGAAAAATTGTATTATTATTTCTTCGTCTTCTTCCTATAATAATAATAATAATAATAATAATAATAATAATAATAATAATTAGTATTATTAATATTAATATTATTATTAATATTATTATTATTATTATTATTATTATTAAATGAATCGCGCTTCAGATATGCATATTCTTTTAAGTTGTTTAGGTCTGAATTATACTCTAGTTCTCCTGGGCGCTTGGGCGTAGTCTACACAGCTGTGGAACGAAGTATATTTCTCCGAGAAAGTGATAGGTCTAATATAAAGTGGATAGACAATCAAACTATTTTCACTGAGTTGAATTGTGATGGTTAGGAAAAGCTGTAGTATCGTAGATACGAATACGTAAACCCAGAAGGAAAATATAAAAGTATGTGTTTGAAGTTTTTTGAATATTTATTGTTGTTTTAGTATGTTCTTTAGGTATGCGTTAGTTACTTTATATAATGCTACTACTAATGAATTTTGTTAATGTCTCACATTTTGATTTGTGGGTGAATATTTCAGTATGTTTTTAAAATAGTAAAGGCTTTAAAAATGAATTCATTTATTAATATAACCATATAATATGCATAATGGTTTACCTACGGTTCCTTCAATAATTTGCATGTAAATAAAGAATCCTAGTTGTTACACCATGCGGTTTCGTTGACGTCCGGTCAAAGCAATTCGTGACCAAAATATTTTCACAATGTTGCTTTGAAAGACGACGTTCATGGATTTTAAACATTTTAACATTCTTTTGAGTTCGCGGTAGTCGAATAAAAAGTTACTCTGAACTTAATTTATTCCACATGTCGCTGTACATGTGGCACAAAAGCACATGATGCTGCTTTTGTATTTTCGTTCATACTTGCCCGTTTCCACCGCAGAGAGGAGATTTTGAAAAGACCTTCCGTATTTGTCATACCTATGTATTCTATTTCACTGTCACCACTCATCGCATTGAAATTCAATAACCATATGAATATTCGTGTCACAACCTGGAAATAAAAGCTATAATTATATTTTTAATTTTTATGGATTATTCTGTGGACATTGAGGTTAACAATTTATTTGGCGGTTTAGCCGTGTTTTTATTTTTCTCCTTTTCATTGTTAACAATTAAAATTCCATTATATCTAATCGTTTCTCTCAGTGATTTTAATCTAAAAGTCGAGAAGAAAGTCATTGTTTATGTTTTGTAATCGATTCTATTACAAACGTTTCCTTCAGGTACGCATTGTACATTTATTTAAATCTTCAGTAAACGACGTAATCTTTATATATTATTCAATGATTCTTGACCTGTCGAAATTATTTGTCCAGTGGTTCTTGAGTTTGGATCAATGAAAGGAATCCAAATCTTTACATTACCGACGTTTCAGCTATTTATTCGGCTTTCATCAGGACTACGAAATAGATAAAATATTTCATATACATTAAACAGCAATATGTACAGTAACCATTACATTTATAAATAAAACTTTTTGTTGATATTTAAGTGGCTTACCTGTAGGGTTATAAATCATGTAAATCATACATGTTAACGACTATTTATCTCCACCATGTGGCTACAGCTCACATAATGCACAGTCAAATTGGACTGTGTGTGTTAACATTCTGCACGTTCTGTGCAACAGCTTCTGCGCACGTGTGTTAAGGTAATGATACTCATCGTAATCTCTGTTTCTGTTCCGGCCGGAATCACTGATTAATCCATCGCTAGCTTCGCAACTCGTGTAACCGTCGCTTGGACGCCTTGTTGCAGTACGCAGGCCAGCCGGCAGCCTACCCGTCCCAGTCGCCAGCACCGTCGGCCTTCAGCGTGCCCCAGGCGCACCAGCAACAGCTGGCGGCCGCCTTCCCCAACCCGCTGCCGGCGCCGCCGCCGGACGTGAGCCCGGCGCTGGCGTCCGCGCGCGCCGCCGCCGCCCTCCGCGCCGCCCACGCCGCCCAGGCCGCCCGCGCCGCCCCCGCCCCCGCCCCGGCCCCCGCCGGCCCCGCCCCCGCGCAGCAGCAGCAGCAGGCGCCCCTCGGCGCAGGCCAGCTGGGCGTCGTCTTCTCCTCGGCCGCCGACGTCTCCCAGCTGCGCTTCAGCGGGCGTGGCATCAACTTCTCCTACTGAGCCTGGAACTACTTCTCCTGCTGGCACTACTCGGACTGCTAGTCAGCCACGGAGGCCCCGGATGCGGAGGGTGGCGCGTGTTCCTTCGATTCCGCCGTTTAATTCCAGCTGTAAAGGTGCCTCTACCGGAAACTGTTTCTTTCCAGCTATTGTATGTCAGTGTCGTCTGCGATGTGTAAATACTTGCCAGTTAAATTGGACTGTGTGTTTAACATTCTGCACGTGCTGTGCAACAGCTTCTTTGTGGGTGTTTTGCTCTAATTTTTAATTGGTGTAAATACTTGCACTTTTGCACATACTTGCACATTTTTGCTCTAGATGTTAATTGGCAAGTGCTTACGCCTCACTGTCGACACAGACAATTAACTGCCAAGTGTTTACACATCACCGACGACGTCTGTTGTCCGATGCTGGCAAGAAACACTGCCCATGTAAAGACGCCTTTAGAGGAGTTCGAACTGTGTGTGCTTGGAACCACCAACCTACCCAAAACCAATTTGTTGGAATGCCGTCAATTTTGGTCATTTTGCCTCTTCCAGCTCCCGAATGCCGCCTGGCAAGGATGTCGGTTGAGGATATTAAAACGGTGGCAGTCGGTCGCGCCTCGCTGTCCTCTGTATCTAGGAGCTCGATTCATCACCAGGAGTCAAATGGGAGTGGTTGCCACGAACCAAGCGTTCCTCTCTATATCGTGATTGTCTTCCTGTCAAAATCGAAGATGCTATGTAACGACGTGATATCATGCAATTATGCAAATTCATGTCACCATTGAAGTTTAAGTGTTCTTTTTATATAATTCATGTTCCGATGTAATTTGAGCTCTAAATATCATTCTAATATGATTTGAGATAAAGTCAATTTAATTTCGCATCTCAACAAAATTAATTCAAAGAATTGCTTTTATACAAAATTCTGAATGTAAAATTTCGTCACTAATATTCTTTTGAGTTAACAATTAGTATTCTGTAAATAGTACCTTCTATTTTTGTATACTTTACCCACTACGTAAAACGTTATATCTGTTGATTCTGTATACCAGATTCAAAATTGGTCCATATTGCGTCCCTCTATTTGGACTTGACACAGATCATTTTGCCTCGCGCGTGAATGGTGTTTTTTTTCGTCATCTGGTCTTTGATATAATCATGTTATTATTTTAACAACCTCAATGCCTTCAACATTCATGACTCTATCGGAAATATGTCACGGTGTTTGAACGTTGCCACCTCACGGTAGTCAACGAAAGCATGATCTTTGTTAGGTATCATCAATAATGCTGATGAAGAATTTAGTATGTAAGTATCTTAAAAACTTCTTACGATTCTTTTTATTTCAAATATTTCTTGAACGATACAGTACTATAAATTTTGATTGAAAATGATGTACGTTACCTCAGCATAACCTACAAAGAAATAAAACATCATATTTGACATATAAATGAATATTCAACCTATGAAAATAGAGCCAGCTATTCTTTCGTACTAAATATTTATTGTATTCGTTTGAATAGTGTGATTGATACCGCATGCACAGGAGCCTTAATTAAATGGAATTAACTTCAACTCCTGTGGAAAGTTGGACCCCTTTATTCTGCCATTCAGATTCATACTACTTTTAGCAACCTTTAGTTTTGGGTACTGAGAGTAAAATCTAAATTGCATATGCTGCATTTTTTCCATTCATACACTTGAAAGATAACGAAACAAGCATATCTCTAAAAAGATTTCCTAGTGTTAGTTTAATTTCAAAAAATATTTAGTTTCACATATAGCTATTTTATTTAAAATCCATTTCAAAAGCGTTTCAATCACATTTCCTTTTCATAATATTTACTGATAGGATCAATTCGTATGTCAAGTGAAATGTTTTTCATGTATTCATTTGAAAATACTTTTCTATGTCAATTCTACTGTTTTAAATCATCATATGTTTCGTTTCCCATGTCCATCCATTCCAACTTCAACTTTTTTAATTGTTTTCCTTTTTACCCTAAAAGCCTTGGTGCTTCTGATGCTCATTTACGTACAAAACATTTGTTGTAATGATACATGAGGATTTTTTCTGTAATTTCTGTGTACAGTTTGAATACTTTTTATTTATACCTGTGATATTTATCCTTGAAATGACAAAATAAACGTTTGTTTGAAAACTCGCTTTTTGAATAACACCATTCCACCTCGTAACCAATACCCCAGGTAATGTCGAGCGTCAAATAATTCAAAGCAATAAAATCTCTTCAAGCGAGCTCTCTGTGGTGAAATGAGGGCGGCATTTGCGTGTCATACAATGGTCCGAAATAATCCTAAATGTGGGGACAGAAAAGTGCGATAAAATATATATTCTTCAAAATCACAAAAAAATAGG
Source organism: Gryllus longicercus (assembly GCA_038098605.1). NCBI lineage: Eukaryota > Metazoa > Arthropoda > Insecta > Orthoptera > Gryllidae > Gryllus > Gryllus longicercus. The sequence goes on along the minus strand of JAZDUA010000146.1, from coordinate 1,797,832 downwards.
AGTGCATTCCTTTATTTCCAAATTCACATTAAAATTGAACAAGCAAGGATATCCTGGAGGGGAGGAAGTCTTATTTGCTTCAATTTTATGTAAATATATACCGACTATTGGAGCCCCTCATCGTTGACGATTTGAATAGTTTATTGTAATTACAAAATACTTTAATAATTTTGAAATTATAATAAATGTAGGTTTTTCTCTACCACAGAGTGAACAAAATTATGAAAAAGATGTTTAGGTGTCACTGGCAAGTGCTTCCAGCATTCTAGGGATAGGACAACTACGTGAAACGGGATAGGACAACTACGTGATAGAACAACTACATTTCAAACTACGTGAAAGAGAACGCTCAGAGGAAACATTTTATAGGAAGCCTCCAATCTGAGTTTTCACTTAAAATATTGGTAGAATTTACATTCAAACATGTCCCTCCAAGAAAATTTGAAAGGGAATTAAATCATACTTACAGATAACAATAAATTATTCAATAACAATTATATATCAAATATTGGAATTACCATTCATTAGAATGGACCTTTTGTCTTGTAAATTGTTTCTGAGTATAACGTATGATTCTTTTGTTCTGTATTTTTCAAACAATTACTGACTGAGATTTATCCATAATCACAGACAAGCATGTTCGGCTTTTTATTTTAACGTATTAAGCATTTTTTTAAACTTGGCTGGATGATTTTTTCGAAATCGCAGAAAAGCTTACATTTTTTTACTTTTATTTAAATAAACATTTTGTAATGCTGCTAACTGCTTTGTCCAAAATTGCAACTTCATGTTCCCTTCCCTTTTGACGCAATGAAGCATTTTTTAAATCGCGAAACATTACAGTGTGCTGTTTTTAAATCATAGAAAATACACTGACACAGTTTTTGAATCTAGGCTGATTGATTTAATCCAAACCGCAGAAAGGCATGCTATTTTTTACTTTTAGCGTAATTTAACATTTTGTAATGTTGACTAACTGCTTTATCCAAAACCGCACAGAAAATTCTTGTCCCCTTCCCTTCGGAAGTAGTTAAGCTTTTTTTTTAAATCGCGGAAAATCACATTCGGCCGATTTTAAATCGCGCAAAATCACACTGATTGACACACTTCTTAAATCTAGGCTGATAGATTTATTCGAAATCGCAACAGAGCTTACAATTTTTTTCTACTTTTCTCATAAATAAACATTTTACAACGTTGCTTAACAGCTTTATCCAAAAGCGCACAGAAAAATGTCGCGACCTTCTCTTTTGACGTCATGAAGATTTTTTTTTTTTTTAAATCGCAGAGAACGACGCTGAGTTGCGTCGATCGCCCCACTGCGGCTCCGGCCGCGCGGCGCAGCGGGCGCCGGTGCAGATGGACACGTTTCATGCTTCGTTGCTGGAGCGTGTGCAACAGACGCACGCTCGCGCACGCTCGCGCGCACTCGCGCGCGCGCACAACGAGCCGGAAAGACTCGCGAGGGGCCGCTGTCGATCGCCGAAAGCGAAAATTGAAATTCCTCCAGAGTTGCGAGTTGCGTTGGAGAGGCGGGGTGTAATGGACGCCATCCATCACGGGCGCCGGATCGAGTCCCGGTCGGATCGCGCAATTTATTTCCACGCGTGCCCGACGGGGCGGGGGAGGGGGCGCAGGTTAAATATTTACGCCGAGCGGGGTGGAACTGATGATGGCGGTGGAGGAGGGGGAGGGCAGCTGGACGCCAGGGGGATTTCTCCCTGAAGCGAGGCTGTGCTCGTGTGTGTGTGTGTGTATCAGGTATGCGGGTGCTTGCTGGTAAAAGTACTTTACTAGAAGGTTTATTTCGTTGTAAAAAAAAAAAGCGTATGGAATTCGGGAATTTGAAACGTGCTGAGTTTAAACTACTGCTGCCAACGGAAAATATAAATCTGCCTTTATTGCGCGGTCTTAATTTAATTGTGTACCTTTGAATACATATTCATATCTCTCAGTAAAGAGACATTTAATTTCATCAGAGGAAATAAACGCGGGTTCTGTTTTTGAAACCAAATCAGGTTTCTTTGTTCTGGAACACGGGGAGAAGCTTCTTTAGTAAGAATATGTTAAATAATTTTAAAATTATTGGGATTTTCTTCTTCAATAATATATATTTATATTTATAAATCTGTTTAAGTCATTCGGTCACGAAAATTAACATATTAAATATATATATATATATATATATATATATATATATATATATATAAATAATAAATATGCTCTAATTCAAATAATAATTGTCATCAGAAAGTATCTTGCTGCAAAAATATTCAGTTAATATAATTTCGTGATTATATATTGTTCAGTTTTTCTTTTTCTTTGGCTCGTGCATACAAACGCGATTAAATTCGGTGAAACTTATTGCACTAGAAATAAATGTACGGGCAAACCCGTATCAATTCCAGTAATATATCACTTCTTTCATAACACGGTGGCATTTATTACGTGATAGTAAACAAAACTAACAGAGAAGTCAGTGATCATCGGAATCCCCTGTCTGGCATCGAATGGCACGAGCTGCAAAAACGTTAGTTCGGATTTATAGTCCCCGGGCGCATTATGTGTTAAAATGGAATCTGCGACTAGCCCGTTTCAGCCCTTTTTCACAGTATTGTTATAACAGAGAGTTATCGGGTGTGCCATTCAAAAGTGTAGTGATGAAAAAAAAATTATCCTATAGGGTTCGAACGAAACATCATTCACTTTCAGTAAGCACAAATATTCGATAGTAGCTTAAGAAACCCGGCATTGTTCGGGCATTTATTATACGTGTTTTAAATTCCTGGTGAACATGGAGTTGCCCGGATTTTGCGTAAAAATGTTTCACGTTAACACAAATAACCGTATTTTGTTCCCATGTTTAGGTGGAAAACAAGAAGTAAAATAACAAATACTGTGCAAGATATATTTTATTAATGATATATATGTTCATGTCAAACATAATATGTCTATTTAAAACAAATGTTTCCTATAAATCTATTTTTAGCTCTTAATTTTATTACTTTAATGTAGATACATGCCAGAAACCTTAAATAACATTCCAAATATTTTATAAAAACTACACTTTGAGTTATACGAGTTTTTAGAATATTTTACACGTGACGCAATATCTCAATTAATTATTAATATATTTTGATAATTATTCTTTAAGAAAAGAAAGAAAAGACTGCTGCATTATGTAAACTTCAATGTTTTCTAAGAAGTATAATTTTAATTGGTTAAAAAATTCTAAATTCTAATAAAAAATTATATTGGAATTATTTTTTACTCTTTTGAATTTGGAATATTATTTGTAGTTCACATAATAATGTAAAAAAATAACCTGTAAAATACAGTCGTTTAAATATCTCTATTAGTTCCTGTGATATGATGCATTTTGTCTATCAATACGCAAGGAAAATGAACTTTTCATGGGAAGTAATGAAAGGTTGCTTACCTATAGTGCCCCTATAGCATAAGTTACACCTTCTTCGTCCCTTCTTTGTCTTTCTTCTTCCTTTTCCTTCCTCACAAGAACTTTATCCTGCCTTTTTTCTCTGGTGTTTTCTGTTGAATAGCGTGTATTTGTTTTAATGTGCAATTACTATTTGCCAATTACAAGGGGGCGTGGACAGATCTCAGGGGTCGTGACAGCGACGCCATCTTGAAAACAATTTATTATATCTCCGAAAATATTGCATACAGAAAAATACGAATTTCACCACAAGAAAGCGATGAAAGTTAAATGACACTTTCAGAATGGCAAAAAAATGCCTTTTCCATCATTCTCGGTCACTTTTGAGCAGATGTTAATGCACTTTTGAGCAGATTTTAATGTTCCCTTTTGCTCCGATGTTTATTTTTCACAATCTATCTGACAGAATTTTTCTCTATTCCCTGCAAAAATATTCAATCTATAATAGTTTTTTGGATCAATTTAAGTATTTACATGTTATTTATTCATTTATTTCATATCTCTTGTACACTTAATACATTCATGCATATTGGAAATTAAGATTAATTGACAACTTACCATTATAAATATCGTATAGTATGTGAAGAAAATCTGACAAATGTTATCATTCTCAAATAGACACAGTTCACATTACAAAAGTGAAAGTAAAATAACCAATCACCGCCATACATTTTCAATAGTGGTTTTTTTGAATATCATTAGCAGTAATATTCTTCATTACTAATTCTTTTATTACCTTTTATACTTCTCCTAAACACCTCAGAACAACATGTAGATATAGTTCTCTGCCCTCAGATTACTTGTATGATATTTTTTTTAACGATGGGTAAGGATGCATACACTCCAAAGGAATTTTGTAATTTTCTTTTGCGAGTAAAACACATTTTGAATCACAACCACTATGTCGCTCAAAATAATCCGTGTCTAATTTGGGAGCAATCACTTCAGTAACAGTTTTTTTTCCTACACATGTGGTTGAAACCACTTTTAGTTTCATTTAGTAGATTTTGTCGTAGGGCTTTACCGTAAGGCTAGATTTTACTTACGTAGTTACGAAGTAAAATAATATTAGTTCTAAAGCTGAGATAGAACGAATTAATGGAAATTATGATCAATAATTATTATGTAAATGTTTCATTTTACAGACGAGATAGAATTTCCACACCGAGGAAGAGAGATAATATAAAAGTTTAATAGTTAACAACTTGTTTATACGTGACCGATAAATGTGACTATCACTTATGAAAGTATTCCTATTAATTATTATAAAAATGACTATGAAAAGTTTTGTAAGTCACAATAAAATGAAAATTACGTACCGTGAAACTTTCACGAGATTAAATTCATAACTATTTGCGATGTTTAATGATTAAAATAACAATTTAATTTGCAATAAAACATCATGCATATTTAATATATTTTAATGGTGCTCAAACATTGATCATACTAAAACTACTTACATTTCTCTCTAGTATATTACTCGTAGTAACTGTTAAATAGGCAAACAAAATACTACAATTAATAAAGATATATTTTTTTATTTTACAACTTAAAACCTATTTATTCATTGCTTTAACATACTTAATCCACGAAAAGCTTTATTGCGTTCCTTCTCTCTTGAGACAATAACACATCAATACACAACAAAATAAATCTATTAGTACATCTTTTTTATATTTTGCAACTTAAAACCTTAAATTTTAATTGGTCTGTCATCCTTAATCTGTGAAAAGCTTTATTGTGTTTCTTCTCTCTTGAGACACTTATTTTACATTATTCAATTGGAAAACATTATAAAACAGTATCAACAGCTTCATAATATCTGCGATGTTAATACATCATCATCGACAGGACGGTTTGGACCTCTTGATGTATTCCGTCTTAAAATTGTCCATGCCATCTCTTCAAGGAACGCACTATACTTCTTTTTCCTTTATGTGTATATTGAAGAATACTTTTACTTATATTATGGAATTCCCAGAATCTATCCAGTTTTCTCGATATTTTATTACGATATAGCAGACTCAATATTTGGTTTTTCGTTTTATTTACAGTTTTTGTGGTCTAATAGTGGTACAATATTTTTATGGTACAATATTCTGCGACAAAACGAAGAAATCTCATTACTGCAGATTCAATTATTTGCATCTGATCAGATGTTAATATCCAGTTCTCTTTGACATAATAATGGCAAGGCAAGCTCTCGCTTCCAGAGAGCATTTTATGAACATTTGGTGAAAAAACTATAAAACCAGTTACTATTTATTTTTAACTTATTTCACAGTTTAACATATTTTTTCTATCTGTCCTAATACACTACAGGACTACGAGGTACTACAAACAAATTTTCAATGACACAAATTCGCTGGAAAATTTTTATCGCAGAATTTGGAGCCGATTGTGAGGAAATATCGTTTGAACATTTCTGGAAGAGCTCAAATTCAAGCTCTTTTACCAACAACTTTTGAGTTTTTGAGAAACGTCATAAGAAATAATTTGAATTACTTATACTCATTAATAAAGTAATGTATATAATCGCCTGTAATGTAAAATATTAACGCTGTGAGAAATGTAATGAAAATAATTCATGAAAATGGAGTTTATGTTAAATTATTTAGTGCATTTATCACTATCGAAAGAAAAAGTTCAAATACAAATTTGTCATCAGTTTTTTTGAGAAATTATTGTTTTTCATATTGTCATTTGATGACTCAAAATTGCGTAAAAACGATTAATATTTTCAAAAAATAACATCTACGCCTAATTTTAAGCTTCTTTATCTCTACAAAAAGTGACATGAAATTTTCAGAAAATTATATTTGACCTTACTTAATAAGTCACTTTTTTTAAAGAACAGTTTACATAAAAACAAGAGGCTTCAGTTTTCTTCATCTGTCACATTTCAATATATGTTTCCCCGGCACACAAAACGGTCAATAGCGTAAATGATAAAAAATCACACATTTATATTTCTGTTAATTTTAAAACTAATATATGGTAATGAAACTGTATCCAATAAAATTTATCTTGATTGAAAGAGCAAAGTTTTCTTTGAAAACGAGCAACCTATTGGTGGTACTACACCGCAAACTTTCTGGCATTATTTCTAACATTTACAATTTCAATGATTCAGAGATTCTAAATAAAATAAGACCTGTGCCATTATGAAGCGTCTTTTGATCTAACCACGGACAATTTTAAAGAAAATTTGTTCCATTTTCGATACATTTTTAAAATAAAATGCATTAACAGGAAGCAAAAATTACGGGAAAACTACTAGTTTTTCCAAAACATTGTACGTGATCTTTTTTAAAATCAGTACTTTTTAAAACATTTTATTTGATAAAAACGCTCTGTATTTAATATTGTACTTTTGCCATGGTATTTTTCTACAATTTTCAAAAATATAATGAGTTCGCCGAAAATGGGCTCAGCACAATTGTTTTACCGTCCTCTGACACCTACTAGATTTGGTAAGAAGATACCTAACAGATTTCATTGAGTAAAAAACCCTCTGTGGACAATATTGTAGTTGGAAGAAGATGGGAGGTTTTTGAATGTTTGTCATTTTCGAAAAATGGGAGATTTTAATGAAAACGATACTCTTGTTATTTACACATTGCGAGGACTTAGTCAAGTCCGAAACTTTCGAGCCTTTTTTTGAGAAAAATTTGAAAATGTTGGGGAAGCTTTATGTAAATTATCATTCAAAATCAAAATATCCGTTTCAATGTCGAAGAACCTTGAGTTGGTTTAAATCTATCAGGAATTATAAATTTGGAAAAAAAGGCTGAACAGTTTGGTCGATAGCTAGCGTTGACCACACACAGACAGACTGATAGACGGACGTTTCTATGTCGATTGATACACTTCGTGCATTGGAAGTTCTTGATAAAGGCACTCGTCGCTTCACAATTTTTAAATTCATCAAGCATTTCTGATGCAGTCGTTGTATTACCTATGAAAGCCTTACTATCAGTCATATTAATTAGTTTTACTTTGAAGTTTCTAATGAATACATTTTAGATAAGAACATCACATTTTACATTTTAGAAATGAATCCCATCCATATGGTTATTGCCACAACAATTTCTGCTCTCATTCTCCTCGTATCAACTATGCATCATCTCCATCTCATCAACAGTAACCCCAGGATGAATCCCTAGAGTGCGTTGTTTTCATGTTTACTCTTCTCGTAACCTACAGCTCACATTCATTAACTTTTGTCACGCTCTCCGTCGGTGCTGTGGTCATTGGTCCAAGCCGATCTATGCGGGGAATTATCAGGGCTTACGGGCGATCGGTGCCGGCCGCTTGGGTCAGCTCGTTCACGCAGCGCCAGGGCGGGCAGGCCGGCCGCCTGGCGGGCGGGCGGAGAAGCAAGGAGACGGACAGGGCGGAGAGAGACTGAGCGGGACGGGGATGGGATGAGTGCAGTGGGATGAGACCAGACGGGACAGAGCGGGCTGGAGAGGGTTAGAACGCAGTTAGGGTGAGAGGGCATGAGAGTAGAGGGCGGGACGGTGGGACCGAGGCGAGGGCAGGGCTGAGTGGAAGTTGGATGGGGAGAGGATGAGGTGAGGCAGGGCGGAGCGGGACATGACGGGGTGAGGCACGGGTGGGGTGGAACGTGGCGGGGCGTGCCGGAGCGGGACGGGGTGGGGCTGGGGGTGGGACAGAGCTGGGGAGAAGTGGGGAAGAGGGGTGGGGCCGGCGGGTGGGGCGGGGCGGGTAGGGTCAGGGTGGGTTGGAGTGGGGCGGAGCGCGGCGGGCGTGGCGGGGTGGGGCGGAGTGTGGCGTGGTGAGGCGGGATGGAGCGGGGTGAGGTGGGGTGGGATGGGGCGAAGTGGGGCGGGGTGGGGTGGACCGGAATGGGACGGGGAGCGGTGGTGTGGGGAGAGCCGGGGCGAGGCGGGGTGGTCCTGGGAGCCGGGGGGCGGGGTGTTACGGGGGGGCAGCGGGGGGGGTGAAGCGAGGCGGGCGATCACCGGGCCATGAATAATCTGGATGCGGGCTTCCCGTTCATTAGTTTAAATGCAGTCGCAGGCGCCGCCACAGTGCCAATAGACGCCGGCAAGCGCCATTGACGCCATCAGCCAGAGCGTTTATTAACTGGCGCCCCTCGCCGCCCCCGCCGCCACCTCAGCTCGCAAGCTTCTCGCACCGTGAGGCGGGTGGGGGTGGGGCAGCGGAGAACTTCCCTCTGAATTGCATTTAACTCTTCGTGGATTGCGTTTCGCTTTTCGGACAGTCGCATTTGTGCTTCACTGGGCGTGCTTTGCATCCCTTGTCACATCGTGTTATTTTTCGAATCTTTTTCGACAATTCTCCTCTCTCATTCTTTTTTTCCTTTTTTTGCGCGGGAAACTACCGATTTTTGCGCTGTGTAACGAATATATTATCCCTTATAGCATCATCATTCCATTTCGTTATTTTGCTGAAGATTTTTTTGAAATTATTTCTAAGTTCGTCACATTTTTTTCATTTTATTTTTTTGTTCATTTCGCGTCGTGTTGTCTTAATTTTTTTCAACCTATCAGATTCTTCCTCGCTCTTACCTCTGACTTTCTATTCTGTAATATGAATTTATCCTTTTCATCGTTATATTTGAAAGTCACGAATCGAATTGAAGTCATTTAAAACAGCGGAATAATTGCTTCTCTTTACTCTAGAATAAGGTAAAAAATCTCAAATTACACTAAACTCGCACTGTTTTCTTCCTTGTTGAATTGTTTACACACTGTTGCATTACTCTCAGATTGCAATGCTTGCAGTTTGTTATTTATTTCCGGATATTGTTTGACAGACTACATTTCAATATTGGGAAAACATCCCTTTGAATCCATTATTTACTGTCTGTTGAATATAAATGTTTTATTCTCCCTTATAATTAAAAAGCGTAAACCTTTCACCTTTTCCTACTACTCGTATCACGCGTCTAGTCTAATAGTTGACCGTTTTGAAACTCAACCTGTATTTTGGTACCTCATCGAAATAAACCCTTACGAGAACAACTTCGAATTTGACTGGCAAGTTTTTAGCTGTACAACTTCACGCCGCAGCTGACGTATCAAACGTCACTCCTATAGCTTCTGCCTTCCTTTCCAGCCCACTCCCTGCGCCACCGCCCCCTCCCCCGTGGCTTTGTGCTTTTTTCGCGCGCACCACTCACGGAGCCACAGCGCGAGTTCCGGGAAGCCAGGCCTTTCATGCTCCCGCTTCACGCTCATTGGGGGGGGGGAGGGCTGTGCCTCTCGGGGCGAGGCGATAGCGCCCTGATATTGCGTCTAGCGCGGGCTTGTCGGCCTTTGATTGGCTCGTTTTGAAGGCGGATTTCTGGGCATTCCTGTATTGCGGCCTCCAGCACGTTTGTCTATTGATTCAGTAAGACCACTGAGTGAAAAGTGACGCTAGAAAAAAAGAAGAAGAAGAAATTAACTTTCCAGGCGTGGGGCTTGTTGATTTTCAGAATTTGAAGACAAGTGTTGGATGTAAATTTTTTTTTTCGTGGGGGAAGCGATACGCAATTAATTGGTGCTTTGTGGAGAGTATGAGATTCTGAGAATGTTTGAGGGAGTTGAAATCGTTTTTGGTGTATTCAGTGTGAATGGAGTTTTTCATCGGCTTGCAATTCAAGGCACTTAAAGGTCACCCTGGGAAGTGAAGAGAGACAAGCACATTCGATTTTTTGTAACTTTGTGGGTTATTTCTTGGAAATGAACGTTTGCCAGTTATGGTAAAGAAGAACACCTGAAACATAAGTTTTTTCATCATAAGGTTAAAAAACTATTTTCTTAGAGAAAGCGAATTAAGATACTAGATATTCAATGCTTACGAAGGACAAGAGTCTTAAACGTTGTTCGTGATGTTGCCTCCAGTTGAAATGAAGAAGTGAAGAAATGAAACTGCTTTGTGTTTTTGTTATGAATTGGGGTTTCATTTTCGAATACTTAAATTGCAAATTATGTTGAATTCTACTTCAAAAGTAAATATTCCTAAATAATCTCTAAATAAACTTTTGTGGTCATTTGAAATTAAACTGTAATAGGAAGTGTGATAAATTTATTAATTTCTAATTTTTTTAATTAAATTTCGTAAGTAAATTTTTTGCGGTGTAACCAAAGTTGGGGTAACATTTCCTTTATGTTAGTTGGGTATACTATCTTCTTTATGTTTTAATTTCTTGGCTTCACAAGATTCAACACATCGAATTTTATGAGCTTAGATTGAATTAATAATATTAATGTAACTTACCATTACGTTTTCTTCAAAATATTTTACTACAATTTAAAACTTCTGGTGATCTAAAAAATTGCCGAAATCGAGAAACATTAAAGTGTATTTAAAAAAATCAGCGTCATCACAAAGAGGTTGTCCATGAAAAATAACCAAAATATGTAAGCCCGGAAGCGTTGTCAATGTTCTGTATTCCCAGCGACAGCAGAATTAGATACTCCAGAAATCAAAGTGCAGCTGCTAAAAAGTGATCGATGAAACGGAAGTAATTAATAATAGAAAGAATGTCATATTGAATGTAACTAGACTTTGCTACCTTTGAACGTATGATAAAACTGTGATCTGAGTGCATTTAGTTAATTTATTGGAAAATAAACAATACCTCTCCGTTAACAAAGAACGTATTACAATTTTTTGATAGGCCATCCCCTACCCTTCATGAAGAGTACTTCAGAGCTAATGGTCACTTCCCAACTTTTGGAAGTGGAATCAAACGAATAATCCCCCGATATTGCAGCGAGCAAATAATGATTCAGTTGCCTCCAAAACTTTTTTTCATAGCGAGCTATGTCAATTGTTTGTTAGGAAATTATTGAAACTGCAAGATTCATTCAAGCATAAACAGTATTGTTCTATATATTGTGAACTGTCTATATATTTTATTATCAAAAAAAATTATAGATCCATATTATTTAAAGAGTGTTGTATTATATTTGAAAACACAGTGCGAGTTATCATTGATGCGAGTTGTGCGAGTTATCATTGATCTGTCAATAGCAGTTGAATATAAAAAAATTATATATCACTTTTTATTTTTGCTATATACGACGTTTTGACGCGATTTTTTCGAATGATACATTACTATCAATTTTTAAGTCAAAAAATGTTTTTAAAACAAACTTTACCGTGGATTTCCCTCCTTTTTCCTCTCCATAGACAATACATAGCATAGCTTTCCTCGCTCCTGTTGACCCCCCCACCACCCTACCAACGGTAACGCTCTTCAGTGTTAGAGTACCAAAAGCTTCATCCCAGCCAAATTCATCACTATGTTTCTAAACAATTATAACAAATTTCTACATAATTCATCACAAGAAATAAGGTGGATATTTATATTTTTTATATTGCATACTCACTTCTTAATTATTTATAGAAAAAGTAATTTTATAAGTTTAAACTAATTTTTCTGTGTCTTTCCTTTGGTTTTAATCTTAACAACTTCAAAAACGAATTAAGTATATCTAATGATTTTGTAATCAAGGAAATATAGACATATCTGTCTCTAAAGATGACGAAAAAGCCTCATCAAAACATCGTGCGTGGCAAAAATACAAAGTGAAAAAGTATATATGTTTAATATTTTTTCTGTGTTTTAAAATAATAATAATAATAATAATAATAATAATAATAATAATAATAATAATAAATATAACTGACTTTAAATAATAGGGATCTTTAGTTTTTTTGCAAATATAGAGTTTTGGTTTAAAATAAGGAGCCCCCGTGGATTTACTGCCCCAGGCCTCTTCATTTCTCTGGACACCCTGCGTCTGGAAAAATGTCCCAGTTCTCCCTCACACTTTCATTTTCCCACAATTCTGCATCTTCAGTACTGACACCTCACTGAATGTTTCCATTTCCGTAGCCACCGACCTTATGGACAACTAAATTCATAATTTTAAATTCCTATGACCACAAAAAAAATACATTAAATATTGATAATATTTTATGACCTAAATGTTGCAAATTAAATTTCAGAAACAGTAGAATATATTAACATAAATTGGCTCGTATTATTATAAAACGTATTAAATTGTGTGTCACTTAAATGCTTAATTGTCGTAAATTTGAAAATGCTCGTAATTATGGCAAAATTATCTGTTTGTTTAAAACACAGAGTTTCCATTTAGAAACAAATTTGAACTTGAACCCAACCAAATTTTGTGATTTTTACTTTAAATGAAAGGTAATGTGCTACAGAAGTGTTATCGCTTGCCGTTAATGGTAGGTTTCATAGTAAAAACATTACATTTTAATAATATGTTAAAATTAATAGAATGATCGCTAATCTACAATCTTTGGTCAAACCGAAGTTTCCAAAACCAACCACATTGTGTAGTTGGAATGGATAGTTGGACTTCTCTTTTTGTTGTGCGAGTTATCATTGATCTGTCAATAGCAGTTGACGTTTCGTGCGGTTATAATAAGTGATGCGAAAAATAGAGAGATTTATAAGTTAAATGCAAAAATTATTGAATATAAATATTATGTTTTGCAATTGCTTGATCCATGCAACCCTTAAAAAATTAATGTTTATAATTATGTGATGCATCACGTTTCTCCATTCATAATTGATTAAAATATTTTTTTTAATTTAAATTAATTTTAATTTATTAAATTAATTAAATAATTATTCCATGGGACGTAATCGCAGGGATTCATTTTAATTATTTATTCCGTTAGTTTACTTATATTTTACTTTTAATGTGATATTGCTCCGGTCTTTTAAATGTATTTTGCTTTTTACTTTCTCGCCTTAATTCGTACGTAGTGAAGATGTTTTGTAATCGTGTGGCGGGAATTGGCAATTTTGCGATAGAAAATCTCTTCCTGTCTGACCTTGATAACGAAAAAGTGGATAAATCGTGTTCTCACACGTGATAATTTACTTCTTATAACACAGCGTAGTCAGAATCTTTGTTTTGAGCTTCCTTGATACCGAAAAATCCATTGACAGAAACAAACTCTGTCTGTCCATCCGTTTGTCTTCTAAGGCAATTGCTACTGCCTTCAGACGATTTGTGTGAAAATTGATAATTCCCAATTTATCTGCACGAACAAAAGGCCCTACGAGTTTGAAACTGAAATATTATTTGTGGGGGCATTTTTTACAAATCCTTGGGTCTTTCAATACAGTCAAACCTCAAATGGAATACTCATATAACTGAATTAAATATTAAATTAAGTTAATTATGCTCCTAGTTCAGAATTCTTTCAAATCGTGTCAGCCTTAATGAAGCTCGGTGTGTGTATTTTGCAAATGTACATTCCCGCCTGAGGTATGGCATAATATTCCGGGGAAGCTCGTCCTGTAGTACCGATACTTCTAGATTGCAGGAAAATTCGAATAATACGGAAATGATATTCATATGATTCCTGGAAACCTCTCTTCATTGAATATCATTTATCTAATTTTACGATTTTACAGCTTTATCTAATTATTTACGAATATGTAGTTTTTATCAAAGCACATTTACTTATAGGTGAAAACATTTTCATGCAATGCCTTTATAATTACAAATCATATTTATCAGGTGTCATCATCACCTCGTTACAAGAAATTCACATATAATACATAACGTGGCTTTACTACAGAAGACATTAAAGAATTAAAATCAGCACACAAATTTAAGTTAAAAATAATATATTTTCTGCCGCATAACTGCTGCAATACAATTGGATAATACTGACCATCACAAAGAAAGATAATATTTATTTTAACAATGAGATTCAATGATTTATGTTACCTTTATATTGTAGACTTAAACCAGTGTTGCTAAAACATAACATTCTCTTAATCATTTCTACACTATCCAGCAAAAAAATTGAATCAAAATCAATTGCGCATTTTTTTTTTAAATTTTGAAGATGTTCCAGGGGGTTCATGTAAAGTTCACCCAAAAATAAAATATCTATTTCAAATTCAAGGGGCCGCGATATCAGTTAGGTCGATTGAAGAATATAAATTTTGAAAAAAATTGGCTGCACGGTTAGCTGCTTGCGTAGTTCACAGATGAGACGTTTTGTCGTCAATCGGTTTTACGGTATCAAGAACCCACAAATCATGAGTTCTTGCTACACTATGTGTTTGAGGTTTTTTTTAAATTTAAGAACTGGATTTATCCACTTTTTCATTACCAGTACGGGGTAAGAGTTGCCCGTTCCGGCAAGTCACCCGTTGCCTGTGAATGAATGAAGAAAGGCGCTGGAATTCACATCATTGGAGAGCGAATGGGTAGGACCTTGAGTTATGTTGCCAGCAGTAGCCTGGCAGAAGCTGTCACTTTGCCCCCGCCCCCTTAAGCTTTACTCGCCGAATGCCGCATTAGCCACCTTGAAAGACGAATTCCTCCCAGAAACAAGCCCCGCCTTCAGGGCGTTTCTACGCGGTGCAGGCGATATTTTCCTTGTCGAAGGGATAAATTCACTTGTGAATCTGCCGGGGAAAATTGAATTTGAGCAGACATGTAAGGCCTCATTCACAATGTCAACTTGAACGTAACGTAATGCGGTAAACTTAGTAGTCAAATTTACACATAATACACGCATTCACAAGGATGAACGTTGGAAGTTTCGCCTGAGCCAATCAGATTTCAACGTATTGGACCTTAATCGATTCGTTTCTAGCATGGTGGAAAGATCTTTTCACTACGAATTTTAACTTTTTCGTCGATTTTCCTATCGATTTGTCTTTATATAAAATGTGACTTGCTGTTGTATTAGTGCTCTTGCATTTCCATTATTTTATAAACTTCTCTTGTACCAAATTCTCACGTAATTATTTTATTCGCCTTGTCAAGTTAAAGCCACAAGAAAAACTGCCTAAATTCTTACTTTGAATTTGTACTCGAGTCAAAACAGTTCGCAAACTAGTTCAGTAGATAACAGTAATAAAATGACCTAACCACAAACTACCTGAAAACAATCTGAAATCCATCATTCTTGTTTCTTTCATGCTGATCTCTATCTCTGATTGGTCTTCGGTAGAATTCCGACATAAACTAAACGTAAAAGCTTGTGAACACTTGTGTTTACGAATTTACATGTACGGTTACGTCAAGGCATTGTGAATGGTGTCGTTTAATACCTTATTTCTGGGCACTGCGGCTACGTTATATTTAAGTTGGCATTGTGAATGAGGCCTACGGCACGCCAGCGCCGCAAGCAAGAGTGAATCCTAGCAGGGCGTCGCCTGGCACGGGGGGTGGGGTTGGGGGTACCGGACGGGTGCGGGGTGGGGTCGCTTTGAAGTGGCTTCGGGGTCAGCAGGGTGCGTACGTCCGTGACCCCGTCCACAGCCATGACCCCTCGACACTACCTGGGGGTCGCGTTTGCGCCCAGACATTCCTGGCCGTTCGTTAATTAGGCTGAGACGAAATGAACTATATGTTGAAAGGGAGCTGATGAATTTTTGTCACAAACAACAAGACTCTATATGCAACTTTCTCTAAGATTGAGACACATGTATTTTTACTGTTTATTTAAGGAAATTTTCCATTTAGCTAAATTAATATGCACACCAGCCTCAACGGCATCCATAGAAAGGAGTTTTTTCTGATTTAAAAATATTAGATACATTAAAGGTAAACATAAGAAAAGCGTATGTGCAGCTTGTCGCTTGCATCAGTTGAAAAGGAACTCGTGGAAGAGAAAGAGTATTTCTACTAAAGCCTTTAAAAAATATTCCTTTACAACAGGACGGCTCGGTTAGAGAAAAGTAAGATGTTTAATGGTATATAAACAAGTTTATCTTAATAATTCAGGAATATCAACACAAAGGTAACATGAGCGCTTCCAAAAGTTACTCATTGTTTTTGAAGATAAATGATATACATTTATCTGTTTATGAATTCAAATCATTTAGAATCTAAATTTATGTGCACATCAATCTCTTTTCTAGGTGAGTAATATTGACTACCATTACTTATTATTTTTTTATATCATCTGCAATTGAAAGTTTAACAATATCTAGTTTATCAAGTCTGACAGAGAAGCTGGACAAGATCTATTTTATTCAAGTCTGGCGCGAAGAGCGACTTTGCGTCGGAGAGGGTTCACAGCACTAATTAGCTGATGGGTTACCGCATTATAATGGTTAATGCGTGTGTAACCCCCATCTGCAACACGCGGGCGGCGTGAAAGCAACTTCCGGTCGTGTGACATTCAGCCTGTTTTTCCATAATGAGTGGTCAGCGTCTCGTGGGCGGCGATAGTTCGGCTCATGGTTGTTTGGATACAGCGCTATTGTAACGTATTAGCCAGCGTGCCTCGTGGCATCTATTTGGGGACGCTTGGTAAGGGATTAGTAAGAGGAACAGGAAGCCACAACAACAGGAAGCCACAGGAAGGAGAGAAGGGTTTTTCCTTAAAGCAAGAACACGGAAACGGGAGACACAAGGCTTTGGGGTCTTCCGGTCTTAAGAAACGGAGACCCGAACCCTTAATGGTTAGCAATAGATCTCGGTGGGGGTGGCATGACGTGAGACAGTGGGAGAACCTCGTGCATTTGCACAAAACTTGGCACCACGACGGTGCATCTCGTGTCACGGTCACGTGTTGGAGAGCCTGTGGAGCACTTTGTGTTCTTGGGTGACTGCGGTCACGTGGGAGCGATACTGTGTGCGTGCTCCGAGGTGAGGAGTGGTTGAGTGCCACGACTCACGCCGATTCTAAATCGAGTAAGATCGCTCCTGCGATCGAGGCAAACCATCAGTTGGTACGCCAGTACGGACTTTGTGTCCCAATGTGACATCCGGTCACGGAAGCTTGGCTTTGTGCGCGCTTCAGAAGTAGGAGTGGCGAATGCCACAATTGAAACCGATCATCAATCGGGTTTGGATCGCTCCCGCGATCAGGGGTAGTAGGTCTATCAGAGCTAGGGTGTAAGAAGGAAATTCATTGTAAATATTTGTTGTGTTTTCTTTGTAAATAAATATTTGTTATATGAAAGCTTTGTGTCTCTGTTCGCTGTGAGTATCCATGACGTCACACTATCACGTCCTGCAAGATGACGTCCTTTCAATGCTGGAATGATAAACGGACAGTGACTAATCGGTCCACGGTAGGTCCATTGCGAATATTTAGCGAGAAAGAGCACGCGTGCATCTAGAATAAACAATAACCATGAAAGATAACCAAATCACAATTTATTATTATTTCATTTCGCATTTATCGGACTGAATAAAATTTAGTTTTGTCGTCAATTTTCTGTTTCTAAAGCAATTTTAATATTTATCTTAGGGAACCCATGAGATTTATTGGAAAAATAATGAAAAAAAATCAGAAGAGAGTGGTTTTGAGCGTTTAAAAATCAGAGCACTATATTATATTGGAATATTTCACACACACGCACACACACACACGTACCGGCACCATAGAGAGATTGACCCGGTCCCTGTAGTGATGGTCCCTCAAAAATGCTAGGCCTCCCCACTTTCAAGAATATCATTTTTCACTTACTTTTATTTCAAAGTTAAAATTATTTGACACTCATAAAATCATTAATTTCTTAAATGGCATACATCCGCCGCTATTACGGAGCTCTAGAACAGCCGTTATTAGATTATGATGTGATATTCAGAAATGTGTGTTGGACGAAAAGTCTCACTTCAAATGTATCAAAAGGAAAAATCGATATATATTATGATACACTTTTTGATTTCTTCTTTAAATAGTTACTTCTTCGAACTTGAGTCCCTTTAACAAATATCTATTACTTTCAATTACATCTGTCTTTGGGATACTTCATACACCATCTTGATGCGCAGGCTGCATCTTGCGTACCGTCACTTTTGATGAGGCTGCTTTGCGGTCGGAGATCGACAGCAGAGCGTCCACCCTGGCAGTTTATTCCTTCCGCTTTAACTGTGCTCTGGCGGTTGCCGCTCGCCGTCGAATCATCATAGAATTGATGGAGTCGATATCATCAAAAGCGTGATTTGTTTTTCTCGTTACAGCTAATTCCTTATCTCCACGATCGCTGACTGCATTTTTACCGCAGAAGAGATGAAATGGACGAGTAAAGGATAGTATGTGAATTGTATCCAGCAAAAAAGGTAGAAAATTACGAACCATTTCTAAAATTGATCGAAAGATAACACTCGTTAAAACATATTTATTCATGTAGCTGCAATTAATACATTTTTAATTTATGCAATTTTTGTCATAGAAGTTATACTCAATATATTTAAAAAAATTGAAATCTTTATTAAAAGTATATTGTTATTTTCCTTACATTGAAAAATGCTAATAATTTCAATTTAGATGAACTTCGTGAAGTCCTTATGTTCCAAAGGAAATGTTATTGTGGACGTCTTGGAAATTAGCTCAGCCATTTCATCCGAACTAAAAATTAAATAGCGCATAAGATGTCGGTAATGTGCCATTATTAAGATGTGTAAAAACAAATCAGGAGTGAAAAAAACATTTCAGCACATCAGACGCAGGTTTAAAATAGATTAACAAACTTAGCATAACATCCGAGGATTATCAAAGACAAATATTACAATTCTGTAAATCCAGTAATTTTTTAAATTAAATCTACTCCTATAAAAATCTATTTCAACATTGTAAAATAATGCAATTTTGTTTGTTCCAATGTTATATGTTAGCACCTTATAATTATGCTAGTTTGTTTAAATATGTTCCTTTTACTGATGTAAATGATATGTAATGACGTATCTATGCAGTTGCTAATAACCAGATACATCGGTGCAACTTAAAATTTAAAAAACTAAAAATCACGTTTGCTATACTAATAACCATTATTTATATTCGGTCACAAAGAAGTAATATCAAGCAGTCATACATAATTTTTCGCAAATTAGACAAATATTTTTCAAAATCACCTATTTATAATTATTTACTATGCGTCCTTTTAACATGATGTTACATGATGTCTACATTGTTTAGTTTAAAAATTGAATAAAACAATTAAATGAAAACCCATTTTACTTTCTCGAATACAGAAAGAAGAGATCCTTCAGAAAATTGGCCTATAGCTTGTGATCGAAATACGTATATGTTTGGGTTTGTTAATTCAAAAAAAATTTTAAACATTTTTTTATATTCAAAACTTTTTTAATAGACGTTTGTCTTTACGTGGTTTTGACTCTCTGTTTTTCTTTAAGATAAGTGAAACATATTTGGTTTGTTCACACATAATATAACCTAATTTTGATTGACAGTGGGTCTTCATCAATTGTTAAATAATTTCTATTTTTTTAGACATTATGGGTTTCCAAATTTCTTGTACTATTAATAAAACTGCCTTTAAAATTTAATAGAGTTTTTTACAGAGAAATTAGAATAGTTTTCCACTTCAATAGGCGAACCTAAATGATATTCACCTTGCGCCTATCTTTATCGTTTCATTCTTGATGTTACTGTCCGGCAAGGGAACCTTATCGTCGTCTCACAGCCATGGATGGCATGGCAGCGTGTAGTAGGGAACTAAGAAGTTGGGCAGAATCATTGACTAACCAATGTAAGCAGGTGCACGGAGTAAAAAGAATCTATAACAACTCACAATGTCGTTAGCAAAGTTTGTACGTGTTTGTTTGACAAAAGGGATATAATAGTTTGAACTTATCCCTAATTAAATGCTGTACAGTAATGTAATAAATGCCCACACTGTTATACCAAACTGAATATAATTTTATTTTTGCTCCGTTTTTCACTAACTGTCTGTATGCAATACACAGGAATCTGTTACGTGGCATGAAGTATTTTTCTTTGCGTGAAAAGCCTTATAATGCGTAATTACTGTAATCTGCGCAACATGACCAACCAAGCTACATCCTAAATCTCCCGTTGTCCCCGCGTATCTATTACTCCGCCAACTCCAGGCCAAAATATCTACGGAAAATTGACTCAGAGGGAAAACGTCAAAGGTTTTTAAGTCATTCTGCCTTTGTGTGGCTCTTTCTGTTGTAGGAGACGCCAGCGAACACCATTTCATTGATTGCCGCTTCGACTCCGGAGCTCTCATCACTTGGGACGATGGTTTGAAAGAAGGTTGAGCCATTGTCAACAAAATCTCCCGCAGATAGCATGCGTGTTTTATTCTGCTTGGCTGTCAAAGCGTGCAGCACAAAACGGAAGAGATCTTGTAGTTACCCAACTCTTGGTGAATTCTGGTGAAAATCCTGACCTTGCCAATTCTCACTTTTCTGATATCCATCTTAGAGACAGCCGGAGATTCTGAACAGTAACCGTCGCAACCGTTCAATATCGGTATTAAGTATGTGTGAAAGTACGGGGTGAGGATAGGACAATGAAAGGGAAGAAAAATTGCAGTCCTTGTTCTTTAGGGCCACAGTCTTAGGGAACTGCTCCGACATTCGCCTGGTAATGATCGACAAAAATATGAAAAATATCTATCACAGCAGGCGGCAGCTAGAATTCGCCTGCCCCGGTAGCTGAATCCGATCTAGCTACCTACCTACCTAGTGCCGAAAATCGTGCCACCGTTGGGATCCCGAACCCTAGGACCTCCTGGTCAGAAACACTGCATTGACATTGTTGGTAATATGAGCCTCCTCGGCTGGTTTAAACTATTATAATGCATTTAGTTTTTGAAGCTCTTCACAGAGGTATTTTTTTCTTGAAAAAATATAAATCAATGTATTCCCGATATCATGATAATATGGTAAGAGCGACCCTCCCGAAAGAAACCTTCACACGCATGTGAAAAACCGACAACGCATATGTGCATGAGTTGTCGAGGGCCACAGACAACAGGCTGGAGCTGGACACATCCAACATACCAAGCAACCCGACCGAGCTACCAACTTATTAAACAATACAAACGCAAACACGTAAATCCCTCGTATGCTACATTACATTGCTCATTTAAGTCATTAACCACCGCTGTTGATGAAGGGGCATATCAGCTACGTGCGCATCCTGCCAAGTCAGCGCCTGAGGTCCTCTAATTATGAGAAAACGAGCGCCGAGTCCTTAAGCCCGCTAATTGGGCGCGCCCGCCGCGCAGTGGCCTTTGTTGGGGTGACGCCCCCTCGCGGGCGAGAGCGGAGGGGGGGCGAGCCGCCCTCGGGGGCGATGTTAAGCGCCGCCCCGCGACACCGCCCGCGAGGGGTCAACAAATGCGGCCGCGCGGGTCAACCGCATACAGCTCGGCCGCACAGCCCGACAGTTAGAACCGTTAGAACCGTTCGACCAATATATCACAAAAATGTTTTATTTAGCTTTTAGATACAAAATTTAACAAATATATACATATATATACATATATATACATACATACATGTATATATATACACATATGTATATACATATATATATATATATATATATATATATATATATATATATATATATATTTCAAAACACATGCTCTATAGCAACTAAAAATATGTGCGCATGTCACTGATTAAGTATCATTTAAGGCGTGTTCTACTTAATGAATTTTGATCCAAGATTTGATCTGACCGAGA
This sequence comes from Gryllus longicercus, assembly GCA_038098605.1. NCBI lineage: Eukaryota > Metazoa > Arthropoda > Insecta > Orthoptera > Gryllidae > Gryllus > Gryllus longicercus. The sequence goes on along the minus strand of JAZDUA010000146.1, from coordinate 1,775,902 downwards.
GCTGATATCTCAGTTTTCCGTTCTAATAAAAACGAGTGAAGATTTCAAAAGACGTAGAGCTTACTTTCAGCAACAATAAAATCTTAAAAATGCTGGAAATAGTTACGAATTAATACTTACGAATAACATTATAATGTATAATTTCTTGATCCGCGTATGTATAATTTCTTGATCCGCGCCATAACAGTACCATTATAAAAAAATTGTGTGATTTATTTTTCAATACTTTGCCTACCCCTGATTTGTATTGTTTTTTCGCGAGTTTGCGTCTGCCATTAGACCTAACGACCGTTCCCTTTTCCACGAACACTCTTGGCCGCTCTAAAAATACGTATATGTCGATAGAAAAAAACCGATCCCTGAAACCCTTCGTTAATGAACGTACGGGGTTGTCGTGACCAGTAATTTTTTTGTTTCTTGTTATTATGATTGTCGTTTAATTATTTCAATATATAATGTATGATCCTATTATATGTTTTGACAATTATATAGAAATAAAAGATTTTTCAGTTTAAATATTTTCTCTCCAAATATTCTGAAAAGCAACGATTCGATGACCTATTTTCTTCTCATCATAGGCTGTAATTAATTAATTTGAACAATTTAAATGTTTGAAATACTAGTAATAGTTTGTTTGCCTAATTCGCGTAAAAAATACGAAAGTACGGCGTCATACTATGCCATGATGGAGTATTTGTACCAAATATCAAATAATGTCCTCCGAGAAATTGAGCTCCGAAAAAAAAGTAAATACTCTTGAGTGTGAATGTATGTGCAGCTGATCTTTCATGATGTTTGGAGCTAATAGAACAAGGTTTATTGTCTGTGGAGTCATAAACATAAGTCACAGTAAACTTTGTATTAAAAACTTTGATACATTTGTAAAATGGCGTGAAAATAAAATTAAAATTACTTAGTTTTCCAAAACACCTCGCGATCAATCAAAAAGCGCCTTTTGCTTATCTTGAGGCACTACCAGAAGAAAAACAAATCGATAGCATAATTTGTGAATAACTACCTTGACAGTTAATCCACATTAAAATAATTATAAACATTGTCATTGCCAACAATATTATTTATTATAAGAGCAGCTTTCAATGGCTTAGCCATCATCATCAGTTGTCTGGTATAAGAAGAAAAAACAAAACATTAAAACGTGAATATTCCTTTGATTTTACAACAAAATTATAATAAAGGTTACAAATAATTTACAATTTTTTTGGAAAATATATTTAACATTCTAGAAAATGGAAGAAAGAAAAAAGTGGGGGAGGGTAAGTCATTAATACTAAAGGAAAGTGAATGAAATAGAATTAGAACACGTAAAATTTTTTAAACAGAAAACATAGAAATGTAAGTGGAGCCATTCCTTACCTGCTGAATGGAAGCCACACAATGTTTTCTGTTTAAAAAATTTTACAATTATTTCATGAAAAATGCCAACGATAACGCACCACAACACCTATAATCCACATTGGTCTCCAACACCAGATACATTTAAATACAACTGACAGAGCCATCGGGAGAAAGTGCAAGATCGTACGTGTTTGAACTTGTTTTACCGCCGCTTCAAATGGTTCAGGAAAAAATCAGTAGCCATTTTATGTTCTACGGACCTTTTAAAATCAAACAAATACCCCAGATAACCCTTCAGATTGCATTGGAAACTGAACATTTTTCCAGCTAGATGTCCAAAATTACACATTGTGCGCTGTCTGAACGTCAATTCCAGCGACTCTGACGAGTAGTTCTCCGAGGTTTCTCCGATCAACGCTAGGCGAATGGCGGAACAGAACCCTAACAAACGGGCAACGGACATTTACACTTACTACGTGCACTATTCTACCACACAACGCTGGGAGACCAGCCGGGAGCTGAGAGCTTGTCCCGGCTGGGGGACGGTGCCTCACTGAAACTCGTGGGAGGTACCTCCTTGGGGAAAACCACAGAACAATAAAGGATAGAAGTGCACCCTCAATGTTAAACGTCGGAAACAGTAGTCGCTCGCAGCACTCCAAGTGGCCTGGCAAAGAACTACACAAAACCGCCCGCCCAGCGAAGCGTATGAAAATTAATTTCACTCAATCGTCTTCGCGAAAATTAATGGATATTAATAGACTATATTCTACTGCAACTTTTTCTTAAATATAGTAATTATATATTTTGGTAATGCACTTGGGTAAGGTCATAACTGAGGAGAGTCATCTAATTACGTGGTATTGGCAGAAATGAAGAAATCAAAATGAATAAATAAATAAATAAGTAAATAAATAAATCATTGTCTTTATTGTATAATTTATATTAAACAATATTCAATAAAGATTTCAACATTTTAATTTTTTTTACCTTTTCATGGCCCTTTGTATATTTTTTTAGTTCGTATTTAAGTTCATCGGATAAATCACTTAACAAATAATGTATCATCAGATGATTTGGAATTAGAGCAAAACCTTCTCTTCAAATTATATAAATGGCCATTTGTTTTCTAGAAATGTGTACAAATATTCATGAATATTCTTTAAAAATATTACATTAAATAACGAATCACAATAAATCTTTACATTGCATAACAAAAAATACATATTTTCCTTATAGTGTTATGTGAATACAGTAGGCTCTAAATTTCATACAAATAATCGTGAATGACACTTTAAATTAAATACTAACCTCTCTACTGCGAAACATCATTGTATTTCACTAAGACCAGCAAATCGAAATGGAGAAAACTCGAAACCATAGCGATTGTGTCCGCTAAAACAAAGTATCTTGAAACACGAAACACACACAGAACACTAAAGGAACTCATGAACGTAACTAACGGCAATATGGTTGACTCTTCCGCCATGTGGAAAACGCAGGCAGGCTGGATGTGACGAACAAAAAAACAAGCGAAAACCACTAACCAATCATTGATTGATATTCTTTCAACTAGCGCTCCAAGTGGCCTGGCAGTGTGTTGCCAATTTCCCTATCTCACCTTCACCCCTGTGGGGAAAACTCCGCTAGGCGGAGGTCGTCTCGAGATCTCACCATCCATTGGGAAAAGATCACCCCGTCCCCCCGAGGGAAAACATTTTACTTACGAGGCGAATGTCCAAAGCAGTTGACGCTCCCGCTAACAAAAAAATAATCTACCAAGAAAAGCACTGGCAACGAAACACATTTCATTCGTTCTCGCAGTTTTGTAGCAACATTAGTTCTTTGCATCATTATTATTGCCGCTTGCTTCGGAAAATATTTCTTAACAGAGATGGCACGGAGTAATTATTCTGATCGGTGACTAGAAACAAAACTCGAGACAAATAGGAAGTCATTTCCTCGTTCTCTGTCAGTTGTTGCAAATCTATATGATTAAAGATCAGAGAAATTGCATGAAAAAAACGGCAAGAGATGGCTGCAGGGAAGCCCTATGACCACTGCAGGTTCTCTGTCGAGGCGGACCTGGATTTGGAGTCAGAACAGTGACGGATTTGCAATGCCAGCAAGATGGATAGGTAGGTCGAATTCAGCCGCTGTCGAGAGGAGAATTCCAGCGGTCAGTTGCTTTGGTCGGTAGTTGTTTTTTCTTTCCTTCAACGCCACCCTAATGCCAGAGTAAAACCTTAACAAATGGTCTGCGTGCGTTCCTTATTCTAGTCCCCTTCTTTCAACTTCCTCTTTCTCTCTCTCTCTCTCTCTCTCTCTCTCTCTCTCTCTCTCTCTCTCTCTCTTGTATACACATGTACAAGCATTTACATTTACATTTACTACTTTACCCCATATCGCGAACATTCGGGAGATAAAAGTTGGTCGCGGCTGGTGCAATGCCTTACTGAGGTAGAAGTCTTAAACGGAGAAACTCCTGCAAGCCGACGTGTATCGTGTTCTAGCAGGAAAAGAACAGTGTCACAACCTGGGGCATGACATGCACTCCAGTTACGGGATAGATTGCTGGGATCCTTGTAGAGATTGTCAGAAATATAAAGTACATATTATGTATACATTGTATTCAACTTTCCCCCTCTCTCTCTTTCTTTCCCTCTCTCTTCCACCTCTCTTCCCCCTTTCTCTTTTATCCCTCTGTCTCTTTTCCTCCACTTTCTTTCATTTTCATTATATTTCTATCTCTATTTTCTCGTGTCTCGTGTTGAATCGAGTGCAGAAAAAGGGCTAAATTCTCGAACAGAAACAACAGAGAAAATGTCAACTAGGAATCATTAGTTACACGTAGACAGGCAGCACGACTGTGTGCTGTCAAGGCGTACACAAAGCAACCGGTGAAAAACTTGAAATGCCAGGCTACTTAAGGAGGGGTGACCATTCACACAAAATAAAATGCAGAAAGCGAAGAACAGATTTAGGAAAATTCAGCTTCGTGAATAGACTTTTGTGAACTGGTACAATTTACCTGCAGAAGTGCTGGCGACCCTTCCCAGAAGCACGCGAGTTATGCGTTTGAGATTTCTTAAGAGCGCAAGAGTAGACTACAGCGATGTCCAGTGAAATGCAGTCAAGGCCAACAAAAGTGTGCGCAAAGTGCGATGTCGAATGTTTGTTCATAAAAGTGGTGTATTATTTTTGTATTATCCAATGAATGTTCAGAATGGAATAATATTAAATGGCAAAAGAGAAAAACCACAATCAGTTATACTGAGAGACATGTAATAATTATGTAGGCAATTATGCATATGCTGGTAGTTGAAATTATTGTTCCCAAATGTTTGAATTATTCTAGTAAAATGGGAAATGACACACAAAGCTCGATAGAGACTGAAGCGCCTTCGGAGAGGGAAAGGGAGAAGAATAAAAACCGCAGGATCCAATCTTAAAGTAAAAAACAAACAAAAAACAACAGTTGTTTATGTTTTCTCCATTTTAAAAAGACGGGTCATCTGAACATTAAAATTGACGATATTCTACTCTCTAATATATCTTCATAAAACCTAAAATGCTGCTTATCCTTATATGGAATCCTATAATATTATTTGGAAATTATACAATGAATTTTAAAAGTATATCTGTTTGTTATGATAAAATTATGTTATTTATGTTAACTCGTAAAAAATAATTTGTAATAGTTAATTCGAAAAAATAAAAATACTGCGTAAACCGTGAATATAGACTAACAGCGTGAAAATAAAAATAATAAAAAAATTAATTTGAATTTTTACATATATCGTAAAATGTAGAAACCTCTAAATATTTACGAATATTTATTTTTCTTGTTCCAACCAATCCTTATATTCAATTTTAATGCTATATGAAGATACGTGCCAATTAACTCGAAAATATAAGTTTTGACATAATTGCACTGTACTTGTATCCGAATGACATTAAAAACAGTATTATAATTCTGAAAGTACCACCATTAGACTCCGTCAAACTTAATTTTCATCTCACAGAATTTGAAATTGTGGTCTACACACTTCGAAGAGCGAATGGAAATTCCGTGTTCTAGGTACCTAGTTCTTCTTGTTTCTCCGTTGATAGAATTTTGCAAGTGAAAACTTGTGTTCTTAATTTCCTAAAACATAGTACAGCTCTCTAAGGAAGTTTAGCAAGCTGCTCTACTGTTTTCGATCTTTCGCAATTAACACTAACCATTTTCTTTGGCAGACCTTTTAAATACATCACAACAAAAAAGTAACAAGTAAATAGAAAAAACTTGTTTCTCACAGAAACACTTAGTCTTCTTAATAGTTTACTGATACTTTAACTAAATGTATCATTTCTTTTGATTAATCATTTTGCAGATTCGTATTTTATAATAACAATTTATAATAATATATTATAAAATCAACAGTACTTTTCTTTCTTCTCAACTATTCTTCCAAGTACAATATTTTTTACATACTTTACAAAATTTTGTAAATAACTTATGAATATTGAGTTCGAGATTCAAGCGTAATATATTTTGTGAAACAGTATTTCATCCAAGGTTTCTATTTGTTCACTATTGCCTCTTTTGCTGATGTGACAAAGAATCACATTTAAATGCTGCTCGTAATAGCGTTGTAATGGGTGACCCAAATGCCCTCGTACGTACTGTACATGCTCATCGGTACTCCTATTCACATGTTTTGTTTCATTATAATTCAATATCGTGTTAGCCCTTGCATACAATTAGCCATGAAAGCAAAACAAGAAAATACACAAAGTAGCCTACGCTTCATTACAGCAAAACAGTCGTAAACATATTGTCCAACACATTGAAAATATAAAGGGATAGAACGTGAAACTAAATTAATAAAATAATATCAATGTGCAATGAAATATAAAGTACATATTACGAATACATTGTATTCAACTTTCCCCCTCTCTCTCTCTCTTTCTTTCCCCCTCTCTTCCCCCTTTCTCTTTTATCCCTCTGTCTCTTTTCCTCCACTTCCTTTTATTTTCATTATCTTTCTATCTTTATTTTCTCCCTCTCTTTTCCACCCCTTTCTAATTTTCCCCCTTTACCCTCTCTTATTTTTCCTTTCTTTTTCTTCTTTTCCCTCTTTTTCTTCTTTTCCCTCTCTTTCTCTGTCTTTTCCACACTCCATTTTTTCCTTCTTTCTTTTCCCCCTCTCTCCCTCTCTGATTTTCCCTATCTCTTTTTCCTCTTTCTTTTTCCTATTTTTCATATCTTTTGTTTCTCTCTTTTTTCTCTCTCTCTTTCCCCCTCTATTTTCCTCTCTCTTTTTCTTCTCTATTGTGCCCTCCGCCTCTCTGTTTTTCGTTCCTTGATACACCCGAGACAACATCACAGCTCTAGACTCGCCTCGGGCTCCCGTTCCGGTGGCTGCTTCGCTGCACGTAGCGAGCCCCAAGAGCTGCGCTGCCCTGCCGCGCGCGCTCCAAATATGGATGCTCCGAATCCGAATTTGGTCCATCCGTAACAGTATCGAAACAACCATCGAAAATGTATACTGACCCTAGTGATTGCTTATTAATTTTTCGTTCAACTGCGTAATGATCTCTTTCAATTTGAAAATGTCAGTTTTTCTTCAAATACACAATGTTTATGAAGGAAGTTAGGAAGTGATCTTATTTGCCGGTAGGTGTTAATGTATTAAGTCTACAAGAGATGTGAAGTTAATGGAAGGAGTCACGAATGTTGATGCTAAAACTGTCTCAGATGGTATGATTGTTAAAGGAAAGCGTGCTTTAATGTTTTGGTATGATATAAAAAACTCCATAAAAATTAAAAACATAAGTAAAGGCATTTTATTATTTTTAGTATTGAATTCTTAATTATTTTTGATAGAAAATGAGTGAAGTACACCGGGAATTTGTAGAGGATGAGGACGAGGCGGGGAGAAGGAATTACGAGGGCGATCAGAACGGGAATAGATAGAATTCTTAGAGTGTGAGAAATGAATAGATTGTGAGAAATGAATATTCAAGAAAAGATAGGCATTTCAGATTGATACTAACAGATTAAAATATGCCTTCAATAAAAATTGTGAATTTTATTAAACTTCATTTTTTGCCTAAATACGTAAAGACAGTGTTAGTCCCAAGCATTTTTACCCGAACCCGGGCAACGGCATGTACGCCAGCTACGTAATACGTGACTGCGATAAATAAATGCCCACTTAGGGCAAGGTTTCTTCAGTATATTACGAGTAATAAATAACATTACACATTTCCCAGAATCAGTAATTCAATTTTAGTTGTTCTTACGAGTCGCCGTGTAATATCAATATTTTTAATGACATAATTATCCATCCATATTGCCTTCTCTTAAATACACGTAACTTTATCTTACATTTCTTTCAAAAACTCTGTCCTATCTTAAGAAGACTTTAGAATACAGCGAAAAATACACGATATCTACAATGTATTAAAATAAAGTATCACAATTCTGCACTGTACTGCAAGTGCGGCGAGCCAGTGTCTGATAGTTCTTCTTTGGTGGAACACATTGTAGAGTTTGAATCAACCATAGGAGGATCGATTAATGTTTTCATGACAGGCTGGCATTACTACCAAATCTATCATACCATAAAGTGAAACTTTTGTCACCTACACAGAAATAATTTTGGCTGATACCTCCGGTCCGCTCTTTACCGTCACTCAAATACCACGGAAGACTAATCGAAGAAATACAAGATGATATTGTCTGATACAAGATCCACCCAAATAATAGAAAACCGCGAACCTAGAGAATCAACCTGCCAGAGAATGTTGCAGAACTTTGTCAAATGGGCACCAAAGAGACAAAATATTTTGTCCTATGTGATGTGAAAATATATTTTTTTCTAATTACAAGATAATATTACCTGATACCAGTCACACACAAATAACAGAAAACTTCAATAGAATTCTTGTGACTTTCTATGCTCCTGCTACAAAATAAAATTTGAATAAGTATAAAATCTGTTTTTAATTTGCCTTTACCCGGTTGCTGTAAGTAACACGTAGACATAAATGCTTTTGAAAAATTCAGGATTTGTAATCAAATGCGTATATCTTACACGTTTCTGGGAATATTTTTAACATTTCTGTGACATATTTGCGTATATTTCAAGGCTTAAAACGTTGCATTAACATCACAAATCTAATTACGTAATCGTTACAATTATTATGATACCGTATGTGCTGTTGTAGCACCATTACTTTATCTTTCAGTTGAATTGCTTTGAACGAATCAGTTGAATCGCCTTTTTAATTTTTTCATTGTCTTTTTTATTGTCTAAAATATTACAAATAATGTCTACTTCGATTTTCAGACGTCGGAAGAACTTGCTTTACAAGAAATGACCAGCTGTAGTTGAGACCAATTACATTTTAATGTTATATTATTACATTATTAATACAATTAATATTTTATTATTATTATTATACATTATATCGTTTGCTAAAAGAAATTATCAGCGTATTGCGGCTTCGAGTCATTCTTGATAAGTTCTTTGCTTATCCTGGAAGTAGGTACACAGCCTCCTCGTAGTAGTTATATAAGCCTTTCTGAAATAGAACCCTACACATTTGTATTTCGATTTAAAATACTTTGACTCATTAATTTCCATTGAATAATATTAGATATTATCATTATCTTCATACAACTATTTCTAAATTCTGCATTTTTATCGCAGTTATGAATGTGTTCTTTCTTTGCAAAGCAGTAGCCAATCACAGCTGCAGTGGCCGTCTCGAGCTCCTCAAAACCTACCGAAAGCTCGCTCACTTGAAGGCGAGTCGCGAAAGATGAAGTTATGATTCTATGGTTCGGTTCAAAGAAATGTGACCAGTTGTCTTCGCCGCATTCTGTTTTAGAATGTTGACTCGTAAGTGGAAGTGAAGTTTTGCATCACAATTTTCTTGAAGAGTGTTGGATTAGGTAGTGATTCCTTGATTCGGAATGAGTGATAACGTGAAATAGGCGTTTGTAATAGTTGGAAAAGACGGGGTAGTTAATGTACCTCGGTTACCAAAAGTTATTTTATCAAATGCATGTGTTGAGTAATTGTCTGAAATTAAATCCTTGATTTCAGAAAATTTGAGTGATTTAAATTAGGCAAAAGTTTGTGAAAAAATCAGTGAAAATTGCAAACGAGCAGCATTTGTGTAGATCTGTGACGAGTTTTTACTCAATTGTGTGGTGCAATGGAGTTTGAGTAAGTTCCCATAGTTTCAAGTTCAAACAGTGCTGTGAAGTGAAAAGTGGGCTCTAAAGAAGTGCGATAAATTGATAGATGTGCATGAGGTCGGGCTCAAAATGAAGCAGAAAATTGTGATTTGTGAATGTGCTTCGGAGACCATTGGTGCTTCGGTGACCGTGCTTCAGAACCGTTGGTGTGGTGACTTCTTGTGCTTCATTTAACTGATCAACTGTAACCTTCGTCTCCACCGCACCTCTTCGCATCGTACCTAAATTTTTCCTTTTTTCCCGCCAGGTGGTTAGGGATAATTTAGTTAAATTTTCAGATGTGCTACTTTTTACTTCATACACTGTCGAATAGTCGTGAAGCAAACTTCCAAAGGTCATTCAACCTTCCTTTGCCATGCGAGCAATATTTCATAAAAATGTAGGTAATGAATGAATTTTCCAACATGTCAGTAGATGCAAAACTATTTCCAGGTTACCTTTAATTGGAACTAATATAAAATATAAAAGAATAGATGAGCCTAATTACAGAATAGCTTTGAATTACGAAACTTTTTCGGTCTGAATTTAGCTAGTGCATTTAAAGTGTGCAGGAATATATTTAAACAAATTTTAAAATAGAACAAAGTATATATCCTGTAGTTTCAACATCGTAATGTTAGGATACATTAATTTCACTAGGTTACTTTATAAAAGTATATTTACTTTATAAATATTTTGAAGCGAATTATTTCCAATTTGAACGATAACGTAAATGGTAAAACTCCTAGCATAGGGTAGTGTAGGTTCCAAGCACAGGGCAGGGTAGCATAGCACCCCTGGCAGAAGAGGAGCAACGCTGGGCCTGACGTCGATGGAATCTGGATTCGGTGAGTGTTCTGAGTGGAGCCCGCCCCCATTAACCTGTCCTCTGCCCTGTGCCCTTCGCAGCGACCGCGGAAGCCCTAAAGGAGGCCAAGCTGTCTGCGTTCCTTGTCTTTTGGCTGCACGGCGGATGACACAGGCCTAGTCACACGGAACACAGTTTCTTCGCAGTACATTGCACTCAAATGTAGTTTGGGAGGGTTAATTCTTCCTCGTGCAGTCATTGGCTCCGCTCAGATAATCTTAGAAGGGGTATTGGTCCGCCTTTATTTTAATAAGAGTATATTGCTGGGTTACTGCAGTAGTGTTTAAAGAAATAAACTTAAATTGATTATATTGAAAATGGCAAATGTAAAGCAATAGATTAAAGTTCAGTATAGCTAGTTAATTTGTACTTGAAGATAACACTATTTATTTTTAATATTTATAATTTAAAGCAATTTTCTTTAAATTTAGTATTCAATTAAATTTGCATATCAGTGATTTTTCATTTTATTTACATTTAAAATCATTCATTCAAATGTACAGTATGTTGTTTAAAAAAATATAAAATAGTAATCTTGTTGGATTATGATGGGCAAATGTAGGGAGACTGCAGCACCTGGCTAGTAATGTTAAGGCGGTTTGTTTAGCCATATTTAGCGATCCGCTCCTATTGGATTACCGCTATTGCACTTGGCATGCATTCCGCCATAGAGAAATTGAGAGGGGACTTTGACTGGGTGGGAACCTTACTGAGCTCAGAGATGCATTGCACCTCGAATTTTTCGTCGATATGAATGGCTGGTAACCTTCCTCTGAACAGTAGTCTAGGTCGTCGTTCACGAGCGAAGGTCATCCAGCTCAACTGGCGTTGTAGGAGGGACACGCCTGCAAGGCTCACAGGGCAGGGTGGGTAGGTTAAGTGCTAAGGAGTGTTCCAATTCTGTTTTGAGCGCTAACTGCTTCTCAAAGTAGTTCGTGACTCTAGTGAAAGTTTTTCTTGCATCGAGCAAGTTTAATTAAGAAAACTTTATGAAATTGGAATACGCCGTCCTATCTGAAGGAAAACTGAACGTCTGCCCATAGTTCAGTCGTCCTTCAGTGGGAAACTTCCTAGTTGGCGGACAGCACACTTAAAACAGGGTGGAAACTTGTTTGTAAGGTTTGAAACCTTTTTTAACTAGCTAATGAAATTACATATTTTTCTTTCAGGACGTTAAGTCCACGTAAGACGTGGCAAAATTGTCACGTAGGTGACAAAATTAAGTTTTTGAGTCCACCTGTTTACGTGGCAAAAATGCGTATTCTTTCATTACGATACGAATTGCACTACATTATCCATCAAACTTTCCAATAAATTTATCAAATAAACAATTAGACCGAATAATAAGTCCTTTTTAAGTACTTGTTCCTGATCTCGTTTCTTTTTCAGCACTAATTTTTCTTTTTCAGCACTAATTTTTCTTTTTCAGCACTAATTTTTCTTTTTCAGCACTAATTTTTCTTTTTCAGCTCTAATTTTTCTTTTTCAGCTCTAATTTTTCTTTTTCAGCTCTAATTTTTCTTTTTCAGCTCTAATTTTTCTTTTTCAGCTCTAATTTTTCTTTTTCAGCTCTAATTTTTCTTTTTCAGCTCTAATTTTTCTTTTTCAGCTCTAATTTTTCCTTTTCAGCTTAATTTTTTATCACTTTTTCAGACTTCTACATTGCTACTGTTTTTCGGTGTAAGTATAGATTAGCTTTAAAAAATTTCAAACTTTTCATAAAGTAAAAATCAAAGTAGCAGTCAAATTAATGTCCTTATTCTTGCGCTAGAAAATAATTACCTACTTTTTAACATATAAAGTATGTATAGAGTTTGTGAGCAACAGATGCATGTGCTGATACTTCTTTTGTTTCAGATGCTATTGGTCGAAAAGTTTAACTTGAAATGGTTGGCAACCTTCAGATTTCTTATTCAGATACGAAGGGTGCAGACTAGTGTGATCTGTACTCTAAAACTATTGGAGTATGAAGAAATAAAACGTAAAGAATGCGAAGTGACTGCTAACACACCGAATAATGAAAGCAAATTAATAGAGAACATTCAAGAAGTTGCGAATTACTTATAAAATTATCACAATGTATAAACAATTATATTTCAGTGAAATGAATTAAAATATTGAGAATAAAATTAAGCAAAACTAGTAAATTTATTAGAATATTTTCCCCTCGAACTATACGTATATATTTTCACCTCTAACTATAGATATAATTTTTGTTTTGGTTGCAGGTCATCGGTGGTAACAAACAAGTGGCACATCTGGATCAACCACTTCCTACCGACGTCGTTCCTTACCCTTTCCGTAGAATGCAAGGACCAGGCTGGGAAATAATTAAAGTTCAGTGGTCACGGGCAAAATTCAATAAGTTCCACTTCTTTTCCTATTAATTGTTCGACATGTGATTAGTCTAGTTTTTTCTTCGACTATAGATTAAAATGAAAAGTAGGTAATGTTTGTCGGTCAACCTTAATTTGAGAAATTTCCCTCGGTTTCACACTTTTTGAAAACTGCTCTGAATTGTGAGAAATGTAACTCGTTGCAGATTAATTTTCCAGATCTTACAACTTCTTGTAAGATCACATAGCACAAACTTGTAACAAAGCAACCCTTCACAATTCGTGACAGGTATTTCATGGTTCGCTTCTTTGGCAATGTCGAAAAAACGAACGGATCGATGCATTTTATTTAGTTTTATCTTCAAAGGATTTAAATTCCGATGGACTTCATAAACAATTTGGTTTCTAACTTGTCAGTTTTCATGAACTGATCCTTCGATGTTGGAGAGCATGAGATTCCAAAAATTAAATTTCCAGATGTGATCCAACCTTTTCGCAAGTCGCTAGTAAAAATGTGATTGATTCGAAATTTAACGTAGTTCAAATTTCTTAGGTTGTAGTTACGGTCGATTACTTCAATGGATTAGAATTGAGTTTGCAGCTCATGCAAGCGAAAATTTGATTTTGCTTTCTTACATGGACCGTGATGGTTTGGGTTTGATTACTTGCTTGCAAATGATGCAATTGTTTGGGTTTGGTTACTTGCTTGCATGGGATGAAATTGTTTGGGTTTGGTTACTTGCTTGCATGGGATGAAATTGTTTGGGTTTGGTTACTTGCTTGCATGGGATGAAATTGTTTGGGTTTGGTTACTTGCTTGCATGGGATGAAATTGTTTGGGTTTGGTTACTTGCTTGCATGGGATGAAATTGTTTGTGTTTGGTTACTTGCTTGCATGGGATGAAATTGTTTGGGTTTGGTTACTTGCTTGCGTGAGATGAAATTGTTTGGGTTTGGTTACTTGCTTGCATGGGATGAAATTGTTTGGGTTTGGTTACTTGCTTGCATGGGATGAAATTGTTTGGGTTTGGTTACTTGCTTGCATGGGATGAAATTGTTTGGGTTTGGTTACTTGCTTGCATGGGATGAAATTGTTTGGGTTTGGTTACTTGCTTGCATGGGATGAAATTGTTTGGGTTTGGTTACTTGCTTGCATGGGATGAAATTGTTTGGGTTTGGTTACTTGCTTGCATGGGATGAAATTGTTTGGGTTTGGTTACTTGCTTGCATGGGATGAAATTGTTTGGGTTTGGTTACTTGCTTGCATGGGATGAAATTGTTTGGGTTTGGTTACTTGCTTGCATGGGATGAAATTGTTTGGGTTTGGTTACTTGCTTGCATGGGATGAAATTGTTTGGGTTTGGTTACTTGCTTGCATGGGATGAAATTGTTTGAGTTTGGTTACTTGCTTGCATGGGATGAAATTGTTTGGGTTTGGTTACTTGCTTGCATGGGATGAAATTGTTTGGGTTTGGTTACTTGCTTGCATGGGATGAAATTGTTTGGGTTTGGTTACTTGCTTGCATGGGATGAAATTGTTTGGGTTTGGTTACTTGCTTGCATGGGATGAAATTGTTTGGGTTTGGTTACTTGCTTGCATGGGATGAAATTGTTTGGGTTTGGTTACTTGCTTGCATGGGATGAAATTGTTTGGGTTTGGTTACTTGCTTGCATGGGATGAAATTGTTTGGGTTTGGGTTTGGTTCCTTTCTTACATGGGCTGCAGTTGTTTCGGTGTGGTTGCTTTCTTACATGGGTTGTAATTGTTGTTTGGGAGTGGTTGCTTTCTTACAAGGGTTGTAAGTGTTGTTTGGGAGTGGTTGCTTTCTTACATGGGTTGTAAGTGTTGTTTGGGAGTGGTTGCTTTCTTACATGGGTTGTAAGTGTTGTTTGGGAGTGGTTGCTTTCTTACATGGGTTGTAAGTGTTGTTTGGGAGTGGTTGCTTTCTTACATGGGTTGTAAGTGTTGTTTGGGAGTGGTTGCTTTCTTACATGGGTTGTAAGTGTTGTTTGGGAGTGGTTGCTTTCTTACATGGGTTGTAAGTGTTGTTTGGGAGTGGTTGCTTTCTTACATGGGTTGTAAGTGTTGTTTGGGAGTGGTTGCTTTCTTACATGGGTTGTAAGTGTTGTTTGGGAGTGGTTGCTTTCTTACATGGGTTGTAATTGTTGTTTGGGAGTGGTTGCTTTCTTACATGGGTTGTAATTGTTGTTTGGGAGTGGTTGCTTTCTTACATGGGTTGTAATTGTTGTTTGGGAGTGGTTGCTTTCTTACATGGGTTGTAATTGTTGTTTGGGAGTGGTTGCTTTCTTACATGGGTTGTAATTGTTGTTTGGGAGTGGTTGCTTTCTTACATGGGTTGTAATTGTTGTTTGGGAGTGGTTGCTTTCTTACATGGGTTGTAATTGTTGTTTGGGAGTGGTTGCTTTCTTACATGGGTTGTAATTGTTGTTTGGGAGTGGTTGCTTTCTTACAAGGGTTGTAAGTGTTGTTTGGGAGTGGTTGCTTTCTTACATGGGTTGTAAGTGTTGTTTGGGAGTGGTTGCTTTCTTACATGGGTTGTAAGTGTTGTTTGGGAGTGGTTGCTTTCTTACATGGGTTGTAAGTGTTGTTTGGGAGTGGTTGCTTTCTTACATGGGTTGTAAGTGTTGTTTGGGAGTGGTTGCTTTCTTACATGGGTTGTAAGTGTTGTTTGGGAGTGGTTGCTTTCTTACATGGGTTGTAAGTGTTGTTTGGGAGTGGTTGCTTTCTTACATGAGTTGTAAGTGTTGTTCGGGTGTGGTTCCTTTCTTACATGGGTACAAACGTACAACAAAAGTACTCTAATTGCTCGAGTCGACTACATGGAAAGTAATTTTTCAAAATATAAATGGAAAACATTAGAAGCACCACAAAATTATGTGCTTCCCTTTTAAAAATCTACATTGGAATGAATGAAAATCGGGGTATCTTTTGTGAGTTGGGGGAATTGCCGACTTGATTGGTCTTGTGAGAAGTGAGTGTACAGTTGTCTAGACAAGCGTCGCAATTGGTTTTCCATGTTTGAAATAGTTGCTTCAGAGAATTAACGGAAATTAAAAATTTGTGGTTTTGTGGTCAAGGTCGTGCAAAAGACGAACTATTGGGAGCTCACTAACATTCAAACTATGCAGTAACTAGCGAAATTACTGTACAAAAACGAATGTCTAGATAATGGCTTTACTTGGGAGAGTACAGAAAATGAAAGTTAATGTAAATTATTCAAAATATGAAACAATTTTTACTCTTTGGAATAGTAAAAAAAAATGGGAGGAGTAACATATTCGCAGACCATTCTTTTCTCGATATTTTTTTAGTGCAGAACACAGCCATGCATGGCAATAAAATAAAAACGCAGTTAGATATTTATTAGAAACTGATTAGTCAAGAATTCCACTACCAAATAAAATTGAATTCTATTAGTACTGCATTTCGAACACACGAAAAATATATTCCACAAAAATTTTAATGCGACAATGTTGGCTAAGCAAAAGAAGTCTGCAGGAGCATTCTACCGCCAGGTACACATAGTTCAGTCAAACCAGGCGAATGCCGTTGTAATACTCTTAAGACTCTCTAACCGCGCGCTTTCCTTCCTACCACTTCCGTGATCCCCCCAAATCACTTGCATTCATGCACTACACAATAACTAGTTGAAAGACTAGTCAAAATGTAGGAGAATATACTGGCAAACTCTACTTTGGGAAGCAAGTCCTTCGAAATCCGCCGCAAGCCGATGTGTGGATTCACCATCCAAGGGGGGGATCCGTCCCCTCATAGGAGAAAACATTCACTATGCCAACGTGACTAATGACAATGAGTTTTGCCTGCAAACACCGATCAAACATTTTAAATACGGCAGTTGTACATTTTTTTAAGAGGACATTTTGCAAATGAACAATTTTGCATTGAGTTGTAAAAGGGGAAATGTTAGGGCGAGGGTGGGGTGTTTAAATTAGTTCCGTGTGAAAAAAAATCCTTATCTTATCACTAATATTTTGCATAGTTGTACTCGCGACTTCCG
Source organism: Gryllus longicercus (assembly GCA_038098605.1). Lineage (NCBI taxonomy): Eukaryota > Metazoa > Arthropoda > Insecta > Orthoptera > Gryllidae > Gryllus > Gryllus longicercus. The sequence goes on along the minus strand of JAZDUA010000146.1, from coordinate 1,759,066 downwards.
TGCTCTACTAAAGTTGATATCTCAATTAGACAATATTAGCATAAAACAAAATATTTCAAAATTTAAATAATTTGTAACGGACATGCAACAAATTTGAAGATTTGTTTTTTTAGGTAATTAAAGCAAATTGTTTTTGTATTTTAAAATTAGTGTTGCATTGATCTAAAACAGTTTCAAACTTTTTTTTGTTCAAACTGTTTTGGGAATTGAGAGGTAGTAAATGCAGGGAAACCAAAGTAGATCTAACCCATGAATTGATAACCCATAACAGCTTAAACAATATATTAACAGCTTAAACAATATATTAACAGCTTAAACAGTATATTAACAGCTTAAACAGTATATTAACAGCTTAAACAGTATATTAACAGCTTAAACAGTATATTAACAGCTTAAACAGTATATTAACAGCTTAAACAGTATATTAACAGCTTAAACAGTATATTAACAGCTTAAACAGTATATTAACAGCTTAAACAGTATATTAACAGCTTAAACAGTATATTAACAGCTTAAACAGTATATTAACAGCTTAAACAGTATATTAACAGCTTAAACAGTATATTAACAGCTTAAACAGTATATTAACAGCTTAAACAGTATATTAACAGCTTAAACAGTATATTAACAGCTTAAACAGTATATTAACAGCTTAAACAGTATATTAACAGCTTAAACAGTATATTAACAGCTTAAACAGTATATTAACAGCTTAAACAGTATATTAACAGCTTAAACAGTATATTAACAGCTTAAACAGTATATTAACAGCTTAAACAGTATATTAACAGCTTAAACAGTATATTAACAGCTTAAACAGTATATTAACAGCTTAAACAGTATATTAACAGCTTAAACAGTATATTAACAGCTTAAACAGTATATTAACAGCTTAAACAGTATATTAACAGCTTAAACAGTATATTAACAGCTTAAACAGTATATTAACAGCTTAAACAGTATATTAACAGCTTAAACAGTATATTAACAGCTTAAACAGTATATTAACAGCTTAAACAGTATATTAACAGCTTAAACAGTATATTAACAGCTTAAACAGTATATTAACAGCTTAAACAGTATATTAACAGCTTAAACAGTATATTAACAGCTTAAACAGTATATTAACAGCTTAAACAGTATATTAACAGCTTAAACAGTATATTAACAGCTTAAACAGTATATTAACAGCTTAAACAGTATATTAACAGCTTAAACAGTATATTAACAGCTTAAACAGTATATTAACAGCTTAAACAGTATATTAACAGCTTAAACAGTATATTAACAGCTTAAACAGTATATTAACAGCTTAAACAGTATATTAACAGCTTAAACAGTATATTAACAGCTTAAACAGTATATTAACAGCTTAAACAGTATATTAACAGCTTAAACAGTATATTAACAGCTTAAACAGTATATTAACAGCTTAAACAGTATATTAACAGCTTAAACAGTATATTAACAGCTTAAACAGTATATTAACAGCTTAAACAGTATATTAACAGCTTAAACAGTATATTAACAGCTTAAACAGTATATTAACAGCTTAAACAGTATATTAACAGCTTAAACAGTATATTAACAGCTTAAACAGTATATTAACAGCTTAAACAGTATATTAACAGCTTAAACAGTATATTAACAGCTTAAACAGTATATTAACAGCTTAAACAGTATATTAACAGCTTAAACAGTATATTAACAGCTTAAACAGTATATTAACAGCTTAAACAGTATATTAACAGCTTAAACAGTATATTAACAGCTTAAACAGTATATTAACAGCTTAAACAGTATATTAACAGCTTAAACAGTATATTAACAGCTTAAACAGTATATTAACAGCTTAAACAGTATATTAACAGCTTAAACAGTATATTAACAGCTTAAACAGTATATTAACAGCTTAAACAGTATATTAACAGCTTAAACAGTATATTAACAGCTTAAACAGTATATTAACAGCTTAAACAGTATATTAACAGCTTAAACAGTATATTAACAGCTTAAACAGTATATTAACAGCTTAAACAGTATATTAACAGCTTAAACAGTATATTAACAGCTTAAACAGTATATTAACAGCTTAAACAGTATATTAACAGCTTAAACAGTATATTAACAGCTTAAACAGTATATTAACAGCTTAAACAGTATATTAACAGCTTAAACAGTATATTAACAGCTTAAACAGTATATTAACAGCTTAAACAGTATATTAACAGCTTAAACAGTATATTAACAGCTTAAACAGTATATTAACAGCTTAAACAGTATATTAACAGCTTAAACAGTATATTAACAGCTTAAACAGTATATTAACAGCTTAAACAGTATATTAACAGCTTAAACAGTATATTAACAGCTTAAACAGTATATTAACAGCTTAAACAGTATATTAACAGCTTAAACAGTATATTAACAGCTTAAACAGTATATTAACAGCTTAAACAGTATATTAACAGCTTAAACAGTATATTAACAGCTTAAACAGTATATTAACAGCTTAAACAGTATATTAACAGCTTAAACAGTATATTAACAGCTTAAACAGTATATTAACAGCTTAAACAGTATATTAACAGCTTAAACAGTATATTAACAGCTTAAACAGTATATTAACAGCTTAAACAGTATATTAACAGCTTAAACAGTATATTAACAGCTTAAACAGTATATTAACAGCTTAAACAGTATATTAACAGCTTAAACAGTATATTAACAGCTTAAACAGTATATTAACAGCTTAAACAGTATATTAACAGCTTAAACAGTATATTAACAGCTTAAACAGTATATTAACAGCTTAAACAGTATATTAACAGCTTAAACAGTATATTAACAGCTTAAACAGTATATTAACAGCTTAAACAGTATATTAACAGCTTAAACAGTATATTAACAGCTTAAACAGTATATTAACAGCTTAAACAGTATATTAACAGCTTAAACAGTATATTAACAGCTTAAACAGTATATTAACAGCTTAAACAGTATATTAACAGCTTAAACAGTATATTAACAGCTTAAACAGTATATTAACAGCTTAAACAGTATATTAACAGCTTAAACAGTATATTAACAGCTTAAACAGTATATTAACAGCTTAAACAGTATATTAACAGCTTAAACAGTATATTAACAGCTTAAACAGTATATTAACAGCTTAAACAGTATATTAACAGCTTAAACAGTATATTAACAGCTTAAACAGTATATTAACAGCTTAAACAGTATATTAACAGCTTAAACAGTATATTAACAGCTTAAACAGTATATTAACAGCTTAAACAGTATATTAACAGCTTAAACAATATATTAACGGCTGAATTTCCGGAAGAAAATAGTATTCCCCTTCAAAAGTAGTAAGATCTACATAAGAAAGCGGGTTATTAATGAAGTGCTGTTTAGTAAATATTATAATATTCGAAGTTGCAGATCAAAGTTGCATGCAAGTAATGACGGCTGCCATAAACTCGGTGAGGCATCGCCGAGGGGAGGTTGCTTCGTCGACGGGCGCTGCTGTGCGACCTCGCTGCTTTGCACTGGAATACACTGGAACGGACTGCAGCGCGACCTACAGCCGAGAACAACCAAGGTACTACACGCGCAAGTTTTCTTGATATTCCACGGCTGGGGGTCCAGGGAGAGGAGGGCTCTGGCTGGGTCACGGCTTAAAAGGGCGTACCAACTGTGGGCATGAACTTGACTCGCCAACGCGTGCCACGAGAAATGCTAAGATTGCTTTTAAAGTACGAGGTGGTTATTGCCAGCATTATAAACCGGTATGTGCCGTTCCGAGTCGAACCTAAGTATCTCAACGTGCCGTGCTATTCAGCGCTGGATGAGGACTAGAGCTTGTGTATTAAGAAAACTTTCTTTTTGTTATTTAAGGTGACATCGTCTAGGTCAATAGCGACCTCTATTGCGTGTAACAGTATGGAAACGGTGAGGATGACTCGATATGATGACAGGGGGGGTGAAAGGACGAACACAATATAACCATCGAACCCGCGATCTTTCGGTCCCAGATCGCTACGGCACTGATGTCTTAGCAATCTTGGCCATCTAGACTGACTAAGAAAACTTTTGTTATCTTAGTGTGATACAGAAAACAGATTTGTATCTTGTATGTTGCTTGATCGTGCATAAACTTTCGTAAAGGGCTAAAAAATAAAGAAAAAACCTTAAATAATAAAATGGAAGATGGTTAGAAAATAATTGTATGTTAAATATTTAATAACTCGGTTACGAATACGATACAGATCTTTTCATAGTACATACTTAGGTCAAACGAAGGGTTTACATACGCGTAAAAAAAGCTTCTAATATCAGACTCGCACAGAATTCTTAATCGTTAAATGTATTGATGCCTAGAGGAAACTGCCAATTTTATACCAAAAAATTTTCTACCTATGAAATACAGAAGCAGACTCCGATATTTATTCAAAGCGTGACCCATGGGCCGTTTCTTCAGTCGTGACGACTAGAGCTTTGTCTTATGAATACGGGACTGACTAGGATATGGTTAGTGAGTAGAATTCATTTCTTATTTCTGTTCAGAGTTTAATATATTTCTAATGCAAATTACATTATCTAATTCCATGTGGCTAGGCTGAGGGTCTTCAAGCATTCACAAACGGTAATTTGAAATTGCTGATCCTAGTCTTCGCCTTCAGATTGTTGTATCAAGGCCATAGGAAGACAATATGGTACGGGGAATCCTGTTGGGAGGAGGAAAAAGCTGCGAGATCATGAATACATCCTAGTTGATCACGCTTTCTAAACTAATAAGTTAGGCGTGGGAGTCTGTTTTCTTGGAAGCCAAAATGTTTTCTCCTTAGACTTTATTCAGCACTTGATATGAATACCTACCTTTCTAGCACGTACACATACCCATTTACCCCCTAATTTTACTTACTTCCAACCAGTACCATTTTCTTAGTTACTTCTTACTCCTGGAAGGTTAGACCTTAGGAAATTTTCTAACTCTTACATGAAGAGAGACCTGTCAATACGCCCTGAATAAGTTCAAGTTCAAGTTTTCAGTTTCTATTAATGTTCTCAATTCTGTTCTAGTGAAAAATACCTTACTAAGTGAATCCATCGAGCATGTCCCAAAGCGGACAAATAAAATTACTATTATATACTTTCAATTTATATTGCATCCTTTACCCACCCTACCTCACGCTCAAGCTCACGCTCACCTCCCTCGTGCATCCCTTGCAAATGTGCGAGACGTAATTTTCCGACCCCATACAAGAAACGTTACATTGGGCCTCGTGCATACTGCGGGCTTAGCTGCAACATAATCCTTTTAATAGAATGCCAATCGAACGAGTTTTACACCTCATTACGTAGCATTATACTTTAATATGCGAGCAGATGATGTCAAGACCCATAATTGCTTACCCCCCCGCCCCCCCCCCACACACTAACTGTGCAGAGAACGAATGATTTTCTGGTCTAAGACATTGTGGCAACTAAACAAAGTGCAGAAAGAGGTTCATGCCAGTGACTGCCGTACTGCAACACCTTGCGGGATTGTCTCATTCTGATTTTTCTCGTCCTGGCATTGTCTGGCATTGACGTTTTTCTTCAGATTTCAATACGTTGACCTCGTCGGCGCCTTTGGAGGCTTGGCTTTAACGAAAATTGTTTTGTTCGATGGTCTTCTGCTCGTTTATTTTCTCTAATACCTTGTTGGTACTTGTCTACGATAGCCCAGAACTATGTTCACTAGCGGGTTATTTGCATGCGCAGTGGTAGCACTTCGATTTGGTGTGTGTGTGTTTTACCACCATGATTTTTTTTTTCGATGCACCAAAATATTCATAAAAGGTCATTGTAAAACACAAATGATTACAGCTTCTTCTGCAGGAATGAAATTGACTATCACGTGTCAAATGTAAGAAGATTTAAAAAAGTCGTAGTTTTTCAGAAAAAAATGATTCTTATACTCAAGTAAACCCTTGTGAATATAATGTAATAGTAATTCAGAATATGCAAGAAAATTAATTTAAAATATTGATAATATTTAAACTATATACAGTTTACTAGCAAAAGTGGTCTCTTGATATAAATTATTAATTTTTGACTTTCAATTTGTTTCAGTGAAGTCTGCAGCAGAATCTTGGGATCATACTGTGCAGTTTTTTAAAGGAGTGAAGCTAAAAATGTAGAAATCTTCACTATTAAGGAGCAAGTTTAATGGTTACAAATTCATGTTGTTAATTTAAAAATGTTTTCGAGGAAACTAATGTTAAAGTGTTTTCTCATTTTAACCAGATGTAGGTGATTTTTTATATATTCGCATACTTTTAAACATGAAATCGACGAAAACGGAAAGAATTCTCAAATAATTTAAGTACCTGTTGCGAAAGTTCATAAATTGTTCAAAGAATTATTCAAAATTTTAAATTGCTAGTTTCAAAATGAAATTTACTAACTTATCCCGAGTCAGAATTGTGTGAAATTTAATTTTGTGTAACATTGTAAAATTTATTAATAAAAATATTAAAATTGTATACATCTGACTTTGTGTGAAACCCTCGGATGAGAAAAACTGCCTCAGGCCATCTGTAAACGTTAGTTTTCCGTGAGTGTTCTCTAATTCGGAATTACCATTGTCACTAAATGTAAGAGCACAACGATCCTACTTCCCAACACCCAAACTGAAGTTATTGTAAATAATCCACTATATCATTAATTCTGTTTAAAACGATATGAAACGATGCTTAAAACTATATCAAATGGAAGATTCAACTTAAGACAGTATTATATTAGTTTCAGATTAGTTCAAGGAGCCAACTAAAGAATGTTGGCCACGACCGTAACTGAAAATGGTTAAATTACTAAAAGTGATCGTTGAAATAGTTATAGCATTCTTGTGTATATAGTAACTGGTTTTAAAACGTTGAATTAGCGGCAGCAGAACCAGATTGTGCCCAATAATTAAGAACATTAAAGTCCAACCTTATCTTTGTACAGACATCCTAAAATATCAATTTTTGAAATTAGAACCAATACTTATCTTGTTTTTAATGTTGTTTTAACTTTCTTGGGTTTGAGAATATTGCCCTAGCGTACTACAATTGCTTATATTACGAACTTTACTTTGTCATTGACCGCACTTTTAAACTCAAGGTTTTAATAATTACGAATTTACAAAATAATTCATTCTTTCGTGTGCAGTTCTAGATTTCAGTAGTATAAGTATAAATTTGCCGTTTTGGATTGTTATGTTTCACATCGCAACAACTGCTGTGGCCATGGTGCTGTAACTAATGCATGTTAAATCCTGATAGTGGTGGTCTTCCCCCTGGTATGCGAGATATACTGACCTGAAAGTTGACAAGGGGCGTTTTCCCCCTCCCTATTATCTCCACCATCAGTGAATGTCTCCAGCCGGGGTGCATTTTGTGAATGAGTCTGTCCGGACTGTGCATTTTAAAACAGCGTGGAGTGTACAACGCACTTTATGCACATTCTGGAACACTACGGAGATCGGTTGACTGATATTAGCAAGTGCAGGGTTTGGTTGAAAAAAAAGGTAAAAGCAGACTACATACACATTTCAACATAAACCTTTAATTAAATAAATGTTATACAACTAAGTCGCATGAAAAAGAGTACACTTATGCAGTGAACACTATCGTATCGTCTGAAAAAGGACAAAATACACTCCCCTACTGTAAGTTAAAATTCGATATAATTTCATGTCACTCAACGCGTTCAGACGTCCCAATAATTACTGCGGAAACTTGGAGAATTGTTCACGGCCTCCTTGGGTCGGTGAAGTTGCGCACATACGAGAATTGGGCAACATATTGGCGTGCTGGAGGAAACATTTGACACAATCACCGTTGAACTGTGCAGCAAAACACACAACGCACTCGGCGTGCCCGAAATGTACGCAGAACACGTGGCACACGCGTATAGCGAAGTTCATTTGTCATCAGATGAAGTTATGAAGTGTGAGCAGTCCACATCTAGTACTCTGTGCGTGGCATATTAATTGCTCGAGTGCAACGAAAGCGGAAAGGTGGAAACAGCTGCTCCGTACACAATGCATCTTAAACACAATAACAACTTTGAGCACTTTGCACTTAGGACGAGCACTTTATGTCTACTCTAAGTAGCAACTGTGCATACTACTAAAATTACAAACTTCTGCAAATAAAGAAATTACGAGACGGAGATGACACTGAAAGTTGTCTCGCAAAGTACATTTTGCTGTTACAGTCGACGCCAGCTACAGCGCTGGAGAAAGGGGGTGTAAAAGATCGTATGCTATCAATGAGGAATGCAGCTGATGTGTGGCCAATAAGGGGAGACTTTCCCCCTCCAAATACGATTCGTATAAATTTACTGTAGCTAGAGATTGAGTGAAACGCGAAGGGTCTCACGTTGCCCCACATTGTGGGAGAGGGAGAAAGAGAAAGCAAGAGGGAGAGGGAGAAAGAGAAGGGAGAAGGAGAAAGGGAGGAGGAGGAGAAAGGGAGAGAGGGGGGAGCAGGACGTCTGCGGAGTTCTGCTAGTAATAATTAATTAATTAAAAAAATTAAAAACTTGTTTTGATCTACCAAAACATAAGGAAATTATATTAAAAAAGGGTGTGCGATTTTTTTGAGATGGTGAGGTGGCCAATTTATTCAATACTGGACAATTTTCAATGCAATGACATTGTATGACTATAAACGTGTATTTGTTTACCGAGTTCGAAAAAGCTCAAAGTCCCCGACTGATTTTCCGTCGTGTCTGGGATATGTAGTGCAAGTAGGTGTATACGAGGAGAGGAAGGGGCAAGGATGAGGAAGGTAAGATCGCGAGCTCCGTCGATCGCTTGTTTAGCTGCTGCCCCAGCATTCTCCGTCGTAGCTATGTAGCTTTTGTCGAAAATTCCCCATGGTCTGTACTCAAACCCTAAGATGGACACGCTGCAATGCTACTGCTGTTGCTCTCTTAACCGATTCCAGTTTCTGGACAAGTCCTAATATCTCGTCCGGTAGGGAAATATTTTTTAACATTTATGTCTAAATTTCCAGAAATGTAAGTAAACAATCGGCTTGAATATAGAAAACACAATTGCATAATTAGAAAGGGCAAAATTATAAAATGTAACATTAGAGACGTGCATCTATATATTTTTGTACACTGATCGATAAAAATGGCAAAAATATTGTCTGACTAAGGCGAAGAGTCCGGTAAATTCGGCAACGCCGTAATGAGACACTTGAGTTTGGCATACCTGCTCACTGCTCATATTTTTTCAAAGTATCGTTGTTCACTTTGAAAACTGTTCATTGCGTGGTCGACACGCAGTAATTATCAGAGCAAATTGGCGGAAGATTTGTTTCTAGCAGAATTTGAGAGAAGACGAAATAATTCCTCCTCTCAATGTCAACAATTACATAACAAGTTTCAAATATTTTTCTATGTTTTGTTTTTATCTTTAATTTTTGTTTCTTTAATTACCTGAGGTAATGGTAGGATAAACCTTAGATTATTCGATTGCTTAAAAAAGATCAATAGATTGGTTCTCTGATTGAATATAGCTTTTTATTGAAAATTAACAGAAATCTCAATGAACCAAAATTCTTGATTCTTACTGCTCATCCTTATCCCAGACTTTATTTTTTTCTGTTATTCCCCCTATTTTTGAATGTGTAATCAAATTCCAGGATCAATTTTATGTTTTAATAGCTTTTAATTTTTTGGAAGTTTAGAACTATTTTTGCAATTGCAAAATAGAATATTATTTATATCAGTGGTATTAATACACACACATACACACAAGTTATTTGCTGGTTGTTATGTTCCCAGTATAATGTTATATCATGTTATGATACTAATTTAGATCCAGATTATTGTGTAAAGTACATACCAAACTAAAGCTGGTAAAATGATAATATTGCATCATATCATACTGTAGCGATACAGATTTCGTCATACTTTTTGAAACGAAATTCATGCCAGGAAAATTAAATTAAATAAACAGATTCGGCCACCCTGAGTAATACTGGGAACAGATTGCGACATAGCCTCGCGCGCGCAACTCTGCTTATCTGACAGGCGTCTCCGCCTCCGGCCCATTAAGAGAGTAGTTACAAGGGTCGGCGCCGACAGATTCACTGTGGAGCACGTGTTCGCATGGCCAGCTGCACGAACCTTCGAGATTGCTTTTGAAATCGACAAATTCTTTCACGGACAACGCCCGTCCTGTGCGAGCATGTTCTGGAAGGGCAAAGAAAATTCTCGACGCTCACAGTTATACAAAGAGTTGGAACTCCATCCACTACCCCTGTCACCATTGGTCGCAATAACGCAATGCGCCATTTCTTTCGGGCAATAGCGGCGCAACTACCTTAAGGAGCTGGAACATGCGAGAAAACGAGTGGGGGGTAAGAGTTAACCTAATAAGATTCGACTTATAAAATTGGCATTCAGAGCAGGGCAGTCGGAAGAGAAACTTCTCTGGGCATTCAGAGCTATTCACCGACCAGAGGCGAGTTCGCCTCTGATAAACTTTAAAAAAACTTCGGTGTGAGCTGTTGTAATAGAGCAGAGTAACGTGGGCAGAGAAAATTCTCTGAAGCGGTAATCAGTTGTAAAGTGAAGCGAATGTGTCGCGGCAGGATTTCTAGACTTTCTAAAGTTGCAATTGTGAATAATCACGAGTATCAGAAGAATCCGTGAATGGTTACTACGCTCTTGAAATCGAGAGTGACTGCCGGCCGACCCCGAGCTCAACCGGACTGCCAGGCGCCATCGCCCCGGCCACGCCCTCGACCGCGCCGCCGCCTACCCTTGGCCGCGCCGCCGTCTCTGAGGGTAACGCCCTCAGGCGCCAGACCAGCTGACAGGCGTGCCTGGGTGGGCACAAGGACATCGCCCCGGCCGCGTCCCCTGTGAAGGTTGCCGCCGCCCTCTCGGCCGCAACGCACCCGTCTTGGGCCCACAAAAGAAAACTTTACCAAGGCAATATAATTCAGGGTATTCATCCCTGCGAAAATCCTGTAATGCGGTGTCGCGCTAAGACACAGTAATCTGTAATATTTGTTACCATTGTGATGCTAACTATAAGTCTTCCTAATTTCTAAGCTTTATACTGGCTACTAACTTTTCATCTTCTTATCTGTCCACCTAATTTTCAGATTTCCGATTCTATTTAATGTGTAACTTCCCTGGGGCATTTTGAATTATTTTGCCCAGGAATAAAAGTGATTTTACCAGTGATCAAAGTGTTTCTTTCATGTTACCAGTATTTGTTAACAATTCCTCCCATCACCGACTGAGCTATTTCAGGGCCGCTTACCGGGCGTTCTCTCACGAGACGACCGGGGGTGTTACAATACTTAGCAGCAAAAAAGTATTACCAGCTTTCCTGCAAAAAAGGATTTTATCATTTCAAAACATTAGATGCTGTAGTGAAATTGTAATGCTGTACTGAATGTCTAAAATAGTTCTATAAACTCTCAAATCACTCATTTGCTCATAGCATTATCAAAGTGATTCGTTTGGAATACTAATTTAATTGAGTTTTCCATTCAGCTCGCACAAATCATTATATCCATCAAATTTCATCTTTTTTGAATATCTAATTAATATCAAAGGCGGTGTTTTTCAAGAGTGATGATCTTTTATTTGCACCTAGAACCTTCCTCCCGTATGAAACGGAAAATATCCTTAAAATTGCGCATATTGATTCTTCGAGATTCTAGCTACCTGAAGAAGCTGAAGAGTTTTTAAAAACATTTTCAACTGTTAGTTTTCTCACAATTTTAAAATTTCAGGTTGGCTCAGTCATGTCTCCAAAATATCCAATGTTATTACGACAAAATTTTCGATCTCGTTATCCAAAAATTAGTCGGTGAAATCGATCCAAACTCCACCAGAACATAGAAAAAACCTCTTATCTTTCATTAATACAATAAAAAAAGTAAGTTAAACATAATATGTATCTCGTTCTAACAACCTTAAGAAAATGAAGTTATATAATGCTGAGCAAAAAACAGCGAATTTTCAGCAGGAAAATTCTTATTAAAGAGCCCTGGAAACAAAAACATGGATAAATTCAATTGCTAAATTTAGAAACGAAATCCTCTGCATCATGGTGTAGCCCGAATCCCTGTTTTGTGAGTCCTTGATACCGAAAAATCGGTTGACAGCAAAACGTCCGCTTGTCTGCCTTTGCGGCCAACTCTAGCGGCTAAACTGTTCAGCTGATTTTCTCTAAAATTTTGATATTTCCTGATTGATCTGACTGATGTCGCAAACCCTTGAACTTTAAACTGATATTTTAATTTTGGGGATACTTCACCTGAAGTTCCTCCGGCATTTTCAAAATTCTCAAAAAAATAACACCATCCATTTTGATTAAGTTTTTTTTTGCTGGATAACGTAAAGGATGTTTAAGAGAATGGTGCAGGGCTCATTTTTGTTGAAAAATGATTTTTCGAAAATTGCAAAAATTATTTTTTTCGGCGTCTTCCTACGGCTACAATTTGGAAGATAGAGACTTTTACCTGAATGAAATGTGTTCCTTAAAAATAAATTTTGAAATAAAGTTATGAACAACTTTTCAAAAATTTGAGAATTTTCCGCATAATTTTTCGTGAAATATACGTTATTTCTAACATTTGTTTAAACAATTTGTTTTTCAAAAACGTCTCCATTATTTTTCAGGAAATTTTGTTAGTGGATAGTGTGAAGGTCGTTTAAGAAAATGGCGCAGGTCTCATGTTGGTTGAAACCCCTGATTTTTCGCAAATTGAAAAAAAATCAAAATTTGTTTGGCATGAAATAAAATTATGAAGATACAATTTGTTTTTCTTAAAAAAATGTTTTCAGCAAAAACATATTTTCAAATAAGGTCGTTTAATTTTTCGAAAATATGAGAATTTTTGGAGTAATTGGGCGTCAAAATTAGTCACCCGCTCTGAAAATTCTGCTCTTCTTGATGGAACTTTTAGAAGTCTGAGACATTTGGGTGCTACGTAAGTTAGACGTTGTGTATTATTTCGTATTTTATATTTCTTGGTTTCATTTCTCGTTTCTTACATTGATCTCTTTAATTTCGCAGTCCCTTGAATTTGAAACCGATGTTTCGATTTTTTTTTCTTAATAATACGTATTCGTCAAAAACAGATCTTCAAATAAGGTCATGTTGAATTTTTTGAAAATATGAGGTGTTTTTTTTAAATAATTGGGCGTCAAACTTAGTCGCCCGCTCCTAAATCCTGCAGTGGGCTGCTATATAAATTAGAATATGTATATTATTTCAGTTTCTTTGCTCGTTTCTTACATTGGAGCCTTTGTTATACGTTTACAAATTAATCTTTTATAAATTATTTAAAATCTATTTGAAATAAATATGAAATAAATATGAAATAAAGATTGCTAGCCTTCAATCGTCTGCTCTCAATTTACGCAGTTGGCTGCTACGTAAATAAGAATTTGTGTATAGTTTAATATTTCATTTTATTATTATTTTTTTATATTTATGTTATTTAATTTTAAATTGTGGTAAACGAATGTGAAAACGAATAACGGTCATTGTTGAGTGATTATTACCCATTGTTGAAACATAACAAAAGGCGATAATGACCGCTGATTTTTGTTCGCGGTAATCAAAACGAATACTTTTATAGTATATTTGTAGAATATTACACTACCATAGTGTTTAATAATTACTGTTAATTATTATTGGATCTATTTGCATTTATTTACCAGCGCTATCAGTATCGTATTATATTTTATATAACTTTTAATTATTTTGCTTTCTTGAATACTGCTTATTTTTTGGCAATGTTCTATGATTTTAAATGAGTTAAAAAATAATTCGGAGAGAAATTGAATGGATGAAATACGGAACGGTACATGAGTTATTTTATTAATTCTGAGAAATTTGTTTATTTAAGTCAATATCAATGTAAAGTCGAGGTGTATGGCTTCATCATTGAAACCACGGCATTTCAATTGTTCATTAAAATCACAAAAATACATTGCCATTGACATTTAGCCAAAAAACAGGTTTTTCTCAGAATTTATAAAATGTTACTTACACCGATTTTGTTTTCGCCCAATCAGTTGTGGTATGTATTAGATAACTATTGCTATCGGCGAGAAAGTACGTGCTGTTTTTATCACCACTGGTTTTACTTTCTCAACTTCTATGGTTTGAACATATTTCATTTCTCCCAATATTTGTTCATTGCAATTCCCTACAAATTTTGTTTTATTCAAAGTAGATTCCCTTTAACAGGCTGAGTAACCTAGTAAATGTTCTGGTCCGCCTGAAGATGTATCTTTGCATACAGAAAAACATACAGAAAATACATTTAGGGCTGGTATGTTGGCAACTGGGCAAAGAATGTCAAGTCTCAAATTAATTCACTGCTCGCTGACACGGAGATTCAACAACTACTGTCAATTATTCTTCAATTTGCAGTATGCCACGTAAGATGTCTTTAAACCCTAAAAGCTTTCTTCACTTTTCTGCTATACCTGGAAATTCATCTACCAACACGCATCTCAAGAAGGAATTCATTAACGGCGAGAAATATTTAATCACCAGCGAATTGCGAAAGTTCTGCCTCTGAGATTCATAAAGATGGAAAACTCCTGCACACCAAAGTTGCCCTTGTAGTTAGGTCTTCTCACTCTGCGACAGAAAACAACGCAGCTTCTACCGGCTGAGTTAGCTCGGAGCCAGCAATGCCGACTTCCCCGAAGCGCCTGTGACTGGGAGTTTCTGGACGGAGGCGAATTTTAGAAACTAGATACATAGCTTACACGAACTCAACCACTATCTGGAGGAGAATTCTAGCGGCTGGCTGCTTCGATCGGTAGTTTTCCGTGTTTTTTTTTTCGATCAATACCAGGCGAATGCTGGAACAGGTCCTAAAAAAATCAATTACGGACTGTGCGCGATCTTTCCTTCCTCTTCCTTGTTCTATCCTCTCTCACTACACACACTCCGACCTACGTGTCTCAGGGAATCGATGTCGCTGCAGTGCATTTGATTGGGAAATCCTAGGTCTCGAGTCTCGATGGTGGACTGATTTTCGGTCCTAACTACATAGTAGCTACCTCGAATTTAGCCACTGTCTGGAGAAGAATTCATGCGGCCGGCTGCTGTGATCGGTAGTTTTCTATGGATTCTCCAATCAACACCAAGGGGCCCCGGACCTCGCGCAATCTTTCCTTCCCCTCCTTTTCCTATCCTCACCCATTACTGAACACACACTTACATGCACTACATACATGTTGGGAGCTTAGAGCATCACCTGGATGGGGTGGTTCCCCGCTGGTCGATTATTCTTAGTTGAAAAAAAAAGAAAAAAAACAGCAACCGTAATCCGACTTATCGGAGCTAGTTCTCGCCATTCAGAGAAGGATGATAACAGCCATCTCCTACGATAAAAACATGTACTACACTTACGGGATAAATGACCTTAACCGTTAATGCACCCGGAGTCACTAATCGATCTTGCACGCAAACGCTTTCATGCACTACATGCCGGTAGACCAAGTACAAACTTAGAACTTGTCCAGGCTGACGCGGTGGGGAGATACGTGCGGGGGAAACACTGTAAGTCGACGTGTAACTCGGTGCCGGATCTAACCGTCAAGGGGTAGGAACACTGCCACATCCCGAAATCAATTTCCACCTCGCTGAAGAGACTAATGACCATATTAGTTGACGTGCCCGGAAACATCAGTCAAAAGCCGCTTCTCACGGCACGCACGCAAAGCGATGCGTCCCTTAGCGACACCTCGACTGAAAAACGCATCCTTCTTTCCTTCCTTCCTTTTCAGCGTGGCGACATGCCTGACGTATCTGCGGCAATTTAAGGTCCCAGACGGTGAAGAATGCAATCTCAGCGGGAAGTGATTAATTATGCAAGTTTTACAGCCAGCAGACTTTTTCCTTTTCTGGAGGACAATTTCGCCGTACCGTGTTGCGCCTGGTGACACCGTGATTACATTGAAAATGCCCCTGTTAATATCACTTGCAAGAGCATTGTCATCAACTCCTTGTAAAACAGTCTGGGCTGTCACTTGAAAGTTCCTAAATTACCTTGTAATTGTTTCATCAATTATCAGTTGGTAATGAAATGCTCTAGAAGATAATTTAAATTCTTCTGCCATCTGTTCGGGTAGAATAGTCCGACAATTTTTCGTGTTACTCCCATCTGACATTCGAAAATATATTTGTCAAGAACGCAATGTAGCAAGCATATATAAGTAGAAACAAAAAAAATTAACTGCTTCTCTATAAATATTTTTTAAAGAAATATGCAAAATGTGTGCCTATAATATACACCATCAGGAAAAATTGACCACATATACACAAATCTGCACTAACATAATAATCTACAGAGCATTCACTTCTATCAAAATGTCAAGAAATTTCACTTAACTCTGCCTTGAAGCCACAGACATAAATATGCAAAATAATTGAAACCATAGAAACAGAGTTGAATAGTTACGAATGATATGCATTTCAGGCGTATTTTAAGGTAAACTTCCGAAATTCTCTTTTATTTAAATGTTATTCGAAGGTTCCAAATAATGGAAAATAATTGCTTTTAAATAAGATTAAGAAATATGAAAAAACTGGAATCAAAGGTATTTCGAAATAAAATGTAGTCACGATAAATGTCTGCATCAGGTGCAACATGTTCATAACGTAAATAGACATTGAAGCTTAAGACGAGATTTATTTAGAAATGTTCAATATCCACATGGAGTTGAAGCCTGCATGACATGACATTTATTTACTAACGGGGTAAGTAAATAAATGTCATCTATTTTTTCTGACGGTCAAGCTGTACGATATATTTATTATTGCTTAAATGAACAGCATACTTGATATTTGAAATCTCAATCTACTTCAGAGAAGTGAGTACACCAGAGTTTCTTTGCTATACAATTCATATTGTAACACCACTGCGTATGTGAAAATGCGCGGTTAGCGGCCCGGTTGTAGCTCAGTCGGTCCTTGTCCCTTTACTCGTTTAAAATTTAGGTGATGGAAGGAATTGTTAATTAGATTCTCATGGACATTCAAAATAAACAATTTGGTTACTGGTGAAAGACTACGTTTATTCCTCGACAAAGCTGTACCAGGGAAGTTACATTAATAAAATAAAAGTTACTGGAAAGATTGAATAAAAAGAAAAAATAAAGATTAAAATTAACAGGAAAGCTTACAACTAGAGAGGAGTACAAAATTATTTTATAACTAGAATTACAATAATAAATGACCATTCGATGTGCCTTGGCGCGGCACCGCGTTGACAAAAATTTAAAGAGGTTAATAGCCCCCAGTTACATTGCCTGAGAGCTTCCGTGTCAAAAGTTCAATGTGCCCGGGCGGGCGCGGCGAATCTTGTGGGCGGGCCGGGACGACCTTCTCTGGAATGCAGGATGGCTTGCACCCTCTCGGGCGGGGCGTCTGGCAGCGTCTGGTGACGTCAGCAGGGGGGACCTTCTGGCGGCGTCTTCGGCGGAGCTTGTAGGTAGCCGGGGATATCGCCCCCGATCGCAGGTGCGGAGCACACAACAATGTCTCCCTCTGATCTCATGCGAATGTTCTCAGGCACAAATTCAAAAGTTGCGAAATCCTTCAGAGGCGCACTCGCCTCTCCCCGCGACTGGCTCTCACCCCTAGAGAAGTCTCTCTCTGACTGTTCTCAGCCCACTGCAATTTTCCAAGTGCCTTCAGAGGCGCACTCGCCTCTCCCCACGACTGACTCCCACCCCTAGAGAAATATCTCTCCGACTGAAATTTTGTTTCTCAAAATTGTCTGAAGTTAACTTTTATCCCCACCCTTTCTCCTCATATGCTCTTGCTCCCTACAATGATCGCGTCGCTATTGGCTAAAGGTGATGGCGTTGTACACTATATTCGGCCAATCAGCTCTGGTGGAGTAAAGGAATTTTCCACTCTCTGTTTCTGTCGGAATACAGTGTCCCTTTGTTCCGTCTCGAAAAAAGGCCACGTCTGTGAAGGGGCCTCCCGGATACAGAATTATTGTTTTGGGTTTCCCCGATCACGACGACAGGCGTTTCAAAAATATCCCAGATGTGGCTGCGTCTGGGCGGTTTTCAATTAACCCTTTGGCCGGCCGTTGGGTGGGGTGTCATAAACATCCGAAATGGGCCAGGGGATCGTGGCTGTTACTAGAAGGGGGGCTGTGCGCGTGACGCCGTATGTTTTTTCTTCAGTAAAAAAAATTCTTAAGTCTACTTTACTGAATTTAATTTATTTTAATAATTCTGTACCGCTACAATATTAAGTTAAAAACGTATTTTGGAAGCTATGAAAACTACAGGTCAAGAAAAACAATGTTAAACCACGTCTATTATTTGAGAAATTTTAATGTGTTTTTATTTAATAGCATAGGTAAAAATGTTTACAATAAACATTGTTGAAATGTTAAGAATGAACAAACAAATTTTCTGATTCAAACAACTCATATATTTTAGTTCTTTATTATTTTTACGTTTATAACGCTTTTCAGTACATTGTGATGTATAAAACTTTCAACACTATTCCTAAGACACTTCTCTTTTAACACTACACGTAATACGTTTTCATGTCGTAATTGAAATTAAAAAAATTGTAGAAAGAATGAAAATTTTTGTTCGGAATGAATAAAAATTTATTATGCTCTTTGTGGTGATTTTGGATGTTAGAAACTTTTATTATTCAAGATTATAAGAAAAATTTAATGTAATCCCTGAAGGAGGTTAACATATACTTTTTCATATTTTTCCGTTTCCCATTAAAATTTGCAAAAAGGGAATATTGAGAAAGTATGTTTAAGCGATAGGATTTGTTTCGTCTGATCGGAAACCATTAGCCTACAATGAGATATTTGAGTTTTTTTAGACAAGTTTGGTGTACAGAAAAAAACACTTATCAATTTAGAATTATTTGCTAACGCATGATCATCCGCTTTGGTTTGGCTGCGTTTGCTTACGTTCGCAAAGCTCGAAAG
Source organism: Gryllus longicercus (assembly GCA_038098605.1). NCBI lineage: Eukaryota > Metazoa > Arthropoda > Insecta > Orthoptera > Gryllidae > Gryllus > Gryllus longicercus. The sequence goes on along the minus strand of JAZDUA010000146.1, from coordinate 1,740,047 downwards.
ATTTTATGATTACAGTTTCTCTTACAAGGAGGCATTAAATACAGTGTTTGGCTCACCGTCTTCCCAGCATCTATCGGTGCGGTTTATTGTGGCACTTATTGCTCTTCTGGAAACAATTCAAATGAAGAGTACCTTCGTGCACCCCGAACATTGCGAAGACCTATCTCGACCCCTTAATTATATATACACTATGTGATCAAAAGTATCCGGACACGTCCAAAATGGTGTTACGGTGTTATCGTGTTTTTCATGGAAGGGGCTTGCACCCCTAGTTGTTTTATGAGACACTATCACGGCATAGGCCTACGTTGATGTTTTAAACACATTCTTGCTTCCCACTGTTGAAGAGCAATTCGGGAATGGCGATTGCATCTTTCAACACGTTCGAGCACCTGTTCATAGTGCACGGCCTGTGGCTGAGTTGTTGCACGACAATAATATCCCTGTCATGGACTGGCCTTCCCAGAGTTCTGACTTGAATCTCATCGGACACGTTTGGGATGTTTTGGATCGCTGACTTCGTGCCAGACCTCACCGACCTACATCGACACCTCTCCTCAGTGCAGCACTCCGTGAAGAATGGGCTGCCGTTCCCTAAGAAACCTTCCAGCGAGAGTGGAAACTGTCATCAAGGCTAAGGGTGGGTCACCCTATTGAATTCCAGCATGATTGATGTAGGGCGTCACGAACTGGTTCGTCGTTTTCAGCCATGAATCCGGATACTTTTGATCACATACTGTACATACCCATGGTATCCATTCCCTCCATCTCGGTACTTGTACCTTTGTTCCGCGTGTATGGATCGGGTTCCTCAATTAGAAACCTCGATTTCAAACTCAACTATTTCCCCAATTAATTATTAAATTGTACACGATTGTGCTCGCCTGTCAGACGAAGCGATTGTAGAACGATTAGGGAGTAAGTATAATTTACGAGGGTCTCGAACTACCCCCATGTCACGAAGAAACATTATTTCCTAACCCGGGTATCGAACCCACAACTTTTGTATCCATGAATCTGGGCTCATCTCCAAGCCCAATTCACATGCCCGTACTAACTGCAGACGTGTAACGACTTCGTAATTTAAAAAAATTAAAAGAAAAAGAAAATACCTAAACCCCGCTTTTTGATCATATGCGACCTTTAATGTGCTTTGTTACATTAGAAGTAACACAAAATAAAAGAAAACTATTACGAGGAAGTGTGTGTTACTCTGTAGCGTTTAGTTACTTTCTTGTACATGTATTTATTGTATATAGTAAAGAATAGAGAAAGTTATGTAAGGGTGCAGCAAAAAAATTTCCAGATTTTCTCGGATATACAGGTTTTGCATAAAGAATTTTTAACGGGTTATTAAACGTCAAATAAATGGTGCATAAAAAAACCTAAATTATTTAGGTATGGCATTTCTCGTAAGATGAACCCATATCTTGAACTTCGGCAACATGTTGTTCTGAAATTAAATAGAAAATTTAGTACATTTTAAAAAGGAAGCAAAAACTATTTAAGACGTATACTACTAAAGGATATATGAAATAATATTCGAAAAAGCTGCATACATTTCAGTGTTTGAATCATTTCGTGTCTCGCATTTTTATTTTAAAACAACACATACAATTTCTTACTACTAGTACAGGTACTAATAACTTTATTAATAAAGGAGTACGTGACTTTTTGCAAATTCGGTTGATTAAATCGACTGGCCAGGGTTATGGCTGTTTTCAGAGTCGCAAGTTGTAACGATCTGGTAAACGTTTCTTCTTGGACATGTTTTTAAGCTGTAATTTTTTCAATCTCGGTGAACGACGTGAAGCAGCGTTTCATGCAGGATGTTGTTCAATAATAAAAAAACTTTCTGTAAAGTTTACGAAAGGACACTGATGATTGACGCATACCAACACAGTCACTAAAACTTTTTCCCAATCTCCTCCTGTTAATTTATAAAGAGTTATCTCCTGGAAAATGACACTATATTCAAACCTTTTTCAAGAATAACAAAACAATATTTGTTGTTATGAAAATTCGTATTCATAAATGAACGAATATACTAACCAAACATTAATACATTTCCTTGATTTCCTATAAATTTATTTTATGAGCATAAGAAAATTATTTGGAATACTTGGAACCCAGGTTTAATTAACCTAGCGTATCTACATAGACACGTATTGCCAGAAAATTTAATTTATCTATATGACTCTTATATTTGTAACGTTATTTTGGAAATCACCTGAGTTAAAATAGATAATTCAGATTGTACAACCATTGTTTATTGAACATTTCTTATAAACAAACTATTTGTTTATAATCTAGTTCTAAATTACACTCACTAATAAACTTTGATTTTTTAAATTATATTGATATTCAAATATCTGGGATATATTTATAAACTTAAACTTCTTGCTAGCAATCTACTTTACTTTCAGTGGATTGACCAATTTCATTTTAGTATTGGAAAATAAATGTCATCCAAACTGTCGACTTTGTGTTCGTATATTTTTATAATAAATGTGACTAGGTAAGTGCCCAACGTGTCCATATGGACACACTTAATTGTCAAATTCCTAAAAAATATTTACCAAACTTTTCCTACTAACGTTGCCAAGAGGTGCAACATGAACTAGAATGTAATTAAAAATCATTGACAAATAATTTGGGGAATTAGGGGTTAAATTGTTATATAGTTTTATTTTTAGTATAATCTTTTCAACTTCTTTATTTCGTAATTTATAAAAAACAAAAGTTTGTTGCTAATCAATGCTGAATGATCAGGGACCAAATTCTCTGTGCCTCCTATGAATTCAATTACATTCCATATATTAATAGTGCGTATGCATGCTGATAGTGGAGAAAATTCATTTCCCTTCTTTGCAGCCTTCTCTCATAATTTAAAACTCGAACAAAATTTGTTAATGTATAGCCTGACCATATCTAATATTTGCTTCGGAGGATTTAGATGGGTCAGAGCATCAATTAATGTGCTCTGCTGGGCCTCTGACCGGGAGATTCGAGTGTTCATGTGTTCATGTTCCGACGGTGCAGAATTTCCGACACTAGCTACATATAGTTCGATTTATTTAGTCGTAAACTAGACGCAATTCAGCTGTTGTGGTTTCATCCAATCGGGAGCTTACATATCACTACAGTGACGTCACTATGGGAACGTTCAAGCTCCAGATTGGATGAAACCGTGAACGTCAAGTGCACGGTTAAATAAATCCTAGTATAGCTAGGTCGCGAGCCGGCGTGTTGGTCAAGTCTAGATCTCTCCATTCTTCGGGAGAAAATTACAGCCACCTCCTGTGGTAATAATAATAATAATAATAATAATAATAATAATAATAATAATAATAATAATGTCTTTATTAATGGCGAGGCTCAGGCCATAGGGCCTGCTCTTCCGCCTAACCACTGAACATTTAGAGTAGTAACATTTTAAGAGGGGAGGACAAGCTGTACATTTACGTCTGGGAGAACAAATCTAGGGACCATCTCGGCATACGCCTTAAGCGATTGAGTAAACCCAGAAAAACCTCAATCAGGATGGCGGCTTAGGGCCGAACATTAATAGAACTGAGTATGTTATACTGAGTAGTGAAAGGGAAGTTTCGTGAAAGAGAAAAGAAAAGACGTAGAGGGGAAGGGGTCAGAAAGTATAAATGATAAAGTTTGTGAGGGAGAGGGAAGAGAAAAAAATCGAAGGAATGGACGAAGAAGAAGTAGGCGAAAAAAGTGAAGTTATTTGAGGAACGTTACAGAAAGCTGCGTTTAGTTTACAGTAGCACTTTACATAAATATACAATATTTTTTACACCAGAATATGTACCACACTAACGGAACTAATGACCTCAGAAGTTTACACCCCCGAATTACTAATCAATCAATCGGAGCGATTTACCCTCAAAAAGTGTGATACCGAACACTAGGAGAGCAACGTCGATGTCGCTGTTTTCAAAACGTCGATGTTGTTGAAGTAACATCGATGTATTAATATCGATGTATTTTAACATCGATGATTTTGTGACCGATGTTTTTTCTTTTCCGATTTTTTTTGTTTCTGTCGATGTCGCTGTTTTCAAAACATCGATGTTGTTGAAGTAACATCGATGTATTAATATCGATGTATTTTAACATCGATAATTTTGTGAGCGATGTTTTTTCTTTTCCGATTTTTTTTGTTTCTGTCGATGTCGCTGTTTTCAAAACATCGATGTTGTCGAAGTAACATCGATGTATTAATATCAATGTATTTTAACATCGATGATTTTGTGACCGATGTTTTTTCTTTTCCGATTTTTTTTGTTTCTGTCGATGTCGCTGTTTTCAAAACATCGATGTTGTTGAAGTAACATCGATGTATTAATATCGATGTATTTTAACATCGATGATTTTGTGACCGATGTTTTTTCTTTTCCGATTTTTTTGTTTCTGTCGATGTCGCTGTTTTCAAAACATCGATGTTGTCGAAGTAACATCGATGTATTAATATCAATGTATTTTAACATCGATGATTTTGTGACCGATGTTTTTTCTTTTCCGATTTTTTTTTTCGTTTCTGTCGATGTCGCTGTTTTCAAAACATCGATGTTGTTGAAGTAACATCGATGTATTAATATTGATGTATTTTAACATCGATGATTTTGTGACCGATGTTTTTTCTTTTCCGATCTTTTTTTTGTTTCTGGATGAAAATATCACCGCGATCACATAACTGTAAAAGTTAAAGTATGAAATAATAACTGATAGTATTACTGTTATTTATTTGTTGGAACCAAAGGAACGCCCTACCTTAATACACCAAATTGTCTCGCCCGAAATGACCTCCATGCCCTTGTAATTCCTCTTTCCTCAAATTCATTTCGCACATTGAGATGTGGTCAACCAATACGCTGTGGGCGTAAGGTCTGCCCCCTTTTCTGGTACCCTTATTCGGCGATTTTGATACACACGAACACTGATAAATTCAATTTTAATTCACACGAATTTAATGTTAGAGATTACTAATCCAGTTTAAAAACATCGATGTTGAAAAACATCGATGTTGAAAATCATCTACAGTTTTTTGTTGATGTATTGTTAACATCGGTGTTTTAATTTTGAACATCGATGTCTTTTATCGATGTCGCATCACTACCGCATGCCGCTTTGCGGGCGAGATGCAGTCGGAGGAGGAGAAGGAAGGAAAAAAGGAGGCGGCGGCGAGCGGTTAGCGTACCGGACTGTTGTACCTAAGTTCGCGGGTTCAAACCCGATCGAAGCCCGTGAATTTTTAAGAGCGAGAAAATCCTTCGTACGCCTTCCTTCGGAGGGGAAGTAAAGCCGGCTGTCCCATGTTAGTAGATTTACTTCCATGTAAAAGATCGCTCAAGCCTAAATGACGCCTCTGAGTTACATTCAAATTGCCTGTTTCTCGCCCAAGAAACACCTCTTTTCTCTGCTTGTTGATGAAAGGAGTGTAGCGAAATTTGCGTGGTCAGACGGAAGAGCGGGCCTGGTGGCCCGAGTCTCGCCACGTAAAATAAGGCAAATTCAGTTCAATTCAAAAAAAGGAGCGGGAGGCGAACTCTCGGTGGCAATGACAGGGCGCCGATCGATAGCCAACCGGAAAATTACCGTCGGCGCACCGAGTCGCGCTGAAACATTCAGATTATTTACAATGGAGCTGCCTCGTTTCATCCCTTCTTCTTCTTCTTTACTCCTTCCGTTTCTCCGCACGGATTCAGCCATTGTTCGTCCGAGACCGCCACTTCAAGACCTGTCTGAAACAAACGCCCTTCCTTCTTTTGTGTGCCACTCCCCCCTCCCCCGTCTCCATGAACAGTGACTGGAGAGAGACCCAAGGCGCTTGTGCCCGAAACGAATGCAAGGTCGTTCCCCAATAGGTCTTTAGAATATGGTTCACTCAATTGAAATGGGGTTTTCTGTGGGAGTTAGATGAACTGATTTCAGTATTAGTTAATTATGTCAACAAAATGTAATAAAATGAATGTTTGATAATTTTAAAACAGTTTTTATTTTCAATACACTAAATTACCTAGGTTTGGTAGTTTTTATTGAGAAAAATTGGCATTTTCACTTCGTAGAAATCATTCAGTAGCTTACGACAAATATTGCAGTCGTTCTCGTATGACTCGGAAGACCAATCACGAAGGAATGTGCACTGCATAATAATAACCCTTAGTTACAAATCACACTACAAATAGTGCCTTTAGCTCCCTTTTTCAATAGATGTGAGTTACTTCCCACAAATCAATGTTGTGTATCTCAAAAAATACCATAGACATACCTTCCTTGCGGGCATCAAATGTTTTGTCTGTCAGATGATTCGGTCGTTGTCAGGATCGCGAGGAAAAATATTGTAATAGGTAGCGTACTCAAAAAGAAGTATACAATCAAAACTTAATATAACGTTCCAAATAATATTTCTTGATTGTAGACATTCATTTTTGAGACAACTGGTAAACAGTTGGCAATTCAGATAGGCTCTAATGAAGTGTGGTGAAAGGCTAGTGTGGCAGTCAATGCTGCATGATACACGACCTGTTTATTATGGGTGGCAGATCCCGAAGAGGTAGATTGAAAAGACGATTTGTAAAGGAAGCAATCACTACTATTCAAATGCATGCGCAATTCTCAATGGGCTTCGTCCGGGCCTGTAATGAGCGAGTAGACGAGAAAGTGGTAGCGCTCGGCCCAGTACACTCGTGCTGCCGGAATAAAAGTGCTAGATTCGAAATGAGCCCTATCAGTTCGCCAAACGTAGCATGGCGAATTTGAAAACAATTATTACCAATCTATTTTAAGCTATTTGAAGACATATTTACTCAATATAGTTTGATTATATATGTCAATAAAACATAATTTAATCAGCGTGAAGAGAAAGGGAACAAGTCAAAAATTTTTATTTTGGAAAATTATTCTTTAAGGCAAAGCAAATTGAGCTGTGAAGAAACTAATCACATCGTTTAGGCTATCATAGTCATAGGCTGTCATAGTCATAGGCTATCATAGTCATAGGCTATCATAGTCATAGGCTATCATAGTCATCGGCTATCGTAGTCATAGGCTATCGTAGTCATCGGCTATCATAGTCATCGGCTATCATAGTCATAGGCTATCATAGTCATAGGCTATCATAGTCATAGGCTATCATAGTCATAGGCTATCATAGTCATAGGCTATCATAGTCATAGGCTATCATAGTTGGAGGCCATCATAGTCATAGGCTATCATAGTTATAGGTTATCATAGTCATCGGCTATCATAGTCATATTCTATCATAGTCATTGGCTATCGTAGTCAGAGGCTATCCTAGTCAGAGGCTATCCTAGTCAGAGGCTATCCTAGTCAGAGGCTATCCTAGTCAGAGGCTATCATAGTCATAGGCTATCGTAGTCATAGGCTATCGTAGTCATAGGCTATCGTAGTCATAGGCTATCGTAGTCATAGGCTATCGTAGTCATAGGCTATCGTAGTCATAGGCTATCATAGTCATAGGCTATCATAGTCATATTCTATCATAGTCATTGGCTATCGTAGTCAGAGGCTATCCTAGTCAGAGGCTATCCTAGTCAGAGGCTATCCTAGTCAGAGGCTATCATAGTCATAGGCTATCGTAGTCATAGGCTATCGTAGTCATAGGCTATCATAGTCATCGGCTATCATAGTCATATTCTATCATAGTCATTGGCTATCGTAGTCAGAGGCTATCCTAGTCAGAGGCTATCCTAGTCAGAGGCTATCCTAGTCAGAGGCTATCCTAGTCAGAGGCTATCATAGTCATAGGCTATCCTAGTCAGAGGCTATCCTAGTCAGAGGCTATCCTAGTCAGAGGCTATCATAGTCATAGGCTATCGTAGTCATAGGCTATCGTAGTCATAGGCTATCGTAGTCATAGGCTATCGTAGTCATAGGCTATCGTAGTCATAGGCTATCGTAGTCATAGGCTATCGTAGTCATAGGCTATCGTAGTCATAGGCTATCGTAGTCATAGGCTACCGTAGTCGCACAGAAAAATTGGACAGGATAATATAACATATGTGAGTATTATTTAATGTTTCCTTCCTCCTGAAAAGTGGCAAGAAATTACTTGTTCCTTTTCTCCTCAGCCCGATTCAATTATAAGGAAAGAAAAGAAATACATGTGCTGCCTTGAAATACAATTTATACATATTATGTATTACTCACAACTTACCTCTCCCTTTTAGAAGTTTCCTCAAGTTTACATTTATAACATTTAATAATATCATAATTGTGGACAAATTGTACACCAATAATGTACCATTTTTCTATTTACCGCTCTAACTTTTGGAAGTAGGTATACATTTTAACGCCCTACCAGAAATGTTACGTGTTTTGCGGAGGAAAGCCATGTTTAACCTCTTGACATGTCTTGTAGTCAGATTTACAAGCAGATATAAAGCAAAGAATCATTTTAATGTGTCAAATACTCACACATACAAGAAACTATCATCTCTGAGCCTGAACCTGAAGACCGCTCCCACACTATTTGCTAAAACTCTGATAAATAACGATTATCTGAGCCAGTCTTGGTCGCTAAGGATGTAGGGCCGTAGATGAGAGTCGAACAACTCAGATATTAAAGTGTTATCACCACTTCCGTTACATTACTATGAGAGAAAGTCATAGGTATTTTTCTATTAAATTCACTTCTCGGGCAATTCACTCCTCCGTAGACATCTGACGATCGCCACGGTGCCGTGTGACCAACCGTTATCGCAACCAACTGAAACCTCGGGCCCCCCAATTTCCCTCAATCTGTCCACAGTGCAGAATGTTGAAATTGTTTGTAGTAAGATTAACGGAAGATATAATTATTGTAAACTTTTGTAAATGTAAGGTTATATGAAGCATTTTCTTAAGCAGCATTTTAATGCAAAACGAATTTATCTCAATAAATTTGGAAAGATATATTACTTACCTGACACAACTCACACTTTTGAAACAAATTTCGATTCATCTGTAATGTGTCAGTAGTTTCATCTCAGAAGTTTCAAAGGATTCATGTTTTAAATGTTAAGCATTCCTTTAATAAACGTTCATAATTATTTCAATTTTATCTAAATTTAGAAAGTTTATTTGTCTATATTACAAAATGACATAAAATAATAGAGGGCGAGAATTTCTAGTCAGTACCGAATCGTGCGTAATATTTACTGAAAGAATCACAAACACCAGATATTTCCATTATGTTGACTTTGAATTATTGTTCCTTTCCTGGTTTCAGTGAAACACTCTCAACCCGGATGTTGATACACTGTTTTGACCCTTCCGTTTAATGAATTTTGGGACGGATGTAGATATGTTTGAAAACAGCAAGAACATTTCATTCTCATTCGGTAAGGAGATTGATTTTTTAATAATAAATTCAATTTAAGTAATCTTCAAGGGAATTCTTTGTACTTTAAGTTTAATCATAATGTAGAAATACATCACTTATTTGTCAAAATATACTCCGCTGGCTGCCAATGTTAGATCAAATTAGATTCCATCGAGAGCGTTTTTAATTGTTGTGGATAACTGGATAAAATGTTGGAAGTACAATAACTAACCGTACTGGTTAATCCCAATCTACTATTAATTATGAATCATAGTATTTTTCCTTACTCCTCACTGGATAAATATTTTGAGAAGCAATAAAAGTACGAGAACCTTTTAATTTTAAATCATATTTGAGATAATTATTTGAGCATGTCTAAATTAAGGGGAAAATATTATTATCACATCAAGATTATTATTAGAAAAATATTTGGTAATGTGATTACCGACCTCATAGTTAAAAGAGCTTTTCTTTGTGTATACCACAATCATTCATCGGAGACAGATGTCAGGATATTTGGAAATATTTCAGTAATGATCTAAATATTCAATGAAACAAAATATGGCGAAACAACATGTATACCAACCTGAATACAACTATACTGATTTTTTTCGAGCTTGTGGCAAATTAAAATTTCAAATGTAGACCAGAAACTTAATATAAGTTTAACTTCACGCTCACACTAGCCTAAAACCTCTTTGAAGTTCTTATCAGCAGCAACTTACGGAATGAAAAAAGGCAAATACCTGTTCATTCTATTAATTTAAGGATTTTATTAAAATTTTATCTTTATGCTATAAAGCCGGTTTATACAGTGCGCCAGGAAAGTCACTCCGCACTGAGGCGAATCAAAGTCTCCTATTAAAATTGCAATAATGTTAGTACCCAAATTGTGGTGAGTACACAATTTACGTTTTCAAGCCGCAGTTCGTGCTACTACGTGCAAGTACTCCCACCAGCAACGTGCCACCGCGGAGAGACTTTTCTGGTACGCTATATAAGCAAACGTCTAAACAGTTACGCGCGACACACACTTCTGCCCTTCTCTCCCGTCCCTCCCGTCCCCCTGTCCACCCCGTATACTCCATCTCGTCCATCCAACGATCCAGCGAGACTGACAGCCATCCCGAAATTTTGGGTAAAAATTTGTGAATATCTCCTCCCCACCTTCACCAATCTTAGCCATTTTTGAAACAGCACAAATATACTTTAATACTGGCGTGTGTGCAAATTTTCAACTCGAAAGCGCCTTAAACACGAATTTTACCACTGATAATTCGAAAACTTATTGCTGAGGTGATTCCAATATTTTTTCTTCCCTGTACTATATTACAAGATGGAAAAGTAAGAAAAGATATTGAACAATTTCACTTTGTGAAAAGAAAGTTGTGGGAAAAATATCAACGAATGCGCGTCACTAATCTTTCACGCAAAGAACTTGCGTTTCCACATTCGTTTCATTCACAGCCAAAGCTATTCACGGATACATCGAGCCTTCTGTGTTGTAGCAACAACTCTTATAAAGCTTTAAATGGAGACTATATCACGTTACAAGAGAAAAAAAGTTGCCGCCAGCACACTGTCGTTTCTCCACCTACGTCTCCGTGGGAGCAATGTTCGACGTGGAAGATAGAGAGCGAAGAAGAGGTTATTTTTAAGTCTAACAAAGAGATCTTTTGTGTGCGATGTCAGTGACATACGAGAGGGAGTAATGCCTTGCAATATGACACCTGCTCCTTCCTTGTTCACAGTTTTCCGTAATGTACTAGGGGCATCCGGAAAGTAGTAGCCGTTTTGGAATTTTTTAAAAACTAGTATATTTTAACAAATATTAATATTTTATTCGTAAAGAACATTCTTTAAACTTATTCTCCACAAAGTCACTTCGCAAAATTTAAGCATTTGTCATAACGTGTGACGAGTTTTTGTATCCCAGCTTCGTTCTCCTCTGCCGCCATTGTATTGAGATATGTAGTCACAGCTGCTTTCAGTTCATCACTTTCAAATTTCTTTCTTGGTAAAACGTCCTTGAGTTTTGTGATCAAATGAAAATCTGAGGGTGCCAGGTTTGGGGATGCATAGTTGAAAGTTTTCCATTTGAATTGTTGCACAAGTTGTTCTGTTATCCGAGTCGAACAGATGACTCGTCCATAAGATTGTCTCCATACACCACCTTCAGTTGAAAATGAATATCGCAAGGTTTCATATTTCTTGCGTAGAGAAATCTAATCATAGCCATATTTTCACAACTGGCAGCGTTCTCCATTTTCTTGAACACTATAAACACTCAAAGAAAGAACACAGTAAAAGCAAGGCGTAGCTTTGTTACAGTCAGCTGAAATATAACTGAATATGTTAGAACTTGTCCGGTGCCTACTCAACTCACAAGCGCTCCACACGGTATAACGGGTACTACTTTCCGGATGTCCTACGTAATTAGTTATAAAATTTCGTTAGTGTTAGCTTTGATAAAATACACAAAATTTATGAATCAAAGAAAATATATAACTGATGAAGGAGATTGGCCGTTGTACAGTCGGATAACATTTCATGACCTACGTACATATCTCGAGATAGCAAAAAGCTGCTGTAAAGCCACAATAAAGATAAAAGCTGTATTGATTTCTTATCGTGAGGATTACATAGTTGCTCTCAACTTTTTAGAACAGATGATCATAAAATTGGTTTGGTTTACTTTCCACTGTTTGAATGACAATGGGCAGATCACGATGAATGAATGATGAATATGTTTTGTTACGGGTAGGAAGTTGGATAAGTCGATATAATGACAAATAGATCACGAATATTTAGGCTATAGAATTTTGTATTTTAGTTACTTTTTCTATTCTTAGTATTATTAGACTAAACCATCCCATAAAGGGCAAAGGCCGCCTGCTTTATCTGGGTTACAATAGGATGATATTTGTACAATCACTCAAGTTAGTCATTAGAATCATCAAAACAATATAAAGCGAAACAAATAATAGCTATAAGAAACTACTACAAAACAAACTTTAAGGCAACAAATATGTGAACAAACAAAATAATACCTTAAAAAACTGTATAATATCTTTAAGAATAATAACTACAAGAAACACTAGATGCACTGGGGATCATAAAAAGCATTAAACTTAATCTGCTCATTTCATTCTGTTCACTAGTAGCGTTAAGAAAATACATGAGCAAAACAAAATATTAGTTACAAGTGAAGAAACACTAGTTGCACTGGGGAGCATCGCATGCATTAAACTTATACTTAGTTACCTTAATAGACTCTCAATAAGTTAAAGATGAAAAAGAACAGTTTAAATTGATACACATTTACAAAATAACTTATTTGCATACATTTTAAACAATTTCAGACTGTTTATTACTAATATTTGGTTGTAAATATTGAAAGAAAAATTATAACATTTAAATTTTAGAAAAATATGAATGTATGAAAACCAGAATGATACAAGTGACATTTTTCAAATTCTGAGAAATCTATTCGTGGTGTTTTGTTTCATCATTAAAACCACGGCATTTCAATTGTTCATTAAACCCACATAAATACATTTCCACTAAGATATAGCTTAAAATACACGTTTTTATGATATGTCACTTATACCGTTCTGGTTTTTACCCATTTATATATCACTAGACACTAATTTGATAAAAACAAAATTATCTTTCTATTTAACTTTCAAAGCGCATATATTTATGCACAAGAAACAATCTGTAAATGAGGCAAGTTATCGAACTGATTTAGGCATTTTAAGCACGATAAAATTGAGTAGTTCCTTGATAATAATGACATTTTTGTAGATAATTAGCACGATTAGTTATTTATTAATAATTCCTGAGTCTATTAATGGAAATAATAAAATAGACCCTTGGGAAATGTCAAGGTCTACTGGTGCAAAAAGGCATCAACCGTAGGGTCAGACATCCAGGCCTTGCGTACAAACCGCACCCTAAGCTCACGCTTCATCGAGGCCAGCTTCAGTCAAGAGGGAAGAGTGGAATCAGGCGCCAGATTACTGCAAAGCGCATGCACTCTCTCTCTGCTTTCCTCGCGCCCCAAGTGGATGAATGAGTGTTGATTCTGGGAGCGTCAGCACTTGCTGCACAAAGTCCTTCTGTAATAATCATTACTGGGTATTCTCACTGTAGACATAATACATCGCTCATCATGTCATTGACTTTGTGTTGAACACAAAGTGCTTTCCTATATTTATAAAACAACGTGACAGTACAACAGCACTCCTCACTAACGGTTGTCACACACCTGTCGCCGTCGCGTTGGATGCGCCGCTCCCCAAACCTTTAAAGGAGGAGAAGGAGAAGGAAGAGGCGGAGAGAGCGAAGGAGGAGGAGGAGAAGGCGAAGGAGGAGGAGAAGGCGAAGGAGGAGGAGAAGGCGAAGGAGGAGGAGAAGGCGAAGGAGGAGGAGAAGGCGAAGGAGGAGGAGAAGGCGAAGGAGGAGGAGAAGGCGAAGGAGGAGGAGAAGGAGAAGGCGAAGAAACATGAGAAGGGGAAGGTGAAGAAAGATGAGAAGGAGAAGGTGACGAAAAATGAGAAGGAGAAAGAGGAGAAGGTGACAGAAGATGAGAAGGAGGAGGAGAAGGAGAAGGAGGAGGAGAAAGTGACGGAAGAGAAGGAGGAGAAGAAGGAGAAGGAGAAGGAGAAGGAAAAGGAGAAAGGCAACGGAAGCTAAAAAGGAGAAGGCTACGGAAGATGAGAAGGAAAAAGCGTCGGAAAACGAGAAGGCGAAGCTAAGAAAGCGACGCAGCAGCCACTCGCAGGGCTCCAATGCGAGGCGCCAATTCTCGCCAGTGCATGACGCTGGGACTCTGCTGCCTTGGGTCTAAGCGTCGCAATTCAGTTGTTCCTCTCCTCCGCTCCTGTGAGGTGCGTCAACATCTATGCTCTTTAGGCCTCTAAGTACAGTGAATATTTTTGTCGGAGGTGATGTTTCTCGGATCTTGAAATCTAGATCCGACCTGCGCGTGGGCTTGGTGGGGTTTTCCTCCGCCAGGTATTCCCCCGCAGCGGGGCACTCCCCCTGCCGGGACAAGCTTAGTTTCCAACTGCTCTCTCGAAGTAAATGGTGGTGAAGTGCATATGCGTAAGTGTGATTAAGGGGATAGAAGAACAAGAATGAGGAAGGAAAGATCGCATGCGCTCCAGAGCGGCATTCGCCTCTTATTGATCGGAGAAACTACTGTACTAAAACCTTTGAGGAGCAGGTTGCTAGAATACTCAAATCTGTCTCTCAGCGTTTGATTTCGACTCGACTGTGAAGCTGGTCTCAAAAATCCGCCGATGTCAAAAGTCGATCTCTCGAAACTTCAAACTCAGCGATGCTGCAGAGCAACGGTGTTGCCACTGATATACAGCAACCGGTACCACACGCTGTGTTGCTCATAAGCACCGAGTGGAAGGGACGTGTTTACACAGTAGCGGTGTTCAAACATTTGCCTGAGCACTTGTGAACGATCTTCTGCAATGTCTGCCTCGTTTGCAAGGAACAGCCGTACTCGCTTCTGAATGTGTTTTGTAGTTTGCAAGTTATGCGCTTCATTATTGAACTGTACTTCCGTGACCATCACAGTACTATGCCATTTGTCGATGGCAGTAATATTTTGTGACAATTTTCAAAATCGGGGTGCACTTTATAAAATATTAGATATATTTAATGAACGCCCACAGAGTGGTTTCATTAAATCATGTTCAGGTATTTAATTCACTTAAATATGTGTATATCAAATAATTATATTATAAAATAAACTTTCTGAAGTTTAACATTTTCTTACTCTAATATCTGGTTTCAAACTAAATTAAACGAAGTACTTATTTCCATTAAAGATACACTAAAATGTAGTATTTCATTTTTTAACAGCCCCATTTGTAACCCAAACATATTGACACTGCCCCGCATCCCCCTAAATTAATATTGCTCGTCTTGTTAAAGGGAAAGGTAGTGCTGAATCTGGTTTTAGCACGTTGGAATCTGTTTCTAATCTGTCGTTATTACGACCCCAGAAATCTGCTTCAATGTGGGGTTAGTTTCACCTTCAGAAATTTAGATCTAATGTTGTTGACAGTATTTCGTTGTAAGCAGAGCTATTCTAAAAACTCTCAGTAGAAACAGTTCGATTATTTTACTCTATCATTCTTCCCTCTTCGTGGACCACGGAGACTTGCCGAATCGTGTTGTTGGTTCGTAACTCAGCTGCGCAGAGCGCTTTTGCAATATCCTGGCAATCAATGCGTGAAAAGGGATATCCCTTCGCAAATCCATGCATTTGGCCTCTCGAAAATTCATCGAACCACTTGTGACGAGCATCCGAAGCAAATACAGTTTTTCAAGAATGCTTCAACGCACGTTTTGTAGTGAAAACGAGAAGCAGATGAAATGGTAAGATATTGCACGCCATATTCATGAGTCTGAACTACAACCTCTTTTCGTTCTGATTACAATCAAGCGTGAAGTGTGAGTTATTTGCATGTTTCGTCGTGTTCAACCTGATTGGAAAATGTTTATAGCATTCAACATATTGGTTCTGTAACGAGGTAATTGAAGAATTGCTGGGCATGCAATAAATACTAAAATAATTGTGGGCTGTATTTTGCACGCATGCTCCTTTCCTAGCAATAGCTCTTACAAAGACGTGCGTTGTGAATGAATATTAAAACTTGCAAGTAGATTACATCTGAAATGTAAGCTATGGCTTCCCGGACACGATACCATGTAGAAAAAACATATTAATATACTGTATTCAGTCTATAATGCAGGCAGCAACCGTGATCTACATGGTCATACTCTTACAATAAACCATGACAGCTGTAATTAATGCTTAGTTACATTGTAACTGAATCTAAGTAAAATGCAATACCCAAATGCAACAACTAGAATGACAGGGATCCCCTCTCTACCACGTCAGGGCATGGAGTGGCTGTGGGCCAACGGTTTGGATGTTGAACGTTGATTTATTTAGAGCTGCTCTTGGGAGGTCCAATCGGCAGCTTACACATCGCTGTAGTGACGTCACTCAACCTCCCGATTGGATGACACCGAAACAGCTAATTTATGTTAGGGGCAGTTATGTTTAAATCCAAGTATATACTTCGATTTTTTTAAAGTGACTGATGACATTACGTCATTGTTACACCTCCTGACATTTCTGAGGCCACGAGCCACGTTGAGAACGACGTTCGCGAATTATTTAAAAATATTGATTTTGTAAGGCTGGAGGTGTAACACTGACATTGCAGTTTTCCATTTCAAATACCCAATTTTGTACCCCATTGACAATGAACGGTGTGCCATTGAGGTCTCTTATTTCAGTCAAACCTCAAATCGAACGTACATTTAAATTAATTGATCACAAAATTAAGCTCATTATGTTACTCACTCAGAATTCTTTCAAATTCAGTCAGCCTTCATACCGCTCGTTGTGTATATTCGCAAATGTTCATTCCCGCCTGAGATATGACAAAATATTCTCGCGAAATACATCTTACAGCTCCCAGACGTTTAGATTACAAAAAAGGAATGTTCGAATAATAAGCAAATCCTGTATAATTCTAAACAACTTGTAACAAGTAATATTCAGCAGCTTCCGGGTCAATGACTCCTATCTCGAACCGATTTTTCGGCCTGTTTCTCTGAACCCTTGAGCAAATGCTGAGATGGGCGCTTGTTTTGCTTCTGGCCATAAATGTAACTTCATTATCTGTGCACGTCCTCTAGAATTCAGTGGAAAATACAGTTATTAAAATTATCGTTCTGCGTGTTGTCGCGGCAGGGAGTGTTATTACTTTACGAAGAACAGGATGAGGGATAAGAGCTTAAGTTTATAGCTTATTTAGCCTTAAAATTAGATTTTATTACATCGGAGCGAATATCTTACTCACAATCTTTTCAAAAAACGCTCAATTTTTTTTGTCTTCGAAATTCAACTTCTATGTGGATTAGGATAGGTATCACAGAATTAGAAAACGTATACAGAATTCACTTCTCCCCGTAGCATGTCACACAGAGTTTTTAACTGTTTTTGACGTGAAATAATTTAAATGAATTAATGTCATCGGCCACTTAAAAAAATCTCAGTTGGCACAGTTCACGCGCCAGATTTCCGGAAATTGATTGATGAGATATTAATATAATAGAGAGATGAACATTGAATTAGTTAACTTCGCCAAATTAATTAAAATAGTTTAAAGGTAAATTGTCTTTTGTATTTTAACTTTTGGAAGGTCTAAATTAAGAAATTGATACAAATTTCGTAAATAATATGAAGAGTTCAGAAAGCTGCTTGGCTGGTGTTGTCTCTGGTTATGTGTGGAGAGTAGTGGAACTTCTTGTTGTCATGGATGAGCCCTGCGCCTTAGCAGCGTGTCGCAAGAATAAGGGAGCTCAGATATTGTGATTCTGTGAAGTACAACAGGGTGTAAATAAGTAGAAAATGGGTAAATCTCAGCCTGCATAAACATTTAATCATGATGTCAGACATTTGTTGGCAGTATTAATATTATTCCCGAGCAATTGGAAAAGTACAAGTACGATATTGTAACAACTTTTTAATGTCTTCGGCAATTATCATTCATAACAAACACAGCCAGTGTTATGTCACGAAAAAAAATCATCCCATCGGTCATTACAAATGTTCTTAACATTTCTGATGTGTAAATAAATGAAAACTCATCTTCCCTTCTACCTCAGTCCAGTGTAATGAGAAGCTTTCCCGTGTCGTAATTGCGTTTGATGTCCCATAAACAGTGGAGATGGACACTGGGACTCTTGGTGCCTTGCTAGATCCAAATCCACACGACGCGACGCGACGCGACGAGACGCGACGCGACATGCTAAGAGATAACCCGCAGCTAATATCCAGCTGGCCATCTCTTCCTCTCCACGATGGTCGTTTTACTGTTGTTACGCAGGCCCCCTTGCCGGTTCTCTGTCATCCTCGTTGCCCATCTTCAACATTATCATCGCCACCTCCACCCAAGGAAACGACAGTACCACTATTATCGCTGCAACAGTTCAATTAGTTCAGTCACGTGAGGACATTAGAATCACGGACTGATTAGTATCTGGAGATTAGGTGTCAATCAGGAACATCTGTAATCCTACAAAAAACCCAACGTGAAACAATGATGCATAATTTGCATACAGACTGACGTTCCACACAGTCCCGACCTGCCCCGCACCGTCTCCACCGCAACGTCCCGCCCCACGCCGTCCCGCCTCGCTCCAAAACCATCCCGACCCACGACGTGCGGCCCGCCCCGCTCCGCCCCGCTCCGCCCCGCTCCGCCCCGCCCCGCCCCGCCCCACTCCACCCCGCCCCGCCCCGCCCCGCTCCGCCCCGCTCCGCCCCGCTCCGCCCCGCCCCGCTCCGCCCCGCCCCGCTCCGTTCCACCCCGCCCCGCCCCGCCCCGCTCCACCCCGCCCCGCCTCGCCCCGCATCGCCCCGCTCCGCTCCACCCCGCCCCGCCCCGCTCCGCTCCGCCCCGCTCCGCCCCACCCCACCCCGCCCCACCCCACCCCGCCCCACCCTACCCCGCCCCACTCCGCCCCGCCCCACTCGCCCCGCCCCGCCCCGCCCCGCCCCGCCCCGCCCCACCCACCCCGGACTGCACCGCCACGGACCGCACCGCACCGCACGCACCACACCGCACCGCCCCACCCCACCACGTCCCGCCTCGTCCCGCCTCTTCCCGTTTCGACCTATCCCGCACCGTCCCGAATTGCACCGTCCGACCCCATACCCTCTCGACTCGCACCGATATCCTCGGCCCGTGACCCCGCCCCGCCCTCCCCTCACCGTTAACCGTCCCCTCCCCATCCCTCCCTCCCTCTTCTCGCTCCTTACTTCCCCTCCCAGACCCGTCCCGCCCCTCCCCGACCCGTGCCGTCCGATCACACACCATCTCGACTCGTCTCATCCCGATTCGTCATAACCGCTCAGCCCATCCCCTTTCTAATCCACCCCCCACCCCCACTCCACCCCGCGCTGCGCCGCTGCTCCCCTGTTTCCGGCTGATGCGATCGCCCGCCGCGCGCGCGGGGCTGTCCGCTTTCGTATGCATGGCCTCTTCTTCGCAGGCGCCGCCGCCTCGCGCCGGCCGGGCCCGCGCCACGCCGAGATTGCAGGAACTCGCTGAATCGACTCCGGCGCGCCAGCCACCCGGTAGCACTGGCGGTTACCATAGAAACTCCTCTGGAATGCGTTGCGCATGTTGATCGTCGAGACTGGCGGCCTACTGGTAAACACAAAATACGATCATGTTTGGTTCGTTTGTAACTTTTTTCGAGCTTCTTGTTAGTGCCGAAATTTTGTTTCTTTGGAGACAATAAGTTAAAGAAACGCATTACAAGAGAAGTGAGAAAGAAATGAAACAAAGAATGCAATGTCAACCGTATTGAAAATACCTCGTTACGGAACATTGATATCATTCTAGTAGTATTGTTTTTCTACTGAAACCGAAAAATACATCGAACGAAGAAAATATTGAAATATTAGGTTCAAAGACAGATAATATGATACTATGAGATAGACATTCTAAATTTGTGTTTCAACTCAAAACAATTGTTGTTGGTTTACAACCAACAATCAATTCGAGTGATGCATCCTGAGATCATAATAAGTACTCACAAGTAAAACATATTTTCTTTAGTGATCGTACAGGAGTTTTCTGAGGCTCTGAAAATATTTAGAAGCAAAGACGGAAGAAAAAGTGTTGTTTTTGACTTACAATAATTCATATTTTCTGACGAGATCGGTTGCTTCAGTGATGAGATGCATTGAATTACTAATTTTAAATTATGCAATAAGATTTTAATTAAAAAAGTTTTATTTTAACAACATTATTTGTACATGCATACATTACAATCGTATTACTTGAACACTTGTTCTAGAATATAGTCAATTCAATTTTTTAAAAATATTTTTTAGAGACTTAATGAAATGGTATGTTTGGCTACCAAAATGATCGAATCAAAATATTTCTGAATTTCAATGACTATTTATAAAAAAATTCTTTGAAACTGGAAACATTTATATGTATTAACGTTATAACTCTCACCTCAAACTTCTACCATGGTGTATTTCATGTGATATTACATAGGATGAATCAATGCCAATCATTAAGTTTTTCAATACTACTTCTAACGCAATGTATTTCTGTGGCATGTGTGCAAACGTTTAAATTTTATATCCTTGTATAATTGTTGTCGCTTGATTCATAAAAAAATATTGATTAATGTTTTTTAAATGTCTCAATTTGAAATGTTAATTCATTCTGTTGCTTTGTTGGAAAACCGAGAGATTGGTAGTACAAGAGGTCTATAAGCTGGCTTTCACCATCCCGTTGTATCAGTAATGAATCCTTCAAACAATGTCCAGCTTTAATATTTCATGAGCCTTCTGATACCACATAGGAGAGAAGGGCTGTCTCCCTGTGTCGAGGCATGGAATTTACGCCTCCATAATCTTCCCGGTAATTACGGAATTAATTTACAGAGAGGGTCCTTTCGGCTCTCGGCATTCGCCGTAATTGAGGCTTTAATACTTCCGTAAAGTGTTCAGCCAATTGCAACCGAGCTATGCGGATGCGTCACTAAAAGAGGCTGAATGCGCGCAAACGACTCTTTAAGCTGACTGATGGCGTTCCCTGAACCCCATCAGCAGAGTGGTCTAAATACGTTTTACAACTCGTAGTGTTGTTGAATATTGTGAATCGGTTGGAGTGGTTTGGGAGAATTTATTACATATTTCTGCGAGGTCAATAACTAGAGCAGAGTAAATGTACTTAATAAAATCGTGCATGCTTAGATATGAACGCGAAATGCGCATTTGAGACCGACTATATTTTGGAGAGCTCGAGCGGGGAATGAGAGCGGCACTGAATGAAGGAATGCATGTGAGGGAATGGGAGGTTACACGAGTAGAAACCGCACTCCCTAGAACATTACGAGCTGGAATTGCAATGAAACTTTGCAATGGTGTTTATTTAATTGTAAATGCAGTAATGGAGATAATGGTACGGGCTTCAAACTCCGATGTTTCACCAAGTTGTGAATTATGTTTGGATTTTGGGAATAAAAAGCACCTTTTTCTGTATTAAATGTAATCGAACATAAGTGGATGTACGAAATATATAACAAATTTGGGTTAGTTCCAGTATTTATAACTCAAGAACGTCTGGACCAATTATAATTATTTTTGATTGAGTGGATTAATCTCCGCCGCTAATAGCAAAATAAATATTAAAATGTCGAAAAACATTCACTAGAAGGCGCAGTAGAACAAAACTACATGTTTATGTCAACTGCAATCCACAACACATTCGGCAGGACGTTATTTTTACTGCAATGTTTGCTGATTTAATCGGTTTTAATATCATTTTAATGGAACATGATTCAAACTATATTTTAGAGGTGCAACAAAAGTTCACCACAGAATTCATGAGTAACCTTTTCAATTTCTGCGCTCGTATATTGTAATGTCAGTCGTTGTGAACACTATTTAATCTAAGGTTGTTGTGACTACTATCGGCGCCGTTGACAGATCTGCCAAATTCTGCAATAAATAAAGGCAGATATTTTATTTTAAATAAGAGCCCAAACCAAAAGTTTGCAAGCTGAGTTCACTTGATCAAAAGGAAGAAGCCTCTAGCGCAGTAACATACCCAACAGCTTGAGTTGTTCATCTGAAGTGGTTTTGATCAACTTTTTTAATGTAATTTTTCTTTGTTTTTAGGGCATTTTTAAAGCATTTGACGAGCAATTTATTGATTATTTTGTCAATGTTTTAGGTCATAAAAATCCGTCCCCTAACGATGACTCTTTTAAGGTAGGGACACATATACGTGAGTTTGATCTCAAAGTGCCACAGATAGGGTTCCTGCAGCCGTCGCACCGGGCATGTGGTCGACGGGAAAATATCGAGAAAGAACGAATGACAATTTAAATTTACAGAGATTAACACACTCTCATGAACATTTTGGGACGAAATTGTACAAGTGACAACATTTCACCAACCTTCTGTAAAAATATCAAGTTAATTGTCAAATTATCACGCGGAACGTACACAAATTCAACGTTTGAAGAACGCTGAACGCCAACACAGTCAATTGTTCTGTGAAGCGCACTTTTCCGCCTCGTGGCGCCCCTGTCGGTTGGGCGCATTCTCCAGAGAGAGCCAATCAACACTGGGGGGGGGGGGGGGGCACTCAAAGGGAAATCAGCCCAACCGGCCCTCGTGGGCGGCGCGGTGCAGCAAGGTCCGGTGCGATCACTGGCTGCGCACAGCGATCGTTTGTTGTTTGTCACATATTTTCCTTCTTGCCTTCCTTTGTAAATCTTATGGTGTTTCCACGTATTATTTATTTTGCATTTGATCTCAAGGAATATTGGCAAAGAATGTATGACGGTTTTAATTACCAGCGCAACGCGGGTGGTGTTGTTTGTCAACTATTTTCCTTCTTACGTTCTTTCGTAAATCTTATACTGTTTCAACATATTATTTCTTTTGGATCTGGTATGAAGAACATTGTCAAAGAAAATAGAGCGGTTTTAATTACCAGCGCAACGCGGGTGGTGTTGTTTGTCAACTATTTCCCTTCTTACGTTCTTTCGTAAATCCTATACTGTTTCAACATATTATTTCTTTTGGATCTGTTATGGGGGAATATTAATAAAGTAAATATGACGGTTTTAATTACCAGTGCAGCATGAGTTGTTTTATTTGTCAAAGATTTTACTTTTTACTTTCTTTCGTAATTCTTATAGTGTTTAAGTATATTATTTATTTTATATCTGTAATGAGGAATATTAACAAAGAAAGTATGGCAGATTCAAATACCAGCGTTTTAAATACTTTCATGTTTTTTTTAAGTTTCGGAAATTTCAAAAACCATGAAAACTCCGAAACCAAAAAACCGAATTAATTTTTAAAATATTATACGTAACGATCAGAATTCACTGCTTTCATAACGCTTAACGCCAACATAGTCAATTGTTCTGTGGAACGTACTTTTCCGCCTTACAGTGTCGTCAGTTCTCGAGAAATGCAATTATCGCAGAGGTACGTAGGTGAGCGAGCGGCGCTCAAAAGAAAATTGTTGAAATCAAACTTCCGGTGCGGTGCAGCTCGATCGACTATCGATTATTTGTCAAGTATTTTCATTTCTACCGCTTCCGTAAAGTTTGCTCTATTTCAATATATTAATTCTTCTATATTTACTTGGCTGTCCGGGTGACGCCGCGTCCATGGCGAAGGTGTCGAAGCTTCCTTCCCTTCAGGCATGACGCCCTGAGGAAGGTCGCAGAATGGCGACCGAAACGTCGGCACCTTCGCCATGGACGCGGCGTCACCCGGACAGCCAAGTAAATACAAGCATTACGCCCTGAGGAAGGTCGCAGAATGGCGACCGAAACGACGGCACCTTCGCCATGGTCGCGGCGTCACCCGGACAGCCAAGAAAATACTGTCTCCGGCCGCGGAAGCCTACGCTCTCATTAATACTTCTGCTTCTAGATTCTGAAATGTTGACAAAGAAAGTATCTCCGTTACAATATCTAGCGTTCAATATACTTTCATGGCAGTTTTAAGTTTCGTAAATTTCATCAGCCGTGAAAACGGTCGCCAAAATACCGAATTAATATTTAAAACACTACGCTCAGTTACTAGTGTAAGGTTTAACGCCAGCGTAGCCAATTGTTCCGCGAAGCACACTTTTCCGCCTTACGGTGTCCCTGTGAGGCGGGCTCGTTCTCCAGAGAGGCAATTGCCGCCGGGGCGGCGCTGAAAGGGAGGTTGGTGGAAACGGCGCTCGCGAGCATCGCTGTGCGGCCAGGCGCGATCAGCGTAGAAGGACTGCGGGGGCGCCCCAGGGAGGCTCTCGGGCGCCGAACCACGCGGGAGCGACGCGGGCGGGCGTGGGCGGTGGTCCTGGTGACCGGGCGCTGGAGGGCGGACGCGCGGACGGGCGGTCGCGCTGGCGGGCGGGTAGGCGAGGGAGGGGCGGTGGTAGTGGGCTGGCGCGCGGGTGGTTGGACGCTCGGCGGCTGGTGGGTGGGTGGGCGCGGGGGTAGACGGACTGGTGGGCAGGAGCGCTAAGGGCAGACGTGCCGGCGGGACAGGAGACTGGCGGGCACGCTGAAGGGCTGACTCGTGAACGCCGGGCGGGCGGGTGTGTGGACGGGCGCGGTGGGGGGGGGGGGGCGGATTGGTGCGCTAGAGGGCTGGCGGGCGGGGCGGTGCGGTGGAAGTGGAGGTGCGCGGGCGGGCGGGCGTCCCCATGAATAGCTCACGCAGGAGCGAAACGGGCGGGTGTGGGCGGCGGTCCTGGTGAGCGGACGCTGGAGGGTGGACGCGCGGACGGACGGTCGCGCTGGCGGGCGGGTGGGCGGCCGCGCGGGAGGGGCGGGGGCAGTGGGCTGGCGCGCAGGCGGGTGGACAAGCCGCCGGAGGGCGGAGCGGAGGCGCTGGGTGGGCGGGCGGGCGCGGGCGCTGGTGGGCGGGCGGGCGTCCCCATGAATAGCTCACGCAGGAGCGAAACGGGTGGGGCGTGGGCGGCGTTTCTGGTGAGCGCACGATGGAGGGCGAACGCGCGGACGGGCGGTCGCGCTGGAGGCCGGTGGGCGGCCGGTGGGGGGGGGGGGGGCAGTGGGCTGGGCGCGCGGACGGGCGGACGCGCCGTCGGAGGGGACAGCGGATGCGCTGGTGGGCGGGCGGGCGCGAGGGTAGACGGACTGGTGGGCAGGTGCGTCTAAGGGAAGACGTAACGGCGAGAAGGGGGGCTGGCGGGCTCGCTGAAGGGCTGACTCGTGAACGGTGGGCGGGCGGGTGTGTGGACGGGCGCGGGGGGAGGCGGATTGGTGCGCTAGAGGGCTGGCTGCCGGGCGTGCGGTGGAAGTGGAGGTGCGCGGGCGGGCGGGCGTCCCCATGAATAGCTCACGCAGGAGCGAAACGGGCGGGCGTGGGCGGCGGTCCTGGTGACCGGGCGCTGGAGGGCGGACGCGCAAACGGGCGGTCGCGCTGGCGGTAGACGGACGCGGGGGTAGACGGACTGGTGGGCAGGAGCGCTAAGGGCAGACGTGCCGGCGGGACAGGAGACTGGCGGGCTCGCTGGAGGGCTGACTCGTGAACGACGGGCGGGTGGGCGGGTGTGTGGATGGGCGTGTTGAGGGGGGCGGATTTGTGCGCTAGAGGGCTGGCGGGCGGGCGGGCGTCTCCATGGAAAGCTCTCAGGCGCCGAGCCCACGCTGGAGCGACGCGGGCAGCCGGGTGGGCGGGCGCGGTGGAGGAGATGAGAGCGGTGGGTCGTTGACGGGCGGTCGGGCGCGGGGGTGGGCGGGCGCGTGTGGGAGGACGGGCGCTGGGCTGACGTGCACGCTGTGGCGGGGGTGGGCGTGCACTCTGGCGGGCGGGCGGCTGGCCGGCGCAGGTGCTGACGTGCTGGCGGGCGAGCTGGTGGGCATGGTGCGCTTACGGGCAGATTCGCCGAGGGGTGGGGAAGTGGGCGGCGGCCACGGGAATTAACGGGCGCCGGGGGGGGGCGGGCTGGCGGGCACGCTGGAGGGCTGACTCGCGGACGTGCGAGCGTGCGGGGAGATCAGGCGCGGAGGGGGAGGCGGGTTGGCGCGCTGGCGGGCGGGCGGCGGTTGGCGTGAGGCGGAAGGGAGCGTGGGCGCGCGGGCGTTCCCACGGAAAGCTCTCGGGCGCCGAGCCCGCGCAGGAGCGACGCGGGAGCGCGTGGGCGGGTTCGCAGGCGTGGGCCGCGGGCGGGCGCGGGCCGCGCAGTGTCAAGTGTCGCGAGCAGAGCCCGGGGCGCGCGTGACGCAGGAGCAGGGTCGTGGGCGGGGGCGGGGGGCGTTGATTGCGATTTGGGGGATTGATCTGTCGATTGCGGCGCTCCCTCCAGGGTGCTGTTCGCTGCGCGGAAATATTTCGACAACTGGAAATGGTGCGCTTGGCAGTGAATACGAGACATGCTCGTGGTCACGTGTTTGAGCTTGTAATCAAACGAGAGGAAATTCTTTTTGCAACGTCATTGCAATTGATGTAATTTCGGGGAAAACATTAAATGGTCTTTTAGGAGGGCGGTACGTAGAAGAGAGCGCAACAAGAACTTAATGCTTACAATTAGATTAATAATCTGATTCTAAATTAGTCCTTATTTTACTTGATTTTACTTATTTTACATAATTGCACAAATGGTTGTGATTTTTATGAAAGGGAAATGAGACATGTCAATGTGAAATACATAAGTTCTCAATATTTCTGTTGTTCATTTCTCCAAAATTCAATTAGAGATGTATAGAATCGTTATTTGAACATTTTGTGAAATCCAGGGAGTTAAAAGAAAATAATCAGTGCATCTCCCCCTCTTCTGAAAAGGAGACCGTATTCTAGCTCAGGGAATGCTTCTTTCAATGCTTTTTGAAACGAAAAATTGGTGTCGATCTCCATTAAGAGTTATGATGATGCTTTAGGTCTGTTAGTAAGGAATTCAGAAAATGAAAGAAAAGTGTGATGAACGATTTATTACCAAATATCTTTGCCCTTTTCATTCTTTTAATTTTTAACTAGCAATGTCAGCGTACATTTCATTGCATTAGTAATATTTCACTGTACGAGACGAGGTCAGTTGGTGATCTTCTTCACAAAGCCTTGATGACACCCAGACCTAATTCTACCATCTAGAGTGGTTGTGCTAGAGAGATGGGGTTGAGGATTTTTCCTTTCGTTCAAATGAAGCCGCCTCACAAACTTTTGGTTT
Source organism: Gryllus longicercus (assembly GCA_038098605.1). NCBI lineage: Eukaryota > Metazoa > Arthropoda > Insecta > Orthoptera > Gryllidae > Gryllus > Gryllus longicercus. Next base: position 1,712,927 of record JAZDUA010000146.1, on the reverse strand, counting down.
GGACTGGACCAGAAAATCTGCCTGTAGTTATAGTGAAATTCCGTCAATGGCGCTGATAGGCGTCAGAGGAAACTTGGATTACACACAACGGTTGACATTACAAGTTTTGCCTCTCAGGAATTCTTGAACATTTGTTGCATCTCGTAAATTTTATTTGAAGCAAGTTCCATTGAAATAATATTGAAATCGTTGAGATCCGAAAAAAAGGTTTTACAAATAATGAAAAAAGGTAACAAATGACTTATTAAGCGAAATGGAAGAAAAATGTAAAAAAATGTTCTATAAAGATGGGTCATTTCCTTTTGTCATAACATAAAAGAAATGTCTGTACTAAAAGGCATTGTTCTAAAGAGAAAAGAAAAATAATGACATTTCATCAAAATCCGCCCCGTAGATATTATTACTCGGGCAACTTTTCGTGAACGATGGATTGACGATTTCGGGTGGAGTGGGGGTATTAGTTACAAAGTCGGCCACTAGAGTATTTTAAGTAATGCCAACGTCTGTGAAATGAAAGTCAAAACTGCATCTTGTGTTCAACTTTTTCGGGAGTTTTAGGCGACTCCCTTGAAGGACCTGGACCTGACTCAGCCATTTCTTTCGATATTGACAATAAATCTGAACAGGGGTTCTGCACTATGAAAGCAACTGGCTTTGACTAGCTTCTGTTTCGCGCCAACGAAGTTTTAATGCTTGGAAGGTTGTCATCAGTGCCCGCTGCGAGCTTTTGCCTTCAACTGTTTATTGCACAAGGGAGGGGGATCAAGGTCATCGTTCAAGAAAAGTTGCGCGAGTAATACCAACATTTTTTTCCCTCGGCAGCTTTCACAAAACCAATTATTCGAATTATCCATGATGATACTACGAGTATTTCTGCGAAAAGAAATTTGAAAAACGCCGTCGTTTTGGAATGAGCAAAGGAAGATTATATTGGTAGTAGGGAGAGACAAAGGCTTATTGAAAACTGCCTTAAGATAAAATGCATTTTCCACATTAACATGATTTTTTTGCTTTGGTTAATACATGCGCTGTGTTCACTGTGACACAGACGATACGCTTCCGATTAATAAAACGGAATGATTAAACTATGAGTGTCGTGCATATAACAAGGGCTTTAAACTTTGCGTATAACTCGACCTTGTGCGCATGCTATCAGCCGACAACTATCTCGACCTTGTGCGCATGCGCAGTTGCAGTTGCGCATGCGCAGTTGCAGTTGCGCATGCGCAGTTGCAGTTGCGCATGCGCAGTTGCAGTTGCGCATGCGCAGTTGCAGTTGCGCATGCGCAGTTGCAGTTGCGCATGCGCAGTTGCAGTTGCGCATGCGCAGTTGCAGTTGCGCATGCGCAGTTGTAGTTGCGCATGTGCAGTTGTAGTTGCGCATGCGTAGATACTTCAAAGTGACATAGAGTAGTCGAGATATTGCACAGGAGTTTCCTTCGCTGGTGCAAATACCATTACGATTTTACAGGAGGAGAGTCTCATACGACTTGCAATGTCTTGTAGCAGTTGGCTTTCAAAGTTTTCAAGGTAATTTTGAAGAAGTCTATATAACAAAATATTTACGCAAATTTCGTATTGTTTTAATTGGGTAATGTGGTCAACTATATTGTTCAGACACCGTTTTCCATTCTCCATGTGATCTTCGCTTTTTCGGCAACACTTCAATACAAACCTTCAGCAAACTGTCCGTAGAAGTAAAAGAATAATCATATGGTAATTAAAAGGAATTGTAAGTTTATTTCTCTACGACTACTACCACATACTACAGAATGTATACATTTCTCGACGTTATCGCATGCAGTAAGGGTGGCGATTCCACAAGCCGTGCGAGAATATTATTCTTGCATGGCTGTTGACCAATCACATTCGTCCTAGTTCATTACACACGACAGAGTGTTCTCGCAGTCGCCTCTGGAGGGCAACAGCTCTGCCGCAGCAGGTCGCAACTGTCACACGACATATGAACCACGAAACATTATGCGAGTTGGTGATTGTTAGGAAGATTATGCGGTAGCGGAAGGTTTTGTGGATGATTCCATGTCAAACAAAATGTCTACCGCTACCATTCTACTACAATCAGTCGAATATAATAAAGAGATCATTCAAAATAACTCGCATACAAAAAAATCTTGTTCTACAAGTAATTATATTTTAAATAAAATATGCTCAAATCAAGAATCAACGCCCTCAATAATAAATTTTATTATTTGCTCTAAATTCACAATAATTTTTTCCAAAAATTAAATCTAGGTCAGTTAGGCATGTAATGCTTCTTTGTTTACTTGTAGTTAATGTAATAAAATAGTTAATATGACGTACAATGAATGTTTTATTGTTCCCTTATTTAAAACTATACAAACTTTTCAAATGTTTTCGTAAAATCTGTGTAAACCGGATGCAGTAAAAGTTGTAAAAGTGCCTTAATCGAAAAATGTGTCCGGCCCGTGAAGTTAAATGGCATTTTATACAGCATAAAACGGAACCTCTTCAATGCGGAAACATCGCAGAGTCGTGGAGAAAGTATAATATTGTACTCTCGTAGCATGGCTATTATTCACACATAGAAATTACGACACGAGCGACGTAGAAGCGAGTGTCGTAAACATCAACTCGTGAATAATAATCATCATTATACGCTCGTTGAAGAATATACACACGTTAGTACTGTCTAGTAGATACTGTCTCTGTGTAGTGACCACATAGTTACCATTTACGAACATTCAGTAATATCTGAGAATCAGCTACCTGCAATTGTAATCAATACAATGAAATCGCATTTATGAACATCTACCAAGCGCTTCGAATCTTATGTAATCCAGAAATTTTCATCATATCCTAACTAATATTTCAAATCTCTTCCAATCTTGCATTTTGCATGATCTTCTATGTTCTGTTGAATGGCAGCGAGCGCGATCATATCGTTACATATATTGTAATGACTAAAATGAGATGTGCGTTCATCATAAATCGGCAAAAAACTACAGATGAATTCCTGTTTTTTTTATTTTTTTGTTTATTCGTTTTTTGTTCTGTTTGATGTTTTTGAATTCAATGTTCTGTTCTTAGATTTTTTGTTTGTTTTTTGATTGTTAATTTTGTGTTTGGAACATTGGTTTTTCTATTGTTTTGGTGTTTGGAGATTTTGTTTGTGTGTTTGAGGTTTTGGGGTTTCCGTTTTGTCATTGACATCGTTATGTAGATTCACAAGTTCCAATGCCAAGTAAAATATTTTCTGTGGTGTAACTGTTTCTATACAATTAGAGACTGCTAATGACCTACAGCACTGAAAATAATGCTAGAAAATTCGATAGAAATGATTTTCCAAAAAGTAGCACTTACAACACGAACAACAAATGTGGTACTCTCGTGTAACTGCAATAAATTAAAATATTCAGCCTTCAAGAAATCTGCAATGACATAAAACAGTATTCGTATATTCAAATACCAGTACAATGGTTCTAATGCATTTCAAATGTTGACACTAAATATATTAATTTCACCGTGCTGCAGGAGGATTAAAGGCCCTGGGGTAGGCCCTGAATATTCATGTCATGAAAAAAATAAAATGCACAAGGAAAATATTACACTATTTTTATTCAGAATTCAAGAACATATCACACATAATAAACTTTATTTCCAATAAAATTAAATACATTTTTACAATATAATATGGGAATATTCGTTTCAGTTGCCTAGACTCGTCTAAGTAAAAAATATTTTCAATTTATCGCTTAAATAAAGTTGTTTCGTTTCTTGATTTTCTAAAGAATAAAGTGACAATAGAAACTAACGCTCAGGTGAAAACCACTACACATTGTGATACAAGTATCTACGTTCATGATAATGTTATAACTTACATTGGAACTTTTTTAATTATATGATGCAAAGTTTAGGCATACACGTCATAAAATATGTGTGGATGGATTGAAATGTGAAGCACAAATCAAACACAGATTCAAGATTTACACTACATAGAACATACGAATATACATTTGGTAAATTCTAGATCGTGTGAAAGACAATTCTTTCAGTAATGCGAGAAAACTTCTCACTATATCGGTGGTACTAGTACCTTGCATTTAAAATAAAATATATTGTAATTTTTTTAAATATTAGTAGCACGTTTATCTTTGAGTAGAAATATGTATTTTTCATTTCTATGTATATGTATCTGGAAAAACTAGCTAGCATGTTACCGCTAAACTACAGTAAGAACAGTCGAATAGAGATGATTATTGTTTGAATTCGTACGTGTTGATAAAATAAATTCTCACGTACCTACTATTTAAGTAAGCAAGTGATAGTGTGACATCCATACACCTGCAATTGTATTACCACAGTAAATGCAGGATCGCGTCGCAAAGGCACCGAAAGTTAAGAGGCATCTCGTCAATCGGTTGTGCGTAATTTAACTAATTTGCCGCCAGGATTCTCAGAACTCCTATAATTTTGGTAATTTTTCCTCATGTTTATCGACGTGAGAATTACGTACACGATTTAAATAAAAATACTAGTAAACCGTATTGAATTATTATTTTTCTCGGAAATAAATACATTTTAGCTAAGGCATTTAAAAGGGAAAGAAAGTATTAACATTATAATTTTTAATAATTTTGATTTTCCTAAACATATTTTAGCTATTTTATCTACTGTTGTGAGTGTTAACCAGTAATGTATTTCAGGCAGTTCATAGGCAATTTTACAGCGATGTGGAAAACGAACAAAAAAGACGAGCTAGTAAATATTACAGGACGGTCAGTCAAATATTTCAATGTTAGGATCACATGTGCCTTTACACTTTCAGTTGCGAATGTATTGATATGGACATCGAAGTGCGGTTAATGTTTGCTAACATATGTTAAAATGTTCGCATCTGAACCGCCGGTTTACGTGACCATTAAGTGAACTACAAGGTTGCTTAGTGAATGATGCCGTAGTTAACCTTTCGCACTTTTCCTCGCGCATCACAAATACTTTTGATAGAAATGTTTACTTTGCAACCAGTAACTAGTATCGCATATTAGTAGTCAATAATGTTTCATACAAAAATTTGCTTATCATATAACAAATATATATATTTTCTTTACCGAGAAACAGCACATCTACACAAAATATCATATTTTATCTACAAAGAGAAGAGACGTTTTCAGCAAACACTCTTACTCTGTGATACATGTTCATGAGCACAGAATTACGTTGGCACGTTGTCAATTCAAATATCGCCTCTCAATATTTTATTTAAGAAACATTTTTCACTGTACGGTGGAACCATGTGGTGTACTCTTCTAACTCACACTGGATGGTAGGGAGATGATGTTTACTACAAACTTTCTATTTCATGAAAGACACGGGTTACATGGATTCAGATGTTTCTTTCAGCTTTTGTGCGAAACAGAGCTTTCTTTGATAATTAACACAAAAACAATATTCAACACATACTTTACACATATTTCGTACATTAATGTATAAACATTTGATACTTCGTACGTAACTGAAACATTTCAAAGAATATTAATGTTTGTCCACAAATCCAGATCGTGTATACAATTTGCTAGTGGTTGTATCTAGACCTGCAGAGCCAATAAAACGTGAAACATTGGTTTGCCAGTAACAGTATTTTACTATTCTACTGGATCATCGAAAAACAGTTATTGACACGATGTTACAAGTCAACACTCTACACACATCAGTGCATTAAACTACCCAAACCAATTTATCAGTAGTGACAAATAGTAGCACACTAGTAGATATACAGAGTTACAGATAACAGCAAACAATTAACACATATTTTAACCAACTTACTAGACAATAAACAAATATGCATTCTAACTTCGTATTTGTGTCCACCAAATTTAATTAAAAACGTGTATTAATATCAGTAGGTATCGCGTCAAATGAGAGTAGTGTCTGTTTATCATTTCATTTTAAATATCAGTTAAGATCAATCTTATTTTTACATTTATTGTTTTGTAAACTATCTGAAGTATATCTTCTTTATAGAAGAAGTATATCTGCTTTGCAGTTCGTGACCATCTGTTGCATTCACTCCACACTTTCAGGTTTAGAATCTTGTCTACAAACATACTCACTATAAAATGACTCCAACACTTAAGACACTTAAAACTTTAAGTCCAACACTCTAGACACAGAGCGTACATTTGACATTCAAGTTCATGATATTACTCCCAACAAATAATATATTATATATCTGCTATCTACCTAATATCACTACATACTCTACATTGGTTCTCGTTTAGTTTCAGAGAGACCTCTTAAACCAACACACGTACACTGCACACCAAACAGAGAAAGAGAGACCAGCAATTCGGGAGTCTCCATCGGTCCAAGTGTCGTCACCGCGTGTCGCGTCCGTTACAGCAGCCGCTCCAGGGGAACTAGCGCGTTGAACAGCATGCCGTGTTTACTACAGGGAGTCACAGCTACCAGGTCAGGAATACGCCAGGCTGGGCGGGAAAAAGGGCGTGTCGCGGGCGATGTCTGGGACGCCGCCGACGCCGGTGATTTCGGAGACGCCGCTGCCGCCGGCCGCCCCCGAGCCTCCGCCGCCCCCGCCGCCCCCGCCGCCGCGGGCGCCGTCCCCGTCGCCGCCCCCGCCCCCGCCGCCGCCGCCACCGCCACCGCCGCCGCCCGCGGGCACGCCGGCGTAGGCGCCGTTGCTGTGGCCCTTGTAGAGGCGCGCGGGCGACAGCTGGTGCTGCTGGTGGCGCCCCACCGCCGCCTCGCAGCTGCGCCGCAGGGAGCGGTTGCTGAAGTGGAAGTAGCCGCGCAGCCGCTCCTTCGCCAGCCTGCGCAACACGGGGGCACCCAGCATGAGCTCATGGAAGCAGCGGCGCCCGGGGGGTGGAGCAGCTGGGGTGACTTGCTGCAGGACCCCACTGAGGTGGGGCCCCTAACAATTTACACAAGATGTAATTCCTTCAATAATTAAAAAAAAAATGAACTGTTAGAGCTTGTCCTGGCTAGGGCGGAGCCCCCTTAGTGGGAGATACCTGATTGGGGGAAAAACCCGTTGGCCGACGGTAGGTCAGCGCCGAATCTCACCATTTAGTGGGGGGAAATCACCGCAACATCCATGAGGATAAAACATGCACTACACCTACGGGATTAATCACCCTATCCGATGGGGCGCCCGAAATAACTAACAATCATTTAAAATATATTAATAATTGATGATAATAATAATAATAATAATAATAATAATAATAATAATAATAATAATGCTGATCAGATGGCCGAGATCGCTAAGGCAGTAGTGCCGGAGTGGTTTCGGACCAGAAGATCGCGGGTTCGAGTCCCGCCTCGGGCATGGATGTATTTGTGTATGTCTGTATGTGTTGTCCTTTCACCCCCTTTATCATCATTTCATCATTTCATCTTCCATACCCCCAGGGCTAACAACCGTGGGGGATAAAAATCGGATCCAGCTAAAAATGCTGGTCCCCCCCAAAAATTGTCGCAAGCACCTGCCACCGTGATAATAAATAAAAACTGAGCCACGGTAAATGCAGGATGCTTGCATGCGTGGTCCTAGTCGGCCGATTAACGAAATAATAATAATAATAATAATAATAATAATAATAATAATAATAATAATAATAATAAATAAGGGGTACTTTTGTTGGAAATAAGGGGTCCCCATGGATCTACTGCTCCAGGCGCCTTGTTTTTTCTAGGCGCCCCTGCGAGAGAGTAGGCTTCCGAGGTCGGAGTCTGCAAATACTATGCTGTCCGGTATCGTGAAAAGACATGAGCGAGCTACTCCGACACACCGACATTTGCTTGTCTGTTCAGCCCCAGATTCGTCACCAACCTCGTGACTACAACACAGGCACTTTGTTTGAAAAGCCTAGCTGATCGCCATGTCGCATGGAGAGCGAGAAGCGTTGGGAAACATTTTGAAAGTGACATAAAGTGACAATTGTCAACTTGACAATTGTGACCAACCAAAAAATAACATTATGAAGGTGTATTTGAAATAAATGATGCAATATTTTTAAAAAATGCTTCATGTGTCTGTTTCAATGACTTGTAACGTGGTGATAATTGAGGAGCGTTTTTTCAAATCCGGATAAATGTAAAATAAATTCGGTACAGGTTACACATCGTTTAGGCATCTTTAGACCCGTTTCATTATCCTTCAAATCGTATTTTATCAAAAATCGACAAATTCTATTGTAAACTTTAGATTTAAACATTGAAAGTGACAATATTTTAGCGAAACCTATATAAACGCATTTTCATCATTTGTTTTATGAAAAACTATCTTTTGCATTTATCGATTTTTGAGTTCCTTGGTTTGGGAATCTATTTGCAATTTAAATTCCCGATAATATTGTGACGCAAACTGGTACCTGAAGCTCATTGGCTGAATCCGGATAGGCAGCGCAATAGCCCACCTACGTCTTTTCATCATGCACTCCGGGATAACAACAACAAAACATTGATGTTTCTAAACATCGATACTCAAAATTGAAACATTAATGTTATAAAACTACGACCCAAAGCCAACCACTTAGTTACATTTTTTTTTAAAATTTGTATTTGTGACCGTTGAAGTTCAGACGGGGGCATTTAATTTAAACGTAGTATCGATTATTAATTTTGAATTGAGATTTAACTGTCAGAAGAAAGTTAAAAAACATAAGAAACGAAACTCGGATTATCTTATTTGATAAATCAAAAAGAACATATGGGCTTCATATTGAAAAAAATCGATTTTATTTATTTTCCATCTTGGCCACTTTGGTCTGAAGGCGGCTCAGTTTTTCGGATATCTTAAAATTATTATAGTATTCAGTGGGCCTTTGATGGGCCGTTTTCATTCAAATATATCAACCAAGTAAAAACATCGATATTAAAAATACCTGGCTTCAAAAATCGCTGTTAAATACATTGGTGACTTTATACAAATGTGGATAATTCAAAAACAAGGACATCGATGTCGCAACCCTTGGGAGTTTCGAAAAATCGATGTTCAAATTTTAAAATTTGATGTTCAGAATACAACGACCTCATACCATCTATATTTTAAAAAATCGATAATTGTAAAACGATTTTAACATGATATAATAATAATAATAATAATAATAATAATAATAATAATAATAATAATAATAATAAAAATAATATGCCTTTATTAATATGGCGAGGCTCGGGCCATCAGGCCCGCTCTTCCGCCTGACCACATGTAACAAATATACAGAGTAATGTATTAAATAGTAAAATTACTAAAAAGTAATGTTATCTAAAAATTTAAATGTAATGTAATCTACAAGTTGTAAGTAGTTAGTGGAAAGCAAACGTTATTTAAAGCAACTTATAAATAGACAACATCAGAGGTTAAATGGATAAAATGTTACAAGAATAATTTTGAAATAATTTTAAAATCAAGTCTGAGATTGAAAATACAATTTGAATTAAATAAGATTATGTGCTTTAAATATCTGCGCGCTACGCGGCAGCCTGGTATTCACCCCGAGCGACTGTGATCTATTAATACAGAAAGACACCATCACACGTCGCTCGATCCTGGAGGAAATGATATAACATCCATGTTCGCATGAGGGGCGTTTGCATGTCACAGTGGTCGTTTTTATTAATTTATAATTGAGATTTAGCTGACAAAACAAAGCCAAAAAATTCTTATAACTAATTCAACTTTTATCTTTGTAGATAATTAAAAAATAATACACTACATTTATCAACAAAAATTCAACCAACTTTTTTTTCACTCTTCGTGACTTTGATCTGAAGAATGTTTGAATTGTAGATATCTGAAGATTATTGTATTATTTATCATTACATTTTTTCATTAAAAACAAAATATCTACCAAATAAAAATCGTGGTCAAAGTATTGATATTAAGAAAACATCGAGATAAATAAATCAATATTAAATACTTGGATTTTGTATACGAATATCGATGTTTAGAAAACATCGTCATCAATGTCGCATCCCAATCCGGCAGTTATACTATACTATACTATACCACGACCTATACTGACGTCACATCAGTGACCTTCATGCTCCTGAGTGGGTGGATGCATCACAGCTGACGAAGTGTCGAGAGGCTTAATTTTTTAATCGAATTATAAGGCACAGATGCCGACGTTTCGCCTATCATTCCCTTCGTCATTATGCCCTGAGAATTGCACTTCGTCCGGAGGAAGGTCGCAGCATGATATCCGAGACGTTGACATCTGACAAAACAAAGCCAAAAAATTCGTATAACTAATTCAACTTTTATCTTTGTAGATAATTAAAAAATAATACACTACATTTATGAACAAAAATTCAACCAACTTTTTTTTCACTCTTCGTGACTGATCTGAAGAATGTTTGAATTGTAGATATCTGAAGATTATTGTATTATTTATCATTACATTTTTTCATTAAAAACGAAATATCTACCAAATAAAAATCACCGACTTCATACCATCTATATTTAAAAAAATCGATGATTGTAAAACAATTTTAACATGATATAACATCCATGTTCACATGAGGAGCGTTTGCATGTCACAGTGGTCGTTTTTATTAATTTATAATTGAGATTTAGCTGACAAAACAAAGCCAAAAAATTCGTATAACTAATTCAACTTTTATCTTTGTAGATAATTAAAAATTGGGCTAGGAGGCTGCGTCTGACGGACGGCCAAGTAGATACATGTATGAACAGACTATACACTTGATTATGACACCCACTAGACATGGTTTTCTCAACAAAAGTTCATGTCACTTCATAAATGCAAAAATGTTTTTTTAATGAGTTTATTAGTGATGTAGTTGATTAACAAAACAAATATTTAAATACTCACAATATTCGTACATGTTATCATCTCGATTTCAGTGCAAGTGTGGCCTCAAATTCATTAAGGGTTTGAGGTACGTAGTAGCAAAATGATAAACACTTCGATCAAACTCGAGATATGAACATTTGCGAATAATAGATGGCTTGCTGATCTCTGATGGCTATCATGCGAACGTTTCTTTTACACAATGTGACAAAGGCAAAATGGAAGTATAATAATCCCAAAAACATTACTATAGTCATATTAGCACATGTGGAAGGTAGAAAAAGAAGTTGAAGTAATCTCTTTAATTACTCGTACTAACATTGATTTCAAGAATTGATTCGAAGGCTAGTCACATATGAAAATGAGTTCTATAACAAATGCGTTATATAATCCGTGTACAACGGTTCAATCCAAACATCTTTACATTTTAAGATAGTTTTTATCTAAAAAATTCGCAAGAATTAAGTAAAAAAACTTAAAGTATTTAGTAGTAATTAAGTATAGATTGGTCAACACAAAACATATTGGCGAGTAAAATGAGAAAATATAACATTTTAAAATAAATATTATTCTTTTATAACGAATATTGTAAATAAGGTTAAAGCATCGTTGCCAACATTTGAGATCATATGTACATGAATATTCAATGAAAATTAATGGATAGTCTCTATAAATGAAAATTATTCATGTAGGACTTTGATGAGACTAATTCACAATGTTAGTTAATGTGAAGTTCCGATAGTATTCTTTTGAAACTTTTTGAAAATTCAGATATTTACAATGAAGGAATTCAACGTTGTAATCAATTGTGGAAAAACAAATAAAATCCAAAGGACTTTTGTGAAATTTTAAGCTCTGAGATTGAACTTTTTGAACATTTTTTCACCGTTTTTCCTGCCTTCATTGTAGTATAAGAGGGGGGAGAAGGGAAAAAGTAATAGCAAAAAAAATCAGAGGTGTAATTCTTCACCACTCTCTCTCCGTTTATTTGCCTACTTCTATTTTCTTTAAGCGAACGCGTAAAGACTTTTCAAATATACTCGTCCGAAAGGAGAAGGAAACAAAATAATACCCAAATCATCGATACATCGAAATCACAAAGATGGAAGCGAATGATTAAAAATATATGCATGAAGAAAACTACTCTTGAAACAATTTTAATTTTTGAACATGACCAACAAGACGTAAAATATTAAAACCCGAAAATATTTCATTTTCACAACGCCCCCGCAATGTCTTCCTTCTCCACATTTTTCAGATGACACAATTTCAAGTGTGGTCCACACCTTGCGATGTGTCACCTGCACATTTTTTGTGGCACCGTTTCTTTCGATCGAACGCGCGGGCGGCGCAGGTCATGGCAGTGGTGGGGACGCGAGTCCGACAGAAGCAGATTCTGATCTGGCGCGAGCCCGGTTGGGCGCATGCCTAATTATTTGTTTTCCCTTGGGCAGTCCTGTGAGTGTGGGGTGGGTGGGGGTGGGCGGCGTGTGTTTGGCAGCGCTGGGATGCGCATTTGCAGAGGGCGCAGCGGGATGGCTCTTGCAAATGCGCTATTGAAAGCGAGTGACCAGCTGGATGAGGGTGCAGGCGGGTGCGGGCGGGCAGGGGCGGGCGGGGGCGGGCGAGCGGACAGGGGCGGGCAGGGGCGGGCAGGGGCGGGCGGGGTAGGCTGGGTTTGGGCGGGGGCGAGCGGAGACGGGCGGGGACGGGCGGGGGCGGGCGGGGGCGGGCAGGCGGGGGCGGGCGGGCGGGCGGGCGGGGGCGGTGGAGGGCGGGCGAGGGCGAGCTGGGGCGGGCGAGAGCGGGCAGGGGCGGGCGGGGGCGGGTAGTGGCGGGCGGGGCGGCCAGGGGCGGGCGGGGGTGGACTCAGTCGGGAGTGGGCGGAGGCGGGCGGGTTTGAGAGCGGGCGCGGGCGGGCGCGAGCGAGCGGATGTGGGCGGGTGCGGGCGGGCAGGGTCGTACGGGGGCGGACTGGGTCGGGGGGTGGCCAGGGGCAGGCGTCTGCTGGCGGGCGCGGGCGGGCGGTTGCGGGCGGAACGGTGCTTCACGGACGGGCGTGCGGGCGAGCGTGAAGGCTGGCGGGCGGACGGGCGGGCGGGTGAGCGGGCCGGCGAGCGAGAGGGCGGACGGGCGGGCGGGCGCTGTCTGCGTGGGTGGCTCCCCAACGGTGCTTAGCAGCCGGATCCCACGCGTCGCAGCAATACAATGCTATGGATTAAATAAAATAATAGCTCGTTTTACAGCACTACTGTTTTCCTGACGCGTCTCTTTCAGTTAAAACCGAGGTAACGGGCATCGACAGAACACATACCCTGAAATTCGTGAAATGCTTCCTCTTGTTAAGCAAAAAATAACGACCTCTCCAGCCTTATTGAATTTAAGCTTAACGTTGTTTGACTGAGTTTTTGCAGGGTGAAAAAAATGATTTAAACATTGCAATATTGTGGGAGAAAAGAAACGAAATATGTTGCGAAATAATCGTTCCTGTTACGATTTCATAATTATTATTTTTGAATTGTACAAATGTTGTTGCGAGTATTTCTTAATTGTCTTTCATACATAAAGGAATAGTTTTGCTGAACTGTGAAACAACAAATATATGAAGGGAAAATGCTGAAAATAAATATCTAATAGTTTACATTTCCTCAGGTAGCTTACTTTTGTATCTTCAACCGACTTATAAACGAATCAATTTTTTCATGATATTTTTAAAAAATGATATAATTCGACCTAGAGAAAGCTGCTAAAATAGCTGAAATGTTAAACTTACATTATGGGCAAGAAGGCGGCTATTGTATATATATAATTTTCATATACCTATTGAACTCTGAATGAGACGTTACGAATTACACATCTTCAAACTAAATGAAGTAGCAGTTTCAAATTCATTATTGATATTTATGAAAGTGCATGCTATTATATCTTTTTTCTTACCGTCTGGTGAAAGCGCTCCATCAAATTACAGTTTCAGAGAGCTTTCGCCTCTTCATATCAACTGAAAATCTTTCATAAAGCAAATACAGCGAACTCAAAGAAATCCGCGTTACTTCTGAAACACAAAGCGAGCCGTGTATTTGGCACACGAGTAAGTGACAGAGGAAAAAATGTTAGCCATCTGCTTTTTTATATTTGACCAGTGCACACAGGGAAATTTAATGGGAGATTTTTAATTCTTCCCCATGACACCCTGGTAGATATAGATATATTTATATTCATGTTAAAGGGGACAACGTAAATATCTTTCATTTATACAATATCTCTAAATAAAAAGTGTATCGTTACAAACAGCTTCTAATTCCATTTTAATAAACGTATTAATACTTTGTTTATCATATGGGGTGCGTCCAATAAAATTTCCTTTTTTAGTTAAAGAGAATCAAATTATTGCTGACTCGTAATGTTTCAATACTGAATGGCCGTTCATTACTCCTATCAATGTAACAAACTAATTCGTTAACTAATTAACGTTCGGTAAAGAAAATTAATTATCGAATTAATTTGTATAATAAATGAACCTGTATCTCAATACTGGTCAGGTGGGCGATACACTTGCTGCACAAAATTATATAATACAGTGAGTGATTAGAAATAAATTTATTTGAATAAAGAATCTCAATAAGTAATGTGTTACTGCATCCTTTACTTTATTCGCGAGTATTGAAGGAATAGGAATAAAAGTTTGAAGAACAAACTCTTAAAATGTGGACTGTGGCCCTTTTCAAAGCAAAATAGAGAGAACACATCAAAATACATATGATCCAGAAAATTGAGCTGATACACACTAATCGAAAAACAAAATATATTAAACGTACTAAATCAGAACCCATGACGGCCAGGTGACTTAAGGAACTTAAAGAAGTTATGCGAATAAGAAAATTTAAAAAAAGTTCCATCCACTTATGAAATTCTCTTACGATTGGAAAGTTTCATTCTAATAAACAATAAGTTGAACGTGGTAGTCCATCAGTTCCAAAGAAAGATTTTAAAAATTTAATTAATATTGTATGTAGGGCTCGTGGCCAGCGAGCTCGTTTTCCGCTACGCGACTCCGGGTTCGATTCTCGGTGGAGCCAAGACAATGGTGTTCGTTTTCCGTGCAATGTTGCGGTATATGTTGCTGTGTGACAATGAGAAAATTTACGTGCTGACCACACGTGCCCCGTTAACCCACGGCCGCGAGGCAGGGACGTCGCCGGTAGGCCTGAGCCCGTTCACGGGCTGTTGCGCCAAGTACATTCATACATTGAATGAAAAGAAGCGCGGTTTCAAGATAATAATTTTCATATATGATACAATTATTTATTGCATGTGAAGTTCTCTGGAATAGGTAGTTAGAAGATTGTAAAATGTCCGAAATCAATACCGAAAACAGATATAGAGACAACAGTTTTACAACTTGAACAAACCACAGATCAAAATAGAAAAATTAATTGAAGGTGAATCTGGTGAAAAATGTTCCGCGAAAACATTATAAACAGTTGCAAAAACAAATACTGCAAACTAAAATTTGAAATTGTAACGATACCTATTAGCAAATCACAATATTATGAATTATGACAGAACAATTTTATATACTACACTGCAATTTTCAATTTGCTTAATTAATCAATGTGGAGAGACATCAAAGTGCTTTTATACTGCTTTCAACTGGTGCTCTTCTACACCCTGAAAATGTTAGTTTTTATTTACTTCTCTAGTAATGTCCGTAATGTATTTCTTTCTTAGAAAGTTTAATTTCGTAAGATATTTCATTCGGTACTCGTGTCTTTAAAGTCTTAGAGAGTCCAACTCCCCCACCGGGGGACCGCCCGAATCTACGGCAGAACATCAGGTGCTTTGAGGCGCAAGTAGTTGAGCGCAAGCAGCAGCGGCACGGAAGTAATCGGACAAGGCCTCCTCGCCCCCTCCCGCCCCCTCCCGCTCCGCCACTCTCGTGGGCGCGGCTTCTCGGGAATTGGGTGGAGATAAGCCTCGGTGCTTCGCGACCGCACGGCCGCCGCCTCCGCCGCCTCTGCCCCCTCCACCCTCACCATTGCCTCCGCCACTGCTTCTCCTCTGTTTCTGCCAGCACGCTCGCCCCCGCCCGCTCCTCCGCCACCCCTGCGCTCGCCCATTCCCACGCCTCCGCTTCCTGCCCCTCCGGCTCCTTTCCCTCCTTCCTCACCAGTGCCTCCACCGCTGCATCCAACTCTGTTAGCACCTTCGCCCCAACCCGCACATCCTCTGCGGCCCTCGCCCATCCTCGGCCCTCGACCTTTCCCACGGCACCGCCTCCTCCCCCCTCCGCCTCTTCCCCCCTCCGCCTCTTCCCCCTCTTTCCTCACCAGTGCTTCCATCGCTGCACTTCTCTTAGCACCCTCGCCCTTCCCCCACCCGCTCTTCCGCAACCCCCGCCCTCGCCCCTCCATTGCCTCCATCCATTGCCACGCCTTCGACTTTGCCACCGACGCCTCCGCCTCCTCTCCCTCCGCCTTCTCTCCCTCCGTCTCCTCTCCCTCCGCCTCCTTTCCATCCTTCCTCACCAATGAATCGTCCACAGCAACCAGTCAGAAACCCTCTCACCCCCACCCCTCCTCTGCAAACCCCTGCACTCGGCCCTCGCCCACTTCCACTCTTATCTCCACCCCTGTCGCTTCCACCCCCTGCATGTTCACCACCGACTCCACCACTGCCCCTGCAACCACCTCTGACACCAACCCCTCCCTCATCACGTCCTCTGAATTCCCCACCATCACCCCTCGTATTCCACCCACTCCCACATCCACGCGCACGCCTCCACCTCTTCCCCTCCTTCGCTCCCCCGCCCCTCTGTATTAACCACCGTTGCCTCCACCGCCTCCATCTTCTCCTCCGACATCGCCACTGCCACTGCAACCATCTCTGTCACCAACCCCGCCCCCACCACGTGCATCCCCCAACTTCACCTCTCGCATCTCGCCCTCACCCACACGTACGCCTCCACCTCCATCACGTTCTTCGCCCCTCCGTATCCGCCCCCATGTTCACCTCCGCCTTCGCCACTGCCTCAATTGCTGTCACCCGCATCCTCACCATCTTTGGCAGCGGTGGCGGTGGTGATGGCGGAGCCTCCCTCTAAACGTTTCCACTCCCCTATCGCTTCAGCTACCCCTTTGCCTCCTCCAACAAGAAAACTTGGAGCGAACCAACAGAACGCCTGTACCAATACCACTGCGAGTAAAATACGGCCCTGAGGTTTGGCAGGTAAACGTTACGACACAGAAATTTCGTGTATCTGTCCAATGTCTGTAAATGAGTTTTCCCACCATATGTTGATTAGCAAATCTTGTAACCCCCTAAATGCTCTAGAGATTAACATCATGAACTGTACGTAAACTGCACGATGTCTTACACATTCAGAGATGCCCTACACATCTGTCTTGCTTTTCTCTCTCACCACAAATAACATCAAACTCGCTTGTCACTTATCTAAATTGCCGACTTAACCGGCATGTAGTAGGTTTATGTGTAACTTTCCTTCGTATTGGTTTGTTGCTATTGAAAGTTTCACTTTATCTTTTGTGATCCTTGGTTATGACAACACATGTAGTTGTGATGTACGTCCACCGCAGTAGATTCATTCTCGAGAAGTATCGACCTAATTTCTATTTTAATATCCATTCATTAGTCATTTCCCCTTCAATACCTGCACTTTTTTTTAAATTTTCTAATATCTGAATTTTATAAGCTGATTGGCAGAAATATCCCTCTTTTTTTGACACCTCATGCATTTGTGCTTTCGTTGATGAAGTTGCGTGGTGCATATGAAGGAAATAAATTATTGATTCTATCACTGACATTTTATTGTGACTATTTTTGCTGTCGAAAAATTGAAGACAAGGCTTTAAATGGTAATTTACGCAACTGTATAATAATGTTAAGCTTATTGCATGAGGATATGTTGTATATATCGAGTGACATTATAAACGAGATGCAGACTACGTTACTTGTTTGTATAACACCATTAAACATTTATGAGAGAATCAAAGTTAATATTGGGAAACGACCTTATTGTGACGTCGCGGGTATCTGTACGAGAAAATGGCCGTCGGCTTTTCCGCTTACCGCTCTCTCCCTACGATTCTCACCCTGCGATTGGCTGAAAGTATGATGACGCAATTATTCGTAACAAACGATAAATACGTCATAAACCGTGCCGTAAGATTCCCTTTTATCAACGATGTTTTGTAAAAAGGTAGTTTATAATGCTGGAATAAAAAAAAACTTTTTTTCGTGCTAGATAAATTATTCTTTACCTCATTTATTTTGAAAGGATACGTGCTGTACTTAGTGTTTATAGTGTATTGTAGCGTCATGCCACACTCAAACCGCCGGATGTTGAACAAAGGGCGGAGACCTGACGCACTGGGACTTTCCGTGGACGTAGCGGGCCCAGAGCGGCTTTGGGGAGGAGGCAATGGGGACGGCGGATAGAGCCAAAATGGCCTAAATAAGCCCAGGAGAACAATGCCCAAGTCTTCTTGTGCTAGCGGTGTCGGCGACAGGTGATGCGCGTGTCTGTGCGTGTAGGTGCACTAGGGCGAGGGGCCGGCAATTCATTGTCGTGACTTGAGAACGCGTAGATGGTCTCAACGTCGAGCGGCTTCATACAGGGAACATCGGTGGTATGTTGCGGTGTGGTAGCCATTCTTAAATTATCTTTCCTTGTAGTGGGTTTATTTATTTAGTTTGTGAACAGGGTAGTTGTTAAATTGAGACAACGGTCTAGATTGTTAATAAATCTACCGTTTTACAAACTACTCTCGTCTGTGTACGATTACACCCGTATGACGCCACAGTATCCTTGTACTACTTGAACTTTCCACAAAACTTAACAGTAGGTAATTCGCCCGAAGTTGCTCCGCCTTGGACGACGAACTGTATCCTTTGTTGTAAGAGGGCGGCTGCGGCGTCTGGTGCGTCCACCCATTTGAGAGGTCGCTCGTGCGTCGCACATCGCGTCGCGCAGTCGTTGCTCGTGAAACCCGAGTTGACCCCGGTTCGTGTCCCTTCACCGCCGAAGCTCCCGCTGTTTTCTGCGTGCGTGGCGCAAACAGCGCTCCCCCTCCCCCCCTCCCGCGAGTAAACAACCGCCATCGCAAACTCCGGGGTGGGTGAGAGCCTCCGTACGGCTTTCGTCCGCAGAAGAACTCCTTAGGTCGGAACCCGCCGAGTAAGGGAGTTGCGAAGACCGAGCTGAACACGACGGGAGGGCCGAATCTGCGGAAACAAACATGCGCCGGGCGTTGACGGCTTTGCAATGCCGCGATGCGGTCCGTTGGCTTGTGAAGTTTTGGTTGAATAAGATGATTCCAGCTTCGCCTCGACGTAAAAGTATTGATTCTCTTGTTGGAATATCAAGCCTAATTACTATTCCGATGAAAATTCGTTTTCGTAAATAAACAGGAAACCGATAAATGCCTCTTTCATACTGTGCCGTAACTGTAACGCCATCCTACGAACTTCTTAGTTTCATAATAATAATTTTCAAAATAAAACGGAGTCGTGAACTTAGATACTTACATTTCTAGCTTGTTTAGCTTGAATATTCAACGTTCCCCGTAAATGTATTAATAACAATCATCTATTCGACGAAAAAAGGGTATAATTTTATCTGCAGTGTAAAGTAGAAGAACCATTTTCTCTTTCATCCCGTCATCGTTATCTTCCTCTCCACTCTGTTCCGCCGCTGCCGCCCAGCCCTACTAAACGCCACCCGGCGTGCCATATTTTGAACTGCTTTGCCGTGCAGCAGTTGTTGCATCTTCTCTTCGTTTTATGTATGCAGTACATTATATCGTTTTTGATTCTTAAATATCTATATTGTTTTGTATTACTGTAATGTATGTTTACTGTTGCTACTAGAAAAAAAGAAACGTATTACAGCAGTTAAGAATCTGTATCACAAAAATTGTTTCATTTTCCACTCATTACTTCCTATTAAGTACGTGAGTACGTACAGACCTAATAAGCAACTTTTTCTATTTCAATTAAATGGCAACTTAAAAATAAATTACTATTGTCACTGAAGCATATTAAATTCTTTGTAAACGGTACGCAGAGAAAAATTAATTTAGGAGCAACTGGGTTAAATACAGGAGGAAAGATTTTAAATTATTATAATCAATACAAGTATTATCATGCAAGAGCCTGGCGAGAGTGAGACAGGGGCAGGGCGATATCGGGACGAGAGCGTGGCGAAATAGAGACGAGAGCGTGACGAGACTTGGCGAGAGTAGAGCGAGCGTGGGAGAGAGCGAGATGCGAGCAGGGCGAGACCTGAGCGTCAGCGAGAGTAAAGTGGGCGAGAGGTGGAGACAGATGGGTAAGAGTGGGCGAGAAGCGGGCGAGAGATGGTCAGGAGGAGGTGGGCGATTGGTAGAGAGGAGAGACGGCGTTTGGTGGAGAGGGGGAGAGATGGGCGATAGATAGGCGATAGGTGGGTGATAGATGTGCGACAGCTGGGCGATAGGTGGGCGATAGGTGGGCGATATGTGGGCGATAGGTGGGCGATACTTGGGCGATAGGTAGGCAATAGATGGGCGATAGGTGGGTGATAGGTGGGCAATAGGTGGGCAATAGGTGGGCAATATGTGGGCGATAGGTGGGCGATAGGTGGACGAGAGGTGGGCGAGAGATGGGCGAGAGAGGGATGAGAGCTGGCCGAGACCGACGCGAGGGCGGGTAGAGAGCGGGACGCGAGCAGTACGATAGCGAGACGGCAGCGGTTGTGTCGCTCGACACCACACCTGCCCCACACAGTGGCCACTGGCAGCACAGAGCGCGCGTAGGAGGAATAGGCTCCGCTAATGACCCCCCACCCCCATCCCCACCCGTTGCATCTCCCCGTGCCGCGTCCGCCGCGCCGCTCCTATTTCCTTCGGCCGTCCCGCGCTCCGAGCGCAGGCTGTGGAGCGGGTGGCTTTCACAGGCGCAACGGTGAAGCTCAACCTCTGTGGATAGAATAACCACAACCACCTCGTTTTGGTTAGCTCTGGACGATTTTTTTAATGCATGGTACGAGTTAGATTTCGAATTATACTTCTTAGAGCTGTTGAATATTGTTTCCAATAGAATATTAGTTGCTAAGTCGTGTTTACATAATTTGGAATATAATTGAAGTCTCTCGTGCAACAAGAGTTATTCATTACAGGCCAAAAGAAACCGAGCTAATGAGTTCCGTACACCGTACGCCCCTAAGTGTAATTATAAAAGTAAAATTCAGTTAAAAAGTTCGAAATATAGAGAAAATAGAAGTTCGTAAATAGTGAGAAGAGTTGGCAAATATATAAAGTACAAGAAACAGTTATATTATTTTAAACACAGCGAGTATAGGTAAACTGATTAAGTACACAAATGTGACCAAAAAAGAGGCTGGAGACATAAGTTCGATTAGGAAACTTTTCACATACAAAGTAACTTTTGAAAGTGAAAATGCGAGAACATGAGACTCAGAATGATAAACATGAAACTGATGACAGTACAAGGGAATACAGTACATAAAGATGAGACGAGTAAAATGGATAATGATTGATAACTATATGAAAACCTGTTTAAGACAAATATGACTTATATGTAATAAATACAATAATATAGCTAAAGGATAATAGTATTATAATAGTAATATAGTTTAGCAAAATAATATAGGATAAACATAGAGTAAATGGATTTATGTCTATATAATGAAACATAGTGAAGAATAACGGAAGAGACAAGTCTGTTGGAAAAGCAGTAAGAAAGGCACAAGAGAAATAGGGATACAGATTTAAGTAATTAGAGCTACGTAAAGTAACCTCCACAAAAGTTACAATAGCGGATGATCGAAGTGATCTCGTATTACCACAGGCGTTTTAGCACGGCGTAAGTCTGCGATGAAGAAGCAGCCCTAATAAAGACGGCGGCGAGCGCTGCAGAAGCAGAGGCTTAGTTAATTGCCGAGTGAATAACTCGAGGGCGAGGGTCGGGGGCGAGGGGGATGGAGGGGAGAGGGGGCGGGGGTGAGAACGAGGGCGGGGCGAGGGGAAGGGTGACGGCGAGGGCGGGCGAGGGCGGGCGCGAGGGCGGGCGCGAGGGCGGGCGAGGGCGGGCGAGGGCGGGCGTGCGTGGGCGGGCGTGGGTGGGGCGTGGGCAGGGGCGGGGAGCCGTCTGCGACGCGTCGCCGTCCGTCGCGCGCTGATGGATGGCTTGGCTTCTGAGCCTTGCTCAGCCTCCGCCAGGCGGCGCTCGTCGATAATCTGCAAGGCGGCGCGCTCTAGCGCCTTTCCCCTGGACCTTTGCTGGCTGCACGCCAATCACGACCAGTATATTACACAGATTTTGCTCATATTACGCAATGTCGATCATATTACATTGTTTTTACTCATTTTTCGCAGATTACACTCCTATTACACAAATTATACGTATATTACATAGAGTTTGAGACATAAATTTGAATGACACAATGATAAATACTTTTTAAAGTATACATTTTTAACTTTATTACGAAAATACATCTTTATTATTCGAACTCAAGTAAAAAATCTTCACATCCTTGACGCTTATTTTCCACTCCTTGGTTCTTTCAATACGGTGATCAGTTGTTCGCACTGTAATAAGGTGTGACTAACATAATTTAAAAGGTAATTAAAATCTCGATCGTTTATATCTTCGTGTAATGGCCGTTATAGTAAGCAGAAGATCCGGAGGTAATCAGACGCTCAAATTTGCATGATCGTAGCAAAGTACGAGAGAAATTAAACCTCTCACTCAAAAGAAGTCTAAAGGTAATAACATGTCTCAATCGACTACTGAATGATGTCCCACAAATCATGAACAAGAGCCTTCTGTATCGTAGATCTGAAATTTGAAAAGAAATATTGGAATCCATTTTCAGGATATCGTTGTAGGTCTCAAACCTACTTAGCACAAACTACTGCAATCGCGAAAAAGCAGCGAAAAGTACCGGAAAGACTACAGTAATTACTAGAAACAGTTGTAAATGAAATCGATATCTTAAATTGTTAGTAACGTTTCACGTCAAATTATTTTTTAAAACGTAATAGAGTTTAAAAAGCATATTTACTGAAAATGAATACGGATAATGTATCACATGATGATACTGGTCTAGATGTCCTTTGACGTCATTACCCGTGCTTGTGAAAGTAGTAAATACCTGATTTAATTTTTTCTAGATATTAATCAAAGGTGTTCCATCACTCTCAATTTTGGCGTAATATTTTAGCCTATCATCTGTCTTGCAATATTCTGCATGAAAGAAGCATTAAAGGTACATAGTATAATCCCTCATAGGCAATTAAATGCCTCTAAGTTTAAAAGATATCACTCCAATATTTTCAACATATGTCGTCTTATATGTCTTGATAAAGATTTGCAAAGATTTCACATTAAAGACTCATAGATCTAGAAGAAGACTTAAGCGGAGCTAATAGCTCAGGTACTCATAAGTGGGTCAATCATTATTGTTGTAATCAAAATGTTGACAAATTCTCCTTACGTTAATGCCACTCTACTTCTCCGTCCCCAATTGTTACAAGAAGAGTAATTTGTTAATAACGTTATTATTATTATTATTATTATTATTATTATTAAAAGTTCTTAACACTTTAACAGTATCGACTGTTGAACCAGGAACAGGCGTGCAAATGATCCACTTGGTTTATTCTCATTTACTCGTCTTATCTTTGATTTGTTTTCTTTTACAAATTTACAAATTATGAAGTTGTAGTGTAGCATAGTATAAAATTTTTGTTGAAATGTAATGGTATTTTTATTCCATTACTAGCGATCAGAAGTTAAAAATGAGATTGGAACTAGTTGAACTACAAGACGACATTTTCACATTTTCTCATTTTCAAGATAAACGCTTCTCTTTTCTGTTTGTTTCTGATGTTTGTCACATTGCGCTAGCGAGTAATTCTTCCAAGAGCATTTAAGTGCCACTAGTCCCATGTTAAAACCTTCACGAAAGCGTGCATTGCAAGCATTGCCTTCGTATTTCGATCGTTATGTTGCCTTTCTCGAATGAACATGTAATTCTTCAAATGCAGTTGAGAATTTGAAGCCAGGTGGATACTCAGAGGTTTTCAAACGGAGATAAAAGCAGATTTATTTATGTTCCCGAGACAGCAGACGTCTCTACCAATGAAACACCCTATGAAAGTCAGCCAATAAAACACAACCAAGGAAACTCAGCCAATGAAACTCAGCCAATAAAACTCAGCCAATGAAACTCAGCCAATGAAACTCAGCCAATGAAACTCAGCCAATGAAACTCACCAAATAAATGATAATTAAAATAAAGTATAGATTTTAAATATAATTCTTCCAATAATCATAACATTTTATTGCTTCAATTCAGTGGGAAAAAAATAATTATGTGAAGAAGAAATGGAAGTATGATTAACGAACAATCATGGCGGAAATAAGAACTATTCAACGGGCCTGTAATATACAGTAGATGCTACCTCTCGGGCAATAATGAGTTTTCTGATTTGACAACTTGTATTATGATCACAGGTATTTTTAAATAATTAAAAGAATAGTGTGTTTTATGTATGAAATAAGAGCCTACAGGCAAGTATTTTTTAAATGTCTCAGATTGAGAGGTGAATGAATATTTCCTATACAATCGTGTGAACGATAATCGTATAAACCACACCAATATAAGCAAGAAAGCATCATGATAAGTACATTATGAATTATTATAATTTATAGTGTATCATTCAATTACAGTTTAGTTTTTTTTCAAGCACTTCGATTAGTACAGTATATTACATCCTTTTAGTTTAATTTCATGTGCAATTTTTTAAAATGTAAGATATACCTCCAACGTTTTATCAAATATCTTCTGAGTTTGACTTTTATAATCAAGCCGGCTTGCTACAACATATTAAACGCTCAAAGAAACTAAAAAAATATAGTTTGGCATTTTAAAAAAATGTCCACAGAGAAATTCCCACATCAGTAGATTCAAGAGAGAATTTTCGACCACAAGCGCGCTACTCCTTCAGTTTTTTTGGAAACAAAAGCGGACCGAAAAAAACATCCGCGGAATAAACAGTTCCTCCAGGCGGGGACGCGGCCGCCACAACTTTCATAAAACAGGGCACGCTTGTGATGCGGCGCCGCTTGGCCGAGTAATCTGGGAGGAATTGCTGCGAGCGGCCGGGTCCCGTGGGGCGGTGAAGCCAGGGGTGAGAGTAAGGGCGCGGGGGCGGGATGGAGGAGTCGGGGGTGCGAGTAAGGGAGCGGGAACAAGGTGAAGTGAGCCGGAGTGAGGAGGGGTGGAGCGAAGCAGGGGTGCGGGGCGGTGCGGGGCGGTACGGGGCGGGGTGGAGAGGGGCCGGGTGGAGCGGGACGGGGTGGGGCGGGGAGGTGCGGGTGGTGCGGAGCGGGGCGGGCCGGGGCGGGACGGGGGCGGGACGGGGGCGGGGCGGGGCGATGGCGGGGCGATGGCGGGGCGATGGCAGGGCGATGGCGGGGCGATGGCGGGGCGATGGCGGGGCGATGGCGGGGCGATGGCGGGGCGATGGCGGGGCGGAGGCGGGGCGATGGCGGGGCGATAGCGGGGCGTAGGCGGGGCTGAGGCGGTGCCGGCGCGGGGCGGGGGCGGGGCGGAGGCGGAGGCGGAGGCGGGGCGGAGCGAGGCGAGGCGAGGCGAGGCGAGGCGAGGCGGATATGGGGCGGAAGCGGCCGGGGCGGGGAAGAGCGCGGAGGGGCGGGCGGGGCGGGGAAGAGCGCGGGGCGGTGCGGGTGCGGGACGGTGCGGTGCGGTGCGGGGCGGGGCGGGGCCGGGGCGGGGCAGGGGCGGGGCAGGGCAGGGCCGGGGCGGAGGCGTCACGGAGCGAAACGCATCGCCCCCTCGGGCGCCGTCGGCCTCCTCCAGCGGCGCCCTCCGCCCACTGCTGTTTGGTCTTCGCCCGGCCCCGCACCGCCGCTCCGCGCCACTGTGTTGTTACCACAGGGACTCGGTCTGGACCTCGGGGATGACGAGCTTAGCCGCGCTCTCAGTGGTTGGAGGGAGGCGAAAATGAGTTTGGAAAATGAAAGGCAGATTTTATTTCAAATCTGCATGTTTGGCTTTATGTACGGTAAGATAAGAGTAATTTTGAAAAAAAAATCGAAATATTTATTTGGTATATTTGGCAAATACCCAGAACCGCAACCAATAAATTGCAGTGAGGTGAGAACTGGGCTAGAAGGGTAGGGTCAAGCCAATTTGATTTTTTTTAAAGAAAATTTGTTTCGTGCCGACCTTTAAATCTTTTCTTGTTTGCTGCCTAGCAGTGTTTTTATAACATATTCAAACAAGATATTTAATAACGTTTGTTACTGTAGAAAATTATTAAAAGCTATTTTTATGAATTTGTTTCATCGGCTTCTAAAGGAGGCTTGAGCTCCATGCCCCATCCTCTTTTGATTGGGGCACTACGAATAGTCATTTTCCACTCGGACGAGTCCTCCGCGATCTATAAAGTAAATTGTGAAAATTTGAGTTGCGTCCCAAAACATGCTAAATTTTGCTAAAATAAATGAGAAAATGAATAAGTATTTTTGAAATAGATCGAAACAATTGTATTAAATTATCGCATTTCAACAGTTTCGAACTTTTGTTTGAAAAGTTCAACTCAATTAGAACTCTTTAATTTATCAGAACGTCGTCTAAAATTCTAGTGTCATTGAATTCATGAGTGAGCTGTACCATGACCTGTGTGAATTTTTCTTGTACAAAAGAATAGACGATGTTAAACCCAATTAGGGGTGCGTAGACCAGTTTTGGAGGTGAATTCTTACGACTAAATGTTAAAACACAGTTGCACATAAATAATTTTCTGTTACGTATTAATTTCCAGTGAATATATTTCTGCAACTACAATTCTAGTAACACTTCTGTTATTCAATGGATGATCATATCATACCTCAATGTACTTGTACTTCAACTCATCCATCACACGGTACATTATATTACGTGCGAGTTATATTTTATGTGAGAAAGATCTGCACGTCGCGTCGAGTGCCAATAAAATCCTCTCAACGCCACCTGGGTTCGTGCGGACAAGCTCTCTCCCTCCCTCCTCTCTCGCTCCCTCCCTCCCATTCTCCTACCCCTTCCATCCACCCTCCCTCCCTCCCATCCACCCTCCCTCCCTTTCCATCCACCCTCCCTCCTCCCTCCCTCCCACTCTCCCTCCCTCCCACCCTTCCTCCCTCCCTTCCATCCTCCTTCCCTGCCATCCTCCCTCCCTCCCTCCCTCCCATCCTCCCTCCCTCCCTCCCATTCCTCCCTCCCTCCTCCCCCATCCTCCCTCCCTCCCATCATCCCTCCGTCCCCTCCCTCCCTCCCACCCTCCTTCCCACCCTTCCATCCTCCCTCCCTTTCATCCTCCATCCCTCCCACCCCCCCTCCCTTTCCTTCAACCATCCCTCCCTCCCTCCTACTGAAGCTACAGCTTCGCCCGGCGGGGCGTCTACCGTCCTCTCTCCTTCCCTGGCTGCCGTCGTGAGATTCGCCGCGCTCGCCCTGGCTGGTCCTGAAGCCTCGCATTCCGTTCCACACCCTAGCGCCAGCCGCTGGCCCTGCCGTCGGGGAAATCCTCTCTGGAGCATCGGCGCCCGCGCTCTCCCCCCTCCACGCGCATCCGGGGGGCTGCTGCCGGCGGACGCCCGGAAAGCCCCGCGGCGATGGTGTATCGGACTGTTGTACCCACGTTGGCGGGTTCAAACCTTATCGACGCTGTGGATTTTTAAGGGCGAAATAATCTTCGTACGCCTTCCTTCGGAGGGGAAGTAAAGCCGGCTGTCCCATGTTAGTAGATTTACTTGCATGTAAAAGATCGCTCAAGCCTAAATGACGCCTCTGAGTTACATTCAAATTGCCTGTTTCTCGCCCAAGAAATACCTCCTTTCTCTGCTAGTTGGTGAAAGGAGCGTAGCGAAATTTGCGTGGTCAGACGGAAGAGCGGGCCTCATGGCCGAAGTCTCGCCGCGTAAAATAAGGCATTAATTCAATTCAATTCAAAGCCCCATTCGCCTTCTCGGAACTCTTTCGCAAGGGCTAAGAATTCACTCAGAACCAATTCTACACGCGTAGATGGGAAACATTAACTAAATTACGATGTTACGTAGTACCAAGTGGACAGCAATGATATTTCAAACAGTTTTCCCTCAAAACTGTTTCATGACTAAAGGTTTTTTTTTAACAGCACTATCGTTAGTATGCATCTAGCTCCCTAATTTTATTTTATAAATACAAGGTGGTTCAAATATGACCGGGACTGATTTTTTTTTTCAAATACCCCGACATACGCATTAACTGCGGCGCCTGGAGAGAATCTAGCCACAACCCCCCACCTCCCTCCTTTGCAGGTTAGAACCTGTTCAGTCGGTCTGGGTCTTGCTAGAACGATGAGTGAACAAAAGGAGCCGCGGTGCGTGGAACAACGCATTATCATCAAATTTCTCGTTTCTCGAGAAAACGTTCAACCGTCGGAAATTTTGCAGAGACTCAAAAAACAGTACAGGGAAGAGTGCCTCTCACGGACCCGTGTGTTTGAATGGTGTAAGTGTTTCAGAGAGGGACGAGAGCGCGTTGAGAATGAAACCTCATAATCGTCGGCGCGAACATCCATAACCCCAACAAACATTGATCGTGTTAATGCGGTTATTGTGAGAACAGGCGCATCACTATCAAAGAAGTTGCATCAGTAATTGGCATCAGTGTGGGTAGTGTAGAAGACATGATAAAAAAAACACCTAAAATATAGAAAAGTGAATGCTAGGTGGGTTCCACGCACTTTGACGGACGAGAACAAATTGATGCGCATGCAAGCTGCCAGTGTTCTTCTAATGGCGGTTTGAAAATGAAGGAGATGCATTTTTGAAGTCCATTGTAACCACTGATGAAACGTGGGTTCACTATTTTATTCCTGAGTCCCAGCAGGCATCACGTGAATGGCGACACGCCTCTTCTCCAAAACCCAAGAGAGCGCGGAAGATCCGTTCGGCGGGAAAAGTGATGGCAACATTTTTTTGGGACTGGATGGGTGTTATCCATGTAGACTTTCTTACAGAAGCTAACACCATCAATGCAGTTTATTATTCAGCACTTTTGGAAACAGAAATCAAAGAAAAGATCCGATCCAAACGGAAGAGAGGTGGGAAACGGGTAGCATTCCTTCAAGACAATGCACGGCCTCATACTGCTAAAACAACCATGGCAACCATCAGCAAATTGAAGTGGGACCTTCTACCACATCCGCCGTACAGTCCAGATTTGGCCCCAAGTGATTTTTACCTTTTTGGACAGCTTAAATCACATTTGCAAGACATGCGATTTGCGGATAATGGTGCAGTCATCCACAGTGTTCGGGAGTGGATATGCCGACAACCAAAAGACTTTTATGAAAAGGGCATTAGGATGCTCCCAGGACGTTGGAAAAAATGTATAGAATCTGGAGGGGAGTACTTTGAAGAATGACATGTACAAATAAATTTTTGCTAATAAAGTATTTCGTAAAAAAAATCAGTCCCGGTCATATTTGAACCACCTTGTATTAAAATGATATTAGTAGTACTATTTTCAAATTTCGGATGTTTTTCGGGAAATGAATTAAATCATCAGATTCCCGATGAATAGGTATGTTACGTGAATTTCCTTGCCTTCCATAACCTTATTATTTCAGAATATAAATATTTAAAATTTTGTATGACATTTGTATTCACATGCATTTAAATGCTTCGCTTATGGTTCATCGCACTGCAAAATTTGCATATAAGAATTTTTAACGGTCCTGTGCGAGCTGGTAACATTTCATGTCAATGCGAGTGTCGAACATGGTGAGTGCTGGGTGTGAGCAGAGCTTTGGAAATTCACCCCGTAAACCGCGTATCGTTTAAAATCACAATACACAGAAAATGAGCAGGCGTCGCTGTGCCTGTGCGTCACATAGCGCAATCGAGCAATACGAAAACAGACCCGATTTCATTTTATGAAATTCATTCTAGAAAGTGCCACTTCTGACGAGGCGGCCAACGTTCAACGTGGAGATCGGAAGACCTCTGGAAAAACTTCCTGAGGTTACGCAACTTCCGATCGTGTGACAGTCGGCCTGTTTTCTCACGCAACGAGGGACCATCTTGGAAGGCAACTATTTCCCTCGTGATTGATTGGATACAGCGTCGGTCACTTCACACAAATGGGATGCACGTTGTGCGGATGTGACGAACAGACACAACGACGCCTAGTTATTTTCTCGATCCCACTACCATTAAAAGTCTTATGTGAAAATTTCCCATTGTGATGAAGCACAAGCGAAGAAAATTCACGTACTATACCTATTTACCAAAAGTCGACAGTTTGATGTCGAATGCTGAAATGATATCAACTGATCAGACCAGTGAAGGTCCATTTGTTAATTGTCCGCGGGTAAGGGCGTGTTTCCGTGCTGAACAAGCACCAAAATAAAATTAAAATAATTGTTTCACTCCACATTTTTTGGATTGAATGAATGTTTTTCCGTTAATTGAATGAACTGAATGTTTTGCCGGCAAACCAAGTATTTCTAAAGTAATTTCAATGTCAATATTGTTTTAAGGGGATTTGGAGATTTATTGAACAAAAAATATTAGAAAAATCATCGTGGTTTTAAACCTTTAAAAAACAGAATACGAAGTCTCCCACCCGTCGCTTATTAAAAATAGAAACTGGCGAAACCTAGTGATGACCACGCCAAAATGCCACGCTCGCAACTGCATAAAACTAAATTAAATTAGGTTGAAAAGTGAAAAACACTTCAAGAAAAGAAATTTCAACCAGTTTTACTACGAGAACATTTCTATCACATTTAAAGCAAAGAATAGCTAACATTTCCGAAATGAAATACGAATGTAATTCATTTATGTTTCCTTAACCATAAGATTAATTTCCTTTTCATCAGAGTATTTAATACTAGTAGTATATCAAAGCGTTGTAATGTTTATGCTCTCTAAATTTGTCTCGCCATGTCTTCAGCTTAAGATAGCTGTCACGTCACTATAACACAAACTTCATTTTGTAGCACCCTCCAAGATAAAGAGATCGTCGGCGTCCCGAGTAAACTAGTGAAGCATCTATCCCACTCGGTGTACGTTTCATTTAGTCAAATTGTCGGCAATCCCCTTAATTTTCTCTCGCATGAAGGAGCAAGAGCTGGTAATGCAGGAAGGCGTCCTCCGCTGCCTCCCTCGCCATCCGTTCGCCTTCGCGCCTGTTGCCACCGCTGCCCCTTCCTCCCGCGCCGGTAGCATGCTCTCGCCGCCGCTGCTGCTTCCGCTGTCGCTGTCATCTGGCACGCTGCTGCCTCCGCCCTCCCCCGCCGCACCGCCTTGTCGCCCACTCGGTGACTTTCGCCTGGCTCCAACTTGTAACACCGGCTGCCTGCCGCTGTAGCTCGTCGTCTGCATGCCCTGACCCACCTTGACCTTGACTTTGGCTGCGGCCTTCACCTTGATGCTCGCCTCTACTCGGGTACCGCTGTCTCTCCCCCACCCTGCTGCCCGACGCGCTGTCACTTGCGCTGTCGACGCCGCTCCTGTCCCGCCTCATCTGAACCCGGCCTCTCCGCCTTCCGCTCTCTCCGTCGAGTTCTGGGAATTACCACTCGCTAGGGCCCCCCCCCCCGCCCCCGCACTGCAGGCGGCGACCGAGCGCCTCTGCATTGCGAAGGAACTATCAAGTGTTTTTCACGCACACGCAACGACTCCGAAAGTTCTGAATTAGCATTTCTTTAGTACTAATATGTTATTTAAGTAAGATAAATATTAGTAGTTTATGCAAATAGTTTATAGTGTTAAGCTTTATTGCCTGAGTACATTTTTTGAAAACGTGCGACTTTAGGAGCGAGTTTTCAAATTTGTACGAATGTAATAAAGCAACATTATAAACGATTGCTTACTATATTTTTTTGCATTATACATTTATAAGAGAATCAAACTTAATTTTGCGAAACAACTTCCCTGTGACGACTCAGGTATTTCACATCGTGTGAGTAAACGGTGGTCGGCTGTTCCGTTTAGCTCTACCTCCCCCCGATTCTCTCGCTACGATTGGCTGAATGTGTGATGATGCAATCATTCGTGACATAAAATCTAATACGTCATCATTTGTGCCGTAAAATGCCCGTTTATGAACGATTTCATGCAACAGAAAAGGTTCTTTTATAAAGCTGGAATACAAAAAAAGATGTCTGGTATCAACAATTTATTTGGCTAATGATCGTTTCGATCGCCTAGCGATCATCCTCAGAGCTTGCGACAAATAATATAACAATATACTAATATATTTTGTTAAATCAGATCTGAGAAGGAAAATATAACAGACGTTTTGTATTGAAAAATTCTAAGATATGTAATTATATCACACAACAGATTTGTGTGTTATTTCGGGGATAGTCTAAAGAAATGCTTTTCTCACGAAAAGTTGTGTTGCCTGCTCTTAATTGACTAGTTGTCATATTTTTTTTTATTTATCTGACAGAACGGTAAACTATAAACAATGTGAATGAAAATGAATCAAGACATTCAAATGGTTGGTGTTTGCACAGACTTCGCCACATTTAGAATAATTATATTCATAAATATAATTCATTTTAATCAGTAGTAAGATCATATTCGGAAAATGCGTTTGAATTCTAACTTAAATAACTCTTGTTGTCTTAGAGGTAAAATGATGTTGCATCGATGTGATTCGTTATTTCCTTTTTGATTTCCAACATATTGTAGGTAATATTATTTTTATTAGAAGTATTAAATTTTATTTAGCAAAGGGTAAGCCCGTTGTTTAGGCAGAGTCACTGGAAAAAAGTACATTTCTTCCGAATGTGTAAGCGATATTCTACACATAACGCATCGGCTTCTGTCAACAAACAACAGTTAAAGGTAACATTTCTCGTTTTCATTCCTGTGTTTAATATTTATTACTGAATATGACTTCCAAATGATCGATTAAATTTGTTGTTCACCCAACCAATCGAAATTTCGGACTATGGAATAAAGCAGTTAACTGAAAAATCCAGTGCGGTTTAAAACGGACCGCAACTCCGTGCTAAGCTAGCGTGAGAAATAATGAGTGAGCTACGTTCTAATGAGTGAGCTAGCGTTCACATTTTGAAATGTTATGGTTGGTTAACTATCTCTTTAACATCTCTCAACGATCTCTCTACACGCAGAGTATGTGAACGATGATCACTTCAATCTCCTCCCCCCTCTTTCACAACACATACTCTTCTAATATCCACACCCTTCGCTCACTTCAACTCCATAACAACTCTCATAGAATCCGCCCTCGACTGCTGGAAGCGTCAATGAGGTACGAGTTAACATATCCACCTCATTAATGTTTGCAAAGTGTAAGCACAGGGAAACAGGCAGCATTATATCGTCACACAAATATGAATCACTTTAGATCGACACAGAAGGCCGATCACTAGTGGCCAGGATTCATGACAAGCTAAACTCTCCACTGAATGAAATGCATGCTTTTCATACTATTACGTATTTCGCTGGAAAAATTTCTATTAGTAGTTTATTCTAATCAAGGGATGGTAAATTCGAAATTTTGCATAATTTTAGGCAATGGTACTTTTGATAAATGGATCTAAAATCGTGTAAAATGAACAAATTCAATTTTTTATTTGAAAATTTCAAAGTTTCAATTGGTGAAGTGAGAATTATTTAATACAAATGTACGAAGAAAATGAGGGGTTTAAGGATTTTGTTTTGAGTATCAAATTCGATTTTGCGCCTGTTGCAAGTCTTTCGGACACATCATTTCTACATCAAGTACAAAATATTTGAATCTTGGTCATGCTGGGCGTATAATAATGTCTAAAAGAAAAGTTGACGTCTCGCCCGCCGCAGTTCCTCTCTTGTGTTTGCATCCTCCCGTTTCATGAGCGCACCACCAGGCTATTCACGCCAGCTGCAGATCCCCAGCAGACATACGTCGCTCCGCTGCAACAAGTCATACAAGCAATCCCCAGTCGCTTCTACCATGCACAAACAAGCACTAATTCGCACCGCTTGAGCCCTCCGCGACGGGTGCAAATAACTTACTGCTCAACATTGTAACGATCAAAGACCATTAAACACAGACTTCAGCAAAGAAAGCGAAAATTATCTCCAGAAGAGCTTCCAACGCCTCCGTCTCCACTCCCGCCTCCCCTCCGCTTCTGCCTCCGTCTCCGCCTCCACCTGCGCCTCCACCTACGCCTCAGCCTCCGCCTCCGCCTCCGACCCGCCGCCCTCACTCTCGTAGGCGTCTCATGTGCCTCTGCTGGCATTGTCCTTTGAATTATCAGTTTTAGTGCTTTGTATCTTCTTATCTTATCCTTCTCCCACCTTCTTCTCCTGCATCTGCATTCATCGTCTGTGGTTTACCCTAGAATGTATGGGCCCAAGAAACTATATAGTTGCGTATGCACTACATGCCTGCGCAATACGCTCTTGAAAAATAAAATTGTATTTATTGTTAATAACTTCTTTTCTGAATATTGCAACATAACTCAATTAAAATTTTTATTTTAATTAAGTTTTATTGCAAAAAATTTAAATAAATAAAGTATAATTAATTTTAAGAGTGCATGGAACTTCTAAATAATATCCTAAAGCAGTTTGAGCATAATTTTAAAGCAAAAATCATAGCCACGCTCACAAGATCGATTTGTATTTCGCATATCAAACATCAATTTTGAAATTAAACTTGTACTTTAGACGTCAATTAATTACTGTCTCTTTAAGACATTCGTTTTACTCACCCCTCTTTCCTCAAGAAGTAGAAACTTTTTATTGAAGCATGAATATACGTATGCATGTTTTGCTTCCTGTCTGTGGCATCACATTCCTCAGAGAGTAGCTTACCCTCGAATGATGAATGCACATGTTGCAATTACCTTTTCAATTATTTTTTCTGGGTCAATTATAGACGATACATTCATTAACTTTAGCTTTCAAAGTCCTCGTGTTAATCAATTATTTCTGCTTTGAGATGAGATTTGACACGGGAGAATCAAATTTAAACGCCGTTCCGCATATTGCATTCAAAAAACAATTATCGAGTTCATCACCAATTATTTTAAAAACTGACGTTATTTTGTGAAAAAACTGTAATCAAACCTCCAGAAATTATTTTTCCCTTTGTGTTTAAAATGTGATAAATAACAAAGCAAAACGATTTTAGTTTCCATTGATTTATTTTCATGCTAATGTACATTGTTCAAAGAACGTAAAGTTGGAGTTACTCTGACGGTTTTTACTTCTTGAACTTCTCGGTAATTACTCTATTATCAATGTCTTAACTTTCTTTGATATTTTATTTATTTATTTACTACGCAATTTGCCCTATTTACGTACCGAGCTCGATCCGTCATGATACTTTTTTACATACAAAGATACTTTGAGTGCCTGTATACCACTACATAATTATTTATCATCTTCGTATACGACCCAAAATTTTGTGTATTTAGTATCAAGGCAAAACATTGAATTTTTGTGAGTTTCGTATGTCACGGAATGGTAGAAAAGAAATGCTGTCGCGGGACAGAAATATTTATAAGAAGTGAGAAACTAATTTGTCTTTGATAGTTGCGTTGTCTCTGGCGCCCACTTCTGCCAAATTCACAGCACGTATCGAAGCTCTCTGCAGTTAGACTCTGAAATTCCCACAAATGTTTTGTCACAAGTTTTCAAAATATCTTCACTGAAAAAAATTGTAGTGCAAGGAAATCTAGCAAATACTAAAGCTATAGTAACAAGTAAATAGAAGGGACAGTCAGAAAGTAATGCTTTCTATTTTTCTACTTAAATAAAATTAGTTAAATGAATAATTTCAATTTGGTACTATTCCTCAAACTACCTTCTACAATCCACTGCAGTAGTACCTTTCTGCGGCGACATGTGGCAGCGCAGCAGTCGTTTGAAAAATGGACGACATCGGAGTTCGTAAGAGACAGCATTGTGTGATTGAATTATTAAATGCAGAAGGTAAAATGATCATTCGCGTTCAGAAAAGTCTGAAAAATGTGTACGGTGATGCAACAGTGGATGTCAGCACTTTTAGACGATGGGTTCCTCTTTGAAACGAAGCAGAAAGATCGCTGGCTGTTGAGGAGCGTAGAGGCAGGTCGATGTCTGCCGTCACTCCACGCAACATTTAGCAAGTCGCTGACATCAGTGGTGGTGTCCGCTGGGTTATTGCAGGCAAAGTGATGGAAATAATTGAACACAATTCATCTGTCATAGTTCACCCTCTGCATTCAAGAAATCAATCACACAACTGTCTCTTACGAACATTGATATCGGCCATTTTTCAAACGATTACTGTGCTGCCAGATGTTTCAGAAAGTTACTTCTGCGGTGGATTGTAGCAAGAGGTTGGAGGAATAGTGCCACATTCAAATTTTTCATTTAACTAATTTTATTTAAGTAGAAAAAATAGGAGGCATTACTTTCTGACTGTCCCTTGTACTATCGAGAAAACAAGGAAAATAGTAGTTTCTGAAGACAAATCATATGCGACTCTCAGTTGCTCTCATTGTACTATATTCTACCATGAATATTTTGACAAAATTGACCATATGACATTTCGCGAAAAGTTGCAATTAAAAAAGAGTTTCTCAAAAATAGCTCCAATGTTTCAATTTTTTCTCTCGAATAGAAAGCTAAGTTTTTAGTTTAACTCTCTGAATTTTCAAAAATTGGAAAAGTTGTAAATAATGAAATTAAGTGCTACTATGGAACCACTGGTTTAATCTATGTATCGTATCATCTTCCCTTGTGATGATTGTCTTTTACGACCATAATAAATCGTCCACACTCGTTCAATGGAATTAATTAGAGTAATTACATGCCTCTAATACTTTTTCCGCTTCATTTACTACGCACAGTTGGTCGTTTGTTCGTCAATCAGTGTAATGGCCAGAGTGTCGATTGGAGTTTTTTTTTTGTTTTGTTCGCATTTCGTTTGACGATGTTTAGTCAGAGATTCATAGTGTTTGTTTCATAATTCAGTTATCCTCGCTAGAATAGATCTCATGTATAATACAATATCATTTTGATCTTCGTATCAACATAAATATAAATTCAATTTTTTGTAGTAAAACTCTCAATATACCATGAAATAAGTTAATTCTGGATAAACAAAAGAACATCTTTGGAAATTAGTTCTTCAATCGAAATATGGGCAAAGAAAAATATGATTCCTTGACTTCTGACGACCGTAATAACCATGATGTATAGCAAAGATGGCTAGCTACCAGAATTTTCAGAGCCACGATTTTGACAGACTTTTTTTTATAGAATAACACTTATTTTTTTAGAGAAACCTCAATTTTTTTAAATACGAGTTTTTAACCAAAAAATAGCTGAGTAACAAAATTTGTATTTATTAACACATTGAAACTTTCACTCACTATCAATGAAATTAACAAAACATTTAAATTCCCAAGTGTTTCATTAACTTCATCCTTTTGACTACAAATTATTGCCATTAAAACATTGAATGTGGTCGGTTGCTAGCTAACGCATGTGGTTAGAACTACCCGATGATTAATTTTTCTATTGTGTGTTGAAAGTGCGTTGAAAAAACTGACGAACATTT
The DNA here is from genome assembly GCA_038098605.1 of Gryllus longicercus. NCBI lineage: Eukaryota > Metazoa > Arthropoda > Insecta > Orthoptera > Gryllidae > Gryllus > Gryllus longicercus. The sequence continues at coordinate 1,675,457 of JAZDUA010000146.1, read as the reverse complement.
ACTCCAACACCACATTGCAAAACCATAATCAAAGTATTTTCTGTCTAGCCCCAGAATTTTGCAAGATACACAACAATATTAGAATATCCACACCTAATCCAGGTGGCACAACGACATCGGCATTATTTGAATTTTGAAATGCATTTATTTGACTAACGTAATAAAATAATTCGGTATTCACATAGTGAGTAATATAACTTCAAAAAATATCAGTTCATTTGAAATGAACTCGCCTGACAATTGTATTCCTTTCCAACATTTTCACATTCGCAATCTAAAAACTGTACTTTGCAATGGATGATCTCCCGCCGAGGACGTGTTAGATAAGAACGGCCACTCTCGCCGCTAAGGTGCAGTGGCTATGTTCTCGTTCGAGAGGATCAATGCAAGGTGACGGCAGCCCTTGGTTGCGGTGCAGCGAGGCGTGCGCTTTGCGACATTCCGCCGACGTCGCATCTCGGCCTCTGCAGTCGGCAGCGCGTTGCCGGCGACGGCATTAACAGCATTCCGTCCGCGGCACAGCTGACGGCTGCCTCGGGGAGGAGGCGGACGGAGTGACGGCAGAGGTGACGGCGGGGTCGGGGTCAGGGACGGCAATGGGGGCCGGCAGCAGGGGTGGCACTGGCCGGGAGGGGCAAGGGCTAGGGCGGGGTCGAAGGGGACGCGGCTGCGGGCTGGCTGGCGGAGGCGGAGCGGGGGCCGCGGGGAGTGGCAGTGGCAGGGGCAGGGGTGGGGGTTGAGGCGGGGGCGCCGACGAAAGGAACGTGGCAGGGACGGGAATGGCCGCGGGAGGTGGCGGCGTGGGGGACTGCGGGGGCGTGGAGGCGGCGGGGTTGGGGCTGTGACGGCGGTGGCTGAGTCGAAGTAGATACGGTGGGAGGGGGCGGTGAGGGCGGCGGCAGGGGCAGCGGCGGGGACGGCAGCGGCTGAGGGCGGTTGGGTCTGGGGCGGGGGCGGTGACAAACGGGACGCGGCAGCGTGCTTGCCGGCGGAGGCGGAGTGGTAGCCGCGGGGAACGGCAAGGGGAGGGGTAGTGGCAGGTGTGGGGGTTGAGGCGGGGGTGCAAACGACAGGGACGTGGCAGTGGCGTGGGACGTCGGGAGACGTCGGGGGACGTCGGGGGACGTCGGGGGACGTCGGGGGACGGCGGGGGACGTCGGGGGACGTCGGGGGACGTCGGGGGATGGCGGGGGACGGCGGGGGACGGCGGGGGACGGCGGGGGCGGCGGGGACGCAGAGACGGCGGGGGCGGCGGCATGGGGGACTGTGGGGGCGTGGAGGCGGAGGGGTTGGGGCTGTGACGGCGGTGGCTCAGGCGAAGTAGATACGGTGGGAGGCGGCGGTGACGGCGGGGCGGCGACGTCGGTGAGGGCGGCGGCGAAAGGGGCCGGCGGCGGGAGCACGGTGCTGTCTCGTGAGGCGTACGGAGGTAGACGTGGCCGTTAGGGGAGGCCAGTCGAGGTTGAGGTAGCGACAGCACTTGGAAATGCGAGAGGAGTCGAGCTCAGCGACCGTCGGCCTGAAGCGGTACTTGCGAGACGGGAGGGCAGAAGTACAGTGGGAGCAGGAGATGCGAGGGCAGAATAAAATGGGATGAGACGAACATTACACGAGTTAGGAGCGGACTGTACGGAGTAAAAGGAAGCGCCATGGCACATAAACGGAATTACGTAATAGGGGTGAAAAGGGAAAAGAAGTAATGGAGTGAATAACGACGAAGTAGTAACAGAAAATAAAGTGTGGGAGCCAGACTCATGGTCTGGCAATCAGTTGAGTAGGAGAGAGTTTAGTTACGAAAATAAATAGTATTACAGAAAGAGGAATGTAAAATAGATTGACGCGTATTTTGTGTGTCATCATTGACAGTTCAAAATGACAAGTGGTGCTCTATCACAAGTGGAGACTCAACACACTGATTTGATGTATAATTGAGCGTATAATGAAATGCTAAAGAAAAACAAGTTGCTGTAAAGGTATCATCAGAAATATCAAGCAATACTTCTTTACTATACAAAATTTGCGTAGTAAGCTAAGAGAAGAGGAGATAGGTGTTCTAAATCTACGGCGAACTAAGAGAAAAGTGGAATCCGACAAAAGTGATGATAATCTGATTTGACGATATATTACTGGAGAGAAGCATTGAAGTACGCAGAACGGACTCTTGGGTGCTTGTTGGAACGCAGAGGACGGAAATGGGGCAGTCGAAGGGACGTATGGAAACAAAAAAGGGAGAAGGCTATGGAGGAAAAATGTGAGCGTTTGAGCGGGCACGGCCTGGATCGTTGACGCGTAAAAACTCAGCAGCGGCCGAGGGCTGTTCGAGGGGCGGCGGTGGGGCTAGTAGTGGATTTGAAACAGTGGTTGAAGAGGCGGGGCGGGGAGGGGTGATAATATATCGGGCAGGACTGGGAGTGAATATGTGTGGAGGGGGGGAGAGATCAGACTTTGCGAAAGAGAGATGGGGTGGCGCGGAGCGAGGCAGGAAGGAAGAAGGACAGAACAGTGTGGGTGGAGTGGGGAGGGGCGGGGTTGAGGGGAGTGGGACGTAGCGGGGCGTGGCAAGGGCCGTCAGGGTCGGACGGATGGAGCGGTGGGGCGGGGAGGACGGCGGATCTGGGCTGGGCCGGACGACGCGGGACGGGAAGGGACGGGAAGGGACGGGATGGGGAGTGGCGGGGCGGGAGGGCTGGCCGGGTTAGAAGTCGTGGCGGAGGGAGTGGGTCGGGAGAATCCGGCAGCTGAGTGTTAATTATGGAGCGCGTGCGGACACCGCGTTAGGCAGTGCCGGGCCGGGCGGGGCGGAGCTGGGCTGGGCTGGGTCGTGTCGGGGTCATTGCGGCGGGGGCCGGGCGGGGCCGGGCGGGGCCGGGCGGGGCCGGGCGGGGCCGGGCGGGGCCGGGCGGGGCCGGGCGGGGCCGGGCGGGGCCGGGCGGGGCCGGGCGGGGCCGGGCGGGGCCGGGCGGGGCCGGGCGGGGCCGGGCGGGGCGGGGCGGGGCGGGACAGAGACAGTGCCGGGCAGGGCAGGGCAGGGCCAGGCCGGGCCGGGGCGGGCGGGGCTGGGGTGGGTCGTGTCGGGGTCGGAGCGGCGGGGGCGGGTCTGGTCGCCTGGCGGATTTGCTCACCGCTGCCCCGCGCCGACTGATTTATTAACGCCGCCTTCCGACTCCGCTCGTCGACTCCGGGCCGTTCGTCCCCCGGCTCCGCCCTGCCCGTCGCCGAATCTCCAAAATGCCTACGTCGTCGATATTTTATATTTTAGGTTCTTTGTTGCATATCGCTGATGTCATCTGAAAGCCGCAGTTTCTCCTTGGAGTCATTATTATTTTACAGAATACTTAAGTCTAGCAGTATGTTATCCGATACGTATTAAAAATAATTTATTTCTTTATAATACTGTAATTTTCTGTTGCATATACGCTTCTGCACAGTTATCAGTTCTCTCGGAGCAGAACTGTTGAAGATATTTCCTTGATGTAAGAGAATGATCTGTTCGGAAAAGAGAACGTAGTTACACGTGAGGGTGAAATTTTGCACGGGGGCTCAAACCTGGTTTTACGATCCTGCGTCATATGAATCACTGGAAAATTAGCAGAAACTAGAAGCTGTCGACTGCTCACCCGGCAGGGGTTCTAATGTAGTGCTCTACACGTGTGAGTGTCTGAAAAGCGACTAATAAGAAAAAGGAAAATTGTGCGCTGTCCTTACCCCATTTATGAACGTACCGCCATTCGCCTGTTAATGATACGAAAAACCAAGGAAAGCTTCCGACCAGAAGAAATGCCATGTAGATTCTCCTCCAGACAGTTTTTGAATTCGACCTAGCTGTCATTCTAATGTCTGAAATCCGCCACCGTCGGAACTCGAAGGACATTCCGGTAAGAAAACCTGCAGTGTCAAGAGTTATTTTCTTGAGCTATCTCAAGTGGGGGTATCTGGTTGGGGAAAACCTCGCAAGCCGACGGGGAGGTCGCCGCCGTATCTCGCCATCCAGCGAGGGAAGATCATAGCTCCGTCAGCAGGGTTGCCGGAGCTCTCCTGGGAAAAATCCCCCATCGAAGAGACAAAAGCCGCCCAATTTGTGGCGGCGATGGTGTGACGGTTAACGTACCGGACTGTTATACCCAAGCTCGCGCGTTCAAACCCGATCGAAGCCGTGGATTTATAGGGCGACAAAATCCTTCGTACGCCTTCCTTCGGAGGGGAAGTAAAGCCGGCTGTCCCATGTTAGTAGATTTACTTGCATGTAAAAGATCCTCAAGCCTAAATGACGCCTCTGAGCTAAATTCAAATCGCCTGTTTCTCGCCCAAGATATACCTCCTTTCCCTGCTAGATGAAAGGAGCGTAGCGAAATTTGCGTGGTCAGCCGGAAGAGCGGGCCTAATGGCCCGAGTCTCGCCACGTAAAATAAGGCAAATTCAATTCAATTCAATTTCTCCAAACAACCTAGTGGGGAAGAAAGGTGAATGGTGATAAAGCTGACTCTGACACGGAGCTGTTAATTTGCAAATAACAACGTTCAGAGGCAGTTTGAAACTAAATACACTTGCGCATAAAGCCTACCTAATGAGTGTAGTCTTATGACTTAAATACTTGAACAATTTCTAGAAAAGGAGCAAAATGCATGTCTAAAAATAAAAAAATAAAAAACGGGCTCTGACATATTTTCATAATAGCTGCTTATTTACAAGGTGTTCAAAACTGAAACACTTCTGAATAGGGCATTTCTTTCAGAAACCATCAGTACTTGTACAATTTGTGCGAAAATATGAGTATTATTGACGATTTTAGCAAAAAAAAGCTTACCGCCCAAAATTCTTCCAGGAAACAACGATTTCCGCCCAATTGACGGAATCCCTCAAAATACATTTTCTTCCCGCCACTCGACTCGTCGCCCGAATTCCGGTATTCCGCCCAATATGGCGTCACTGACCACCAGCAATAACATTTTCCTCCCTCTTCCCTACTCTTGGATGGAGCAAATATTTTTATTTTTTTTATTTGGCTACAATTGGCTGATTGCCAGGTGGTAGCCATAACCCTACAGTTTTACAATATATTAGCATTTACAATTCAAAAACAATTTACCATATAAAAACAATTTACAATACACTCCTTTCGAGCATATACACTCAATATATAAACATACACAGACCTGTATACATCTATGGCACATATATACACCCATACACACACACACACACACAAATGCATGCACTACACTTACGGGACTAATGAGCTTAGCTGTTTTTTCTCAACGCTCCTTACGGAGTTTGGAGTTTGCGTCGATATATAGGGAACAAATTAAAAAAAAAAATCAGTTGAGCTATCTCAGGCGAGGCGCTTATTGAAGCCGTGCTGTGAGGGATGAAGTGCATCCGTGGGCAGAAGCTCCGTGTCCGCGGGAGGCAGGGACTGCGGGGCGACGTCGTCTTGGGACTTCCGCTGCAAACAGTGCGTAATTGCACGGTGCTCCGGGGAGCGCCGCCCCGCTTTCGCGACCTTGTCCCGCCCCCGCCACGTGGCCCACCCCCTCCTGGCGGTCGCCGCGCGACGTCACGTGATCTCTGGTGCAGGAGATGGGCGTCGCCTGCGGCTCGTGTTGGATTACTCTTCCCCGCGTTTTACTTACGTCTCTCGGCTCGCGTTTCCTTTGTCGCCCGACGTCGCGATATTACTCTCGCTTCCCGTCTTGCATTTCCACCTTTGTTTTTACAACACAGATCAGGGCCCTCCGGTTGATCTTTTAATCACCTTCGTTTGTGAAATAGTGGTCTCTCACTTTGCTTGTTGGTCACTTTGTTTTGTTTCTCTCCTCTTACATTCTTCTCCTTTCTCTAGGTTCACAGCCGCACTTAGCCGCCGCGTCTTCCATTTCTTTCTTGGATGACCCTACGTCTTCATTGATGGACAGCACCACGTGCTCTATTGATACTATTTTAACTTTTCTCAAAAGATGTTGCGTTCTTTTTTCTCCTAGCTCTTCCACCAAATGACCAATGAAGTCCGTGATCCGTGTGTTGGGGGACTGCTCAAGCATTCGCCTTCTATTGATTGCAGAAACCATGGAAAATTGGATGACGGAATTTTCAAATTTCAGACGATCCTTTAAACTATTTCTGATATTTTTTCGGAGACTTGTTACTTGTGTCCAAGCTTTAGATGTGTCTGCTGTAATGTATGCGGAATCAGCAAAAGGCGTATAACTGCTTTATATACTCTAATTTTTGTGTTAACATTTACAAACATATTTTTACAATTAATATCAATTAAGCATCAGGTTTTCTTGCTACTTTGCTCTATAGGCTTGACGTGCTTTAGAGCACAAATTGCTATAAATGATAAAATTTATTTCTAGATATGTGAATTTCATAATTTGTTCCACCCTATTTTAACTCCTCCTACTTTTGTAGTCCCAACTTACATTTGTTTTGTTGCTTTCTGATGAGTTTCGAGCTGTAAATAGTCAATTTCAGTAAAACTGGTAGAGAATTCCTTATAAATTATTATCTAACAGGAGAATGATATAACCAGCACAACATACACTCTATTTCCTTATTCCCCATAATTTGTTCTGATTCATTATTTACAATATTATTCAAAAATTAATAAAAATATTTTAGTCATCACTAGCTTGAAAAACATGTCTTAAAGGTTGTTCATATGTCATAGGGAAATTACCTTTGGTCCCGTTTTTTAATCAACGCCATCTACGTAGATCGATTTAGAACGCGTTGGTTTAATTCCTAACACTATCACTAAGATCGTAGCGACAAAACACGAAAAAACACGTTTTTGAAAATTTATTTAAATCTTGTAGCGAGATCCGAATACAAATTATCAGTTCCCCTTCAGGAGACCGATACGCATCGAAACTTCATACGTCTCGATTGGTGCGCGGGAAGTGGTCTAGATGCGTGCAGGGACGTGATGTGGTCAGCTGTCAGTGACGGAATGGCAAAAACCAAAAACACATCTGCACGTCCGCACACTCTAGAGCTCTTATGCAATACTGTTTAGTGATAGTAAGTACACCTAACTAACAATACTCGTATGCTACCAAATGTTATTTCCATGTCAATAAAACATTAAAAAAGCTTATTCCATTGTATTCAATTACCTTTTCGGCAAATTATCATAATTGCCTTATATCCTATGTTCGTTTATTGGTTTTCACCTTAGATTTTTTACCACATGCTGATAGGAACACGCAATGAAGGGCAGAAGGGTATTAAATTATTTTTTTGTATACCAGCGTTATAAACGACCTTTTTCTTGCAAGAAATCGTTCATAATTGAGCATTGACGTATTAGTATTTTACGAGACGAATGATTTCATCATCTCACATCACCACACATTCAGCAAATCGTATGGAGGTGACGGGAATTGGACAAGCCGACCACCGATTTGTCACACAGATGTCAAATACCCGAACGTCACAAGAAAATTCCCTTGCGAAATTAAGTTTGAAACTCTATGAATTTATAATGCTGTTATACAAAAAATAGTGTATGCAACTTGTTTATAATGTTGTTTTATTGCATTCTTACAAATTTGAAAACTCGCTTCTAGTGTTTTCAAAATCGCTCGTTTTCAAAATATGTACTCATACAATAAAGCTGAACATTATAAACTAATTGAATAACTACTATTTGCACACAGCGAAGAGATTAATTCTTAATCCTTCACAGTAAATCTAGAAATAGTATTTAACAGACTGGAACAACCATTTCAGTTACTCTTGTTATTTATCAGTGGCCTTGCATGAATTCATATGAATAACCAAATGCTCGGAAACCCACGCATCAAAAAACGTTTGTATCGACTTCAAAAGACATAGTCTACTTACAGAAACGCCTCATGATATGGCATGCAGTTAATTAATGAAAACATACATAATCGGAAATATCATGCCAAAAATTATGTAAATGTTGGTCGACCATCTCAATAAATCTCTATCACAATAAATCGACCAATTCAATAAATAAAAAAAACTAAAGCGCGTTCGGCTTGCTAGTTCGATAGACTGGGTAAGGCTAGTTGGGTAATAAACATGGCGCAATATCTACGCCGCCTATCCTGGCATCCGTGTGATAGTGGGCGGAAGCAAAGGGTCGTAAAATGAGGGTCTGTGGGATTTCTCAGAGCCACTGATGTTCAAAACGTGCGTGTTCCATATTCACATTTGGAATGTTACGCAGTTCTAATGGCAATTCACTTGTAAAGGCAGATTAAATTCAGCTCGTGACCGCGCACCGCGTGCACCGCGATAATCAATAATAATAATAATAATAATAATAATAATAATAATAATAATAATAATAGTAATAATAATAATAATAATAATAATTGTTATTATTATGGGAAATGTCAAAATGTGCTGCCCTTCTGTAACTTGTTAATTTATGAGGAAACAAAAAATAACTATTTTTAAATGAAATTAACTGATTATGATGCATTTTTTGATAAAATAAATATAATTGAAGAATCATAGAACACAATTTACATTATATGGATAATAAGATAACCACTTCTATTATATATTACTGCTGCAAACGAGTACTCACTTTCATAAGAACAGATTTAATATATAACCTACGAAAAAAGAAACTATGAAAGTGGAAATATCTTAATGGTAACAATCTTCTACACAACCTTCAAACGCTAAGACGCATTGTATTTTTATTTTTATTTCACTTTTTCTTTTTCTCTTTATAATTGCTGGGTAAAAATGTTACAATACAAGCTAAATTATTTGTGAATAAAAAATACTGCAACACATTTCCAACAATTTCCGTGGATGATAATTATAATAGGTTGTATCAGAATAAATTAATTCAGTTTCGCAGATCTGAACGTATTGAACTTTAAGCTGAAATATTAGCTAATAGTGTTATTTTATGAATGCGTAGGTTTTTTGATGAATATTAAAAAATCAACTATGAGAAATTAAAATTGTTAGATTCGTACAAAACACACATGCTAATTGTTATCTTTTGTTTTGTTAAAAATAATGCTGGTATTTTATTTTTAAGTTTTAAATTTTAATTAATATTTTGGTCATTACAAATAAAGTATGTACCACAGCACGATTATCCCAAACTACATGTTAGTGTTACACACGAAACAGAGGTAAGTTGTTAATGTTTTTGTAAGTGTTGTGATGACAAAACTAACGTGTTCGTGGCGGTGTGACCCAGGTTCTGTGTGAAATCTTCTCAACTACTTCCTAATTGAAGGACACAGTACCATCCTCAAAACTCTGGCGCAACTCCCGGAGTATGATGATAGCAACTTTCATTCTAATGATATATGAGGCACCAACCATTCGCTGAAAAGGACCACAACAATACACGACAAATATCAAAACAAATTTTACAGAGCTGCATAATTATTAATTCTTTACAATTGACATAAAAATTTCAAAGGAAGAAAACAATGAAAAGGGTACCGACTATTATTCTTAAATGGCTTGATGCAAATAGATGATTGCTGTTTTACGTGGAGTATATAATGTTTTTTAATTGTTTTAAAAAAGTATCTAAACATTTGAAGAATAATACAACTTTTATGTGGGATGCCTGGCATTGTTGAAGTGATAGTTTAAAAGTCGTCTCTCTGCCCTGCTGTGAACAACTATAACACTTAACGTTCCGAAAATATTCTATTTCTGCAAATGTTTCGTTCGCGAAAATATTTTATACTATTGTTTCAAAATTTATGGGTTGAGGATACGATAAAATACCCACGTTCAAGATTCAATTACCAATAATAATATTCTTGAAATAAATCAAAACAGCGTTTTTGAAGAAAAAATCATATTGAACAGTCGTAAGTTTGTAATGATTAATGACTATAAAATGGAGTAGTTGGAGTAATTAAGTAAACATATAAATTATAAGTTTTATATGACTGAGAATTCAGTTAAAACATCGAAGCATCCAAGTCTAAATGACTTTCAGTTTGCTTAATAACCTATCGCCCAGTAAGCAAAACTACTTCATAATCACTGTCAATGGTAAGTCAGCCAGAGAAACTACTGCCGTCTCTATGCCTCACCTGCTCATTCGCCAGGAAGCAAAGAGCGCTGGGGTTGTACACGTGGGCAGGAATGCCACCCACACAAACATAATAAAGATGATGTCGTAGTGGCCGGTGTTCTCGTATGTCTCAGTCAGTGCCAGTTTCACCAACCTGAAATGGAAAAATGATGCATTCAAATTCCTTTCATTACTTAGTGACTGCTGTAAAATGTATTTAGTAAAGAAAAACTCTAAAATAGTAAAGTATATTATTTTAAGTTTTATAAGCTATACTAATAATAACCTAGTTTTGTAATACAAATATAATATTTTGTATTAGTCTACTTATGGTCTAGTCATTGTATTTATAAAAATCAAACTAACCTTGAAATAAAGATATTTGATACGTAAAATTGTTAAAAACTCAAAGTCTAGAAAAATATAAGTTTGTGAATTACTTTATTCTGTAAAAAGCCTGTATTGTTCCAATTAACTTGTAAAATATAGGTTATCAAATATATCTTTTTATTAGGAACGTACAGTCAAGCCCGTTAAAACATTTACTACTGTTTTTTTGCGGAAAGAGCATATTGGAATCCACAGTTGTTAACTTTAAACAATAAGGTGACATACTTTACATACAAGCGTTTCGGCGGCAGATAGTGTACTGGATCCCCTGGTGGATAAAATGGCAAGATCTGAATTGCCAGAAGAGCGGAATACTCTGTATGTATTAGAACGGTCCATAATATTTTTCCCAAAACAGCAATTTCAATAAAATAACTAAAATATGATAAAAAATAAAATATAATACTTTTACATAATTGTTTTAAAAGTGAAAGTAGCTGCACGCTGGAACACAACTTCCAGTGTTTCTGGCAATCCGTCGGTTGGGATGATAGAACTATCCAAAATGTAATAGCACGTTCAAAGAGGTCTCATTTTGTAGTCTACGGCTTAAAATCCATAACTCATGTTCCTTCGGTGATACGAAAAAACTGATTTTAAGGCCTTAGCCTGCATCGCTTCCGAATTTTACGAAAACGGACAAGTGTGTTACATCGTAATGTGTTTTGCGTATTGCACGTACGTTTATTTTCCCATGTATCCCATAATATTTTCTTCTGGAATGTATTTGATGCAAGACTAAAGGTAATTATCTATTCAGTTGAACAGTTAGGAAGTTTTACGTTAGTTGTTTCTTCTAAATTGTAAAAATTTTTATATTTTTATCGATTGGTTTATTACATCTGTGATTGTTCGTTTTTAATTAAAGCTCCACTTTTACGATACTTCGGGAGTAGAACTTTATATGAATATAGAGAAGGCATTCATCTCTTACAACAAATCTTCCATTTATCTCTGAAATAGTACTGCAAATGGCGAAGCCACTGCCAACACATTTTTATTTGCCTGCAGGGCATGAGTTGCGGTAAGCTTCAGGAGGCACACACGGAGAACACATCAGGCTTCAGAGAGTTATTGAAAAGTTAATTAACTAAATATCGGTTTTCACATGTTTAATAACAAATTTCTCTTGAACGCACAGGATTTGCGAATTACGCACATTTGAAGTTCCAACGAACGGTCGATGGGAACTCGCTGTGTTTTAGGTTCTGCTTGGGAAACTGGTCACTCGACCGTGTCAAAACTTTCTCTTCTAGTTACCCAGTAATCACGGCCTTGCAACGGCTGGCGGCGGAGCGGTGCCTCCAATCAAAACAATCTGCTTCGTTGCGTTTGAACGCCAGACAACACTCATTGAGGTAGAAAAAAAATACGAAAAAGTCATTCTCGCGAGTTTCTGAATAATAATTTCCACCGTGAAAATTTGAGCGTGGAGGCTTAGTTACAGAGTTAATGGGACTGTGATCTGTTAACCTCCATATGCATATGCGAGCGGCGAATTATTCCCCTTCGTGAATAACGGGGGATATTTTGCAGATGATTATGGATGGAAATACTAGAAGCCGATAGAGGAAGACATATAAACGTGGAATAGGGGCACATGTATGGAATACCGAATGATTTGTCTTCGCAGGTTCTGCTCTATGGCGGACAGCACTCAAAACGATGCACCGTCATGCATTTCGTCAATCCTACTTTGTTGTGGCAGTAGGCCGTAATTTACAAGTAGAAATTTTGTTTTGAGAGATGTATAAAACGTTTGTCGTAAAATACAAACTATTGTGTAACATACAAATTACTATCTTTATGAATTTTTAATATATTTTAGTTTGGAGCTTAGTCATGTGTTAGATGTGGTCAGGCAGACTGCGTCGGTTATGACAAAGGGCGCTACAACTATTATTATTATTATTATTATTATTATTATTATTGCAAATGAAAATAGATGTTGTACAGTATTATGCCATTTATTCAACTGTCATATTTCAAGCAAATGTAACATGTCAGAAATGTGAACGAAATTTTTTAACATTTATTGCATAATAATTATCGGCGGTATTCCACATTTTCACCCCATTTTCTAAACAAGAAAGAATGCGCTTCCGTCAAAAACAACGTTTTTTAGCATTTTGAGTTGTATTACTCAGTTGGTGTTTCATAGTTGCAAGCAAAAGAAAAGATAGTGGTATTCCATTTTTGTACCCCTTCCTATATATTTCTTTACCCACCACTTCGACAGATAGATTCAATTCGATTTCTTCTCGTCACTTATTCCGTCTCTGTTCCTTTCTTAAGCGGAGAAGGTGTGGAGGGCCGGCTGAATGGCGCCTTGCGAGCAGAAGAGCGAAAACTTTTCGACTCTTCAAAACATTGTAATTAATTAAATCCGATAATTTATATATATCTCATTCTTATATTTCTCATGCGATTGAAAAAAGTATATCTTTTAGCACAGCTAATGCAATGTAGAACTCTTATTTGTTTTTTCCTCTCAACTTCTTTTTTTTGTTGTTGAGAAAAGTTTATCTTTTAGCATCCAGTGTTGAACTGTGGGTTGTTTTTTCCTACCAACTTCATTTCTTTTGTTCTGGAAAGCAAGTTGATGCACGTACATCTTTTACGCCTTAATTATCAACACTCTTTGACTTTAAAGTATATTTTTTAATAAAAAGAGACTTGGTCTGATGATTATGTGAGACAATTTCTACGAACATTGTTTCTTGTTGCTGATAATATCCCTTAGAGTTGACATGACAGCGTTTCGCAATGACAAAGTAGCACCAACGCGCGAAATTTCTCACTATTTTTTCCAACTCCAAAATGTTGTATGTTCCTGGAGAATTAACAACTGTTGATGACACGTTAATTGCTTTGTTCTGTTTTCAAATTACCTTCTAATAAAATTTACTCTTCATTTAGCTATGGTTTTGGGAAGCCATCAATCCCAAATGATATTATGCGATTAAATTGAAAAACAATCTCAATTTATGAAAATTGAAAATATAGTTTCCTTACAATAAATTATTAAATATCTATATTTAATTATTATATATGTAATAATTATATTAAATATCTATATTTGTATATTATCTATATTTTATTGCCTAAGTGAAGAATCAAGTAGAGAAAGAAGATTTCAACGCACAATGCAGTGCATAAATTCAGTGTTCGAAGGTATTAGTGGGATATTTGTGTTCACGATTTCTGTCGAACCGTTCCGCAGCACCCAAGCTTCAAATCCTTTGTTTCTATGGACGTATTAAGACTTTGAGTGTTCCGCAATATCTAGGTTTGAACGGTTATATTAGGCAATTGTGGGCCCGCCCAAAGCCTTCTCGCGCCGCCCAGCTACCACGAGCTGCTGCTCCGCGGCGATTACGCAAATGAGCCCCGCTTTCCTTTGTGATTCGCGCGACCCGGCGTTCACGGCCTGGCGCGACCCGCTGCCTCGCCCCCCTTCCCTTCCCCCTTTTCCTTCCCCTTCCCCATCTCCTTCCCCTCGCGGCGGTCACGCACTACTCCTTTCGCCGTCGCCTCGCTTCTCCCAGCACTTCCTTTCCGTACATCGCTCACCACGTTCCATCTCTCCACGCACACAACGCTCCAAGCTCTTATTATTCTTACATCGCCCCTTTATCTGTCTTCAGTGCCACTCCCCTCCTCGCAGCACATTTCCCCGCCTCGTATTGCCCCTCTCCGCCTCACATATCTCCTCCCCTCCTTGCACTAACCCTCCCCATCTCGCCTGAATTCTCCCCGCATCGCTTCAACTGTCCCCGCTTCACAACAACCGTATCCGCTTTGCGTCAACAGTCCTCGCATCGCATTAACCCTCACCAACTTGCATGAGCTCCTCTCTGTCTGGCATTGCCTCTTCCCACATCGCTTTTCCCCTCCCCGTCTCGTATTGCCCCTTCACCTCTCGGTGGAAGACTCCCCTCCACGCAACAACCCTTCCCGCGTGACAGAAACTCTCCCCGCCTTACATCAACCCTCCCCACATAGTATTAATCCACACCGCCTCGCATTGCCCCTACCCGTCTGGTATTGCCCCTTCCCACTTCGCACTAACTCTCGCCGCCTCGCAACAACACTTCTTATCTCACAACAATTTACCCCTCGAATCATCACACTCACATCGCAGCACCTTACCCACCTCACATCACTCCTTGATTCACGTTTACCCTCGCCGCCCTTCACGTTTACTCTCCTCGCCATCTCGCATTGCTCGTCCCAGTCTAGAAATGCCCCTTAACACTTCGAACGAGCCCTTCTCGCCACTCATCAGTCCCCAAGTCACATTGCCCCTTCTCACCTCGCACTAACCTCGCAGCCTCGCAACAACCTCGCCTCACCGCACCCACATCGCAATGCCGTACCCACCGCACATCTCTCCTCCCTGTTTCACATTTACCCTTCCCATCTCCATGCATCCCCCCACCTCGCATCAATCTTCTCCGCCACGCATCATCCCATTCCGCCTTACCCCAACCACCATTGCTCCTCCCCATCTCGTATTGCCCTTTCTCACTTCGTACGAACCCTTCCCGCCTCGCATCACTCCTCTGTTTCACATTTATCCTCCCCATCTCCATGCATCCCCCCGCCTCGCATCAATCTTCTCCGCCACGCATCATCCCATTCCGCCTTACCCCAACCACCATTGCTCCTCCCCATCTCGTATTGCCCTTTCTCACTTCGTACGAACCCTTCCCGCCTCGCATCACTCCTCTGTCTCACATTTATCCTCCCCATCTCCATGCATCCCCCCGCCTCGCATCAATCTTCTCCGCCACGCATCATCCCATTCCGCCTTACCCCAACCACCATTGCTCCTCCCCATCTCGTATTGCCCTTTCTCACTTCGTACGAACCCTTCCTGCCTCGCATCACTCCTCTGTCTCACATTTATCCTCCCCATCTCCATGCATCCCCCCGCCTCGCATAAATTCTCTCCACCACACGTCATCCCTTCCGCCTCACATCGCCTCACCTCGCCTAGCATTGCCCCGCGATGACCCCTCTCCGCCTCGTATCGTCCCGTAATGTCCAGACTGTCCCTTAGCGTCCGACGACGCCTCACATTGCCCCGTTCACCCCTCCCCCGCCAACCCATCACCGTCCCTGCCCGGCGTCGCCTTGTAGACCTTCGCGACTCTCCGCTCCGCAGCGGTGAAAGATGGCAAGGAAAAGCAGCAGCCCACCCTAAAGCGAGCTCTTGGAAACGCGCTCTTCATTACCGAGGGGGTTGCGGCCGCCCGCGCCGTCCTGAATACCGACGAGGTGCGGGTGGGCGAAGGAAAAGACTTTATGCCGCTCGCCTTATTTGTCTTTTTACTCCGGAAACTGGAACGCAGCCAACCTCCCGCGGTGTCTTCCTTTCTGCAACATTCTCCTTCTTCAACATCTGTGGAGATTGTTTATTTCTACGATAAAGCGCCGTAATGGAGACCCTTTCCGAATATACGGCACCACTATTCCAACGCTTATGGCGAAAAATAAAAATGGAAAACCGGTCGGAGCACGGATCAAAGGGATTTTATAAGCTATGAGTACAAGATGTTAGGTGATCTCGTAAACGAGCACCCAGCTATGTACTATGTTACTGGGATGGCTCAAGAAAATGAAAAAGAAGTAAAAGTGGGTATTGGAACATTTTTGAACAAACTGTTATATGAATCATTCAGACTAACATAATAAAGTGATGGATCTTTATTTGCTTCTCAATATTTTTAGATGGGAGGGAGAACTTTGTCTTCGAGTATTTCTGAACTTGAATTTTCATTCAAAGTTCTTTTTACAGTTCTCGAAAGATACTGCGGATCATGAAATGATTTTAAACCGATGGTAATAATATTTGATAATATAGGTTAACAAAGAGAAGAACGAGAGAAGTGGCTCAGGGCGTAGGGCGTAGGGCGCTGACTTCACATTCGGGTGGCCCGGACACATTGTTAATTTAATCCCCAGCCGGCAATCCTGACCGTGGTTTTCGTGGTTTCCCTCGGTCATCCAGGTATTTTTCTACTGAAAGGCCACGACCGTGAAATCGGCCACTACTCCGAAATCGTTCACTACGAGAAGTCACGTAAGGTAAGCGCGTTCAAAACATCGCAAGTTCCTGGATGAGTGACCGAATATGAGCCCTGAGATCAAACGATGCTGAGGCCAATTGCCCTTTATGAGACGTATAATGGCTAAATACAAATACAAAATAAAGGGAAGAAATGAGCTTAATTGCAACGATAATTTGTTTTTGTTAAATAATCAGTATGTGTTGCTCACAGTATGAAAAAGAAAGATGCGAACCTTAACTTTACTGGAATCAGCGAAATTTGGAAGAGTTTATAAACTGTTGAAAAACTCCTTAAAAGTAGTTAAGTAATTTAATTCAATAATGACGCTTGAGATAAATATCTTAAAACTACTTTTAAACATTTTCAGAATTTCTTACATCAAAATGTAAGCGAAGCCTTAAAATATCATGGATTTTCACTTCTACAAACTTGTGTTCCATTAATCTCCACGGCAACGGCAAATAAAAACAACAACGTTCATGGGACGAATCGTTTCATGGAAATCTGAAAATTCCTCTCGCGCTCAGGATCCGGATACAGTTGCGAATCTCTTGTATACGCACAAGTCCATTCGAGTACTCGGCAACGCCCTTGAATCGACGCCCCCGGCGGGGCTGCAGCTGACGCGGGGGAGCGCGGGCAGGCGCGGGCAGGGGCGGGCAGGCGCCTTTCCCGGAAGCAGCTTCGGCGAAGCGGCCGGTCGACGCGTTATCGCGCCCTGAGGGATGATATTCTTCAGCAAATTCTCCTGAGCGCTATCTCTCTGGTAAATGGGACGGCGCGATGTATTACACTGATAATTACAATAATCATTGATTACAGTGGTTAAAAACCAATAAACAATCATTAGCGTAAGTTTATAATCAAGCATCAATTTAATTATGATCGTTTAATAATTGATGAATGTTCTTGGATTAAAATTTAAAAATATAGTTTAGTCCGAAAGCCAACTTTGTTGTATTATACGATATTGTTAATAAAACATATTTTCTAATAAGCTAATCAATTTCATGGACTTCTCTCTGTTAAATGGAACGGCATATCTCTCTGTTAAATGGAACGGCACAGTGTATTACTGCGAGAACGTATATTCCATTGCTGTTGGATTCTCAGTCGTTCCAGTTAGTTTGTGTATTATCCGACTTTAATTTTATTTTAGTTCGAATAATATTCTCTTTAATTTAGAATGGTGTAAGTCTTATTGTGTTGTTATTCAAGAATATGCACTTTTTAGGTTCATATGGCTGTAAAGAAAAATGTCTAAATTTTGAGTAATTTAATATTTTCAAATGGAATTCAATAAACAGGCGTGATGAGTATGTGTTTGTTCTCACTGTTATTTGTATGAAATTGAACTTACACCGACATTTGCATACTATCTTTTCTTGATTCGTGTTCTCGCAAGATGTAATTTCTTGAATTTCCGATAAAAAGCAGAATTTCCGAGTTGCCATGGAACGAATTTCATGATGAATGGTGGGGGTGATAGATGTTGCAGTAAGGCGTCGCTAGCTATTGTTTCTCGACGCTCGCAATCACACGCAGTCCCCGAGCTGCCCTTCATCATGCCCCCTCGTAAATGTCCGCGCACCCCATCGCATTCACTTGTAGGAGAGAAAGAGAGAGAGGCAGAGAGAGAGAGAGAGGAGAGAGAGAGAGAGAGAGAGAGAGAGAGAGAACATGAATAAATCATATCGTTCTCTCCCTTCATCCACGAATCGCCACGAAATTGTGTTACAAGATTCTTCCGATATTCGCCTCTCTCGTCCTAAGCCTCCTGCAATATCTCTTCCTTCCAGACGACTCGCTTACTGGCTACTCTCTGGAATACTTGTTTTTGTTGCATTTGTTTTACTGCTCTGATGTGGACCGAATAAGTTCGAGAATACAAAACGTAAAACATTTTCTATTCTCTTCCTGAACAATCTATTCTCTAGTACTTTCTGTGGGTTATTGATGAAATTATAAATTGATTATTTTTACGTCCAAAGTTATGTCAATTTTATGTTGAATACAAATTTAATGGAATGATTAAATTGGTGTTGAAAATTATTTCATGTAAAGCCTTAAAATTTATTAATTTATTTTTGAAATAATAATCTGTATTCAAGAACATTGATCAATTATTAAACGTTCAGAGCGTCAATGATGCTTAAACTTGAGAACTGCAAACTTACACTAAAGGTTGCATATTGCTGGAATTCCGCGCCGGATTCTAAGAAAGAGTTACATACATTCTCTCATACACCATTAAACTCAAATGTATTCATTTAAATTAAAATCTTGACATCTATTATTTGGAGAAGTACATATCTACTGGCGTGCCTGTGCGAGTCTGTGTCACATGTTATATTCCACCCTCTCCCTATCTTTGCTTTTCTAAATTTTGAGAGAAAGTTGTTAACAGAACTTGTTTATTTGTTTAAAAAATCTGAAAAAGGTAACTTTCAATGTACTTATAGAATTTAAAATTAAAATAAAGAACAAAGAAATTTATGTTTGAAACAAATTTTGAATAAAGGTTTATTTAGTATTATAGACATGTTCATGGAACAATTCACAACATTTCCTTAAAACATCATTTGAAGTAATTATACAATTTTCCTTGACAGCTTTTGAGGAAATATTGAAACTAACTCAGGGGTAGAATGTGAAGTGCCCCCAAATTGAAAGAATTCCCATCAAGCACACAGGTTCTGAAGTCCGGCCAGATGCTCGCGGAATGTTGGTTTTGAAAAACAAATCCGTGAGTGGTTTATGAGCTAGTGTTGTTCATGGACGGACAAATGGAGTGACGGATGGAGTGACGGATGGAGAGACGGACGGAGAGACGGACGGAGAGACGGACGGAGAAACGGACGGAGAGACCGACACTTCAACAGTCCGTCAGACCGACAGTCCGACAGTCTGATTGGCAGGCTGAAGGACAGACTGGCAGTATGACGAACAGACCGGGAGAGATGGCTCAGGGCATCAACTGATGTCACTGCAGTCCCTCTGACCGGGAGGTCCTAGGTTCGAGTTCCGACGCTGGCAGGATTTTCGACACTAATTTGTCAGCTAGGTCGAATTCAGTCGCTGTTTGGAGGAGAATTCTAGCGGCCGGCTGCTCTGATCGGTAGTTTTTCATGCTTTCTCCGCTCAGCACGAGGTAAATGCCGAAGCAGTACCCTAACAAACGGCCCATGGACCGTGCGCGATCTTTCCCTCCTATTCCTTGCCCTATCCTCACCCTTACACACATACACTATACCACCACACTGCCGGGAGACAGGTCGGGAGCCTATTGTTTGTCCCGGCTGTGGCGGAACCCCGCAGGTGGGAGATATCTACTTGGGGAAAACCCCATTAGCAGGCTGTAGGTCAGCGCCGGATTTCGACATCTAGCAGGGAAAGACCACCGCCACTGTCCGTGGAAGAACATGAGCGACACTTACGGGATTAATGACCATAGTAGTTGACGCGCCCGGAATCACTATCAATCAATCAGCTCACGAACAGACCGACGGATAGACCGACGGACAGATCGACGGACGGACCGATGGACAGACCGACGGACACAACGATAGACAGCCTGGGGGACTGACTGACGGACAGACGGACACAAGAACGTTTGACCTTAAACCAAATTTTCGTTATTATGGAATCAGAAAATGTTACTTTTGAGTACATTATGTATCAAAGAAAGTCGTTTACCACCTAATATAGGATTAAAAATTAACAGTTCCCAGAAAATGAGTTTTTCTGTCAACAAATGTCAGATTTCGGTGTTGAAATATTAACACAACCATTTCTTTACTACTTCCTCTTATTTTTATGTACGTACGTCTACTAGAAAGTAAAATTAAATTATAAAAATATACTATACTATCAGGGTTCTGAATGACAGTTCATAGTAAATCAGATTATGTATGCCAGATATATTCACTTGCACTTGCCAATGAGAAATTTTGCTTCCATCAGCTTTCCATGTTAACCCTGAATTTATTTTCATTCTTTGACCACATTTGTTCTCACACTTAACCTACGTCTCCGTCGAATATGATTTCGCCTCGTCTTGGAACTCAGAAGCTTCATCTCTGTGATGTTTTCCCATCGCTCTCTTCCACATTTTGTTCACGAAATGCTCAATCCTTCAGCTCCATTATTCTCTCGCGAGAACTCTCCACACGATCTTTTCCTCAGCCTGGACCACACGTTCCCACACAATCTCTTCCCCTATCTTCGCATCCGCCGACACAAACTCTACTACGCCGCAGAATTTGCACTGCCCAACCGTGAAAATAGCCCCATCTTCGTCGTGAGAGAGAATGTTCCCGTCACAACAACCATCCATCACGCGAGAGCCGGCGGGGGCGGATTCTGTAAAGGCAGTGAGGGAGATGAGACGGTGGGGGCTGTGGGGGGGGGTGAGAGCGGTGGGAGCGGTGGGAGCGGTGGGAGCGGTGAGAGCGGTGGGAGCGGTGAGAGCGGTGAGAGCGGTGGGAGCGGTGGGAGCGGTGGGAGCGGTGGGAGCGGTGGGGGCGGTGGGAGTGGTGGGAGCAGTGGCAGCGGTGGGGGCGGTGGGGGCGGTGGGGGCGGTGGGAGCGGTGAGAGCGGTGAGAGCGGTGGGGGCGGTGGGAGCGGTGGGAGCGGTGAGAGCGGTGAGAGCGGTGAGGGCGGTGAGAGCGGTGGGAGCGGTGGGGGCGGTGGGAGCGGTGGGAGCGGTGGGAGCGGTGGGAGCGGTGGGAGCGGTGAGAGCGGTGAGAGCGGTGGGGCGGTGCGAGCGGTGGGAGCGGTGGGGGCGGTGGGGGCGGTGGGAGCGGTGGGGGCGGTGGGAACGGTGGGAGCGGTGTGAGCGGTGGGGGCCGTGGGAGCGGTGGGGGCGGTGGGAGCGGTGGGGGCGGTGGGGGCGGTGGGGCGGTGGGAGCGGTGGGGGCGGTTGGAGCGGTGGGAGCGGTGGGAGCCGTGGGAGCGGTGGGGGCGGTGGGAGCCGTAGGAGCGGTGGGAGCGGTGAGAGCGGCGAGAGCGGTGGAGGCGGTGGGAGCGGTGGGAGCGGTGGGGGCGGTGGGAACGGTGGAAGCGGTGGGAGCGGTGGGGGCGGTGAGAGCGGTGGGGGCGGTAGGAGAGGAGGTGGGTGGTGGGCGAAGTGGCGAAGAGGTGCGCGGGGGCGGTGGGGGGCGAATTGGCGAAGAGGTGCGCGGGGGCGGAGGGGGGCGGTGGGGGGCGGCTGCTGGGACTGCGGCGGGAATGGGGACGGGGCGGTAGTGTTGGACGCGCCGGTGGGAGCGGTGTCTCTCTCTTTTCCGAAGCACGTGGCGCAGTGGGCGACGCGACACCCGATAACGCTGCGCCCTGCCTTATCTCACGCACCCACCGACGCCTTCGCTGAGCGAGGGTCAGCGCGTCGCCAGCCGACGCTTCCCATCCATCTTCCGAGAGAACAGTGATGGCGCCTTTATTGGCAGGGAGATGTTCAGGGCGGATTAACAATCATTATTGTCATTATCGTCCTTGTCAGATTCCGTCATCGTAATTGTGTTCTTTGGTATGTGTCAGTGTTGTCCCTGATGTCATTCTATGCATTCTCATTTCTGTTGTGTCCGTTACTGTCATTGATTGCCACTGTTGTCACTCTCGTGTCAGACACAATGGTGATTGCGTTGGTCAGTTGTTGGCTTTGTCGACGTGGCGTTGGTGCTATCGCTTTCTATGGAACTGTCACGTTTACTGTCATTACCGTCGATAATAATAGTTTTCCATACTTCGTATCTAAAGGTCACTATTAATGTAGTGCAATTGCTTACTAATAGTTTGTCAATGAATAGTATTCTGCAGGTTTTTCTGTCAGTGTAGATACTTATGTTATTAAATAAATGAATATACAATGACTATGCAGATGTTTTTTGTGTCTCCATGGTAAATCAGACGAATTAAATAAATTATTATTAAAGTACAATTTAGACGATACGCATGACATATGTACATTTTGATAAAGACAATACAATTCTAACTAGTAGAGCTATAACAGTAATTTTATACTTTCTCGTTTTAGTAACGGTTACGTAATATTATAATACTGTAATCTCTGTGTCCACACTAACGCATCTCAGGCATAACTGGCGAAACCCATTACATTCCTAGCGTGTTGAGTGTGAAAACGAATTATATTAATGGTTAGACATCAACACAAATTAAACAGTCCAAAACTGCATATCACACACCGAAAAACATTGCTGTCAGTTAGGAAAGAAATCTATGAATTCATAATTACCGTATTGGGGAATTACTGTTCTGGTATTGTTGATATGAACTCAGCCGTGGTAACAATTACACGAAAAAACCTACGAGACCTACTTTAAAAAGGTAAAAAGTACATATTTGATCTTTTTTCTGTAACCAATACGTATACTTATTATATACGTATACGTATATATACGTATACGTATTATAATATTGCCAATGAATACAATTAATTCTTTAGGTCTTCCGTGAAAGATTTTCTTTGGCAAAAGAAGCCCGGAAAATTTGGCAATTTTCGACAGTTCGCAGATTTTAATGAAAGATCGGATTTACGTCACCTTTGTAAGTTACTCTATTCGAGAAAAGCATTCTAATTTTTTTCTTCGTATGCCGTCATTGGAACTATGCTTTTTTTTAATTTGACACTTCAGAAAAGATCTCCCAAAATATCCCGAAAAACTGTGACTGAAATGATTTAAAATTTGGTTTTGAGAAATAGATTGCATTGAAACATAATTATTTAGCTTCAATGTTAAAGGCAAAGACAGACTCAGAAAATTTTTAACTTGAGTAGTTCCTTCTTTGGGGTTATTTGATTTTACTTTTAATTATAAAAAACTACTTGCATTATGTCAAGCCTCTATGTTCTCCCCGTGGCTGCTTTAAATATTCTCATATTTTAATTTTCTTGAAAGAAAATTCCCCTCAGGAATTATAAATTAACCATAAATCGTTATCCTTTCCATAGGGAAACGGTTTACTTAAACTATTTCCAGCTTAAATTGTTGATTCATACATATTGGAGAACACGGGACCAGAATTAATTTAAAAGTCACTTATTTCCTTTCAAACGAGGCGATATTATTAGCCTTTTAAGACCACGTCAAGGTATCGCCATTGACAGTTCCTTTTCCTCGTAGAGATACATCATTTTCAAAACCTCTAAAAATAACGTGATTGCCAAAGTGATAGGCATGGATACATGGTTCACCTTAAAACTTTTTAATCATCAAACTCAAAAATACATGAAAACGACTTATATTTTCAAAAAACTGTATATAATCTTGTTCAAATAACAAATTTGACAAACAATTTTAATTAAAAACATTTCTGTCATTAATATTGTAGTTTTGGAATTTTAAAGTTTTACAATTTTCGAAAGTACAGATCTCGTAACGCCTGAAGACATTGCAACCCGCATTGCATAGCAGTGTGTGGTGCAGTATACAACTTTTTACTCTACCCTCATTTTCACGTCGTGAAGGCACAATGTACTCTAATAGAAAATGTTTGTTCTTATGGAAGAATGTGCACCATTGCCTAATGCATTGTTGCACAATTATGTATAAAAATATAATTCTGTCGGGAAAAATGACAAGGAACACGATTATAATCATGTGTCATTCAGTCGCTTTTCAAATAAAATAATAAAAACGCTAGATGTCTAGGCTAATACTTTTTAAATACCTTTCTATTCAGTTACAATATATCGAAAAATTACTGGAATTGTTAATTTTGAAAAAAGTATTCAATATTTCAGTAACTTCTACAGGGAGAAATGCTTTCATTTTACCAATATGTCAAAAAGTATCCATTAAAAAAAATATTGTCAACAAAAATGTGTGAATTCTTAATTGGAACTGGAATCGGAATTTTTACGTTGTTTAAGTGCACTTAAAAACTTTCAGCGAAAAAGTTTTGGGTAAAATGATGAAACTATTACCTGTCATCACCCCAAGGTCTGAGGATACATTCTGTGAGTTTGTTTTAAAGTCGAGCCGCGCTCGACATGAGATGACGGCGCGAGGCTCGACGGGGTACGCGACGAAAAGACAAGGCACAGATGCAGGATGTTCGACTCTTGGGGCTGAAAGGACGGGTTTGTTTATATGACGTTATCAGCGGAAGGGCTATCCCTACGAATACTCGAATGATCACGAGAAGCCCTTTCGTGAATTTCATCTTGCTAATCTGATCAGTTGATTTTTGCTGGTGGATGTTAGTAAAGGCGGTCGATTTACAGTGGTAAAGAAATGTAGGTAATTTAATAAATTGTGTTGTGTGTTAATATTAAGAGAATGGATCTTGAGAAAAAAGGACGAAATAATTAAAAGTGATGACAAAACAACAATTTGAAAGTATGCGAGCAGTTAAAAGCAAAAATCCCTAAACGGAGTCAATCGTGTGAATGAATCTTGCAGAGCAACAGGTATTATTAGGCTGTTCTTCTTTAGAATGAAAAAAGTAAATAAGAATGGAGAAATAACGACCCTGAGAAATATACATACGGTACGTGTAAAATTCCATGCATGTCTGTCGCGTATGTAATGAAAGATATTAATAATTAACATTTACCAAATTTTAAATATTCTACCTTTTTTTAAACTGGTGGTGTCCATGTAGCATGTGCTTCTTTGCCAATAGTAGAGGTTATGTAATACTATATATACCACAATATCTCTCTGAATTATTTGTTGCAAAAATCATTTAAAATCGTATTACATTTAGTGCGAAAAATAAGAAAAATGCAAGAAAGTAAAATATTTAAAAAATAATAAATAATACGATACTGATAGTTTTAGAAAACAAATAGATCGAACAACATATAAAAATGTGTAACAAAAGCTCCAATATAAGATACGATCAAAGAAATATGAAATACTATACACATTCTAACTTAGCATCCGCCTGCTTCAAAAAACCTACAGTTACAACCAAGAAGCGCAGTATTTTCAGAGATGGCGATTAATTTTAACGCCCAATTACTCCAAAAATTCAACATGACTGTTTTTGAAAACTTGTTTTTGATGAACACATTTCATTAAGAAAATAAATTATCTTCATAATAATAGTTGTAGAAAGTCGCCGAAATGTTTTACATTTTTTCAATAGTCGAAAAATCAGGGTTTTCAACCAACATCAAACCTACACCATTTTCGAAAACGTTCTTCAGATATCAACAAAATTTCGTAAAAACGATGGATCCGTTTTTAAGAAAAAATGTTTAAACAAAAATTAAAAATTGTTTATATTCCACGCAACATTACGCAAAAATTACTCAAATTTTCGAAAAATTATACATGACCTTATTTCAAAAACTATCTTTACGGAACCGATTTTATTGAGGTAAAAATATCAATCTTTAATATTTTTGTTTCAGGAAGACGCTGAAAAATATTTAAAACAAAATTTAATCAAAATCGATAGTTATTTTTTTGAAAATTTTGAGATGTCCCAGGGGCTTCATATACAGTATCCCCAAAATTAAAATATCGGTTTCGATTTTAAGGATCTGCGACATCAGGGGAATATTAATCATAGGGAATATTAATTTTGTAGAAAATCGGCGGAACGGTTTAGCCGCTAGCGTTGTTCACAGATATTCGGACAGACGTTTTGCCGTCAATTAATTTTTCGGTATCAAAGGGATTCTGGTTACACACACATTGAAAGATTTTCCTCTAAATTCAGCATCTGGATTTATCCACTCTTTAGTTGCCAAAGCCCTGAAATGCATGTTTTTCTGCCGAAAATTTGCAGTTGTTTTCGTGCAGCATTCCATAACTTTCTCTTCTTACGAAGTTGCTTCCTAAGCGTGAGAAAGTAAAATTAATAGTGGCTCTTTCATAATATAGATATTTTCTACAGTATTGTTAAGTCCATGTCTGGCAAAATCATGTCACGTGAAAATGCATTGCTGAAATACAGAGTATCAAAGCAAACAAGAACATCTCAATGAAAGAACATCACCAAGTGAATTTCAATCAGACATGTCTGTTCAACCAACAGGAGGTCTCCTATTTGCCACATGACGTACAAAAGGCGAACCAATTTTTACTCGCGTTACTTTGCGTTGTCGGCGATAATGCTAACAAACCAGTTTTTTTACACCTGGACTGAAGAACTTTCAGGCAGGAGTACAACGGAAGTTTTATCTGTACTGCTACATTTCATACAATCCATGGAGTGTACTGCAATATCAAGATTGAAACTGATTGATGATAAAAGTTTATCCGAACGCTTTAAAAAACATTGAGATCTCTGAGAGAAGTCGAATTTTAATTAAGAAAGAGAAAATCATCATAACAATTGTAATCATGAAATGATTAAATATAATTATTTTAATGTTACATAATCGTTTTAAAAAAGTTGGATAAAAGTGTGTAGCACCACTAATTTGTATTTTGATTTTTTTTAATAATCTTCATAAAAAATTGCTCATTATTTGGAAGGAGTCGTATCTCAAAATTCAGTATTCGCTTTGTTCACGTATGACACTGAAAATGATGCAACTTATGAGAAATTGAATTCACTTATAAATATCATATATGAAAAAAGTGTAACGATATTCCCAGATATTGTATTTAACTTGTTGCTTTTTTCCCATTTGCCTTATTCCCAAGACATTTGTTCACTTTTTTCACGAGTATGCATTAGTGAGAAAAGGTGGCAGATAATATCTAGAGCCACTGTGATTTTCCTGGGTGAGATTTGTACACGCGAAGTTCTTGTTTTGCTACCTCAGGCCATATTTTTGGGCAAATGTCTGACTCGGCAATATTTCTCTATATAGAACGTCCGTGAAGCCTTTTTTTGCTAATGGTCAGAAAGGATCTTTCCTTTGCGTGTTTTCTACCCTACTTCTTCGGAGTACTCTACCCCCTACCGCTACCCCCTTCATCATAATCATCACGCAAAATGCTCGTGCCAGGCGACACAAAATTGGTCAAAAAGTTTTCAATGAAACGTTAATTTATAATATGTTTTCATGAAAGTACTGCATGTGGAAGAAATGATGTCATTTTTTATAAATTATTGCGAATAAACGTCTTTTCTGATGTTAGTTTTTGGAAGAGAGGTGTAAAAAATATATCAGTTACAACAAGTAGAATAACATAATAGAGAATGATTTTGAAAGTTATAGAACTATGAAGGGAGATACACATTCCCTGGATACATTGCAGAATGGTAATGAGAAAACAAAATATGCAACAGAAAATATTAAGTGTAATTTACAGCATGCAGTTACTCGATAAGTATAGTTAAGTCACATTGTTTATTCGAGTTTCATTAGATGTAGTTATCTATCATTAGAAGTAGTTATCTAGAAATAGTATCTCTTTGTTCATTTTCGTAGTTTTTGCAGACTTGGAAAACTCGTTGAAATAATGGCATTGTACTAAATTTTCTAATTAAACATTTTTCGAATACAGTAAAGAACGCTTACGACGATCCGGGTTTCGTGGAATTCTTTGAATTTCCGAAAGCTGCAAATGTTAAATTGTTTCTGTGATTTCTTTCAACTACAATATTGAAAGTAAGGACTTTTCTTCTTGATTAAATATATTCTTCATAACTAAATCTTTAAATAATATTCAGTACACTTTTTCCAAAACATGAGTAGGTTTTGCCCAATTTTAGGTGAAATAAAGAAAATTTTGTAATGATATTCTCAAGGACGGCTCCACGCATTTTTTATTTGCAACTATTTGCATGGTTGGAGAAAATGCATTGAATAAAATGATTTAAACATTACTTCGTTGTACTATATTAAAGTTTCAAAAATTAATCAAAAGTATGTTCAAGTTCATTTGGCATTTCACGCATTATTTGTAACGGTTATGTAATAAATGTAATCGTTATAAATAATGCGGGAAAGTATATGCTGTTGTGACACTTCCAGTTTAAGTTAGGTTTTTCAACTACCTCGTCCGGCTTGTCGTGCTCGTACCAGCACTTTTATAGCTACAGTTAATATTCTTTGGATTGACTTCACTTATCTGTCTTTCATGGCATTATTTGTAATAAGTGAGGTCTGGATACTTACACCCCGAAGTTAATGACTGTTTCTTCATGGTTTTTGCGCAGGGTGGACTTGCTACCTTCGGGGACCTTGTCCATTTCATTTTGAGAGTCCTTGATGCCTTAGGACTTGCTCGATTTAGACATTTAGTCACTTTTTTGTCGGTGCAATCCAGCAGCGAAGTCTTCAAAGTTCTTAATGTTCTCAATGGAGTCAATGGAGTCTCTCAAAGTTCTCAATGGTCCAGGAATACTATGTGTGAATCTGTTTGCCATCTCACCTGATTGTTGATTCCTTTTTTATCATTTATTTCTGCTTAGTCCGAAGGCCGTCAACAGCTGAGTACGATACGTGAGGGTACAATGAATTATATTTACCTTGTTTATGGATCATTATTGGCTGATAAATACATAGAGTACACGGGGATTGAATGTGCAAAGCCGCATCGGTTACATGATGATCAGGAGGCGGTCGAAGAACTGTCGTTAGTTTCCGCTTTAGTCTGTTATGATGAGGATTTTGTTTTCCGATATTAAAATGTACGGCTGAGGGAATCTGGGGAATTTTAGAATTTAAGCGAGTGTATAGGAAGGAGACGTAGACAGATATCGGAGTGATGCCGAGTTCATTGTGTAACTGGGAGTTAGATACAAACCAAGGTGCTTTTGTAATGGTTCGGAGGAATTTATTTTGGAAAATCTGCATTTTTTTGATATTTGATTTGCTAACTGAGGCCCAGATAGGAGAAGCGTAGGATAAGATTGGACGAATCATTGATTGAAATAGATGAGAAGATACATGAAGTCGCGGGGGTGAAGACTTCTTGAGTATGGGATGTAATGCGTGGGTTCTACGATTGGCCAGAGTTATTCTATGAAGAATATTTGATTTCCAAGTGAGCCTCCTATCAAAAAATACACCATATTTGACTGGCTTGTTGTTTAGGAGCCAAAATATATTTTTTCCTTGCTACTTGAGAGAGGGAGGATTTTCTGGTCTGCAGATTGTGAAGATTTTGGCCCGACTTTTGGCTGGGTTTATCCGGATTTGCCATTTTTTGGCCCAGTTGGAGAACTGGGAAAGGTAATTTTGCAGGTCTTCTTGTGCGGTAGAACTATCAAGATTTGAGGAATATATAGCGATATCATTAGCAAACAGTACAATGGAGGTATGTGAGGTGGATAGTATGTCGTCGGAATAAAAAAAAATAGTGCGTTGTTGATTCCTGAAGTTCCATATGTTAAGCGTGCGTTTCTATGCCAATGAATTCCGTTCTTTCGTACCACGAGCTTAGTCTTTTTAGAGTATTCTGTCATAGTTTTCTTCTCTTTTTTATTATATTTGTATAACTTATGTAACAGTACCATAAATATCTAATAGCCTTGTAGACAACGTGCTAGCTTTCTGTGCGGCAGTCCAAGGTTCCATTCCCGTCTGGGACAGAAAAGAAGGTGTAGCTTTCTAAAACAAATGTTCTCAGTTTCTGTAGCTGTGGGACGAACGAAAAAGCTCAAGCAGGCCAAAGAAGCAAGGTTCGGTGATGGAAATACGTCATGCTCGCCACATATCTCCCTTTGCTCTCAAGCGTTGTTAATAAATAAAAAAGTGCGGCCCAGACCTGGGAATCCTGCCGGCTGGCAAAAAGGGTTAATCCGACTCTAAAATGCCAAATACATGCATAATTATATATTACTATCTGGCACGTGGCGCGTTGCTGTCGAAAACGAAGTAATTGTGGAAATATGCTTTGCAATTTGAAAGGGACATCTTATTCTTTTTTATTTACGTGTTAACGAATTCCCCCCTCTTTCTCTTTTTCTGACACCGTCTCACTTTCTCTCTCTCTCTCTTTCCTACCTATTTTCCCTTCTCTTTCCCTTTCTCTCTTTTCCCTCCCTCTCTCGTTTCCTCCCTCTCTCGTTTCCTCCCTCTCTCGTTTCCTCCCTCTCTCGTTCCTCCCTCTCTCGTTTCCTCCCTCTCTCGTTCCTCCCTCTCTCGTTTCCTCCCTCTCTCGTTTCCTCCCTCTCTCGTTTCCTCCCTCTCTCGTTTCCTCCCTCTCTCGTTTCCTCCCTCTCTCGTTTCCTCCCTCTCTCGTTTCCTCCCTCTCTCGTTTCCTCCCTTTCTCGTTCCTCCCTCTCTCGTTCCTCCCTCTCTCGTTTCCTCTCTCTCTCGTTTCCTTCCTCTCTCGTTTCCTCCCTCTCCTTTCCTCCCTCTCTCGTTTCCTCCCTCTCTCGTTTCCTCCCTCTCTCGTTTCCTCCCTCTCTCGTTTCCTCCCTCTCTCGTTCCTCCCTCTCTCGTTTCCCCCCTCTCTCGTTTCCTCCCTCTCTCGTTTCCTCCCTCTCTCGTTTCCTCCCTCTCTCGTTTCCTCTCTCTCTTTTCTCTCTTTCCGTTTCTCTTTTTTCCCTATCTCTTTCCTCCCTCTTTTTCTCTCACCTTTTTCCTCTTCTCTCTCATTCTTGCGCCACTCGCTCATCTTGCCCTTTTCTGCCTCGATCCACGTCACACGGAGAGGTGCAGCAACAACAAATTTTAGATTTCGATCGTTTATACCATATTAAGTAGTATTCGGGATTAGGCGCCTATTTGCGGCGAATATGGGAACATTGCGGAACTCTGCGTAGAAGGTATGGAATAAGAAGAAATTGTAAGAAGGAAGAATAGTCACGGCGAGGAAACACGGCGCGGGAGGACAATGCGGGAATACCCGAGAGAAAGCAAGAGCATGCGAAAAAATCGAAGTAAGGCCATTCCAGATCAGAAAGATGGATTAAGACATTTAAAGACTAAATAATTTAAACTGTATGTTTTTGTGTTGTTGTTTTTATTTTTGACGCCCAAACCTAACAAAGTCTTATTTTATAAAAAATCTTATTAAATATCTTAATTTATAAAAAATCTAATTGAATAAATATGTTCTATTTTCTCTGGAAAACAAGGCTGGATATCGCAGAAATATTGTGAGCAATCCAATTCAAATTTTGACTGGAGAATTTATAGGCATTTGCTGTTCGTACGAACGGCCCGTGAACGCACGCCGATGTCACGTCAAAATAATTAAATTATTGAAAGAAAGATTAAGACATATCTCAATATTAAATTATATTATTATTATTACTTCTCAAGGGCAATGTTCCGATCATTCTTTAAAAAAATGAAATTGAAAACATAAATATAACTTAATATCGTGTTTCTCTTTCAAATGTCATGAGAACAAAAACTGTCGTTCCCCTCCCCTTTAGGTTCACAAATTGCGTCAAAGCCATATCCGATTTAATGAACGAAGCCCTCATCTGCCGAATATCCTTTATTGGAATCAATAAAATTATTTGATGTCATTGTGACAGCTTTAGACATGCATATCGAGTTTTACGTAGATTGACATTTCTCGGAAATTGAACCCTGATTTGTTTCCCTGTATCGCAGACCCGAGAAAAAACAGTATTTTAAGGCGTTATGTGAATTTACAACTTTCAATCATCATCATCGACATCCCATCAAGTTACCGACCACACACTTTCCTCTACTCAGTAATTACTATAATTATAGAAGATGTGCACTCTGTATTTTTTACCTTTCGCCATGACTCAACCGATAATATGTTTTCACTTGAATTTCGATTCATGTTTGATTTTTCTGGATGTGGACTTGATGTGGATGTAACAATCCATATAAACTGGAGAAACAATTTTGCTGTAGAGTCAAATCTAAATTGTATGAAAATAATAATCGAATATGAATGTCATTAATTTTATTGCACTCGAATACAATAAGATTGACTAATTGATTGGTTGTTAGTGATTCTGAACACGCCAACGATTAAGGTCATTAGTCCCGTAAGTTTAGTGCATGTTTTTGCTCAGAGGAAGTAGCGGTGGCCTTTCCCCAGCTGTATGGCGTAATCCGGCGCCGGCCTATCGTCGGCTAGTGGGATTTTCTCTCACCAGGTATCTCCCACCAGCGGAGCACCGCCCCAGCCGTGACAAGTTCTAAGCTCCCGACGGTCTCCCGGCGGCGGCGATGATGTGACGGTTAGCGTACCGGACTGTTATACCCAAGCTCGCGGGTTGAAACCCGATCGAAGCCGTGGATTTTTAGGGCGACAAAATCCTTCCTTCGGAGGGGAAGTAAAGCCGGCTGTCCCATGTTAGTATATTTACTTGCATGTAAAAGATCCTCAAGCCTAAATGACGCCTCTGAGCTAAATTCAAATCGCCTGTTTCTCGCCCAAGAAATACCTCCTTTCTCTGCTAGTTGATGAAAGGAGCGTAGCGAAATTTGCGTGGTCAGACGGAAGATGGCCCGAGTCTCGCCACGTAAAATAAGGCAAATTCAATTCAATTCAATTCAATGTGCGGCAGTGTAGTGCATGTTAGTTTGTGCAAGGGGTGAAGATAGGACAAGGAAGAGGTAGGAAAGATCGCGCGAGATCCGTGTTCCGTTTATTAGGGTACTGTTCCGGCATTCACCTGGTATTGATCGGAGAAACCACGGAAAACTATCGGTGAGAGAAGCATGCCACTATAATTCGCCCCCAGGCAGTGGCTGAATTCGTCCTGACTGACAAGCTAGTGTCGAAAAATACTATTTTTGGCAATGACAACGTTTACAATTATTTTGTCTAAAATCCTGCCGTCGGGACTCGAACCCCAGGATCGTCCGGTCAAAGGCACTGCATCAGTTGATGTCCCAGTTGGTAGCACAGTGGCATCAGTTGATGTCCTGAGCCACCTTTGCTCCCTAATGATGTACTAAAGGAGAAAATTTTCTTGGTGTTAAAGCTTTGAATATCTTTTAAAATGTAGAGATTTTATTTTCAGTCGAAGAAGTGTTTAATTTCTCTTATTACACCTGTATGTGTTGGAACACTATATCTGTGAGCGCTATGGAAAATGATAATGTATACAAATTCAAGGACTTGCAAAGAAAAAATTGATGTCATTAAGATTTGTTGTATCCGTACGATTTTAAGGATAAACTTATGATTAACAGAATTAGAAATCATACAACAAAGCAATTTATTAAGATATAATATAGAAAAAATGCGTATATAAGCAAACAAGTGTGTTTATTACTCTGCATTTTACCTTTCTCTGTTGATTTAATAAATGCGTATGAGACTAGTGACACATGTTAACATACGAACGCGCTGTAACTCACATCCTATTCATACATATGTCATGTGATTATTTATGAAGTAAATTATTCGGTTGCCCTTTCTGGATCCTCATATCAAAAGTATTACGCATAATATCTGCACGCACGTAAACAAATTTCTAATTAGCATATACGTAAGTTTCAAATCCGTGAATACTCCTTTCTTTGAAATAAAATCAACACGAGAGCATTAAAATGTGCACGTGGACGGCGGGAAATCTTTGCCCGGAGTGTTGGCCCCTGCGCGCAGAATTTTATTTTAATTCGCCCGGTGACCGCGCACTGTGGGGTATGCATGCTGCGGAGAGTCCGGCGATGGCCAGGTTCCCTCATCTCCATGCAAATGGCGCGCGTTACGCGGCGCGAGCGGAAGGAAAAAAGCCGCCGCTGGCGAGCGCGCGGCCATTGTCGGGCGAAGCCGTGGGTGCCCTTCACAACGACGCGCCGCCCTTTATATGTTTCTGTAAAACCGTTTGTGCCAGTCAACCGTGGCTTTTCACGCTACGCTCAAATCGACGTAATGTCCTTTGCATATGCCAACTCACGCTCACTCCCTCTTTCTCTCTCTCCCTCCCTCTCTCCCTCTCTGATTCTCGCTCTCGCTCTCTCTCTCTCTCCTCTCTCCCTCTCAGATTCTCGTTCTCGCGCTCTCTCTCTCTGTCTCACTTTTTTCGTCATTATTGTTCTCTCTCTCGTTCTCGTTCTCGCTTTCTCTCGTTCTCGCTCTCTATCGTTATCTCTCTCGCTGCCTCAATATCTTCCTCATTCTTGCTCTTACTCTCTCGTTCCTGCTCTTTCGCTCTTGCTCTCTCTCCCTTCCGCTTTCTCCCTCCCTCTTTCTCTCGCTCTCTCCCTTTCCCTCGTTTCCCTCTACCTCTCTTATACTCTTCCCCCCCTCTCTCTCTCTCTCCCTCCCTCCCTCGTTCTTGCTCTCGTTCTCGATCTCGTTATCTCTCTCACTACCTCAATATCTTTCATCGTTCTTGCTCTTTCTCTCTCACTCTTGCTCTCTCTCCCTGTCTTCTTCTTACTCTCTCCCTTCCGTTCTCACTCTCTCTTTCTAGCTCTCTCTCTCCCTCTCTTTCCACCTATCTCTCCCACCCGCTTTCTCCTTCTTTCCCTAGTTTTCCTCTCCCTCTCTCCCACTCTTCCCCTCTCTCTCCCCCTCACTCTGGCCCTCGTTCTCGCTCTCTCTTGTTCTCTCTCTCTCTTGTTCTCTCTCTCTCTCTCTCTCGTTCTCTCCGTTAAGCTCTCGCTGTGTTTCTGCCTCCCGCAATTCCCCGCGTCGCGCCCTCACCCTAAGACAAATGAAAAGCGCTCTTGCAGCGCCGCTCAAGCGCCGGCAAAACATTTCAATTTCCTCTCGTGAGGTGACCATTTTGACGGTCGGCGGCCCGTGTCGCATGGCCTGATACTGTTACCTTCAATTTTTGCGCCGGTATTTCGAGAATAAATATTGCTTTTACGATCTAACTCCTGTCCCTGAATTCCGGTTTAACCTCTTTCAGCGTTGCGAGAAAATATTTACATTAGTTTGAAAACATTTGCTATCGTAAATAGAGGGAAAACGACATGTTATCCGAAACAGAGTAACCGAGGTCGAAATAAATGTTTGTTGATCGCATTGCCAGAATTCTCCTGTCGTGTTGTGTGCTCATTTGAAGTGTTAGAATATTCATGTTGCATTCAATTGCTGTTTTATATGTTTTTAATTGAATGCCTCCGCGTGTTTTCGGGGTTATTGAAGGTCATATAGCAATGTCACATCACATTCAGAATGCATTTCAATATTCATTTCTATGGAATTTTTTTGAATAATTAGAATTATGTGGAGAGTAGAATTGTTATTGAAGACAAGAGTACCACGGACGCAAGTTTCACGCTTTTTGAAAGCCCCCAAAACGTTTATATTATTTATATTATCTCTTTGCCAAATAGAAAAAAATACTGTGTTTTTATCTTTTATTCTTCTTATCATTAACTAGATGATTTATTCTTCTGCCTTTTATATATACGAAATTCGTTTCAAAAATTAACAATTGGTCTGTTCATTGGAGGATTGGGTTTTTGTAAATTGAGTCTGAATAACTTTGTTGAGGCGTAATTTTGTCTCATATTTTGTTTCTCTAAAAAACGATGATATTAGAAACTTCAGTCTTAATAATTAATATTCTCTCAAACTTCAGTCTTAATAAAGAATATTTTTAATACTGCTGAATTGTGTTTTACAGAGCCCAATTCCAGTTAAAATATAAATACAATTTCATATTTCCATTAATTATCGAATGAAGCATTTTAATCACATGTTCTGTTTTCCAATATTACAGTTTTCAATATAGTGATAACGTACAATGTTTCATTGGTCATGTGATTAAGCAATGACGAGCTACACTTTTTCCTTTGAGATTTTCCAATATTAATAGTTATTACAGTTATAATAGTTACAATAGTTATAATTGTTGCATGGACCTCTAAGGAAGTTGTCAGATAATTCAAGGAATAATGCATGCGTAGGGGTAAAGAGTGTGAATAGGGGTTAATGAAATTGTAAATTTATTTTCGCTCAATTGATCCCTTCGATCGAATCTCGTTCTGTAGAGAGACCAGAAATCCGTCGCTACTCAACTGTGCCCGAAGTTCTTCCCACCCGCTAAAACTACCGCCCGAAATTCTCAAAACCCTGAAACTCTTCCCCAGATTCTCTGGACCCTTTCGTCACTTCTAGACAACCCAATGCTGCGACACTGCTGTCCCATGAAGATGATGATGATGATGTTGATATTGATGATGATTTCCATACTTGATTGCCAAGCATAAGTGACAGAGGTAACTTCTTCAACGTCCCCTTTCTTCTCGATCGCTGAGAGGTTTTTTTGTCTTCCACTGCATGAAGGATATTGGTAGGGTGCTCATGAAGTGTAAATAATAACTAATGAATGATTGTTGATGGAATGTGTTCAGTTGAAGTACGCGGAGCAATGAAAAAACTAAATTATCTACGCAACGATTATTACTCCTATTTCTTTCACAAGTCTCGAGCATTCTGCTTCATTTTTTGGAATTCCTCCTCCAAAGCCCCTACCTCTACCCCATCCTTTTATATTATTTCCCTTCCACTCTCGCCTTTTCACCTCTTTTTTATTTTATTTATTCTGTTGCGTCATTATTGCAACAACGACTCTTAGCCATCGTTCGGACATGAGTGTATATGGAGTAATACTTCGTTAAATTTAGTCTTGAAACGTCGCAGTCAGCCATTGCATTTTATCCCTTCGAGCAGAGTCTCGGCGCCGTTAGTAACCCAATGATCACCCATCTGGGAAACCGTGGTCTCTCGAATTTAATATCCGTGAGTTCACGGAGAGTAGTTAAGCAATTCGGCTAGCAAAACCGCCCTCACCTCTTCCATCCATTCTCTGATCTACCCGCTAACACCTTTGAGTTTTTCGCTTTTCACCTCATCTCTTCCCCGTCGTCCTCTACCAACGACCTCCACCTTAAACTCCGACTACCTGGACCTTCCGCATCGGCCCTCTTCCCTTGCTTCGGAGAGGGCCTCCGCAACGTGTTAAAACATGCATCAGCCAGTGGTCTTCGGGAGGGGGCGCGCCACTGGCCAGCGGCTAATGGAAGCCCGTCCTCGGCGCAGCGCCCGCGCAAAGTGGCAGACATTGCGCTCAAGCGGATGCACCTGTTAAAATGATGCTAGCAAATGTAGATGCGGATCTTTGTTAGCGCAACTGCGTAGATGTAAAGTCTAGAGTAACGTTTTCTTTTAATTCGAAATTACAGATCATGCTCTCCTCATACGTATTATTTCGAGCGTAATTTTTTTGTGCGTTTTGACAGAATTTCTAATGAATTAGTACGATTTATTATTTATGTTCTATTTTTTAAGTAAGAATGTATATTAAGAAGTAATAATGTTATGTTTTATTTAATACGAATTGAGAAGTAAAGCATGCATAATCTTTACTGACTAATTATATTTGAATATCTAACCTTTTAAGAATCAAAAACTATAAACAGTATCTATTATCTTTTTGGCACTAAATTAAAAATTCGGCAAAACTTAGATTTTTCTGACTAGTTGAATTACCGTAAGACTTGTGAACTTCAAGATTCACTCTCGTAACTCGTAGCTGCATGTAAGCTTATAATGGAACTCTTTAAAATTATACTTTTTTCGTAAAGCATCCATCTTGATGTTCCGAGTTACTTAATTTTCCCACAATTTTAAATAGAATTTAATTTCTCGTTAAAATTACGTGAATATTTTTTTTCTGTATTGCTGCCTTTTGGCAAACTTATTTCTAAAATATACGCCATCAATATAAAATACGTAAAATATCAAATTGGATAAAAAATCGCTGTGTCCTAGACAGAGTTGGCAATGTTTTGACTGTCATGCTGCGACCTTCCTCAGGGCAAAATTTGGATTTTAGCTCTCAGAGCCCTGAGAGAATTTCGTTCTGAGGAAGAAGGATGCAGCATGGTGGGCGACTCATTGACATCGGTGCCTGGCACGCAGCATCTCCCAAACAGCCTTGTAGATACAGACTCCGGTCGCGGAAGTATTCGCTTTCAAATAATAACATATTTCATCGTTACTCCAGATTTTTTCTCTCAATGCGCGCTTTTCACCTCGTTTCAGGCCACTGCGCGGCCGCTGGATGCGCGGCTACGCTCTTACTATCGCCCGATCAATGCCCGTCCTATAAATCACCCGCACTTTATTGTTTCAGAGACTTTGAGCCCTACCCAGGCCCGCGCCACCAACCACCAACTCCCTCTGCTCTTGTGATTTGGTGATGTTGGACACAAGATTCTCCTCGCGTTATCAGTAATCATTCTGTTGTTACTTCGTTTTTTATTGGTTTATTCGAAAAGGGGATGAAAGAATCCTACTGCTCATGGATATAATCATTGAATTCTAAATCGGAAAAGGAAATTATTAAGTGATATAGTCTGCTTTGTGTACCTTTCTAATTGTAAAGTTCATGTGGAGTGAATAAAGTTTGTTAAGTTGATGTACCTCCTTCATTTAACGAACACTTTATTAAGCGCGTTCTTTCTTCAAATAAAATGCTTCAAACGTAGCTGAATATTGTTCTGATAAATGGTTATCAACCCCACTCACAGAATTTAACACTTCCAGTGTGTAATAAAAAGTAATTTGACTGAAGAAGCTAACAGTAATTGACGCGATAATACTGATTGAAGAAGATGTGACATTTTTGTTTCTTCTAAAATTCAATATCCTACGTATTTCACTCTATTCGTATTCGAACTAGTAACTGATTAAGTAACTGAACTAAGTAAACACAACAAATCATATAATTTCAGAAATACTAAATAAGTCAACTTTCATTCAATTGTAAAGAAAAATCGAGGCTGATTATTTTCTTCCCAAAATTTTACAAAGTACAACTTCGAGAAAATATTGATGTTATTTTGTTGTTTTACCGTGAGAAATAGAAGTGCTAACTCCAAAGGTTTCTGAGAAAATCACTTTCTTTTTCCGGTTTCTGAGATCACTTTTTTCAACGGTTGAAATTGTTCCAACGGATTACTAGCATTTTCATACTGTCTGCAAAGAACTCTTTATCTTGGTGTTTGAACCAATTCTTCACAAACTTTTTGACATCTTGGAACTTCTTCCCATGTGCCTCCTTCAGTGAACCAAACAAATGGAAAATATATTATGCTAATTAGGGAAATGAGGTAGTGCCTTCGAACTTATTTTCTTACATTACTTTAGCAAGTAAGGGCTCATCTCAGTAATGCCAACGTAAAGTCCTAAAATTACCAAATTTGTCCTACCAAATGTTTTTCTCCAAACAAATTTGTCTCTTTAATTATCTTCGTATGTTTAGAGATATACCTGGCAATGAAAAATTGGATTATTTGGAAACATTCGTCTATCTATCCATCCGTATACAACAGTACCGGCCAAATAGTACACCAGTTTTCCGCAAAATAAATATCCACCTCTATATGTGGCCGAACTGGATGCTCTGCGACTTCAAAACGTTCTTTGAATTTTTCGGGATACTTTGGGACAACTCAAGGATATTTATAATTTTTTTCTAAAAAAGTAATCCAAATATTTGTTTTAGTTCTTTTTAAAAATAGTGCAGTGCGTTTATAAATATACAATATGTTTTATTTTCATTAAAATATTTGAATTTTGGAAACTGCAAAATGTTGATTTTTTCACTCTTCGCCTGTAGCTTCTGTGCAGATCGGATGCCGAAATTCCCGTAAGCGTCTCCTGGCCATTCGAGGCACCCCCTCGGTATTCGGGCAAGGGATGACTCAGCTTCCGTGCTGAGATACGAACCGCACTAAGATCAAACTTACTCCAAAGAATATGCTAAAATCTCGCGTGTTTTTTCCTGAAAGTATTGTTTTCAAGACGGTTAAAAAAGGCAGTAATATATAAGTTGTACCAATATTATAATTTTGTGTTATGTTCATGTAGTTACAAATAATTCGTTTGTCAATTGAAGGACTTTTTAAACTATCCGGTGAAAATAAAATGAAACTGGATACTTGCTGACAAAATGGAATAAATAATGAAATAGAATTGTCTTAATTCTTCTGATATTATAAGTCCTAGTAATATTCAATCAATGTGATTTATGGACGAATAGGTTATGATTTTTCGTGTTGATGTTTGATTTAAACCACCAATAAAAACTATAATAATAGATTATACTATCACAAATATTATGATAGGCTGATAATATGATAAGTAGGATAAAATGATGAATGGAGCTAATTATTGTCATGTTATTAGAATGAAACCATTTAGTCATGATAATCCTTCTATTACAGAAGAAAATCATATATGGAAAGGTGCTGCACCTATTTTTAAGAATAAAGTGATGGAAATAATTGAATTAATAATATTTTCATTTAAAATAAATAAAATATTATTTAGTATAATGAAAGTTAATAATCTGATGAAGCTATAGCTTGAATAATAAAATATTTTATGGTTGCTTCTGTTGATATTATATTATCCTTTGAAGATATTAATGCAATGAAAGCAAGTAAATTAATTTCTAAACCCATTCATGTGGCTCGTCATGAATTAGATCTAATAGAAATTATTGTGCCTAGAAAATATTGTCAAAAATAATGATTTTGAAGGATTAAATGTTGAAATTAAAAAGAAAAGGATTATTACCTTTATAAATGGCGTATGAAGCCATTAGCTTAATTAGCTTATCTCTTTATTGAATTTTAGTGTATGATGCACCAAAAATTTTGAATTTGTAAGTAATAGTTTAATTCTATTAAATTCAATGATAGTAATAATAAATTTACATGATTTATTCTATCAATATAATCCTTTTTCAGGCATTTCATTAATTATTTTAATGTGAGTTTTATAACACTCAGTTCAATTGATTTGTTTTAATTAGAATTTATTTTATGTAGTTAATATTAGGAATAATAAAACATTAATCCAATTAGGGGAGCAAGGGAAGCTCGCGATCGAAGTTTTTATGGCAATTTGTTTTAAGAATTTCAAGATAAATTAAAGGAAGATTTGTCCATTAATTTGCATAATACGAATATTTTTTCCCGGAAAAATTAAAAGGATGATTCTTTTATTTATAATTATTTAACATTCATCTTGACCTCTCAACTTAATTTTTAAAAATAGGCAGTTTCTTTATACTTGACGTAGGACGCACATCAAACCTAAAATTCTCATGAACATAATTATAAATAAAGCAAGCTTTGATTACTTAAGTGCATTAATGATTCAATCGTGTATACGCATGTTGAATAAACCGTAATAAAACTATTTGAAAAGTTTCGATGTATTGAACTCAATAAAGTTTCCACATTTGACATTATTCAAACGAGTTTGAACCTCACTTATGTACGAACTGAAGGATGCACTCGGGATTCTACAAACGTTTACATTCTCTTATTGTATGATGTGAGACATAAAGTGTTGTAATACAGGGTGTGCTGAGAGATTCATAATTCTGAACAATAAGTATACCTAGAAGCCACGAGTAAAAATGCAAATTAAGCTGTCGGCAAATGTTTTTAAGAGAAAAATGGCAAGTGAGCGTCATTCGTTTTGAGGACGAAAATAACGCAGGATGACTCAGCGTAGATTCAAAGCACAGCGTGGTGAAATGTAACGCTACATACGGGGGTGGACGCAAGAGTCGTGCGACTCCCCAATGTACGGCGCTTGTGTGCCGCGGACAGTTGAAGCGCACGTCGCATTTTTGCCGCAGCTAGTCCGAGCGTCGCTTGGGGGGCATTGCTGAAGGGCCCACGATGTCAGCGTGCGTCGAGTTGACGCGAGTATTACGTTGACATTGTTGTATGAGAAAGATTTATCATATAGGAAATTAATTTAGGGTATTACTAAGTAATTGAGGGACTTAACTGAGAATGGTAGGTTATAGAGCGATGCGTATGTGATATATTGTGAAATGAGGTGTCATGCAGGATAGGACAGAGAAATAATCAAGGAAGTGATTAAAGGGTCATAGTGAAGTGAAGTGAAATGAAGTGAAGTGAAATGAAGTGAAGTGTGGTCTGAATTAAACAAAGATTCAGTGAGGAGTTAGAATATAGAAGTTTCTTTTTCTTAAGGTAATTCAATGTTTTATGAATTAGACAGTTTATATATCATTATTATTTTTATTATTAACGTTATTTTTATTATTGTTTTATCAGCTGCGTTGTTTCTATTATTATTATTATTGTACCATTATTATTATATTATTTGCATGTTAGCTATATTATCTTATTTATGTAATTAGTTGCCACCGGGTTTTATTTATTTATTTACGTCAAAAACAGTTAAAAACTATGTATGACGTGCTATGGGGAGAAGTTAATTTGAAGTTACATTTATGTCCAGAAGCAAAACAAGGGGCCATCTCAGCATTTGCTCGAGGATCAGGGGAACTGGACGAAAACCTGATTTACCTTGACTTTACCTATGGTTTGATTGCGGTACAACTTGTGGCATCTGGGCGCAACTAAAGAACCAAACAATTGCTTCCTTCACTGCTTCCTATTTTGCCCACAGGTTGACAGAGTGGGGTGAGTGAGCGCTACTGCTAGACTGATACGACATCGGCTTCAGACCACTTGTGGAGACAAATTCTTTCAAATAACACCAATATATTTTTCTTATTATTTTGTATTTTCTTTTTTCTATAGTGTGGTCATCTTTTTCTCTGTGCTTTATGTTTATCAAAAATGTGTATGTTCCACATTTATATGATAATCTGTAAAAATATAATTTTTTACTGCGAACTGTCCTTCCTTTCTCATATTGTTTTTTATTATCATCTCGTCTTCCCTTCTCTAGTTCACGTCGATGGTTTCTCTTTTCGCTCGCTCTTCCATAACTTACTTACAATTCTTACAACTAAGATTCATGTTCGGATTTATTTATCCTCGTGGAGATTTTTTCTGTGTTAACTCAATCTCTAAAAGGTGTATGGAGAGTTGTTTCCTTGTATTCAAAATGTAAATTTCATAACTAAAATATAAATATTATAATGTATTTGAAAATAACAGACGTTATTATGTACTCATCTTGGAATCACATCGAACTTTTCTGACGAAACTGGAAGTTAATAGACCACTCCTCGCGCGAGACGAATAGGACATCATGATTGTGGGAGTTCACGGCATTCAGATATGAAGAAAATGACATGTTAAGGGTGCAGCAGAATTTTGTGAATCCTTCTGGGTTTTTATGGCTTACGGAACTAACTAAACATCATTGGTTGGTACCAAAATACCGCGCCACCACCTCGAAGACATACTTTTGGGGCTTCTCACTGGCTCCTCACTGGCAGAATGAGGAAATTTTGGGATTTAGAGGCGAGGGATGAAACGAATTATTTTTTTCTTTTCCCTTATTTTATATTTAAAGAATAAGTTGAAAACATTTTACTAATCTTGTCAATGCAGTAATGTAACATGAAGAATACTTTCTCGGTCTTTTTTGATCTCAGGGGTAGAAAATCGATTGTTCAACACTGAGTCGAGAAGTAACCAAATAATATCACGCTTTTGCCACTTTTAAGGTGTCGTACTTGATAAATCGGCGTAAGTATTAATTTAAAAAATGAACAAATGAAAAATTGACCTTTTGGGGTACGGGATCTATTCACAAAGATGTATTTTAATTACCATTGAATTTTTCACAAAGAATTTATTATTGTAGCCCCAAAACTTTGAGAAAACTACGAAAATGTTCGTACTGATGCTACTAACAGTACTTTTACCTTAGACGTGAATAAACATATCGGGTAAATAGCATTGATTTTTGGAGATATATGGTAGAGAAAGGATGGGTCTTGTAGACCCTGCGCCAACTAACCCAAATTGAAAACTTTCAATCAACTCCAACGTTTTTTTATTAAAGATTGCTTATGAAATGTCAAGGGATCCTAAATTTGATACAAATATACAGTATGCTTTAGATATCCGAATATGCATGTCATGTGCTGACAATAAATACCCGAAAAACGAACGTTCATATTTAAAGCTGATGGTAGACTCCATGTTTTCACTTTGTAGCCAATCCGTATTTATGTCGTGTTAACTCTCTTTAAAATGCTATTACTAAAGCTATTTAGATTAAATTACATTCGTATTTAGTATTTGGTGTGGTTCATATGTGTGAGTGTATTTATTAGA
Source organism: Gryllus longicercus (assembly GCA_038098605.1). Classification (NCBI taxonomy): domain Eukaryota; kingdom Metazoa; phylum Arthropoda; class Insecta; order Orthoptera; family Gryllidae; genus Gryllus; species Gryllus longicercus. The sequence continues at coordinate 1,631,068 of JAZDUA010000146.1, read as the reverse complement.
TCTCATTACAGCAACTCCGGACGGTTTCCTTGAATTTAAATCACATCAGTGATATGTCAGCAATACTGCAACACTATAAAATTTAATAGAACTGTGAATAAAGAAATTATCATTGATGTAGTGATTATCTTAATGAATTAATAAATACATTATGTACATATGCGTGCGTGCGTTCGTACAGATGAATGTCTGATGTATTACTCCATAACAACGCAAATTAATCCACTCGATTTACAGAGCCATCGATTCTAACCACAAAACAGGTTGTGGTCATGAATGATGGGAATGCGGTGTTCATTGAAATTGATAGATGAGTCTTTGAATGAAAATTCTTTTCTGTCCATTAACAATACAAATAATTGTGTATGCATGCATACCTGAAAACTAGTTTTCAAACATAATCGCTAATATTCGCAACTTTATAACTTTACTAACTTTCACCACCGTGGACTGAAAATATGATATTTTTAAATTATAGAGATAGATGGAAAATAGGTTATACGAATTATATAACACAACTATTTTCAACTGATCTGTCCATCTCACATGGGCAGTTCATTCCATATGACTAGTCTGAGGAGACTTTTTTAAGGTATTTTGAAGCAAGATACTGAGACGTTTTGCTACATGTGTAACAAAATACTTTTTGAATATATTTTGCCTTTCTAGTGTTAGTTAAAACTAACATTGATAAATACATAATATACATAATGAGTCTTTGAGTATGAGTTCAAAACACACCGTCTTCTTCTAAACTAAATGGAAAAAAATAAATGTAATTTGTTGAGGAACGTTTCACCTCTGCACAGCAGTTACTTTACGATTTCTCTTCTTTTATAATATTGGTTGTGCTTATGTAGTTGGCAGAAGCTGTGAGAATAGTTATAAGTACTGTCGAAGAAAAAATCAACTTTTTCGTATACAAACGAAGAAAAATGCAAATTTGTTAATTGACGGAATTTAGGGTGCATTTTAAGCCAGCCTTTTATTGAGCAGTCCTGGGTTTGTGTCCGACCTCAGGCGCAGTAATCGCCATTTGCAAATAAACCTCCAAGTCTACAAAAGCTCGTCGAATCTTGGAAATGTCACAAAGTTCTGTTAATGTACAGGCTGCGTCAAAATTAGAAATTGGAAATTATAAGAAAAAGAACACTTTCCACTTGAATACATACGCTGAAAATCGAAAATGCATTGCTATTATTATGATGTATATGCTGATATATTTTTTAATCTTAAAAGACTCATTCTGTAAAATAAAAAAATGCTAAAAGTGAGAATTTTCCTTTTCAATTGTCTCAATGGCAACGACTTCATCGAACGATTATTATTATTATTATTATTATTATTATTATTATTATTATTATTATTATTATTATTATTACATCCTGATTGCAAACATTGCACCACCATTATTAGCAGATTTTAGTTGTCATAATGAAGATGAAAGGAATATGAATTCTTGTCATAATACTCTCAATATTCACAAGGTATTGTTAATGCATGTCTTGAAACACAGAAGGGTATTTCCCTTGTTCGTTCTGTAGAAAAAAGGAAGGAAATAAATGGCAGCAACGTGTGAACACCGCTGGAAACACGGTTCGCCTCTTTCGAGAGCAGGCCGTGCGGCTGAGAGCCGAGGAAGCGTTGATGTATGGCCGTGGCATCCAGCGGGAGCGGCACTTCATGCAAAGTGCAGTGTCGGCAGCAGCAACGGCACAGAAACGCACTGGGCTCTGCGTGCTGTACGAACGGCCGAGAATGCCGCGTCCTTGTTTTAGATCGTTAAAGAGAATGTTCCTTTTGTGCTTGTCGACTGTTGCGAGACCATAAACAGAGTCAATATATTTTACATGAACTTACTAGTGTGGTGCCGGAAATCTTTGAATATTGTGAACTATTTATTCGTCGTTAACTTAAACCATAACAAGTTAAAGATTATTAGAGTATAACCGCTGACAGATGTTAAAATTATACGAATAACCCTATGCTCACCCACATAGGTAAATTCATCTTTTAAACAATTGTAGAGAATGAAGTTCATTCATGGTTCATTTTCTTGTTGCACTCCTGCTTTCGGAAGGAGAGAAAGTATTTTAATCGTGCCTTACTACCGTAACCTAACCTGTGAATCGGCGACTTTTTGACAGAAAAACTCTTATTGCCGGATTCTGATAAAGAAAAATTGGATAAATCTTTCCCATGTACCATACAGTAAATTACGTGCTCTAACACGTGGTGCAATCAGAATTCTTTTTGTTGGACCTTGATTTAGAAAAATCGAGCCCCGTTGACTGCCCGTTCTTCCGTCTGTCCGTCTGTCTGTGGTCAACGCTAGCACCTCTGAGAGGATTTTTTCCAAAGTTGGCGGCGGCGATGGTGTGACGGTTAGCGTACCGGACTGTTATACCCAAGCTCGCGGGTTCAAACCCGATCGAAGCCGTGGATTTTTAGGGCGACAAAATCCTTCGTACGCCTTCCTTCGGAGGGGAAGTAAATCCGGCTGTCCCATGTTAGTAGATTTACTTGCATGTAAAAGATCCTCAAGCCTAAATGACGCCTCTGAGCTAAATTCAAAATCGCCTGTTTCTCGCCCAAGAAATACCTCCTTCCTCTGCTAGTTGGTGAAAGGAGCGTAGCGAAATTTGCGTGGTCAGACGGAAGAGCGGGCCTGATGGCCCGAGTCTCGCCACGTAAAATAAGGCAAATTCAATTCAATTCAAAAACATTTGTGTTCCCCCTTCGATATAAACGAGCTCTAGACCCTACGAGTTTCAACCAATATTTTGATATTGAAGGAGGGGATTCATATTCTGCAGACATACCTTGAAATAAGGTAATTTTGCGTGAAATGTAGCCAATTTTAGAAAAATATTTTCACAAAAATGGGTTAATTTTTGTGTTTGTGTGTATAAAATGAAGGAAAAATAATGCGTGTTCGTGCTATTTTCAGCAAACACTACATATTTTTGAAAATTACAAAAATTACAAAAGTACAATATTCAATAATTAGATTATTTTTTATTTAAATTTGTTATAAATTATCAGAGCTGGAAAAAGGTCAAGTTCCTGTTTTGAAAAAAACAGTAGTTGCGCGTGATTTCTGATAGAACTTAATGAAATTTATAAAAAACACTTTCTCAAAAAAGGCTCCATTTTTTCCTTTATTTTTTCCACGGGTAGAGGAAACGACGCTTAAAACATGGCGCAGGGCTTCTTTCCGTCGAACCATCTGAATAAGAAAAATTTCAAAAGTTATAAATAATGCAAGAAGGTATTGCTCTAGTAGCATCACTGGTTGTAGCATTTCATACAGCCTGACGGAAAAACCATTGTAAGAAAATAGTAGAAACCATTGTAAGAAAGAAGTATTGTAATATTAAAATATGCAGGATGAAATGGCAAAAGAAAAAGAAAAAAGTCAAGTCCTGATCCCCTCCCCCATTATTCTTTCATTATTTTCAAAATCAATATTATACGCTTGAGGATCGATAGGATTCGGTGAATTTCCTCGAAATAATTAATGGCTGGTTTTTCGGAAACTATTGTATCGTCTCATAATCATGTATTATTGTAGTCAAGAAATACGCAAGAAGAGAAAAGAATGTTTTTCGTTTTCCTGGCCAACTGAATGACGCAGTGCTAAGGAACAACGTCTAGCTAGCATATGCGACTTCGCGGGGAACACATCTCTGGTGCGGACGTGAAAGGAATACCCTTCTCTGGATTACGTGATGTTGTTTGCGAGCTGGTGGTGACGCATCCTGCGCCCACTGCTTCTCTGGAAACGCATGGAAACTCTGCGTAATGTATCCGAATGGAGACAAGTGAATTTGCGTAAGCTTTGTTCATCGAAAGATATTTCTGTGCTAATACAAACTATCTCGTGACAATAAATTGTTTGTAATTTATTGTTGATAATTACATACGTATTTGAATACATAATGATACATCCCATTACTAGGTAGGCGCTACAAAATTAAATATAGCACTTATTGGATCTTGCTTGGGAGTTCCCACTCAGGTTAAAATTTATTTTTATTTGTAGCTCGCGAAAATAACCCAAGCAGTTGTCACGATGCCCGAGCAGTTATCACAAACAACTATTAAATAGAAAAAGAATGAATTATATCAACAGTCCGAAATGGAAGTAATTAAGTTAACATCCTCTCTATTCCCCGCTTCACCCCGCCCCATTTCTAGCAGAAGCGCTTTTACATTATTTTCCTAATTCTTTATTATTGTTTTTGTTTCTCTCCTCAAACCCATTTATGTCTTTCTGTGAGTTCTCACAGCAAATGCGTATTTACACTAGTCGGCGGCTTTGTAGGTCAAGGGGTCTGTTTATATACGTTTACTCCACCACGCACCACTCATCGTTAAGTGTTTTGAGACTCTAGGAGTTTGGACCACTCTTTTCCAAAAGCATCTAGCGTTTGTATTTGTGCCAGAATGACGCCTTTTAACCTCCCCATGTCAGCACCCAGTAGATACTGATACCTTGGTAAGGCATTTCCTCCCTAAGCTACGAGCTACCAGCTCTGCTCGTGCTCAAACTTCTGGGACTAGACAAGTCCTTTCTTAACTTCTCAGACAAGGATCACCACCAGTAAATGTAAAGCAGTTGGGAATCACTCTAACAAATCTGGAGTGTCTCGGGCGCACCCACGTCCCCGCTGTCCTCCTTACAACCGACGTGGGTAACGAAGTGGCCGAGACACTCAAAGAAAGGAGTGGAAGATTGCAACACTCCATCACAGCTGGAGGTCCGAGCACCCTGCGGGAAGATTATTATGGATTATTAATCATACGCCTGCGGGGTATGGACCATTTGAAGATGGACGATCAGCCTAATAACTGGCCTTAAGTCTGATAATGAGGATAGTATGGAGGAACCTTTTACGGTTCACGGCTCTTTGCTTAAAGAGCTACCCAGAGTTATAGAATATTCATACAGACAGTGTCTGGCTTCGACCCATTTACTTGGTTATGATTATCCGCTACCGGTGGGACCTTGAACGTAGAACATTCCGGCTCATCTGATGCTTCAGTCGCATAGATAGTGTCCACCCAAATGGATGTCTATAAAGATTTTTTTTTATTTTTCTGAATAAACGTGTATTTTAATTTTTAAGTAATAGTTAATATTTATAACTAATAGGCGAATTTTTATGACCTAAATCATCGCCAAACATTATCAATAAAATGCTCTTAACTTTTTTTAATGCTCTGAAACCAAAGAAATATGATGTAAACAATCTGATAAAATCCCGTTCGAACGAACAACTCAAGCTGTTGGGGAAATGTAAAAAATTAGCATTATTAGTCACAATCAACAAAAAATGCAAAAAAACTGACAATAAGAATTGGGTTATTTCCTTTTGTCATAACATAAATTTAATTGCTTTACTAAACGGCTTTGTTATAAAGTGAAAAGGAAAAAGGTTTTTTCTTTAAAATGAACCTCCCCTCATTACGACTTTAATTGATACATTCAATTTCTTTTATTAGTACAGAAAATTAGCAAAAGTTAATTTTTGAACATGTATAATTTGCTTCTGGGTGGAAGCTAAAACTTTATGAGCCCTCCGCCCTCTTGGATGCACCACTGTATATTACAATGAACAGTATCCAATAACAATGTCAGGGTGATAAATTATATAATTTCTGTAACAACTACGAGAAATATCAACGAACTTCCTTCACCAAATACAACCGTAGTTTGGGTGTCGTGAGCGGCTGCATGGCACAGCCTACCTCATCCCTCGCCTACGAGGATGGACTCGCCAGCGCAGCGATTGATGAGTGACCGCTGCCAACGCGAACGACCGAGTGCCCGAGGCGACCGCCTCGCCAGCGGTTAACGGCGCGACAGAGACTGCGCGCGACCAGCGAAGGATTCGCGGCGCCGTGTTTTTTTCTAACATATTTATTCTTGAAGTAATACATCGATCGTTTAATAGAATCACTTTAAAGATGTCTTTACGTTTCGAAATTTAAATATCTTGGGACTGTAATTACTGATGATGGGAAAATTGATGAAGATATAACTACTAGACTCGCAATGGGGAGGAATGCAATTAAAGCTCTGCATGGCCTTATATGGAATAGTGTTTTAAGGCAAGACACAAAACGACACATATTCCACAGTATCGTGGAAAGTATTATATTATATGGAGCAGAAATGTAGCCGTTAACTAAACGCCGTAGAGACAGAATACGGTCGTAGAGCTCGACTTTATGAGAAGATCTTTGCAGATAACAAGATTGGATAAAATAATAAACGAAGTGGTATGGGAAAGAGCTGGGGTTCAAACCAGACCATAACCAGAAGACTAGAAAATAAAGCTCTTCAATGCTATGGACATCTCCAGAGGATGCGAAATGAGAGATGGCCAAAACAAATTTTAAATTGGATACCTGAAAGAAGACGTAGAAGAGGTAGACCTGGTTTAACCTGGAAGAAATATATACATGAAGTAATGGAGGAGAAAGGATTGGAAGAGGGTCAATGGCGGACCGAGAATTATGGAAGTCGAAAACGGCAAACTCTAAGGGGTAGAAACCGTCGAAGAAAGAAGAAGAAGAAGATGTCTTTTTCGACTTATGCTTGCTAAAATATCTAAACTAACTTAATCTATACATTGGAGAGGATACTCTAGGAGAGAATCTCGGGGTTATGTATCGTGGTTGGCTAAGATTTTGAGAAAGGCTTCAAAAGGGAATCATTTTTTTTCGGGTGTGGGTTGGATTTTTCGGTAGTTTGAAATGGGATGCTGCTGGGGTGTCCGTTAGATTTTGGTAGAAATTATGAGATATATGGGGTATTTGGTTTATTACTTATGAACTCGGAATGGAGTTGTTTATTACTTATGAACCAGGGGGGATTTGTGATTAATCTAATAAATTTGTTTTTAATTACGTGGATTTTATTGACATTTGTGAGGATTGTGTTTGTTCATATTGGACATGCGTAGATCATTAGTGGCCTTATTACAGTTTTATGTTGTAGAGTTTGTGTATAATATGGATTTGTGTTTGTTGATTAGTGCCCAGAGTTGGAATAATTTATTTCTTGCTTGTTTAATTTTGATGTCTACATGAGTTTTTCAGGTTAATTTTGTGTCCAGGTGAAGTCCAAAGTATTTTACGGGCTGTGATGGTATTTCATGGGTTGTGATGGCGGCATCGTGTGATCGCCAATCGAAATTTACATTATACGAGTTTTAACTGATACGACTCGCTAATAGTTTTTCTCTACCAATACTATTTGAAACTCATTATCTAATAAATAATGACTGTTGAGTTTAATTACAACCAAAATCGTGAGAGTACAATAGAATACAAGTTTGAGTGTTTTCAAAAAGAGAGGCAGTCTGTGAGATAGCAAATGGATAATAATAACTCAATCATCAATCTTTTCTGCTGTACAACTGTTTCTATACAATTACAGACTATACCGAGTATCCAAAAGGAAAGTTATTTTAGTTTTATAAATGACATTTAATGTATTATTTACCATTTGGATTGTATAATTCTAACGAACCTGTAACAAGTGTTGTACTTCAGCTTCTGGGTCAATGACCCCCATCTCGATCAGGATTTTTGCCTGGTCCCTTGTTTTGCTTCTGGACATAAATGAAGTTTCAAATTAACTTCTCCCCATAGTACGTCTCAAACAATTTTTAACTGTTTTGGACGTAAATAAATAAATAAAAATAAATAAAAATAAATAAATGACTATTAAATGTAAGTAGTTACCGTTGAATAGTCTCTTTTGTTCTGAATCGCGACAGAGTATGTCTTCTTTATTTCGATATGACGCGGTAGCTAAATCGAGTTTAAACGTTTCGTAGATCGGTACATGATTCTTGTGTTTCAGTGTGATTTAATGTTCACGTGAACACGCGTTGTCATGTGTTCATGCGTTCAGACTTAGATTATTTCAAACCTGAATTGATTGATTGATTATTTCAGACCTGAATTGATTGATTATTTCAGACCTGAATTGATTGATTATTTCAGACCTGAATTGATTGATTGATTATTTTGGGTTTCCCAACCAGTCAACGGTTATGGACACGAGACTCGTAAGTGTAGTGCATGTTTTGTCATGGGAGGGGGCTGTGATCTTCCCCCACTAGATGGTGAGAGCCGGTGCCGATCTGCACGGCAGTTTGAGGGGTTTTCTCTATCCAGATATCTCCCACCAGCGGAGTCCCGCCCCCAGTCGGGACAAACTCTAAGCTGCTAAGTGTGAGTTTGTAAGTGAGGGGTGAGGATAAGTCAAGAAAAAAAAAGATCGCGCGCTCCGTGTCCCGTTCGTTAGGGTTCTGCTTCGGCAGTCTGCTTCGCTTCGCTCGGTGTTAATCGGAGAAACCTCGGAAACTACCGATTAGTGCAACCGGCTGTTTTACTTCTCCTTCAGAGAGCTGCAGAATTCGACCTAGCTATGTAAGTAGGTTGTGTTGAAAATCTTGCCACCACCGGGTTCGAAACCTAGATCCTCCCGGTCAGGGATTCTTTCGATACACGAGTTGAATTCTGAGCCTTAGGTGGCCGGTGGTTATCGTCAATTGAATCGTTTATTGCAGAAACCCGTCAAACGCCAATTTCCTCATTTCAAGAGAACTGAGAAAAAGTCTCCCAATTTTTCAAATTTCAAAATAGTTTTATTTATTAAAGCAGTTCATAAGTGAATATTTTTCATACAAATATGTACTAAACGGTGTGTATATCCTTTTGGAACAATAATTCGTTGCTAAAGCGTGTTTTAGATGTTGGCGTTTGACGGGTTTCTGAAATAAACGATTCAATTTGCTTCATGGCGTCTTAATTTAAATTTCCGCCCACGACATCCTTGCATCAACCCATCTCAAACGCGAAAACTCCAGTGTATTTCTTATGACCAAGAATTTCATTTACGCGAATATTTCGGAGGTAATTTATCATAACCCATCGTAACAAAATTAATTTCATACGGTACTACAAAAACACACATCGTGAGCCCTATTACACGTTCATTTAGTTAGAATTTTTACAGGCTAAAATTTTTAATAAACTCAGCGCTAAATCGACGATGTAGACAACGCGGTGCTGTGAGATTCTGCTATTTTTATTATAACATAATGCAATGCATGCAGCGAAAAGTAAAAAATATTGCGAGAAAATTTATCTTTGGTGTTTTTAAAATAATCCTCTGTCGCCGTCATAACGTTGCTCATGTATAAACATATTTAATCATAGGTGAGTGAAAATTTATATTCCACAATAAAAATGTACTTACGCTAAATGCAGATAATGCATACGTGTTTCCAGGCAGTTCACAATATAGCGCCGGCTAATGTGCGAATTTAAAAGCCATGGGCCACGTTCTTGGAGATCATTAATGATGACGTAAATGCCTCGAAACATCTATACGTGATCTGTACGTAGAGTAAATTCATTTTTACTGTGGAAGATGCTACCAATGCTTTACTAATTGTAAGAAATGGAAGGGGGGTTGAAATTATTCTTGAAAACAATAATAGAACATTCACGAACAAAATTGCTGGCAATATCTTTTGAACTCAGTTCAAAATTTTCCATCAATAAAATATTGTTTTTTTTTTCAAACGTAACTGATGAATCAAACAAAGCCGATTGCTCGATGACAACAGCATGACAACTACTCGTACAACAGTAAAATACACTTTTTAAATGTGTCTTATGTTATTCACGTAAATTAACTGAACGTTTTTCAAATGTTAAAATGAATATGAAATCGATATCTTTTTCGAAGTAACCTATTTTAGACAGACAATACTTATTACTTTACAAAAGCAATTTGGTGTTAATGGCAGAAGGGCAATTCAATTACAAATTGTTTCTATTATTTGTAATTAATCTAATAAACTATTTAATCTACGAACTATATAACCGAAAAAGTCCCTGAACAAAAATGATAAATTAAAATGTAGACAAATTGTTGCATCTGCAGAAGAATTACAGCTTCACAGAAAATTATATTTCTACGAGGAATCTAGCGCAGGCTTGGTTATGAGCGGAGTGCGGTTGTGTGTATTTGTTCGCCGACGTCATCCCCACCGCTAGTTGTAATCACACTGCGAACCTAAGTGTAAGAAATATGAAACAGGAATGGATAGGGAGTTCGACACAATGATATTAAATCTTAAATTGAATTAATCATTCATGTCCAGGGTACGACTCCTTTATATCTTCTATCATTGTTGTCTAGGCTATCCGGAACGAGCCGCGTCAATGTCATGACTTTGACGCGGCTCGTCCCGGATAGCCTAGAAACATAAACTCCGGCCGACGAAGCCTGCGCAACCACATCTTCTATCATTGCCCAAAAATGATCTCTATTTAGTCTTTTACCTATTGTCTCCAAAGTTGTTCTAAGATGCATCGCCAGATCCTCATGACGTTACTTTCAAAGCAAGCTTTCTCCTTTCGCTCGCCCTGATCCAAGTCACGGCGAGTTTCGCGCCTTCCACACTCGCGTTCACTATATTCAACCTTTAGTCTATCCAATTCAAATTTATCGAAATTTATCGATCATTACCAATTCAATTTTATAAGAAAGCACTTTAATTGATAAGTTAACTCTCTGAAATAATAAAATTAAAAACTCTCCTTAGTCCCTTATTGGGTAAACGTATCACCAAATCGCATATCACCAAATCGGTATCCTGCATTATATCACTGTGATGACCTACAAATCAACATCGCAAAGCGCATAACCCAGTCCCCCCTAGAATGCCTATTTCTACTTTATTGAGATATTTCGCTCTGTTTGTCAAATGTGTCCATTCTCTTAACATACTTCTTAAATATTTTATGAACTTTTGAAACTTCAAACACTGGCACTATTACCACAATGTTTTAAATATATATACTCCGACTTAGTACATTCGAGTATTCGAGACCTAAAAGAAAGTATATCTGCTATTAAATACCGCTAAATTATTTATTTATTATAATTAATGTTTATGATATTCAAAAACATTATTAATGAATGATAGTTATAGTGTATAAAGAATTCTTTCATTACTTTAGGGCGTGTCAGTCAAAGAAAAATACGGTATACACTTAGAATTAAAAAAGAAACTAATGATTTTGATACTTAACATCAGCAAAAGTTGAATAAACTTATACATTTATAATGGAGACCTTAAAGTTCAACTTTATAAATCATTGCCCTTTGCTACCAGTCATATACTTCTCAGATGAATGTATTTTCTCTAGAAAGGCTTCATTAGGTAATATAAAGTCATGAAATTTCACGTAGTTTTTACTGAAAAACGTTTTTACAATATGCATAGCTTTTACAGTTTTGACAAATAAATTAGTCTGTTCATGAATCCATACAGTGTTCTAGAAAATAGTATTTTAATACTAGCATTTTTGTCAAGAATACAGTAGAAAAATTCAAAAATCTTTTTTAAATGTATTAATGCAAAGATATCTGTATACCAAGTAACTTCCTCTTAGTTACGACCATGTCCTCTAAAGGCACTATTGTCGTAAACATGACAGCCTTGCCAATGAGAAAGACTTTTTATGAACGAAAGCTCTTGGTTCTTCGTAAACTACATTAAAGAATGAGATGGTAAACACAAATTCAGTAGGGTGTTATTCTGCTTAATACTGACTAGTATTAATCTTAGTAGTAGTATTAATCTTAATCTTAGTAGTGAGTAGTATTAATTAGTAATATAATAATCTAGTTTAGCTATACTCTAGATACAACAAAATAACAAACCATGACAACCACAAATTTACAAAACAAAAGATAATTCTGCGCCCCGAAGACTTTCATCGAGTCACCGAGTCACATCACCGACATGAGGGACAATCTCGTAAAATAGGGGACGTATGTACGTATCCTCGTATAATACGTTGTCTACATTATTTGGGCAAGCTTGTACTTACCGCAGCACCATCAGAGGGCACATACAGATGGCAAAGATGGTCACCATGGAGATGAGGTATTTCTGCGTTCGTTTCTCCTTGTTGACATCCAGCTCAGCGTCGTAGAGGTCGTAATTGTTGGAGCGATCCCCAGGGGTGCGGCTGTAGCTGTATTGGCTGTCTGGGTGGCTGTCACGCCTGAAAATGTGTACCACATTCGAAATGAAACTTCTTAAATAAGCTTTTGAGATATCAGCAAAGTTAATGAAGAATTAAACACTCGTAACTGTGTATTTTAGAAGAATAAATATGGAGTAATTGGTTGTGAGCTGCGGATTCCTGCAAAAATTGTGCGCATATTTTTGTTTGTTAACCTCTTCAATGAAACCCAATCTGTTAAATCAAATATCAGGTTCTGCGTATAGAATAGCATATTTAATCATAATACTGGTTATCTTTGGTATTTATATTTGTTTGGGAGAAAATAAACATGATTTGTCGAGTAAGGTACGATTAAGTTGGTTAGGTTCCGTAACACAAGACTATCTTTTTGGATTGGGAGACGAGGTACGAATAAGTAGGGAATCCATTTTTCTCATACAATTTATATTATTGTACGTCTGGAAGCATTTTTGTACAGTATACTGAATTTTTTCGTAATTCTTTACGGAAATTTTCATTGAATAAAACACGCCACTTTTGTCTTATTGTCACGTTAATATTTCATTTTATTCTTGAGAGTTCAGTTGAGTTAAATTTGTCTCAACAGAACTCAAGCCTGCATCCGACCTTCAGTATTTTCTTTGAAGCGTCTGTGAAATCAAAAGCAGGATAAACCAAAATGTGTAGACACCTGGTATTAGTATCATTAGGGCTCTGTAATTCAAAGGAACCACTTTTCTGAATAACAACCGTATTAGTTAGGTATAATGTTATCTAAAACTAGCCGAAGTATCCTGCGTTGCCTGGGAATTCATTCACGTCCATTTATTGTATTAGAAAAGTAATTAATAAAATGTATGGTATCCCCGCCTTACTCTGCCCTCGTCCTACCTTACCTGTCCAACCGAGAGTCACCTGCGAAGGTTCCCCCCACCTCGCCACGCACATACATGTTTTTACGATAACAGTTATTATAGCTGAAAACAGGTGCATTGATTGTATTACCGGCAAACTCCCAGAAACAATTTTGATATTCCATTTCTCAAACTCAAAGGGCATGTTTTACCTCTTTCAGCTAAAGTTCCGGATAGAGTTAAACGGTGGTTTGCGATCGAAAATCGTATTATGAGTGTTGGTTAAAAATATTGGGAGGATTATTTGGAGTATAAGTTAGCTTGAGAATGAAGTAAGAGATAGCACATTAACTTCTGGTTAATTGGCAGATTCATTTCACAAATGGCGGATCATCCAATGCCGAAGTATGACGAGAAGTTATGTCGAAGTATGCCAAGTATGCCGGTTAGTGTAGAATTTTGAAGGCTGGAAATGTCACAAATACCAGCTTCTACGTACACTTTTGTTCCTCATGTTCATTTATTTTAAAGAAGCAATGTAAGGTTACATTATAATGGTTGATAATACATGAAAGTATAATTAGTATATCAGTCTTTTGAATGTTTCAATAAAAATGCAAATTATTTAATGACCATCATTATTGTTATGAAACCTTTTCGATTTACGTTGCTTAACAGGTAATGTTTCGATGTAATTTGCAACAAAACAAACCTGAATATATTATATTTCTCCCTGTGGAAGTATTCATATTGGAAGGGTTTTTTCGTTTGCTATAGAGAAAAGGAGTAGAAATAATGATGCATCACAACATATTGTTATCCGATTCCACATTATCTTTCTCCTATCTCTAATCGAAATGGTTTGGGGAGACAGTGTTTACAATCACGCAAAGAAATGAAAAACATTGCAAAAAATAACATCTAAATTAAACTGCAATCTATGGAAGTTAGGACGTATTCCCAACCAACGAAAATTCCACAGTGAAGTGGTGGATAACTCTCGGTTATAGTGCAGTTGTAATACGAGTCTCTTGCTTTATACAGAAGATAACTTAACTGGGAGTTAGTTAATCGCTAGTAGGTCGGAAGATGTGAGTATTTTCATCACATCTCATGTAGATGGAAATGTTTCTATTGTTAATAGGTTCAATGCGTTTGCTTATGAAAAGAAACAAATAAACGTAGTTCTAAAGACTATTTTTTTTAAGTTATGAGCATCAATAGACTGCTTTTGGACAAACCCTTTCTAAATAAGCTTTGTCGTTCTCGATATTATCTCCGACAAACAGACACAAAAATTTAAAAGAAATTGATATTTATACCATCTAAATATGGGCATATATACTTAAAAAAACATTTATTTTGAAATCACAGACAGACACTTCAATTTTATTTGTATATTTTTATCCTCAAAATAAAATGTGACAAGTGATCAGACTCAAATATATTTTTATAGGAGAAAATATTGTTCCTTCTTATTTTTGTCTTTCTCTTAACTATTATTCATGTGAAAATCTCTCCAGTCTTTCATATTATACGTACGTATTTCACTTTTTGATTGCTTCATTAGATTTTTATTGAAGCCATAATCTTTAAATGTACAGTCCATGTCAAGTTTTCCCCATGTTTCCTGTGTACGAAGTTGCGAGCTAAGAAAATTATATAAAATGAAAAAAAAGATATTGTGGCGAAAGTTTATCAATTAACGTTTCAGTAAGGTAGTGTCACTGTTTTCAAAAGGTAATGGGATTTTTATATTTAAAAAAAGCATATGATAGTATACCAAAATCTGACTATGTTATTATCATGTATTGGTTTCTCACAACTCATTTGAGGAACTTCAAGTACTATACCTTAGTTTGTCCTTGCTAGACCGCAGACTCTACTCCCTGTAGTAACTTCCACGACACAACTCGTTTCTTTAACGGCCAGAAAGGGAACCGCAGTCTCGTCATAAATATTCTACGGCAGACAGGCAACCCGCGGGACGTCGTAATACGACACCCAGAGACTAGACGCCGCCGTCACCGCCCAACCACTGGTTTGCTTAAGATTCCCCGTTATCCAGTTACCCTTCTTCCCCTACATTTTATGCGCGAGCTATAGACTAATGAAATATTGCACATCTCTTTTGGATTTGGAATACGTACGAATATACAAATAAAAAATGTTTTTTCTTGATGAAATGGGTAGTTCTTGGAAATATGCAAAATATTTCAAAATGGAGAAAACAAAATTCATTATACATTTTTCAAAGCATTTTCGAAACAAAATGTGTTTGGGGTCTTTAAAATTTAAACAATTTTAGTAAGTTAGATTTTAAAATTTTCTTTTGTCTAGTAGATCTGGTCAATAATAAATTATAACAGTTACGATTTGAATCTACTCATATTAGCAAGAGTATGGAGATCTATTTACTTCACATAGAAACATATGAGAGAACGGAGCAATTATTTTATTCCCAACATACAGTCATTATTAAAACACACTTCTTAAAACAAAATTTGTGTTTGGGTTGAATCATGAGCAGTCAAATGATACTTGTTTCTAACTTTAAATCGACAAAGTTAATACGGCAACAAAAACACATTTCTCTAACACTTACATTTCATACATTACTCTTTCATTTTTCATCAGAAGAATAACGTACGATATTTGTTGTAACTCTTCTAAGCCATAAATACTCAAATAAAAAGCAAAACTCATCTCGATTTAAAATGTGATTAGGACAATATAGATTCATATCTTTCTGGTATTAAAATGGAAATTGTCGAAAACCTTAATACATAGCAGTTGTATTACTTATGTTCCAAAAGTTTTAAAACATTGAGTGCTTGCATTTTCATTGCCATCTTTGTCTTTATGCTGGTAAGAACCTATTGTGAATTCACTCTTTTGCTCACGTTTCCTCTTTTGTTTGTTACTTCAAAATCATAAAGCGGATCAAATGCGATAAACCATTTTTTTTTAAATTTATTTCTACCTGCTCGGCATTTCTGCCTTTCAGGGGTGTTCATTGTACAATATTACACATTAACTTTTAGGGATGGACATCCGCATGCGTTACCTCCTCTCTCAGGGGTCTGATAAAACGTTGTTCTTTGAGAAGAAACTGTGGATAACAGTTTTTGGAATTATATGGGTTTATTTTGAGGAGAGGGTGTCAGTGGGTGGAATTTTGGAAAGTGGAAGATGGGTAGGTGATTTAAGGTGGACGAAGGGAGTCTTTAGGGAATCGTGATCTTATTCTTTTTGATGAACCATACGTTTTACCTAGCTTGAATATTGTTGTACTGCGCGATTGGGGAATGGATGAGAAGAATTTATGAGTCATAAGATTTATATATTCGTTAATGGATGATATATTTAGTTCATTTTGGATTTGTATGTTGCTTATGAACCAAGGAGCTTTAATGATCTTTCTGAGAAATTTATTTTGTATTATTTCTATTTTGTTTAGGTTTGTTTTTGCGGCGTTATTCCAGATCGGGCAGGCATATGTGAGCGTTGGTCTTATTATTGTTTTATAGGTGGTTAAGCCGCAGTCAGTGCTAAGTCCGGAATTTCTATTTATTATTGGGTATAGTTTGGATATTTTGCATAAGTTTTATCTGCTATAGATTTGATATGTTGTTTCCAGTTTAGTTTGGTGTCAAGTAGTACTCCTAAGTATTTTGCTGGTGTATTTCCACTCATCCATTCTATATTTGTGTTTTGGAGGCTGAGGAGGGGTGGTTGAGGAAGTTTGCGGAGTGTGAAAATTTTTGCTTGAGTTTTAGATGCGTTAATCTTTATTTTCCAGTTTGAAGCCCATTTAATGTAGTTATTTAGGTCAATCTGTATATTGTCGAAGGCGCAGCTAATGTCTGAATGAGAGGTAAAAAGTGCTGTGTCATCTGCGTAAAGGGCAATTTCTGTATAGTCTGACTGTGGTAAATCCGACATGTAAACAGTAAAGAGAAGTGGAGAGAGGCAAGAACCTTGAGGGACTCCTGCATTAATTTCAAATTTGTTTGAGAGACTTGAGTTAATACGGACGGAAAAATATCTATCTTTTAGAAAACTTCTGATTAGATGGAGTAGATATTTGGGAGTTCCTAGTTGGCGCAGTTTGTATAAAAGACCTTCATGCCAGAGTTTATCAAAGGCTTTCTCAATGTCTAGGAACACTGCAATTGTGTATTTTTTGCTGTGAAATGAATTTGCAATATATTCAGTTAAACGGAGCAATTGGTGGGTGGTGCTATGTTGAGATCTGAATCCGAACTGAAAGTCAGGGATAGCGCTAATTTTTGTTAGGTAAGTAAATAATCTGCTGTGAATTAATTTTTCAAATATCTTTGCGATTGAGGGTAGGAGGCTTATTGGTCTGTAGCGTGTAGGAAAGCGAGGATCTTGCGATAAACCATCGTAATATTAACATAAAAAACACTAACATAAGCAGTTTATAGCTGTAACTGATGAATAAATATATCATTTACAGTGCCATACTGCTATCGTTCGTCGTTTTCGTAAGAAACTGATTAGTGATCACAATAAGGTTGCATCTCGAAATCTGCCAACATTCTAAGTCACGTATTTGCGCTGAACACTCTAATTCGAAAATACGTATCCACCGTTTGAATGTCCATCACTACCATAGTAACTCGTGATACAAATGGGCTAAGTCAATTAATTTGTTGAAATTCCAATAGAGAGTTTCTTTTCTTACTTTTGCATTTCTTTTTTCTTCTTTTAGACGTATATATTTTCCACTACCGTGTTTTTAATATTCTTCATCCACTTTTTGTATATTCGCTCCTTCAAGTGAGCGAATTTAAGTCTCCTTAATTAAAGCTGAGGCTTGAAACACTCCAGATTTTAAGTATTTGTTTGAATGAAAAAAAATCCTCTTTTGAAAATTGTGTTAACATCAATGCGTTTGATTTCGTGATTTATCTTACGCAATGAAATAATATAGGCACAGCAACTTTACAATTATGCGGAAGTACGAATAAGTAGTAAACTGGAAATGCCAACACCGATCTGTGATCTATTGACACCGTACTCAGAACCAATGAATATATAGATATGTTTGATACCAGAGAGAAGCGATAACGCCCTACACTTTCGTAAAAGATTACATGAAATTTGCAGTATAAAAATTAATATGTCCGATCTCTAATATCAAATGTGATTATGGCAATTGAAGGTTTAGAAGAAAAAGCTGAAGACGACGTAGAAAATAAACGTAGGACGCCTAAAATGACAGAGATTTGAGAGACAGAGGAAAAGTATGACAACAATAGGGAATCACTTTTTACTACGAGTATATGAGTCAAATCATTCGTAGTGTTAGGAATAATTTCGGAAGGATCTATTAGAAAATATATTTCTATACAATTAAGATATCTATGTTAATATTTTACTTCATTAATATACCGTCTAAATGTTGAGAGAAATGCGTGAGTAGTGAAATATTTTTGAGTTTGTAACTTGTTTGTGAACCATCTTCACTTTGTTTGAAATGTTTTTCATATATCTCATAAATCAGGAATATACATTTGATGATTTGAGTAAGTGTCATAATACTCATAATAATTTCAAATATAAAATAAGCTTAGTACGAACATGAATGTTTTGAAACAAATAAAACGTTCAAAAGTAGGTGACGCTGTACATTAACAGAGCGCTTTATTACAGCAAATGCGAACGCAGAACTAAATTTGGTGCAACTTGATTTCCTTCATTTATGCAATATTTTACTCTCTAGGTGCTACGAGCTGATGTTAATTTCAACTCAACTGGTAGAAACATTAAAACATGACGTTGGCAGTATGACAGTGAAAATGTACAGAGGCAGCTCCGTTGCAGTTTCGCCCGAAATTCTACTCCTCTTTCCTCTGCTTTCGGCCGCGATCGTGGAAACGTCTCATGACGCACCGCATCGTGTGGCATCATCGCATCGCATCGCATCGCAACGCATCGCATCGCATCGCATCGCATCGCATCGCATCGCATCGCATCGCATCGCATCGCATCGCGTCGCGTCGCGTCGCGTCGCGTAGGAACGCATCGCATCACATCGCATCGCATCGCATCGCGTCGCGTCGCGTCGCGTCGCATCGCGTCGCGTCGCGTCGCGTCGCGTCGCGTCGCGTAGGAACGCATTGCATCGCATCGCGTCGCGTCGCATCGCGTCGCGTCGCGTCGCGTCGCGTCGCGTAGGAACGCATCGCATCTCATCGCATGCATTGCATGGCATCGCATGGCATGGTATCGCCGAGCATAACATCGCATCGCGTCGCGTCGGGTCGTGCCGCATCGTGCCGCCTCGCGCGCCTTGCTCTCTCGTCACGTGTTTTATGCCGCTCTTAACTCCGGCTTCGCCAGCCTTCCTTCTCGCGCTCCCCCGCGGCCGCCCGGCGCAGCCGCCGCGAAAACCGCCGAGGACGACGACTTTACGGCCTGGGAGCCTTATCTAATATTCTATATCTGAGCCGCCCACCCCCTGCGCCTCGCCTAAATCACTACTCCGCCGTTGCCGTCGCCGTAACGAGTCGGGTATCTGCCGCGACAGCCCCTCTCCTGCCACGGCAGCGAGCGCAGCGATACGGGCATTGCTGCCTGTGCGTTTTGCGTTAACGTTTATTTTGGGACGGAACATTTTTATCGCGGGGGATTAATCCAGTAATATTGCTGGCCAATCAGGAATGTGCGAGCTAAAAGTGTCACTGCGATTTTCTGTTTTTTGTTGTGTTTTCGGTGGTATGAATACTAATTGAATGGTATGGTCACGAGGAAGTAAAACGAACATTTGCCGCTCAATTGGTTGTTGAAATATTAAATGCGATTATGTATTAATGATAATGGCGAGGCAATAAACGTACTAGTTTTGCGTTGTCTAAGATTATCTTAATAGCTTATGTTGAATAAAATTCAGCCAATTAAGTGAAAATTATTTTTAAGGAAGTGATTAATGGTAATACATTCATTTTAAAACTTTAGCATTTAAAAAAGCTCGTTATGTTTACAAAACTTGAATTAATTAGTTCAATCTTGTTTTTAATAAGCTGATTTTTCTTTGTTTTTATTCGTTCATTATTTGATATTTGAATCGTAATTGAAATACCGTATCACAAAAGTAATTTTTGAATTGTTTGAACTATGCAACGTGTGCTGGAATATACTTGTATTGCTGCAAATCCTTGAGGAAGAATTTCGCTTCTGTACTACGTGGAAAAAGAGCTAGCTTTAGATCTTCTTCTTAAAAGTTACTGAGTGGTTGCTGCATCTATTTCCTTCCCGGTTTTCGTTGCAGGTTTTTCACCAAACTTTCTCATTCAGTTCGTCTCGGATGCTACTGTTAACGATCTTCACATCACTCTTTCACCAATCTAACGTAACAACAAGTAAACGTGAGTGTATTTACGCATTCTTGATCCTACGAATATGAATAATTTTATGTACATAGTTCATTCCACTTTCATTTTATTATTTTCCATTTTACAATCGAACACGTTTTAATCTCTCCCAGAGATTTTGCTCTTAGCGGTATGTAGGTGTATACTTTTTAAAAGAATTCAACAAATAAAATATGGACTCATCAAGGAATTCCTCGGTTAATTGCATGCAATTTACTTTGGATAGTTATCTAAACATTAATGGTTAAACCAAAAATGCACATTTTATAAATGTTAATAGTAGCTAATTTTTATATTAAGAGTGTAAAAGTCTTTGGGGAAGTAACATTTTCATGAAACTATTTTGTAGAAATATGGGTTAATCACAAATTAGTATAAGTTTAAGCAATTTTTGTCGATATATAATAGACTCTTTGTATCTGGGATGGGAGTGCAGACTAAGCTCCTAACTTTCCCATTTTATGCCATCATGATTCCTCGTTTCTCTGAGACTGTCATGGAAAACTTGCTAAGACTTAAAATCCACTGGCGGATTTCCACACCGCAATCGGCTCCTCGCTAACTTAATTAGTTTTGGGGATGATTTTCCAATCAGGCCGCTAACGAGATTTAGAGGGGTGCGACGAAAGTCGGCGCGTGGCGGCCATATGCAGGCTAGGACAGTCCACCTTCCCCAGTGAGAAGGACCGTGGATCGTGGGTGGCATCGAGATAAGCCGAGGGCGAGATGGGCCGAGGGGTGGCGGCAAGGGTTATTCATTTGCAAGCCACGTTCCTTTTGCTTTTCAGAGTAGATAAGCATAATCTTTCGGTTGGAGAATTGGAGATAAAGTATGTATGTGGGTATGAGAAATATATAGTAGTATATTATTATAAATACCGTTTTAAAAATGAAGGATACCTACTTGTCTTTTTCGTATCTATAATTGAAGAATTAATTTATTTCGTTTAGATCACCATCTAATATTCATAATAATAATCAGTTTTGCTATATTATATTTTATTTTTAAACATTTAAAAAAAATTAAAGTGCGGTTTTAATCACACTTTTTGCTATGCTAAAGAGTGTCTTTATTCCTACTGGGATTAAAGTGGCACTTAAACCTCTGCGGTATTAAAGCACCATTTCTCAATATGGATTCTCAATTCTGGAATATTTATTTTCTCTTCAGCGTCTATTTCTACGCTGGGAGACGTCGCAGTACTCTTAGCTGCTGAGTTCTTAATTACGCGTTTGACGTGCAGGGTCTTCTTGGAAAATCCAATTTTATATTGTAGAGACTGATCAATATATCCTTCTACAATATAATTTGATTTATAACCACCACGTCTTCTTAACGTTATAAATTTGCCCCAGCTTTTGCCAAGAAATTAGCAGATTAGCGCTGGAGGCAATAGCTTGTATGCATATTCTCATTTGGCACGTTTAAAAATTTCGAAATCATCGTAGTCACCTTTTCAAAAGAATTTTGTTTCTAATGTTATACAATACCTACATTTTTGGTTTGAAAAGCTAGCAAAAAAATGTATAGGTCGTCTTTTACGTAGACGCATTGATATATACCGTACTTTCTCACTAGCTGCAATTATTCAACTCTATTTTAATAAAAAAAAGTGAACATTCGTTCCGTATGGGTTTTGATGTCATGAATAACTACTATAAATGCCGAATATTTGTTCTGAACAACGTCCATGGTCATTTCGTATACTTCATTCACTCCAAACCACCCGCGACTCTCATTCTGATTACAAAGTGCGAAAGAAAGTTTGAATATGCCGTAAGTCTAAGAAAATACATATAAGTAAGTTAAAAACTAACTTTCAACAATAAATACTGATAGTCACAAGCTTCTTTAACAAATCTATAAAATTCCATCTTTGTAAAAGTCTTATATTTCTGGCTTGAAGCCTTATCCCTGTCTCTTTAAAATGTAATCAATTTATAATACCTGTAAATATCAATTAAAGCGTTAAACACGTGTCGTAAACAATATTTTCTAGAGAAATACATACGCAATTACTTAGAGTTATCAATGTTTCCCTTGACCCGTCACGTTGACCTCAGCATTGAATAATAGCTCCAAAGTGACGAAGATTTGTATGTTTTTGATTTATTGGTAAAATACACAAGTACAATTTCTTCTGAAATGTTTTTCCTGTCATTTCTCCATTCTCAGAAACATTCGTACTCTGTTTCGTCAAACAATACAATCTAGTTGAAATCACAACCACGTAAAGGTAAGCCCTAGAAGACTGCCGCCTACCGTACTAATTCGTCCTTCGTGGCATAGGCGTGCACACGAAGAAATATTGTTTCAAAATATTTTTTGTCTGTGACACGGGGTTTATCTAAGCTTTATTCACTCGGGAGAGCTATGTTCCTTACGCTGCTGCACTCTGTACACCACTTGAACTCCTTGTTATATAAATAACTATCAAATCATATTATTGTTCACTCAATGTGATAAACATGATAAATATTGAAAAGTGAGAAATATGAAAAAAAATATTTAAATGTGACTAAATACAACTGAACAAATGCTTCTTCATGAAACTTTAATCAGACGTAATTACAGAAATGATGAGCAAAGTTTTTAATTTTTAATTACTAAACAAAAACCGAAAGAAAAAAGCACTGTTTGGGACTTATGAATTAATGAATCTCATGAATTAAGAAACGGCTATACAGAAGTAAAGAACAGAAAGGGAAAATAGTGTTTAATGCCATCTTCGGGTCTAAGAACATGAAATTAATTATACAGTAAATACAGGCGAATGGAATGAACAATTTCTTCGGTATTCATACATTATGAAGAAAACATTAAATTCGTAGATTTTCCATTAAATACATTCAAGTGCAAAGAAGTTCGATGTGCGAAAATGGTATATCTAGAAATACGAAGGTCATTCCAAAAGTCATGCCAACGATATTAGGAGTATATCTGTCAATACAGTGACAGGAATAGATATTTGCAAAATGCGATTAATGGTTCCTGGAAATTTCAAGTAATGCAAATGTCAAATTATCTCTTCATACATACATAAGCCAACGAATAAGAGAAATTGGAAGATGCCTAAATCGAAATGATAGTTTTGCTATGTCCAAGTGAAAACATCGCAAATTATTCACATCTAATATTCTTTAAAAAATTCCCCCAATATTTTCACATATTAGAATATATCAGTATTTCCTCACTTCATTACTATAATTTTAATATAAATACTATTATCTCTTTGTTATGTATACTTTTATTTAGTTTCAAATTTGGCTACATCAGTTTTTATTATAACAATACTTACATCTCTTAGGGCTGCTGTAATAATTCACTCGTCATCGCCTGAAAATTACCGCTCCTACTCGACCTACTATTCTCTTGACATATAAAAATACTACGAAATAACATGTGATTCAAAATTTTACAGTAGAGTAACTATATCTACTATAATTTACTATATTTTAATTGAATTTTGCTGAATTTAAAAATACAAATTAGTTTTCTATTGTTTAAACTTTATACATTTTTACAAATAAAATAATTGAATTTGCTTTACCCTTTCTTGATCCGTTATTTATACTTTGAATATTTATCTTTATATGTATCTCCATCTTTACCTTTACTTTAATTTACCTTCTGACTTAATTTACTCCTTAATAATCTTATAATTACAACAGTCTTGGTTTTGTACATTTCATTTGAAGGTCTTTGTAATTGTTTATTACCTGCACTTCACTGATTAGACGCCGACTGCACTCTTGGCGTTGTCCAGGACCTTCATGTAAGTCGTCCTCCTGGCAGCGACTAAATTTCTTCCATGTTCCGGTTTTACACATTTACAGTTTTTTGTAATTTTGACATGATGAATATTATCGCAATTTCTACACGTCCTGTATTATTTGCTATATTATTCTACTTTCTTTTGTACAGTTTCTTAATAAATCACTGTTACTAAATCATGATTAATAATAATATTATTATCATTATTAGTATTATTATTATTAAGGTAAGTGTTGTAATTTTTGCAATTATTGTCACTTAACTGCCACCGGGTCATACCCAATTGCAGTTCTATTAAATGTATGTATGTATGTATAACGTCTGATCTGTCACGCAGTTCTACATCCATACTTTCTCACGGCACAATTCCCTTTAATCCGTCTCGAGGCTATACATTCATCCTCTCTCGAGGCACAACTCGTTCTGGTGAATTTTTTAGTAGTAGTTAAGTTACATCTCGATTGTAGTGTTAATTTTCTCTCGATTTTGTACTTTTTCCTTTGTTTACAAGTATTATCGAGTCTATTGGATCCTTCTCCCATTCTACTACACTATTTTTTGTCATTCCCAATAATGCTCTGTAATTAAATTATTGATTTATTCAATTTAATTTTGAAATATATTATAAATACTTCAAAGAAAGTAATGTTATTTTTACTTTTTCGTGCGAGAGATGCAACTGTATATACAAAATTAACAACATTTCTGTTATTTCGGAAAATAACGCAGTGTTTTCACGATAAAGAAATTGGCCTTCATAAAATATAACTTTTGGAATCTAGACCAGGAAAAACCTAAAGATCGGAAATGTTATTAATAAGAAAATATTAAATGTACATCAAATTTCATTTAATGACATTTGACAAAACGAGTTTCCTTACCAAATAAGCTTTCCAGAAGCATACAATTTTTATAACAACCGAAAATTAATCTGGAGATCAAAAAGTAACAGAAAAGCAAACTTCAAATACTTTGTGGATGAAAATTGTTAAAACTACTTCGAACGTTTACATTCAACTTACAAAGGGAGCAAAAATTAATGTCAGGCAGTTCCTTTAAATACATCCCTAATTTGTTTTGCATTTGACCATGACCAGCCAAAATTTAAAAAAATATTGTGATGAATAATCAAATGAATAAATAATTATGCAAATTTCCCAACGGGTTTGTTCCACGACGCGGAGATTAGTTTTTTAAAATAATCAATAATCGTTTTAAATGCATGACTCTTGAAACGAATGTTCTAATGAGCTTCAAAACTCCATTTGCAGTTTTTATTATCTATTAAACTTTGAAATCGTATACAATTTCCATAACAATACATAGTTATGTAATTTGTTAGTTGTCTAGTAGTCTGTAGTACTACTTCCTACAAAAATTTCGTAATATGTTTAGGTAAAAAAACAACAAATATATTATCCTCTTCTATTGTTTCGCAGTTGAACTAATGAAAACTTCCAGATATAAGTAACTTTAATGGAAATTCACGATCGTGTTTTGAGAGCGAATGGTGAAAAGGAAATCTACTTTGTGCCGGTAAAAACGAGGAAAACATTACTTTTTGAGTTGATGGAAGTGGTCTGCGAAGAACGTGTAATCTACGTTTATCACATGGTGCACAGAACAGATAAAAGTTGAATATATTCACCAAGAATATCGACTTGTAGCCTTCGTGCAAAGTGCACATCAACACATCTTTCTGACTGCCTATCCGTATGTGAATAATATTATCTCATAAACAACTCCAGAAATATTTTCAATTATGTATACTCTCAATCGATTTGACTCAATTCAGACTCAAAACTTTTGAAAAGGAATAATTAATAATACTAACTCGTAAATAATTTTGTGAGTGTTGCCCACTCAGTTTCTCACGAAAATGAGAAAATATAGAATTAGTTAAAGGAAGAATTTAGTAGTTTAATTGAATCTTATTATAATTCCTGTACCCAACCTGTCTGGCCAATTCTGAATTAGTAATTGGAATCCATGTTTAATGATAATGAGGTTTAAATGATCAGGGTGATAACGGAGGAATGAAATGTAGAGAAAACTGGAGAAACCTTAGAAAACCTGCAGAGAATCCGTCTTCCAGACATTTGAAATGAATTCACGTGTATTGGAACTCACATATCAAGAGGTGAAAAACTTTTTCGCTCTCTTTTAGGACACGGGTCAACCCAGAGAACCTGGATACAGATGGACATCCCTTGTACAGTTTTGTGAGGTTCCGTTAGTCAATATATTGTAATTTACATCACTTTCGGACCGCATTTTACGTAGAAAATCGAACTTTTTCATTCCCACGAGCTTGATGATACGTAGTATACTATGCTTTACCGTCACTGCCTTTTGGAATACACCTTTCATTACGAATCATCATGCATTCCAGACCATCATCTCTTATTCACATCCGATTTCCTTTCTAGTCCGGGAATGTTCCCATCAACATAAAAAGTCGATCGGAATGAATTCTCTATAAGAGAGACTGCGTCCTGATTGGTGGTTCCGTTGATTGATTGATTAGTTTTCCCAGGAGCGTTAACTGTTATGGTCGTTAGTTCAATACTCGTGCATGGTTTTATCTCGGGAGGTGGCTATTATTTTCCACCGCTGGATGGTGAGATCTGGCACCGACCCCCACGTCGATTTGCGGTATTATTTTCAACGAGTTATTATTCCCACCAAGAGGGGCATTGCCTCAGCCGGGACAAGGTCTTATCTCCCAACTGATCGCCCGACGTAGTGCAGTTGATACAAGTGTGTGCGTTTGTGAAAGTATGGAGTGAGGGTAGGACTAGGAAGAGGAAGTAAATACTCGCGCGCGGTCCGTGGCGAGTTTATGAGGGTAATGCTTCAGCATTCACCTGGTGTTGATCGGAGGAACCATGGAAAACTACCGATCCCAGCAGTCTGACGTTAGAATTTTCCTCCAGAAAGTGGCTAATAATAATAATAATAATAATAATAATAATAATAATAATAATAATAATAATAAGAAGAAGAAGAAGAAGAAGAAGAAGAAGAAGAATGTCTTTATTTCTGGCGAGGCTCCGGCCGTAAGTCCTGATCTTCCGCTTAACCACTTAAATATTAATTACATTTATATAAGTGCAATAGAGGCGTTCTGGTACTGGCGTACAATGGTAACTGACATTTTACGTTACTTACGAAAGTGCAATGATCGTACTAGTTACCGGAGATGTGCTGCACATAAGTAATGAAACAAAAAGTATTAATGTATATTCTTTAATTAGATCGCTGGTGAGGTGTATACTTTCTATTATAATGATAAATAAAGATGTTGTCTGGTATCAATACTTTTTATTCAGCTTATGATCGTTTCGATCGCATAGCGATCATACTCAGAGCCGATGCTATGCATCAGATGCTTGCGCATCTTGCATACAATACCTACATCCTGTTAATAATATTTGTATTTCAAAAATTTTAGCTCTGAGTATGATCGCTATGCGATCGAAACGATCATAAGCTGAATAAAAAGTATTGATACCAGACATCTTCATTTATCATTAATGTATGTTCATTGTCAATTTTCTGGACTCTGAAAGTAACATAATGAAATGCCACCATTGGGTGTCGACCTCAGGTCAGAGGCACTGCAGTGACCTCAATATTAATGCTCTGAGCCTTTTAATTCTCTTTGGCGGTTCGGGCAAAGCAACCGTTTCAATTGCCACCGGCAGCGCTCTCCAGCCCGGCCGCAGCGAACCAGGGCCCTATAACTCCCATATAACGGGGTGGGGACTATTACAGTGGCGCGCTTTAGAGCATCACCTTCTTACACGAACTAAAATACGAATTGCTACCAACGTTATTTGAAACGTGCGTGGGTTCTAGGGACGCAAACACACGCGCTTGATACAAAAGATCGCGCCACTGTTCGCGTTACCTTTTCTTTCATGCGTGTATTATTATGAATAAATGAATTTTAGAAGATAAACACATAGTATTTCACTTCTTTTGTAATTTATTTCATAAATCGCTCATAATCAAAGTGTATTCGTATTCTTGACCAATTTTTATATGGGAAAGTTGGCGAGCCTTACCAGTAGCTGTATCTGGCGACACTAGCGCATCCTATAGTAGCAACCTCAAGCTTTGTCCCCTAGTTTGATGGAGAGTTGCCGGGCCCTGCAGCGAACAGCGTCCGACGGCTGTCCTCAAGAGCGGTCGCCGCGCCACCTGGCGTTCGTCACGCGGGCACGTGGGAGGCGTCGCGCGCGGCACGCGGCTCGGGCGTTCCGCGGCGACCGACGCGCACAAAAGCGCCCGTGCGATTGTGAGCGATGGGCATGCCACCTCCCCCCACCCCCGCCACGCGACAGCCACGCGACCCGCGCCGACGGAACGCGCCGTCACAGGCACCGGCGCTATTTGTCACCGGACGCAGCCGCTCTGGAAATTACGACCTCAGGAGAGCGAAAAAGATCTGTTGCCTCTGGGAAAGTAGGAATTCTTTCGAACACATTTTCTACATGTCTTTTTTCAATGTTTCTTGAAAATGGCGAGAAAAGTAAGTTATAAATTAATGCAAATGCAATATATATATATGCAAATAATTACGGCCTTAGGAAAATGAAAAGTATCTGTTGCCTCCGGAAAAGTAGGAATTATTTGGAACACTTTTTCAATACTTTATATTAAATCGCTAGAAAAGTAAGTTATAAAATATATTTTATGCAAATAATTAAGACCTCAGGAGAGATAAAAATATCTGTTGCCTCCTGAAAAGCAGGAATTTTTTAGACACATTTTATACATGTCTTTTTTTCAATTTTTCTTGAAAATGGCGGGGAAAGTAAGTTATATCATATATTGTATGCAAATAATTTCAACCTTAGGAAAGCGAAAAATGTCTGTTGCCTTGGGAAAAGTAGGAATTTTTTCGATCACATTTTCTACGACTCTTTTTTCTCAATATTTCTTTAAAATTGTGAGAAAAATAAGTTATAAAATATATTGTAAGCAAATAATTACGACTTTAGGAAAGCGAAAAGTATCTGTTGCCTCCGGAAAAATAACAATTCTTTCAAGCACTTTTCCTACGTCTTTTTTCAATATTTTATATTAAATAGCGAGAAAAGTAAGTTATAAAATATAGTACATGCAAATAATTAAGACCTTAGAAAAGCGAAAAGCATCTGTTGCCTCTGGAAAAATAATAATTCTGTAGAACACATTTTCTAAGTGCCTTTTTTCAATATTTTTAAGGGCGAGAAAGTAAGTTACAAATTGCATTGCATGCAAATAATTACGGGAATAAATAAACAAAATCTCATATTTTGCAGAATATTGTATTTTTGTCAAAGACTTTTCAGCACGATTTATATCAGTTACAACTCGGGACGAAATGATGTGATATTGTATTTTTAAAATTTCGGACGCGTTCCCACATGACCTTAGGGACATAACCAGAAATGAACTGATATGTACCCAACACGTAAGCACTATTTTTTCCCTAAGTATAGATCTGAGAAAGTAATTAATGTAAAGTGGAACAGAAAACTCGAAACTTTGGTTAATTAAATACCAAAAATATTTTTTAAAATGTCGAATGACTTAAAAATCTTGATAAACAGAAAAGCAAAATTTAATTTTTAATGTAATTAAGAGATACGTTAATATTGGGTCGCTTATTTGGCGCATTTTGCAGATTTTGCATCTCTTTGTGCTAAACCCTAATGAACAGGAGTTGTTTACATTTTACTTAACAATTCTCTTAGCATCTGCATTATTGTGTCTTACTTCCGACACACCACTCATAAAGGAAATTGTTCCACACCCACATCGTCACTTCTGCCGTTAACACGCAGCTCGTGGTCTCGTTGTGGGAATGCGGTCTCATTTCGAGAGTGACATTCCGGTCAGCGGTTAAAGTTGTTGTCAAAACTCCCCCCGTGGAGTGCGGGAGACATCTGCCCTCGGTGTTTGGCAAGAGCGACAGACCGCAGCGCCAAGAAGAGCGCAGACGAGCACGGGCGTTCGCTCCGGGAGGGAAACAGGAGGGGGAGATGGCAGCGCCACCGCGGCGGACGCACGCTGAGCGACGCCTGCTGGGAAATCTGATAGCGCTTGCAGTAACACGCGCAGAGGAATCCAGTCGCCTCTCATTGAAGGTAAACGCAGTTGGGGGCTAATTAATTTGAACCGCTTTCCGAGCACAAGTTTATTGCATTAGTATATTGTAATTTGTACCAAATACAAACATTGTGCATTGTTTGCGTATGATGAACATCATTGGTGAAATATTACAATAAAAACGGAAAATACCTTTTTTCAAATATTTAATTCTCAACATGTTAAACTTCAATCTGTTTCAATATGTTTTGTCATTATGAACGTAATACTGTTGAACAAACGTATGATAAATGAGCCTGAAATGGAATGTTTCTTATGAGCTTTAGAAACTGATTTTATTCGTTTTACAAACTACTTAATGAAAACTTTTTAAGTGTATGTATGTATATATATATATATATATATATATATATATGTATATATATATATATATATATATATATATATATATATATATATTTATAAACATTTTTAATATAAGTATTTCTCGCGTAATTTTGAGTCAAATAATGGCAGTTTTAAAAAAGTACAATACGTAAACAAGATTTCCTCATAAGCAGCTCAAAAGCTTCTCTTTAATTTGTTGCTCCGATAGAGAAAAGATTGCTAATAATAAGGAAGATGTTTGATTTTCATTATGATCGCTGGAGTTACGAAAATTTCAATAGTTCAATTTTTTTCAACACTCGATACAATTACGTACTTTATTAAAGATAGAAATTTCGTTCCTAATGCAATCTATTGTATTTATCAAGTATTCTTTAATTATTTCAGGTACGCTTTTTAAAAATGTAATTAATTTTTACGTATTTTTAGTTACATCGTATCAATATGTTATAATCACCTCAATATTAAGGATGCATTATAGCACAAGAATCAGTTGTGTAGTAGAACCTCGCCTGTCCAAGCACCAAAGTTAAAATCTCATCTCATCATTACTATATTTTTTTCTTTAAACGTTATGAGATAATAGGGCATAATTCACTGCTTTTATTGCAAGGAAACTATTTTTATATATGCCTTTTCAAATTTAAAAAGTTAAGATTTTTTACCTTTTGTTTAGTTAGGAAAGTATGAAGTTATGGGTGAAGTGTTTGGGAGATAGACGTTTCAATAACATAGAAACATAGAAAATACATAATCAAATCCATAATCCTTATTTGTATTAACGCACAGAAAAATATAACGACAAAACATTATAATTGTTTAAAAGAATTAAACACGCGTGGCATGATATACTTATGTAACTAAATCACTGATTATTAGGGAACGTGTTTTCAAGTAAAAACGTACATTGTCTTATATCGCTTCCTTCTCCCCACCGAGAAGAATACATCATTGAACGCGATGAATTTTCTGGAACCTATTGCAGATATCCCGCCCGGTTGGGCATAATATAAAAACGTCTTTTGCAAGATATGTGAATCTATTTTTCATAAATTGAGTTGAATTACAATTACATGTGACGGATGACCCATGAGATATGACGCATGATGTATATAGGGAGAACATGACCTTCCTACCACTCCCCACCTCGAACCTTTTTCGGCAGTTTAGTTTACCTATTTACTGGCTCCTCGTAAACATAATTGTATATGCTATATACGTATTGTATATTTCGTACAAAACTCGTATTATGAAGTGAAGTCTAGGGTTCATTACTGCTGTAGAAGTAGATCATTCGTGTAGGCACTCCGTATTCATTTTAGGCTTGATCGGTGACTTTTTCTTTTCTAACATTAAAAGAACAAATATTTGTGTGGGGGACAATTTACCACCACTATGAATGTTTTATTTTAGTTTTTTTTAAATTTTTGAATGTATATTTGACAACATAAACAAAACATTTATATGCATATTTTATTACAGAAAACTCCATTCCCTACTGATGACTATTGTAGTCTTCAGAACTACCCAATTTTAAGAGTTTTAAAGAAAAAAATCGTTTCTCTAGAAATGAATACTCGATACTTAATTCATCAATGGTTTTAATATTTTTTATGATTATATTAAATTAAGTAAAAGCAATGGCTTAAACTTATAAATCATGTTACCATAAGTTTTTGGCATCTTAGATAATACAGTGGGTAATATCTACCTAGCTTTTCTTCTTCCGGTGGCTTTTGCCAGCTTTCAGGGGATGCCGATTTTGGCTATTCATGTCCAGTATCCACTATGTCCCTTGCGGGGACACATATTAACATTTTACAGTAGACCCACTTGCGGGCTCCTCGATCTGTGGTCAGCAGACGCACAAGGCCTCACAAGGCGACAACACACATACACGAAAGACAAGGGACAAGCAACCATGCCTAGGATCGGACTCGAATCTGCGACCCTTCCTACCGACGAGCTTTGACGGCAAATGTTCTCGCCATCTCGGCCATTTAGGACTGTGAGTGTTAAATAGAATTGTTGCCATAAAAAGAAGATCCGGTTGCCTTCACTAAAAATATTATTAAGTATAATTTTGATTTAATATTAATACGCTTAATAATATTTATATCTTTATATTTTTGATAAAAATTGTAAAATAGGTATGTCAGTGAAACAAGTTCCAATTTGCATGTCAAACTATAAAATTGTGCTCGCCGAAAGTAAAATCAAAACTCTGACAAACGTAGGTGAAAAGACCGTATTTACTGATGGTACTAATAAAAGGCATTTACGATCAAAAGAGACGTCATGAGGACAGAATAGAAAGCGAATACTAGCTTTGGAAATCACAATCAAAACGACTTGCTGATTCCGGCTTGGACCGGTGGAGCTTCTTTCCATAACCGCGCAGCGGCTCTGAATGGCAGGCACATCACTTCAATACGGTTAGTGTGGCTCATAATGTGGTATGGAAATACTTTCACTAAGGTATGGTAATACTGCATCTCCAACCGAGTGTCAGAAGTTGAACTATGATCTGTCGTTCTCCACAGTCTGTCAAACCTCACCGGTTGGTGGTGGGCCTGAAACGAACGGAACAGCTTTGTGTTTATTGATGAGAACGTATTATGTCTGAGTGCATGTAGCTTGTAAACGCGTTAGCACTGAGCAGGCGAGCGGTCTCTGCAACAGCGTAAATGATAATGACACGTACCGTAGTGCAACATGCTGTGAGTGGTCATTTCCTGTAGTGCCAAATTTCCTGTAGGCTTTTGCCCGAGGGTATTGGCCAGAGTAGGATATATAACTAATACCATTATATAGTCCATTGTTCTTTTCACAGTATTATGGAGTTACAATCTTTCATCAGAATAATGTACGCTCACAAAGCGTTCGTGCAACCCAGCACACCCACACAATAGTGTTTTCCACATTCATTACGCAACGCGCCAGCGCTGTCTAATTTTTAGCTTGAAAACGATTCCATGGGATAATTCTACAGGTCTCTAACGTCCGCGACAAAGCTATCCACTGTGGGACCCGCCACGCGACTAAGAGAAGTCACCAGAATGACGTCTGACAATGCAACAACGATCGACTCAACACGAACACTGCAGCTTGTGTTGCTTGACGGGAAAGCTGAGTAGGTTTTTTCTATGCCCATTATTCATTATAGGCCCTACAATTTTTAGGTGTGCAAATGGTATTTTCGTGTACATTATCATACACAGTAAAACAGCGCAGAATCTCTTAATAAAACCTGATTTTCTTGCTGCCTTGACTTATGGGACTTCTGAGTTCATTTTCCGCAAGTGTTTCCGATTCTGTGCCGCTTGAACCATTCTGAGGCGAATGTCGCAATTTGGTTGATAACCCTGCCGCCCACGCGGCCTGAGTGCTTCCCTCAAGGGTCGGAATTTAATTTCTGCGCGCGCCTGAGGGCAGGTGGCGCTGTGGGCGGGTGATTGGGACGGGCCCGCCCGCCCGCGCGTTGCTGTCACATCAGAGGACCGCCGCGGGGATAAGCACGGCGCCTGCTACCTTTAATTGTTCGCTCAATTAATCTTGTTTGGCCTCGCACGCGACGAACCACCCGTAAAGGTGATGTAGAAATGTGTATTGACTGTGTTGCATGTCCCGGATGAGACAACTGCTATGGTCATGAGTCCCGTAAGGGTAGTGCATGTTGTATCGCGGGAGGTGGCGGTGTTCCCCCGCTGTCGGCGTCGACCTATACGTCGGCTTTCACGTTTTTCCCCAACGTGTGAACTTGACATCGCTTTCTAGGTAGCGTCGATTGATTGATTAATTGGTTGTTAGTGTTCCTGGGAGCGTGAACTACTACGGTTATTAGCCCCGTAAGGGTAAGGTATGGTTTTGCTCGGAAGGTGGCGGTGGTCTTTCACCGCTGTGTGAAGAGATCTGGCGCCGACCTACCTACGGAAAAACACGCTTTGGGATACCCTGATGCCAAAAAAGAGTTTTTTTTAAACGCCTGTCCGTCTCTCTCTCTCAGTCTCCCTGTATGTCCTTCTGTCCGTCCGTCTGTAAACACCACTAGCGCCTAAATCATACATAGGATTTTTTCCAAATTTAAGAAACCCCTGTCGATCTGGCTTGAGTCAAACTTTGAGATTTCGAAAACATTCTTTAAAACTTGGGGGTACTTTACAAGAAGCCTCACGGACAATTTCAAAAGTTTCTCAAATATTGCTCATTTTTTCCTTTAATTTCTAGTAAGAATAGGGTAAAATAGGCTTATAAAAGTGCATAGGTCCAATTGTCACGGTTAATTCTGAATTCTCGAAAATTTGAAAAGTTTCAATTTTTTCGGCTTCCTCCTACAAGAAATAATTATGAACGTCATTGCCAACAGTAGTATTTATTGCAAGAGCAGCTCTTACTGCTTTTGCAATAAATACTACTGTTGACAATGACAACGTTTATAATTATTTCATGAAAAATGCCAACGATAACGCACCACATCACCTATATTCCTCCTACAACTACAAACTTGAAGACAGAGATACTTTTCTTCAAGTAAAAATATTTCCCCCTACTTCTTTCATTAAGATCACGTACATTTTTTTGACAATTTTAATAGTTTTCGGGTAATATTGCGTGCAAATGTGCAATATTAAAAAATAACGAAAACAAGATTGTTTCGGAAACAGATTGAAATTTTTTCTTAAAACTTTCGGTAGGAGTATTATATATATATATTGTGACGTACCTGGTGGTGCCGGGTATCTTCACTGCAATATAACACTAAGAGAGGGTGTCTTTTACGTGAATGGGTCCTAGGATAAGTCGGTGCAACGTTGGGGAAGTTATTCATACATAGAAATACAATTATGACAAGATTTATTTTAAATCAAAGCTACTATTTACATAATCAGACACCGTTTTTATACTCCGCCTTGGTACCAAGATTAAGAGTAAAATACAACTTTCATACCTTCGGGGCCCCGTTTGAATACCTATGAGGTTCGTCGAGCCGCTCGTGCCGACAGGGTTGTCGACCTCTGCTACTGCTGCGGGCCGTCGGCAGCAGATGGCGTGGTGATCATCCACGGCTGATGCTCCAACAATTCTTCCCCGAACAGGATCTTGATACCTCGGCTGCGCACCTTCCTCGAATCACTGTCCATTAGTGGGTTTAATTACACGACCCCCGCCTACTCCGTATACTGGTCACAGTTCTATACCGCACGCTTTCAAGAATGTTCCCTCCGCACCAACTAATAAGAGCGACGTCAATTATTTTACCAACACTAATCTTTTACTATACTGATACTTCTAATGTTCTGTTTACATGTCCATTACTTTGCGATTCCTAATCACATAACTATGTCGCGTATTACATGCGTCCATTCACTAGCGGAGAGCCCTCGCTACACGTCCGCACTG
This sequence comes from Gryllus longicercus, assembly GCA_038098605.1. Lineage (NCBI taxonomy): Eukaryota > Metazoa > Arthropoda > Insecta > Orthoptera > Gryllidae > Gryllus > Gryllus longicercus. The sequence goes on along the minus strand of JAZDUA010000146.1, from coordinate 1,595,072 downwards.
GTCGCCGCTCTGCTAACGTCTCCTTCGCCGGCCGCACGTCGGCACATCCTTCGGCGGCGGCCGCCTCAATCCAACTAACGAACTTTTTGCACGTGCGCGCTGCCACGCTTGTACCCGCCGTTCTCACGCTCGCCTCCCGGCGGGCACCGGTGGCGGCGGCGACCGTTGCCGGCTGCCCGCTGCTCGCAGCGCCCGGCGCTCGCACCGCGCAGTCCAGAATAGCTATTGAATTCTTACACTAATGATTTAATTAGTGTAATGAAACACATATTCTGGGTTTCATCACCCCCCCTTTCTTTTTTTTGAATTTTTCCCGCTTCTGGACAAAATTCACACTAGTAACATCGTCACTGCCGATGGTTGCACTCTTTTGCATATTCCTCGACGCCCTATATACACTTATAACTTAGAATCGAATTAACATGTGATTACGTATATTAACACTAATCTTGCGCTTATTCGCACTTCATTATTTTCCATCCATGTTGAACCAGGTTTCCGATTTGAAGCTTGTAATGTCCTACTATGTCTTGTCTCTTGTGCGACAGTTCATCCCCATTTTGCTGACAGTGATTTCCTAACTCACAGTTGTAGGACATAGCTTCCAGCGTGTTGAACACATCTTGATAGGTATCATCCCATTTCCAGCTCCGACCTCTTCTACGTTTGTACCAATGGTTGACCATACCATCACTCTTCCCTCGCCCCTGACTTCGCTCCATTCTTGACCTGCCTACATCTTCTTCACTCCCATTCGTTAGGGCGTCTGCAAACATAAAGTTGTACCCCTCCAATATCTTCAAACCATTTCCTAAATCGGTATGATCTGCTCTGCTCAGTAGGCTTTGCACGGTGACAGGATACTGTCGCGTTGACATGAAAATAATTCCTTGATATTTTATAGGAGCAAATAATGTTTTTGGCTCCATAACGCTCTTCGTTCTGTATTCACTACGACTTCCCGTGATGTAGTTGTGATGGCTATTCCTCTGGTCGCTCTTGATATTTATTCGGGTTTCTTCATTCCGCTTTCGTACAGAAATCTTGTTTTCAAATTCCTTCAAAAATTTCGGAAATATACCAAAATTCTCTGCCCATGTCCTGGCGTTCTCTTCTGACATTGGGTGTAATAACTGGATCTTGTATCCTTCCAATATGTTATTTGATGCTAGGTGCCATTCTTCTGCTCGCAGAACTACCTTAGGGTTTTCCGTCCCATCTCCCAAAGATTTCATCGACTTCGGAGGCATAATTGGTGTCACCCCATACTTGACACTCGGCGACATTTTCCCGTCTTCTTCCTGTTTAAACTCTTCTTGTACTCTTTTCTCTTCGCACCCTTGTATATTTTCCACAATTTCTTCTTCTATTATACGCTCCATTTCTTCTATTTTCATTTCCATTTCTTCTTCCATTATTAACTTCAATTCCTCCGTTTTCACTTTCACTTTATAAACATCCTCCTCGGTCTCGATTTGGACCTCCACCGTTTTGCCCTCCGCTGTCTTGACTTCCTCATGGATTTGGTTCGTCATCCCCTCGTTTCTATCTGTTACCGCTACCCTAGCATCTACTTGATGGCATGATTGAAATTTTAGCACCTCATCTTTCCTATCCAGTTCCTCCGCTTTCCCATACGGTTTTTCGCATATTTCGATGAGCTTCCTATTCCGTTCTTCTGTGATTCTTCCCATTTCTTCTGCCGGCTTCTTAATCTGTTCTTCAACCACCTTCCCGTTCTGTTCTTCTATTAGTTTTCTATTCCGTTCCTCCGCCTTCCTATTCTGTTCCTCCTCGGATCTTTTCTGTTTACCTAATTCTTTGCTCTGTTCTTCCGCAAACTTCTCAATCTGCTTCTCCGTTTGCTGCCTCAGCTGTTCTTCTAATGAATCTTTTGCCATTACGCCCGTACACGCTTCGTACTCTTCGTCCATCCCCAAGTCAAATCCTACCGCCTGGCTCCCCAGTTCTACCACCTGCCGTTCTAGATCTATATTTACTCTGTGATCGACCAGAAAATCCATCCCTATGATTACCGAATACAATAATTTTTTGACTACCAGGGCCACCATCTCGTATACTTGGTTGCCAATCCTGGCTTGAAACATGATTTGTTTTGTGATGGGGCTTGACTTCTTCTGAGTTGCCCCAATCACATACGCCCTATTCATATGCAAACACATTACTTCTTTTCCTGTTGCTTTTAACTCCTCATACATTTCTTCTGATACTACTGTAGTCGTGCACCCTGTATCCACTAAAGCTTCTTTAATTATGCCTTCACATTCTATCGATATCGTGGGACATTTCCTGATTCTGACCGCTGAGTTCTTACATCTCCGCCACGGTTGGGTATCGTAGGTTACCGGCTGCATAGCGTTTATGGAGACCGCGTTTACGTCATCGATTTCCGCGTCCGCAATGGGGCCACCTATCACCGCGGACTCTATTAGTTTAAATAGTGTCCTTGATCACTACTTGTGCTAGGCTGTGCTAATCGGTCGGGTGCATTCCCGCCCCCGCCTCGCGTCTCCGTACGGTTTGAATTAGATCTGTTCCAGTCCGGTCTCTGGTTCCCCGGCTCTGGTCTCCATCCGTCTCCCCCTCTTCCGCGTTGGTTTCTCTGGTAATCGTTGCTCCTATCATTCCCTTGCCCCTGGTTACGTTCCGATCTAACCATATTAACATTCCCTTCATTTCTGTTCTTTTGTACGCCTGCAAATGTCAAGTCGTACCCTCCTAACACATTCTGGAATCTTTCCAGGTCGGTGTGCTGCACACTACGTAAAAGATTCTGCACCGTAACTGGGAACTGTCTTGTCAATACACATATTATTTCCTGATCGCTCATCGGTGGGGATAGCGTTTTGTATTCCATAATACGCCTTGTTGCGTATTCCCGCAAACTTCCCATTGACTGGTTGTAATGATTATTCATTAAGCTTATTTTAAAATTAATTTGAATTTCCTCATTCCAATACCGCTCAAGGAATCGATCTTTAAATGCCTTTACTGATTCGGGAAACTTATCAAATGTATCGGCCCATATCCTTGCGTTGCCTTCTAACATTAAATATAATAATTGTATTTTACACCTTTCCGAAGTATTGATAACATCTAGATGTCGTTCTGCTGCCTTCATAAATATACATGGATTTTCTTTCCCGTCTCCTGAAAATTTTAGTGATCTTGGGGGGGTAAATGGTACCGTCCCGCTTGCTGCAATTGGGGATGCCTTGCATTCTTTTATTTGTTCAATCTCTGTTCGTAGTAACACAACCTTCTCTTCGCATTCCCGCTTATTCTCCTGCATTTCTTCCTTGACTACCGAGTGTATCCTTTCAATTTTCTCGTCCTGCATAGCGGTTTTAACATCTAATTGCTGATATAGCTTATTTTCTAATTCTCCCCCCAGATTGATTACTTGGGATTCTAACTCCTTTTTCTGTTTCCCTAATTCTTCGGCGGTCCATTGCTCGTGACTTTCTACCCGCTCCGCGATCTTAGTCATCTCATTCTTCGTTAACTCAATTTGTTCTTCAGCGCGTCCTATTCGCCCCCCTATTGTATCTACTTTCCTATTCAGGTCTTCTGCCAGCTTCCCGATCTGTTCCTCTACTTTCCTATTCAGTTCTTCAGCTAACCTCCTGTTCTGCTCCTCTGTGAATATTTTCTGCTCCTCAGCTGACTTCCTAATCTGCTCCTCTGTGAATATTTTCTGCTCCTCAGCTGACTTCCTAATCTGCTCCTCTGTGAATATTTTCTGCTCCTCAGCTGACTTCCTAATCTGCTCCACTGTGAATATTTTCTGTTCATCCAGTTTCCTATTCTGTTCCTTCTGTCCTTCCAATATCTTCTTATTCTGTTCGTCTACCTTCCTACTTCGTTCTTCTGCTTTTCTATCCCGTTCTTCTGCTTTGCTCTGTCCCTCCAATATCTTCCCATTCAGTTGTTCGAACATCTTCATCATCATCTGCATAGCGCCTGAATTAACATCTTCTCCACCCCCCTGATTTAAATTTCCTGCCGCTTGGTTCATCGGCGTCGACGTAATTTTCACTCTTCTATCAAAGCCTTCCCCCGACGTTTCATCCAATCTGCTTCCCATTCCACTATCCCTGCTCTCTGATAATGTACTACTACCAATTCCTTCATCTATCTCTCTTACCTGCTCCGCCTTCCCCTCCGAATTCAATACTACGTTTTGCTCCTCCATCTTAGTACTTTTACCCTCACGTTCGTCCCCAACTACTTCAAACTGTTCACCCGATCTTTCCATTTACCTCTCTTGACAACAATATAACAGTTGTCCTATTAAATTACGATGCCCGCCACGGCACTATATACTCTTCGTGAATGGATTAATTCACTCCTATTTCAATTGCTAATTGATGACAAACAACCCTCACTCACCACCAAAAACACGATAACACTAATTCAATAGCCATATAAATTTCCACTCACCTACCAATGCATAAACATAATCCTTACAATACATAATATTATTACCATTGAAACACATATACACTGCTAATAGACTCGTTAATACTATTACACAAAAATGCTTTCAGATTATAATAAATCCCTTGTTAATTGAAATTACTTTTCAACGCACTTATTGCTATATTATGTACATAATCATCATTCACATTTGCATGTCATATCTCCTCCCTGAATTTTCCTCAATAATATCATATAGATATTCACAACAAACCTTCACACTGCTGGTATATATTTCCCAACCTGGTATCTTTTCTAATAAATTCCCCACACTTTACCATCACCAATAAATAATGCACTACTGCGTGAATGTTCCCAGCAAAAAAAACAATTTTGTGCATAATTTGTACAACACTATTAACCACCTTTATATTCTCATAAGAATTATTACTACTTCTCCATTTCTTTGATTTCCATGTTATAAAAAAATTGCCAAGCCATTCAAATATTATTAATATGTCTTACAAAATTTGGAATTCTATTACATTATATTATTTGTAACATGTACATGTATAGCCTTCATAACCTCAGTAACTACAATGTTAACTATATATTGGATGCTCACAAATAATTGCCTATGTCAGCCCGCAATTAATTACGCAACAACATTTTTGTAATTATCAACATTTCATTATGCTTACTTGACTTGTGCATGTTTTGCTAACACCTGTATTGTTATTTTTTTTTGTACTCTATAATAATACACTTTGTACTGCCTGCTTCTCATCTATACCCTGCATTACTATACAACAATTACATGCACATTGTTTTCCAACATTTCACCAATTTCCCTAGGACCACATTTCTTAATTATACGTTATCCACATGTTCGGGCGCCAGCTGTGACGTACCTGGTGGTGCCGGGTATCTTCACTGCAATATAACACTAAGAGAGGGTGTCTTTTACGTGAATGGGTCCTAGGATAAGTCGGTGCAACGTTGGGGAAGTTATTCATACATAGAAATACAATTATGACAAGATTTATTTTAAATCAAAGCTACTATTTACATAATCAGACACCGTTTTTATACTCCGCCTTGGTACCAAGATTAAGAGTAAAATACAACTTTCATACCTTCGGGGCCCCGTTTGAATACCTATGAGGTTCGTCGAGCCGCTCGTGCCGACAGGGTTGTCGACCTCTGCTACTGCTGCGGGCCGTCGGCAGCAGATGGCGTGGTGATCATCCACGGCTGATGCTCCAACAATTCTTCCCCGAACAGGATCTTGATACCTCGGCTGCGCACCTTCCTCGAATCACTGTCCATTAGTGGGTTTAATTACACGACCCCCGCCTACTCCGTATACTGGTCACAGTTCTATACCGCACGCTTTCAAGAATGTTCCCTCCGCACCAACTAATAAGAGCGACGTCAATTATTTTACCAACACTAATCTTTTACTATACTGATACTTCTAATGTTCTGTTTACATGTCCATTACTTTGCGATTCCTAATCACATAACTATGTCGCGTATTACATGCGTCCATTCACTAGCGGAGAGCCCTCGCTACACGTCCGCACTGGTCGCCGCTCTGCTAACGTCTCCTTCGCCGGCCGCACGTCGGCACATCCTTCGGCGGCGGCCGCCTCAATCCAACTAACGAACTTTTTGCACGTGCGCGCTGCCACGCTTGTACCCGCCGTTCTCACGCTCGCCTCCCGGCGGGCACCGGTGGCGGCGGCGACCGTTGCCGGCTGCCCGCTGCTCGCAGCGCCCGGCGCTCGCACCGCGCAGTCCAGAATAGCTATTGAATTCTTACACTAATGATTTAATTAGTGTAATGAAACACATATTCTGGGTTTCAATATATATATATATATATATATATATATATATATATATATATATATATATATAAAATCAGGTTAGTTAAACTATTAAAATATCGTAAAAATCACTAGATGGCGCAGTAGAACAACACTAAATATTCATGTAACCACATAGCATAGGAAACTAATTAATATATGAAACTAAAAATGCAACCAGCATCACACTCGGCAGTTGTTTTTTAATGTCACGTTAAATAACTCCAAAACAAGGCGTTCTAAGGCATCAAAAACTAAATTTTTCAGATCAAAGACCACAAAGAAACGATTATCACATTGTAATCTACGGGATTAGGTCCTTTTTGCTGTAGGGATAGGGAGGATGGGGAAGACGAAGAGAGAGGGGTAGTCAAAGAGAGAGAATGAAAGATAAAAGGGCAGAACGTCTGCCGGGTTCCACTAGGAACGTCATATAAAGATTCTCAAAATCTCAACAGCTTTACGTGAAAATGAGTTCAATATTCCGCCCTTTAGGAAACACCGAAACGCCATTTACTCAAAAACGTCTACAAATTTTCCCAACGGATAGTGCTAATTGCTCTGTTTAGTAAGACGTAATATTCGTTTTGATATATTCTGTTATTTTTTTTTTTCAAAAATTACACACATGCAATTTTTTAAACATATTTCATGCCATTATAATGCGTATTTTTGGAAATTTGTAAACACAATTTAAAAAGCTTCAAATTACTTCTAAAAAAAGTTTTTCGAAAACTCAAAAATTTTCTGTGAAAATGAGCTTCATATTTCTCAATTACAGTAACGCCTAAGCGCAATTTTCTTCAAAGAAATCTTAACGAATTTCTGAAAATTGTTATTAAAGACGAGTTTTTACTATTAAAGTAATACTTAAGCTCTACTATTATGAAAACCGAAAAATTGAGAAAATAAAAAAAATTGATTTGGGCAGCGATAGCTGGCAGCTGGCACGAGGGTGGTGCGACACCATGAAGCCAGTCCACACAAATAAAATTAGGAAACTTTTCTACGAGAAAGTCTGTGTCGTTCTGTAGCACCACTGGTTTTATTAGTGGAACGTCGGAGCATCACAAGTTCTATACTAGTACGTATTACTCATTACATACGTACTATGTTTACGAGAATGTAACTAGTGTTGCTACAGAATGGCACAGACTTTCTTGTACTGGTTAGTTTTCTAATTTCTTTGGTGTGGGCTAGCTTTTCGGTCTTCTCCAATCCTCTTGCCAAATGCCATCTATCACCGCCCAAAGAACTTTCTCAATTTCTCGGTTTTTAAACTCTAGAACCAAAATATTCCTTTTTAATAAAATGTTGTGAAAAACGTTTTTAAGAAAATTTTATTGTTGCGTTATTGTAAATACGAAATGTGAATCTCTCTTTCACAGAAAACTTTTGAGTTTTCCAAAAACTTGATTGGAAGTCGTTTGAAGCACTTTCACTCACAAATGCAATAATGTGGACAAATCTCTGGAAATATGCATATCTCCAGGTACCAATAACTCTTCAGGTAATTTGTTCCAGTAAACAATGGTCACATTCACAAAGCAGAATTTTCCTATATATGTTTTTTGCCTTCTGCAGTTTATTTTGTGCGAATGGTTGCTCCTACTTAAGTAGCATTGCATTTCAAGTGTTTCCCTGATAACTTTCCATGCCTGTCGCTTTGTGTACACCTCGAAGAGAGCACACAGTCGTGCTGCATTTATACGTGTAACTAATATTTCCCAGTTTACACTTTTCTCGTTGTTTCTGTTCGCAAATTTCGCCGCTTTTTTCTGCACTCGATTTAACGCATTAATCTGACCTTTTCTATGCGGATCCCAGCCTTCTACTTCATTTCCTTCACCTACTTTCATTACGGAATAAATCAAAGGTATGTCGGCCTGCATTTTCGTGTTTCAATAAACATGTCTATTGCGGTGTGCTAATATATGTATGAAAGATTGCTTCAATGAACAAATAAAATTGGTCATTTGACAAGTATTTGTGCAAATATGGAAGCGATTAAAATATTTTGAAAAATATGTTCGTAATATTTATTTTCACTTCTGTGGTTCCTGACCGAAAAAAAAATTATTATGCTGATATTGTTCAGTGGAAGTTTATCTCTCACTGAAATATCCTGGGTTATATTTCACTCGTAAATCTCGAATATTTCCAGGAAAATATTGAGCTTTCGAGGAAGCGTGCATCGTTCATGTTCACAATACTGTAAAAGTTAAAGTATAAAATTATAACTGAGGGTAGCACTGTTAGTTCAAGTGCTGGAACCAAAGGAACGTTGTTTGTACTACCTTCTTCGTCCATACTCTCTTGCCCGAGATGACCTACAAGTTCTTGTATTTCCTCTTTCTTCAAGTTCAATTTGCACATTGAGATGTGGTCAACAAATACGCTGTGGGCTTAGGGTCTGCTGCTTCTCGTAATTCGGCAAATTCATAAAGATGGTCATTAAATGTTAATGCACACAAATGTAATGTTAGAGTTTATTAAACCAGTCTAAAAACATCAATATTGTAAAACATCGATGTTGTAAAACATCGATGGATTTTAGTCGATGTACTTTTAACATCAACCAAAGACATCGACTAAAAACATCGATGTTGTAAAACAAGAGTTTTAGTCGATGTACTTTTAACATCGATATTTTAAATTTGAACATCGATGTTTTGTTATTGATGTCGCATCACAAGTGTGAACAGGAGAGGTATTGTGAACGGTTTGAAGCGTCAGGTCGAGAAGTAGCAGTGTTGATGGAGAGCGGCGCGGAGGGGTGGTGTGTGCAGAGCGGCGAGGCGGGGAGGAGCGGGGCGTGTGCGAGCGAGGTGTGGGTGGGTGAGGTGACCCGAGAGCAGCGGAGGGAGGGGAATGAACAGGAGGGGAAGGACGGGGCGTGCGCGAGCGAGGTGTGGGTGGATGGTTAGGGAGGGGAAGGGCGGGGCGTGCGCGAGCGAGGTGTGGGTGGGTGAGTTTACCGGAGACTAGCGGAGGGGAGGGGACAGCAGGGGAAGGGCAGGGCGTGCGCGAGCGAGGTGTGGGCATATGGAGGGGAGAGGAAAGAAAGGGCGGGGCGTGCGCGAGCGAGGTGTAGGTGGGTGAGTTGTCCGGAGAGTAGCGGAGTGGAGGGGAGAGAAAAGGAAGGGCGGGGCGTGCGCGAGCGAGGTGTCGGTTGGTTAGTTGACCGGAGAGGAGAGGATAGGTGAGGAGGGGAGGGACGGGGACAGGAGGTGAAGGGCGGGGCGTGCGCGAGCGAGGTGTGGGTGTATGGGAGGGGAGAGGAAAGGAAGGGCGGTCCTGCGCGAGGTGTGGGTGGATGGTAGGGGAGGGGAAGAGCGGTGCGTGCGCGAGCGAGGTGTGAGTGGGTGAGTTGACCGGAGAGTAGCGTTGGGGAGGGGAAGGGCGGGGCGGGGCGCTCACCTGTAGTCGTGGCAGGCGGAGCCGGCGCGCGAGCGGTCGTCGCGGCAGCGCGCCTCGTACATCATGACGGCCAGCGGGCCCTCGTGCGTCTTCAGCTCGCGCGACACGCGCACGTACAGGAAGGCGATGACGGCCAGCGGCAGCACGTACCTGCGCAAGCAGCCCCCACCACCACCTCACTCGCCACCTTCGCCAGCGCACCGCAAGCGCGCTTTTTCTACCCGCCACGCGTGCGAGAGAGCACTGAACGTTTTTCAGACGACATATACAAGTACCCCTGTGGATTTTTGTCTTCTTTGCCACGCCTACACTACATTCTCTCATTTGTTGTAATTTGTATGTGATGTATATAATACATACATCCCTGTGCATATTAATATGAACACCGCGAAATATAAATAAAATATATTTATTTACCAAGTAAAATTAAAAAAGGAATATACATAAGATTATTAATATTTAGCTTGTCCTCCTTGGACACTTATTTTTGAGGCTTAAATTCAATCAACTTGTTACGTATATTTTGAAATAAAATGATTAGACCAAACGGAAGATATTCTTTCTTTGTTCACATTAATACTCACAAGACGGAACATGTGTTTTTGTATAATACATTTTATAGTATTTTTTTATTGTTACATATAAGTATATTGCAAATACTAAGGGTTCTCGCCCAGAAATAACTTTGAGCTTTCTACTCAACTGAAGTTCTTAATTTCTTCTTCAAATGATACGTAGTGGACCCTAGGTGAGTTTCACTTACTTGTATAATTCGACGTTATAACATAAACTCTATTATTATAATATCTTAAAACAATGAACTCTTAACTGATATTATTTCTTCAGTCGTTTTCTTGATAAAGTTGCTGTCGATCTGTCGATAACAGTCAGCGTTTAGTCCTGTAATGCGAGCAAGCATGAAAATGTGAGTTTATAGTTAGCGAAGCGAGCTAAAAGTTTTTAAGTTCGAAGATGGAGTGTTTTTAATAAAGATGACTGAGTATATTTTGACGCAATTTTAAAGCAATCGTCCGACACATGCAATTCAAAAAAACTTAGTGATTTCAGTTATAAGTGATACATCACGTTTTTAACTTATGTTGGAGGTAAGTTGGATTTCTTATCACAGTCCACTACAACATATATGTATTGACCTTGGTAAACATAAAATATTGCATATTAAGATTTTAATTGTGTGCTTAGAGTGTAGAGTAATTGTATTGTTCCACAATATGTAAGTCTCCTCTGTCATTAGTCTTTTAGAATAAGTTCTGGGCAACATGAAACCCTATTTTGGGTGGTTTTTTTAGTGAATATGTAGTACTTTCCAGTTGTAACCTTTTTATAGTGTTCATTTTGTGAAATTGAACCATGAAATTGTAAAGCTTCTGATTGTTACTTTTTAACAGTGGTTAATACAATCTATGGAATCGGAAGCCGTGAGCTATTTGAACTAGTGGCAGAATACACGGAACAAACCACCAAACCTTTTTTATAGTTATATACTTTATATCACGAAACATTTTGAATGATATATATACAAACACTCAGAATAAATTTATTTTTCTATTTTATGAAACGTATGTGAATTTATATGCGTATTATAAAAAAAATTGATGTGAAAAACGTTTGCAACTTGATGTGACTTTTGATCTCTTGTCAGATAAACAATATAACAGTGCGGAATTGGAAACGTTAGAAATAAAAGGTTGAAAATTAATTTCCTGTGTTGACGGTTTCCTAGAAGAATTTTATTTTCAATTTCACAACAAGCGGCATTCATCGCAGTGAAATAAAAACGTGCAATTAGTAACTGTACATGATGTAGTATAGTATGATATGCAAAGGTTGACTAGTAGCTTCCAACATGTACAAATGGTATTGTTTTCCCTATCCATCGTATGTAATTTAGCACAGAAAATCACGTATCGTACACGACACAGTATGTTCAGTCAACAGCAAATAGACGCTTTCATTAAACATTCCGGTTTGTGACATGTTAAAATAACAAAGGATTGCATTTAAAAGGAACAATTAATCGGTAAAAAGTACTTCTTATTAATTAAACGAATATGGCAGTGTGCTGGCCTTCCAGATTGGTAATGAACTTGGATACTAATTTAATATTCTAATTCTCATTCAAAAGATATCACAGACACTTCATCGTTTCATAAAAATTCAGCATAATAGTAGAACATTGATAGTAGTGAATTTCTCGTGAGCCTTTCTAGCTATGAGTATGTTTTTCTTTCTGTCGCTTCGACCAATAATTACAATATTTCGTTTTGTGAAGTTTCTCCAAATATGGATTTCAATATTTATAAGAGACGAAACTGTCTTATCAACGCCGAGTCAAAAATATTGGAGGGTTGTTTCCTATCCGAATAACGTACACATTAGGAACGACTTTTCCAAAAATTAATTCTCTGAAGCAGTGATTTCGGATTTTAAATTGGTTTAATGCAACCCGCACAGCATCAAGGCATCACGGACAGCAGGGCAGCGGTGCGTTTATCGCGGCGGACGGAGCGGGGTGGGGAAAGGTAGAACGGGGACGAGAGTGGAGATGAAGGAACCGGATGACCAGAGGGGTGGATCGAAGCATGTGTTTGCCAGGGATGCTGCACAGAATTGCCAGATCCATCGCGAGAAAATACATCACCAAATGAAAAACAATCCGTCAAGTTCCTTCACGTTGATGAGAGAAAAGTCAACCAAATGGAAAGGAATACTTGCAGTTAACCATAGATGCCATAGAACGACAAAAATGGCACTACTTCAGTTTGTGAGCTTTCAACGAAAAAAACATGTTCTTTCTAGCAGAGAGTAAACTGACACATCACTTTGTTTATTCGCCTCTCTTCGCGGGATGCACAGCAAGTAGGGGAGAAGCCTCCTCGCTGTTGCACTGATAAACTGATCTGCTGACCAACCCGAACGAACCACCTCCGACACAGCGGGTTAAAACATCCCCTTGTGATGGATATGATCAGAAGAAAAACAATCTAAATTTCGTTCAAAAGACGAGGAAATACTACCCATTGAGCAGTTTTCCGCAAAGTGTATTTTCGTACCGCCGGAAGCTGAAAATTTTTTCCACCCAATTGGCGGAATTCCGATAAATATGCATCTCTGGAGCGTCATAATTAAAACTATATTGCTAAAATTATATTTTCTTGAAATTCAATCAGAGCAATTTTCTATAACAATGAACTTTATCAACCAGAATTATCTCATAATACAATCTTTAGTTGAAAATATGTTTTAATTTAAATGGACGTTTTATCACCAAGAAGCAAGATACATACAAGCGATACGATGAAAAATTGTTCTGGCGGCGACCGATTGCGGAGCTGCAACCAAACTCAACGTGACCTTCCTTGTATTTGTGTATGTGAGAGATAGATAGATAGGGAGAGAGAGAGAGAGAGAGAGAGAGAGAGAGAGAGAGAGAGAGAGAGAGGGAGGGAGAGAGGGAGACCACAAACATGTAGGGAAAGAAAGGTTTATAAAACGTTACAAAAACATTATATTACAATACAATTTACATAAAAATGTAGTTTATGATCTGGAAGTTTTGTTGATGAATAACTAAACGATTTTCTATCTTTTTGTTTGCGATTTTTGAATCTCGTTTTGATGTTAGGCGGGATTATAAGATAATACATTCTCTTATTGCTTTCTCATTACTGCAGCGGAATGGGACGTTATTTAGTATCTTTCATGGAAATATACAGGAATGCAACGGTAGTTCTCGCCAGCTACCTCAGAGGTTGACCGAAAATGTGACGTGTGAGTGCAAAGCTCCTCAGCTTACAGAGTGGTACGAAAGAGCTCCAGCCGCTACTGAAGTCTTGCATGTGGAGCCTTGATGTCTTTCGATCGCTGGTGCTGACGGCCGAGAGGAAACCATCTCACCTCAACCCAAAGGTGCTGCTTTTCTCATACGAGGTTGTTTATGGAATCGGGTGTAGAAACGACGAAGAAAATCAAGGTGCTTCTTTCAAGAGAGACGGCGTTTTGGATCGGCTGGAGAGACAGTGAGCGCACGAAAATAAATTATGACTGAGTCATTATAGCTGATGCGACAAAAACGATGCGGCGGATAGTTGCATCAAAATTTTCAGAATTAACGGAGAAAGCGAGCGAAGTGTTGTTGTGGATGTTCACTCCGATTATGATGCAGACTATAATGAATTTGTACATGAACTTCCAGGTCAGAAAATTTGTCCTTTATTCTGTATTTAACATTGGAGATTTAAAACATACGATAATGAATCATAATCGTACATCATAACACTGCAACATCCGAAATAATGATTTCTGAGAACACATGGTGTTGTAAATTAAAGAGGTAATGGCGATAGTGAAAAAACTGACATTTGAAACGATACAACGGCAACAACGGAACGAAACGATCTATTATGATCTACGACCATGACGTACAGACGCTACAAAATGAGTATGAAGACGTTACAGAAAGTGTGAAGTTCGGCTAACGTCAGACGGCGAGAGCGTTGGTGACGAGTAGCTGAAGACTGAGGTGGCAAGAATGCCTCTTCCTTATTATTTAATTGACTGTCCGGGTGACACCCAGTCCATGGAAATGTGCACCTTTGCCACCACCAAAGGCGTCACCCGGACAGCTGACTCCGGTCGCGAAAGCCTACGCTCTCACATGCCTCTTCCTCTTTTCGGGTTGACATGTGCGGCCATTTTCCAGGAGATGGCGGAGATGGTGGCGGTAGGGGTGGCAAAGGATTGCGGTCTGCGGCTGATGGGATATTCAACGTGGAAGTCGCCCGTGCGTCTGCCGGCAGAGCATGGGTGTGCAACGGTCCCGCGCATCCATATGGATAGGGCGGCCCTGGCGGTTGTCGCCAACGACGCCGCCCCCCCCCCCGCACTCCTTCCCTCGATCGACTCGCCACGCCCTTCGTTTCGATTCTGCTCGCTTTACACACACACACACACACACACACACACACACACACACCGCTTCATAACCCCCATCTCTCTGTTCTGTAAATAGAGCAGAAAAAATGTTTTGGAAATGAACCGAGTGCTTATCTTTTGTTAATGTGATATTATTAAAAACTCTCACGTGGAAAAAACTATAAATTACAACTAACGTATGTTGTGATGTACAAATACACGTATTAGTTCACTTTTACAATTATATTAAATTGGATTACGTCTGGTATTAATCACAGTTATTTTAAATTCTTTGATCATCCTGCAGGTTATTTAATTTCAATAGTATTATAAAGGATAAGCAACTTTATAATTGAATGTTCAGTATGTTTTTGTTTCATAGTATCATTCTTATTTTTTGATGTAACTAGGGACCCGTAACATCAAAAATGCAGCTGAAGAAAACCACATAAAATGGTTTCCCAAAAAGTGTCACGCGCACTGCCCATGAACAACAAATAAAGTACCATCACACATCATTAAACACTGCAATCAATTAAATATTTTAATAAAAAATGTCTTTGTGAATACTGCAATATCTTAGTATACTATTATACGGACACATAACAATTCTCGACGTACGAAGAATATAAAAAAGTTGCTGTTCCGTAGAACAAAATGAGATTGCAAATATTTAAAGGCGAGCAACCTCTTCCATGGAGCCTTGCTGCTTCATGACAGACGTCAGCTGTCTCATCAGCAGCTACGCATTGCGTGTGACATTTCAATAGATTCGCACCCTGTGAGACTGTGCGGAATAACATAAATAATTGCATTTACAGTCAAAATTAAAATTGTTTCGTGGATTTTAGAATTTTATCGAGTTCCTGGACATCTAACAAAACATAAACACCACTGACACAGTCGGAGGCTGATTTTTCAATTTCTGCGCGCATTGGAAATTAGTAATACAAATTATGTCTATTTTTGTTAAATGCAAAATTTAAGGTAAACAATGAATAGACACCACGATTTTACCTTCTTCTGAATTCGTATATCACGTATATCTTGTTAATCACGTGAAACTTACCTAACCGCGAATTTTTGCCCTTGAAATATTTACTTTCTTCTACAGTTAATCTCCATACAAGTAAATCTTCGCTTTCGAATCTAAAAGAGCAGTAAGAGGTCTTAAGGAGATTTTGGAAGTATAGTGAAGATTCAAATTAACAAAATAACCTGTTGAATTAAAATTAAGATTCATAACGTACAAGAGACTGAAGCTTATTCAAGTGCGGTCAGAAGAAATAACTTTTTAGGCGAGGATCGTAGGCGAGAAAAATCATTGGGAAACATGCAAGTTTCGAGAGAAAATATACTAGGAACCTCTGACTAGGAGGTTCTAGGGCTTTAATCCCAACGGTTACAGGAGTTTCGACATTACCTAGGTTGAATGTCCTATCTGAAGGGGAATTTTAGCGGCCGGCTGCTGTGATCGGTTTTCCGGGGTTTCTTCAATCAACACCAGGCAGATGCCGGAGCAGTACCGTAACAAACGGGCCATGGTCCACGCACGATTGTGCTTTCCTCTTCTTTATCCTATCCTCACCCCTTACTTACATTCACTTACACTACTACAAAACTTAAGGAGACCAGTCGGCGCTTTAGAGCTTGTCCATGCTGGGGCGATGTCCCTCTGGGGGAAGATATGTGGAAAAGAAAATTTCTCGCAAAATGACATAAAGATCAACGCCGGATCTCACAATTCACTGGGGAAAGATCACAGTTGTAAGATGCTGTAAGGAATAGCAACTTTTTTATATTCTTCGGATTTCAAGAACTGTTATGGATCCGTATATACTATGATAGTATACTATGTAATTTCAGTATTCATGAAGACGGTTTTTATTAAAATATTTATTGATTTCTGCATTATGACGTGTGATGGTACTTTACATTTGGGCAGTGCGCGTGTTTTTGTTTAACCATTTTGTGTGTTTTTCTTCAGCTGCATTTTTGCTGTTACGGGTCACTAGTTACACCTAATATCTGAAAAAATAATTATGTTATGAAACAAAAACATACGGAACATCCAATTATAAAGTTGTTTTTCCTTTGTAATACTATTGAAATTAAATAACTTGCAGGATGATCAAAGAATTAAAAAAAAACCTGTTATTAATATTTTCTACCAGTGAGCATAGCATTTGACGCGGCCGGAAACATGAAACAATAACCAATCAGTCAAAAGAGAGAACAGCGATATGCCGGGGTGGAACGCACGAGAACATTTGAATTGCGGTGTCTCAGCCCGAGGCAGCAGAGACGCAGCGCCGATCGCAGCGCCTCGTCTGGCAAGTGGCTTCGCGCAGCTCTGGCCTCTTTCCGTGGCATCGCCTGCTCCTCCCGGTGGCTGCTTTGGAGGATTGGGGAACGGCGCTTCTAACGCTACGGCTTTGGAATACCGTACATTACGTGTGTGACAGCCATTAGCGAGAGGCGCAGTCATGTGACAGTTCCCTTTGTCTTGAACCATTGTATTGACAGACTTCTCGCCGAGATCCCATATCGCGTTGTTCTCTAAATATACGCAAGCAGTTTGTATTAAGTAGTAACAAGCAGGGCTCGGATTCTGATGACATGTCGTCTTTTCATTGGTGCTTTCTAGACGTAGCAAACTTATAAATGAATGTTTATCATGACATATAGGTGATAGAAGTATATAGTTTGGACCATTTTTGTCTTTTTTGCTATTTCTCAATTTTTAGGTACTTTTTTGAAACATTGCGTCATTTTTGTCATTTTTACGCGTTTTGTTTCCTTTTCGTGTTTTTTGTTATTAAATGTTTCATGAATATACAATGACACCTGAAAATTAAGTTTTTGTTTTAGCATCAGTTCATGACATTTACTACTGCAGTGGATCCTATTTTCCGAACTCTCAAAATTACACAGGTCTTCCGTAACTTTCTCGACCTTTCAAAAGTAACGTGGAAGATCGGACCAAAGGATTATATTTCGTCTTAAAATAAATACTTTATATTAACTATAATGTCATATAAATATTTTTTTTATTTAAAATTGTAAAATTCACTGAATAAATAAAATTTGTCATACATATTTTTGAGCATTCTTAAAAAATTAGGTTATTTTCCCCTTATTTTTATGTCATTTTATAGGTAATTTTCAAAAAACTTTTTGGTCATCAGATTTCGATCCCTGGTAATAAGCAAGTGCGAAAGACTTGTGAGAAATCTAATCTGTGTACTGTGAAAACATACTATTTATTACTTGGGGTTTAACCTCCCCCCCCCCCCCGAGCGATGCAAAATTCGTGAAATGAAAACCTTGAAAAATGTTAAAATGGTTATATTTAAATTATAATTTTATTATTATTTTTAATAAATATTAGAATTTTTATTTAATTTTTATTAGAATTTTGCACTGATACGTTTCATACGAATTATCAGTGTGTAAAGTAATTAATAAAAACGATAAAATCTTCAAATTAATATCACTTTACACTGTATTATATTGTTTTTTGTTAATATAAATTGATAATGAGAAGTGTGTAAAGATATTTTACTTTGAAATGTCAATGTAAACTCTTAAATCAGTAAGGTTTTTTAACATTAGGAGACTGAGAGGTACCAGGCCACTGAGAGGAGCAGGCGATGCCACGGGAAGAGGCGAGAGCTGCGAAGCCACTTGCCAGACGAGGCGCTGCGATCGGCGGTGCGTCTTTCCCGCCTTGGGCTGAGACACCGCAATTCAGATGTTCTCGTGCGTTCCACCCCGGCATATCGCTGTTCTCTCTTTTGACTGATTGGTTATTGTTTCGTGTGTCCGGCCGCATCAACTGCTATGCTCACTGGTAGAAAATATTAATCACAGGTTTTTTTAATTCTGTGATCATCCTGCAAGTTATTTAATTTCAATAGTATTACAAAGGAAAAACAACTTTATAATTGGATGTTCAGTATGTTTTTGTTTCATAACATCATAATTATTTTTTCAGATATTAGGTGTATCTAGTGACCCGTAACAGCAAAACTGCAGCTGAAGAAAACCACACAAAATTAGTTTCTTCTTTTTCATTTTACTTTACCAGTACTATTTTCAGTGCCTTTCCCATTTTCAGGCTCTCTAGAAAACTTTGATCCCGCAGCACACGTTGTGATAAGGCTTCCTTTTCCTGACTTGGCGTCGGCCGCTCCTTCAGAACCAGCAGTTCCCCAAACCCAACCTTTTGTTGCGTGAAGGAATCGCGGAAAAGGCGCCCACCCGAACGAGTGCCCGAGACGACGAACCCTGCAGCTTGTTAGAAAAAGAGCCTAAGTACCATCGCTGTAAGGCTTCGGAAATGAGGTGCTGCTGAAAGTTTTCAACGACTTCTCTCTTTAAATAGCCCGATTGCTCTTTCGTTATTGGCTCTCGAGAAGTTTGGAAGTCCTCTTCTAGGTGGACGTAAAGGAAAGGCTCAGCAAACTCGACAACATATTTCATACCCGTTCGAAAACTATTTCGTCATTTAATGATCGTCACTTTTCTCTAACCTCAATTTCTGAGTTACGATGGTAGTAAAATATGTGTCAGATATATATTTTAAGGACACTTCACACTCTGCGCATTAAATTATACTGCAATAAAATAATAATGTCCTAAATACAATCCGAAAACTGCTTAGTAAAATAGTAAAAAACGAAATAATTTTAGTGAAGTTCAATAAGAAATATTTACAATACATTATTTTTAATTGATTTAATTGTAGAATATATTTTCCCCTACAAGCATCATGTGTTAAAAGTGTGGTTATTACACCGTGAACATTCCTATCGCCTCAATTTCAACGAAATTAAACTAGCTATTACTGTATATCACTACAATCTCCTTGAATTGAAATTAACCGCATATATAAACGTATTCACATAAAAAATAATATAATTCATACAAACGTCTTGGTTAAAATTTGAAAAAAAAGCTTCACATATCCCTCCACTATATTGACATTACACAGATCATTCCAAATTACCTCCACAATATCTATAAATAAGCATGCTTCCCGTTGTCTGTCGGCTCTGTATTTTTCCACACATCTGTCACCCTGAAGGCGCTACAACATTAACACTCTGTCTTCCCATCACCTCGTATTCCCCTTTGTTAATTGATGACTCTCCGCCTCCTCTATCCCCTTTGACCCTTCCGCCCCTTCCACCCTAACCACCCCTCTTCCTTCCGCTCCCGACACTCCATGCCCTCCGCATTTTCATCCACTCTACCGTTGGCGAGCCTTTCACATCCTCCACACTTGATCTCTTCCTCGTTCACCCTCTAGTTTCACTCTCTCCATCTTCACCACATCCCACCACTGCCTCCTTCACTTCGACTTCTCACTGAACCTGCCTCTCCCATTCCCACCTCTCCCATTGCCCCTCTCCCGTTGCCCCTCTCCCACTGCCCCTCTCCCATTTCCCTCTCTCCCATTGCCCCTCTCCCATTGTCCCTCTCCCTTTGCCCCTCTCCCATTGCCCTCTCTCCCATTGCCCCCCTCCCATTGCCCTCTCTCCCATTGCCCCTCTCCCATTGCCCTCTCTCATTGCCCTCTCTCCCATTTCCCCCCTCCCATTGCCCTCTCTCCCATTGCCCCCTCCCATTGCCCCCTCCCATTGCCCTCTCTTCCATTGCCCTCTCTCCCATTGCCCTCTCTCATTGCCCTCTCTCCCATTGCCCCCCTCCCATTGCCCTCTCTCCCATTGCCCCCCTCCCATTGCCCTCTCTCCCATTGCCCTCTCTCTCATTGCTCTTTCTCCCATTGCCCCTCTCCCATTGCCCCTCTCCCATTGCCCCTCTCCCATTGCCCCTCTCCCATTGCCCCTCTCCCATTGCCCCTCTCCCATTGCCCCTCTCCCATTGCCCCTCTCGCATTGTCCCTCTCCCATTGTCCTTCTCCCATTGCCACTCTCCCATTTCCCGTCTCCCATTGCCCCCTCCCATTGCCCTCTCTCCAATTGCCCTCTCTCTCATTGTCCTTTCTCCCATTGCCCCTCTCCCATTGCCCCCTCCCATTGCCCCCTCCCATTGCCCCCTCCCATTGCCCTTTCTCCCATTCCTTCCTCTCTCATCGCCCCTCATGCCTCTCTCTTACCGCCTCCCTCCCCATTCGCTTCCACCCACTACACCATCTCCGCCCCACGTGACCATTCCCTTCCTCTACCGTTTCGCACCCACCCACACCTGCCATCGGCCGTGCTTGTCCTTCCTACCTCGTCGCCCGGGCGCCGCCCCCTTCTTTCCCCAGCGCGCGTCCGTTCACTGAGGCACCCCCGCGCGGCTGCCGGCCGCAGGCTGCCCTCCGCGGCCGTTCTGATCAAAGGGGTCGCGAGGACTCTCACTGGCGAAGGAGGATAGCGTTACCCGGCGCGCTGCGGCCGCGACAAGTCACAGGGGTCGCACACTCACACACACGCACTGGCGCCGCTTTTGTGTGGGGGATCTTGCCCCCTGTTTCGTTCGGAAGCCATTCTTCCTCTCTTCGGGGCGCAGAATAAAGCAGCCAAAGAACCGCCGGATGAAATAAAACAGGAACGAAGCTTGGAAATATTGGAGAGAAAATTCGGTCTTGTGGTGTGATAAATTTAGGCGCTGCTGTCTGAAATTAAAAGCTTAATAGACTGCCGTGCTTTGCCCGAAGATTAACACGTGCACAAATTCTTTTTTTTTTCTTATTCAAATGGGAGTCCTTTTTAATATCTATGTTTCAAATACTATTTTGACCAAATAAATTTTAGGAAAAATTATATATATATATATATATATATATATATATATATATATATATATATATATATATATATATATAAGAGTTTAAATTTAAAAAAACTTATTTTTGCATTGTATTAGTTGTTACATAATAAATCACCTGCCAATAATTATATCTCATTTCAGAAGCAAGGGAAAAGACAACTAATTAAAGTCTTACTATTTGTTGACTGTTCAACAAAAATTTCCAATTAATTACACCAATCCTTGTACATAGAAAGTTGATGACAAACATTGCTCATCAAATCTAGTTAGTCAGTGATGACTATATGGTATAATTATTAATTCAGTGGGAATTTTATTGAATTTTGATATTCTGTTAAATTCTTTACCGTCTGCCATTGCTTTTGTGTTTTATTATCTGACATTTTATGTTCAAAAAGTATTTTTAAATGACAATTTTGTATAGGAATTGTTTGAAATATTGATAATACACTTAAGTATTTCAAAAACTACGTAAGCATTGATTTTGTGGAGACAGCGGATTGTGCAGGGAGTTTTTACGTCTTATGTTTTCATGATATTGTTTAAAAAACCTTAAATTTGAGCAAAATATAACGGGGTGTAGCTTATGTTCGCCATGAATAAGAAGCACAAGATGTTCAGTTCTGCTATTCAAGAACTTCAGTTGATAAGAACATATTCTATAAATGGAAATAAATAACGTCTTTTAATGTGTCTTTTTAATATCTATGAGCAAGTGAATGTGTTCATGAGTGTAATAATAAATGTCATTTATACATGAAAAAAAAAGAAAAATACTTACATAACGAAAAAGAGACCCCTCATGTACTCTTGCATATTGTCTACCAGGTTGACGACGCACATCCCCATGCCTTGCAATTTATCAAACATACTCTGAAACAATAAGAAAATGTGTCAATAATTAATAACATAAACATTTAGGCAGGCGCGCAAAATTTTATGGAAAGCTAGGGAAGTAGAATAATATTACAGACTTTTTGTTGTCATTATTATACAATAATTCTCTTAACAGTAAAATATAAAAGGCATGTATAATTCTCGGAAAAAGAAAATGAATGGAAAAAGAATCAAGATATGAATACTCTTCTTTAAACATATTAATATCTGATAATATAGAATTAATTTCAAAAACATTTTATACTAGATAAAATATGTTAATATTTCATTTTATATTCGTGTTTAAATAAAACAAGAGTGTAATATGGAATTGTATATCTCTCTTCCAAATTCATGATTATTTCCCAGCAACTTCATCTTACAAATACATCATCACATACTTTTGTATTCCATGTTTCTTTTACGTTTTATGAAGTAATTAATACAGGTGTTTCAGTTCACATTAAAGACATATCAACGAATCCATTTTAATTTATCACTAATCCAATTAAAAATTATCCAATCCCATAATTTTAACCATTTATTTCGTCAAGATTTTTAGTACCATTATAGTTTATGTTGTGTGTAAAATTTTCAAATACTCATGTTGCTTATCTCAATAGTTCTAACATTGATTTAATGCTTGACCTTACAGAGCAGATATTCCTCTCAAAATTACACATGTGTTCACCGGGTTGCATATTCTCGCAAAAGGAGAGGGCTTCAGTCACTGTAGAGTTCATCTTCAATTACATGTCCGGAGACGTGTCGGCTACTATAATAAAATTCTGTATATCTATTTAAAACTATGATTACTGTGTTGAACTTCTGCGAAGCTAGCTGACGTACACGTAAGAGGTCGTATAGAAACACAAGAGACAACAAAATTTGCCAAGGTGACCATTATGTTATATGGAATTATTTAGTTTTAAAAATACCCAGGTGATTAGTTTATAAGGCAACCCTGCTGTTTGAGGCACTGAGTGAACAGTAAAAGAATTGTAATCCTGCTTCTGGGACATCTCCTTTGCCTGCATTTCTGCGACAATCCCTGCAATCGCCACCCCCTTCCTCTCACCTGCCCTCTTCCTATGATCTGGGTCATACTTGCTCAAAGCAAGAGAGGCGGCGTCTTAATTCACTGTTTTAAAGTTAACTACAACCCGCCTCACTATGGAGCAACGCACAGTTTTGTTGGAGTACGTTCGAACGCAATATTTCGAAAAGTGCCAGACAGCTTTCAGAGAAAAAATTTCATCTGCTTACAAGGGTACCATATTTCGGTTAGTGCAGTGCAATCCCGATACAGGAGGCGTGTTTGATCGGTCATGCGGTCACCGAAATGGATTTCTCACGTAGCGAAAACTAGTAGTTCCGTATGCTCTTTCAACTTCCCCGGAAACATTATTAAGGAAGCTTCAGTAGCAATGAAATCGTTCCTACAGAAGTGACACAGAAAAATTGAAAAAATGCATTGAAAGAGCGGACATTCAGGTTCCTCATCGTGCTGCTCCCATGAGTTGCTACTGTAATTAACTACGACGATTTGTTAGCGAAGGTCTTCAGACACTTGATAAAGTAAAGGTTTTAGTGATGAAACTTTATTTCATTTGAATGAATATATTAACTAGAAAACCAGTTGACCTGACTAGTGAGAGGCCATAGAAGTGAGATTGTTTGTTTCAACAGGATGGGGCAACATCGTAGACTGAAAAGTCGACAATGCAATTTCTGGAAGATTTAATTGGAAACAGAGTAATTTCATGATGTGTGTGACCTTCTTGTTTACCTGATTGTTCACCACCAGTATTCTTTATATTTGGAGATATCTCAAAAGCATATGAATGAACACTTCATGAATGAGGTTAGACTTTTTGCCATCACGTGTAAAGTGTCATATATTCTTTTGAATTTTGTGCATTTTTATACAATTAAACAAAACATATTTGAAGGTTATTTACCCACTCAATTAGTGTTTCTCATCCAAATAACTATTGATAAAATGTCCGATGTTTTCACACTATCTTCTAATTTAAATTACCAACTTACTTCTGTTCCCTTTAAAATGCCGACAAGTGAATAATAGATGGCCATTACAGTACATGAACATTTCTTAAGCAATTTAAAAAAATCCAATCTTCCTCAGTTGGGGAAATTGCAATAAATGATAAGACCCATGAAAATGCGCGGCAGCTGTGCATTCGAAGCAGTCGATAGTGCTCATTGCGCATTCGAGGGGCCTTGGCGACAAGGGAGGGCCGCCGGCGGTCTGGCGGCGCGCCAGGGTGGCTCTTGTCCTGGCCAGCCGGTCGATTAAGAGTCGATAATGTGCGTAGCGAGGCGGCGGCGAAGGCGTCCGCTCGCGCCCGGACCCCTACGCCTCACTCCACCGCCTCTTGCAGCCACAGCTGCCCCAGCCGCCTCCGCTGCCTACCCACCACCTCTAGCACCACCATTATCGCCATCACTATTATCACAGCCGTTGCTACTGTCATCGCCATGCTGTCTGACATCTCCACCGTTTCCGCCACCGACCCCGTCACTACCACTGACCCCAACCCCGACCCCGAGCCCGACCCGACCCCGACCCTGACACCAACAAAGACCCCGACCCCAACCCCATCCCCAACCCCGACCACGATCCGAACCCCGACCCCGACCGCGACCCTGACACCGACACAAACCCCGATCTCGACTCCAACCCCAACCCCGACCACGATCCGAACCTCGACCTCGACCCCAAACTCGAATCCGGTTCCGACCCCAACTCCGACCCTGACCCCAACTGCGACCCGACCCCGTCTATGACCCAACCATCCCCCCCACCAAATCCTGATTTTGACTCCAAACCCAACGCGACCTCGACCCAGACCCCGACTACGTCTACAAACCCATCACCGTCACCTGCACCTGAACCCATACACTAACTCGACCCCGACCCCGACCTCGACCCCGGACCCGAACCCGACTCCGACCTTGGCACCGACGTCGATTTCCACACGACTCCAACCCCGACGCGCCCTCCAATTTCGACCACTACACCACCGACACCAAGACCATCACTCCCACCACTACAGCCTCAATGCCATTACCGCTACCACCACCACCACCGCCGCCATCGCCACCGCTGCCGTCTCAAGCCCCGCCCCCCGCCCCGAACTCTGACGCCGCACGCGCAGAGCGGGGAACGACCCGCTTAATGGCTCCTTTTGTTCCGCGTGGCTCGACGCGTCCCGCTCTCTTGTCCCCGGCGTCCCTCGCCCCACTTGGCGCCGCGCGCATCGAGCCGCACAGCCTCCTAAAATTCCGTACACGCGTTCGTGGCGAAGCCGGCGGCGGCGGCTGGGACGGCGATGGCGGGCAGTGATGGCTTCGACTGTATCGACAGGGAGTTGGAGGCGATGATAGAAGGCACGTGCCTTAGTCGAATTTTGAAGACTTGGTAGGAATTAAAAAAATGTTCAGTATATTTAATTAACTCAAAAAATGAGAAATTAAAGTAAAGATAAATCTAAGAAGCCAAGCGAGAGAAAATATTTGAGACTATGGTTGAGCTCTATGGTTGTCGTGTCGATAGCGGAAACGCAAATAATGTCAATGTTTGATATGTATTGATGGGTAAATGGGTTAATATATTATGGGTTGTGTGGAAGTTGTTGGCCAGTTATGTGGCTGGATGGTCAGGAGAATGAAGAAGGACTCGAATGGCTCCAGTTTAGTTCAAGACTGAAGGCCAACATTTATAATGTCAACATCAATGCATCGATATTTTCTTAATTTTCTCTCTATAAGGCTTTTCACGGCATATAAGTAAAAACAGATATGTAAAGAAAAGTTCCAATTCAATGTTTTCGTAAATAATAATCACGGGTTTTGCAGATTTTAATGTACAAAATTAAAATTGTTCTTATTAATTTTTCTTTTGAAACCTAGCTTGAAATTCCAGTATTACAAAGGATTTGTGATCTTAAAAATATGAATAAAGAAACGTGTAATACCAAAATAAATGATCCAATTTTATGCACGTAAAGTTATCTCAAAATATTGCTAGCCAATTATAACGCTCCCCTCACGTGCCATAACAGTGCATACAGTAATTTATACTATATCATTACTACGTTAACGTGTATGGTATATACATGTTATTAATTTAAAACAAATATTTTGTAAAACTCAACATTAATTAAAATATTGTTAGTCGATGTGACTGTGGTAGATAGTAATCATTTTCGTCTTTGACGTTTTCTTTTCAGATTTTTGATTCAGACTTGGCCTCGAAACTAAGGTATTACATAGCGACGTCGTACAAGACAGAAAGACATGATGTAGGCGTACGGATATCGGGCGGACAAGGGTAGGGGTGGGGGCGGGGGGTGCAGCTAGCGAAGAGAACCGAAGAGAAAGCGCCGGCTGCGGGAAGGAGCGGGGCGCCGCATACAGATGGGCGCCTTGCACTGCAAGCCCTGGATGGCGCGCAATTAGGGCGGATCTCGGGCGCGCGCTCCGACGCACCGCGCCGCTCCCTTCCACCTCGCACGCACATCTTCCATCTCGCCTCCCCCTCTTCCACCTCGCCTCCCCCTCTTCAACCTCGCACGCCCGTCTTCCATCTCGCCTGCCCTCTTCCATTTCGCCTCTCCCTCTTTCATATCGCCCCCGCTCTTCCACCTCGCACGCACATCTTCCATCTCGTCTGCCCTCTTCCATTTTGCCTCCCCTCTTTCATATCGCCCCCGCTCTTCCACCTCGCACGCACATCTTCCATCTCGCCTCCCGCTCTTCCACCTCGCCTCCCCCTCTTCAACCTCGCACGCCCGTCTTCCATCTCGCCTACCCTCTTCCATTTCGCCTCCCCCTCTTTCATATCGCCCCCGCTCTTCCACCTCGCACGCACATCTTCCATCTCGTCTGCCCTCTTCCATTTTGCCTCCCCTCTTTCATATCGCCCCCGCTCTTCCACCTCGCACGCACATCTTCCATCTCGCCTCCCGCTCTTCCACCTCGCCTCCCCCTCTTCAACCTCGCACGCCCGTCTTCCATCTCGCCTGCCCTCTTCCATTCCGCCTCCCCCTCTTTCATATCGCCCCCGCTCTTCCACCTCGCACGCACATCTTCCATCTCGTCTACCCTCTTCCATTTTGCCTCCCCTCTTCCATATTGCCCGCCCATCTTACATCTCGACCGCTCCTCTTCCATCATGACCGTTCCTCTTTCATCTCGCCCGCCCCCTTGCATCTCGCTTCAACGTCTTCCATCTCGTCCTCCCCTCTTTCAACTTGACCGCCCTCCTTCCAACTCACGCGTCTCTCTTCCATCTCGTTCGCTCATCTTCCATCTCGCACGACCCTCTTCCTTCACGCCTACCTGCATTTTATCTCACCTGCCCTCTTCCATCTCACCTCCCCCTCTTCCATCTCGACTGCCCGTCCTCCAACCCCATCGCTCCCCTACTATCTCGTCCTCTCCGCTTCCATCTCGCCCCGCCCCGTCCCCCACACTCGACTGTCTTCGCCCTCCCCTCTTCCAACTTGACCGTCCTTCTTCCAACTCGCACGTCCCTCTTCCATTTCACCCGCCGCCCTTTCATCTCAACCACCAGTTTTCCATTTGGTCTGCCCCTTTTCTATCTCGCGTGTCTCCGTTTCTTCCTCCACCGCCCGTTTCCATCTCGCCCGCCCCTTTTTCATCTTGACCGCCTATCCGCCCTCTCACTGGTCTCACCCGCCACCATCTCCATCGGCCGTCCTTCATATGCCTCTCCGCTTCTTGCCCGCCCGCCATTTCATTGGCGCGCTACCCCACCCGCTTGCCGTCATGTACTTCTTTCAGCTATCTCTCACCCGTGCGCATGATTTCATGCAAATCCGATTTTCCGCGCCCAACTCGCTTTCCTCCCAACTCGCTTCTCAACTGTCCATTCTCCTATGTCACCAACCATTCACCTCGTGTTCCTGTCAACCCACTCACTCTCCAACTCCCTCGTCTAGCATGCCTCTATCACGTCAGGGTCATCTCCTCTGCCCGCATTCACACATACCCATTCTCGCCATCTCTCTTGTTCGTCCTAAAAACTCGTCCTCTAATTCGTACGCCTAACCACTCGTCGTCTATCCGCTTGACTTCTCGTTCACCCTACCTTCCAATTCGTCCCCTCTCCGTCCCTCATTCTCACTTCCTTGACTCGCCCCTCATATCTCTCGTCCGTTCTCGCATCCCTGACATCTCGGGCTAGCACTCACGGCCGCACGCTCGCCATGTCGCTTGCTCGTCCTCCATCTCGCATGCCTGACCACCCGCCGTCCATCCACTTGTCCTCTCGTTCACCCCGCCTTCCTATCCGTCCGCTCTCCCTCCCTCATTCCCACTCCCTTGACCCGCCCTCCTACCTACCTTAGCTTGTCCTCGTCCTTCTTCCGCTGCGCCACTCTGCACGCGCCGCCCCCCCCGCCCTCGGGTCGTTTGGCCCCGACGACCTCTCGATTGCACCGCGGCGCGGCGTCGCTCGGCGTCGCGGCGCGGCGGGGCGCGGCGGGGCGGGCGGGGCGCGGCGGGGCGGGCGGGGCGGGCGGGACGCGGCGGGGCGCGGCGGGGCGCGGCGGGGCGCGGCGGGGCGCGGCGGGGCGCGGCGGGGCGCGGCGGGGCGCGGCGGGGCGCGGCGGGGCGCGGCGGGGCGCGGCGGGGCGCGGCGGGGCGCGGCGGGGGCGCGGCGGGGCGCGGCGGGGCGCGGCGGGGCGCGGCGGGGCGCGGCGGGGCGCGGCGGGGCGCGGCGGGGCGCGGCGGGGCGCGGCGGGGCGCGGCGGGGCGCGGCGGGGCGCGGCGGGGCGCGGCGGGGCGCGGCGGGGCGCGGCGGGGCGCGGCGGGGCGCGGCGGGGCGCGGCGGGGCGCGGCGGGGCGCGGCGGGGCGCGGCGGGGCGCGGCGGGGCGCGGCGGGGCGCGGCGGGGCGCGGCGGGGCGCGGCGGGGCGCGGCGGGGCGCGGCGGGGCGCGGCGGGGCGCGGCGGGGCGCGGCGGGGCGCGGCGGGGCGCGGCGGGGCGCGGCGCGGCGGGGCGCGGCGGGGCGCGGCGCGGCGGGGCGCGGCGGGCGCGCCCGCCAGGCGCGAGCTCCCCCGACGCGCCCACTTACTTTGATGGTTATTCGCTCACGGGCGCTTGAGCCCCGCGCCAGTCAGGGCCTTAATTCTATTCCGGCTTGGAAATATCCATGAACCTCCAGACCAATCTCCGGCACGTGTCACATTATTTCTCCGCCGATTCCATTTATTTGCAGCTGAAAAATTATGACTATAGTTTTTTATTTGTCTGTAGATTCTTTCTCGTTCATACGATTGTCAAGTTTTAATTTTCGAATTTATTCTCTCACTCTCAACATAACAGCTTTCAACTCAAATATTTCCTGAATAAAATTAATCCCCCCGACCCCCAGTGATGACTAACTTACTAACTTCACTTTTTGGTAAAAATGTTGGGTGAGTGTACAATTCAATTTGTAATGACATTTAAATTCGAAATGTAAATTGTAAAGTATTGAAGAGCTGAATGAGAGATAACTCTCTACAATATTAATACGCCATTCGATAACGACTGTGATCACTGAGATGACATGTTATTTTCTGTTGTAAAATATGATTGTCTGGATTTAGTGAGTTTTTGATTTCCCTTATTCACATATAATCAGTAAACGACAGTGAATGTGAAAAGAAGTCAGATACTTCAGTCTTTGAAATGCCTGAAAACACAAAATGATGCTTTATTGGCAAAGAAGGCAGTATATTGAAAACAATAACGGCATGCTGCTTCTTAAATTCCGTACAAAATATACGCACTACACTTCACTATCTTTCTTTGTTTCTGGATTAGATAATTTTGAAAATTATGTTACTGACTTCTAATCAGTACGTAGAGAAGATGACAACTCATTATTAGAGTAAATGTGATTCGAAATTTACATACGAAGTAAAACTAAAAGCTCTGCTCCGAATACAATTTCTTGTTGGAGAATCGAAGTCGTTAGCACAGATAAGCAAATATAACTAGACAATCTTAATTTGAAACAATACATGCAATGAAACAAAAGCCCTCAACAGAGTTGCTTAAACTATGCTTGGGCGAGAACACACAAGAAATATAGTATATGTTTATCCGCTAGGAACACTGAAACACTTTTAGCCTAAAAATGTTCAAAAAAGTTTAAATTTCTACGTCATTTATTATGCATAAGACAAGGTTTCTCATACAACCAAAACGTATGAGACGTTTCAATACCACACATCTACTTGCGTATTTACGAGTACATTTATTTAAAATCATAATACGTGCATTGTATGGTATTTCATAACATTTCTAATTCTTAATGTCAAAAATTTTATAAATTATAAAATATTTTGCAACTGATCACGTCAACTGTTCCGACGTTCCTACGTTCATTAGCGAGCTCGCTTTCCATGGCGCCACCCCGAGTTCGATTCATTCGAAACATTGTGTGTTTTCAAGTCTGCGTTACAATGTTCCAGTATCTGTTGCTATGTGACGATGATAAAGCTCGAGCGTAGGCTTCCGCGGCCGGAGTCAGTATTTACTAGGCTGTCCGGGTGACGCCGCGTCCATGGCGAAGGTGCCGACGTTTCGGTCGCCATCCTCAGGGCGTGTTGCAATACGCCCTGAGGGAGGTCGCAGTATGGCGACCGAAACGTCGGCACCTTCGCCATGGACCCTAGGATGTCACCCGGACAGCCTAGTAAATAATGATAAAGCTCACCTCTCAGGTTCAGAAGACCAAATTACAGCGTGGGGATGGCTATGTGATAACCACACGTATCCCTTAACTCACGGTCACAAGGCCGGGATTCCACTGGTAAGCCTTGGCCACTTCAGGCACTATTGTGCCAAAGTACATACATACCTGTCGATACACGAATGAAACTATGACTTGTTCAATATTAATAACATTTTTTCCAACTGACAACTATTTTAATTCCCTCGACCCCGCGCGTTACGATTTGAACGATTTTAATACATTTCGGCACAGTGAATTTTTATGAGCAGTGGTGTGTATATAATGTTCGTTCCGTTTGGCTGCATTGAAAATCAGCACAATTCGCAGCGTGTGGGCAATCAAATTGCTTTTCTCGACCTTTTTGTAATAAAACTGCGTATTTCAGGGTTCTGTTCTACGTTCAGGTTGGACCTGTGTTTGATCGCTGAAAAGTTCGGGTGTGAGCGACTAATTCTGGGAAATGGTAGCGGTCCGATGCAATAAATATTTGTCTAAATTTTTCCTTGTATGTGATATGTAATGAAATATAAAATATTAAAACATCTCGCTGAGAGTTATATTTAATTTTATATCACATGAGAGATATTGTTGAAAAAAGTATATTTCTGTAACATTGGTGAAGTTAGGTTCGTGTTTGACAGAAACTACCAGTAATCCATTTAATCGATTTCTTCTACAAAAGTCTTCTTATAATTTCGGAAAATTGAATGGAAGGTCTTCCACGGGTTTGTGTTTGAAGACTAACGAATTAAATCATGTTTATCTATGTTAATGTTGAATAGCCCAACTCATCAAAACAATTCGAGATCATTTGTTATCGTTCTGCGAACCGAGCAAGTCTGCTTTGCTTGCAAGAACGCATCCGTTGTAGTGCGTCCTTGCCTGCTCAGTGTTCTAGTGAGTGTTTGGACTATTCTGTCGTAAAAGGTCGTGTTATGTTGAAAGCTAATTCTGCACAACACAGTTCACTCCGAGCGTGCCCTTACTGTTCAGGCTAGTCTAGTCCAGTTAAAGGGTATAGTATCGGGTTCCGCTTCAGTAGCTCGATCCGCAGACAATGTGTGTTTACCCTTGTTTACATTGACTCGTGTCTCTGACGTCTGTGCGTTGAGTTTATGCCAACCGGGCAGGGCTCCGCATGAATGTTAGTGCAGTGGCTCTAGTAACACTCCTCAGTGCGTTAAGTGTAACTCGCTTATTGTAGGGGACGTTGAATTGAATTGAATTGAATTTGCCTTATTTTACGTGGCGAGACTCGGGCCATCAGGCCCGCTTTTCCGTCTGACCACGCAAATTTCGCTATGCTCCTTTCAGAGAAGCTTTCGCTATGCTCCTTGCAGAGAAAGGAGGTATTTCTTGGGCGAGAAACAGGCGATTTGAATTTAGCTCAGAGGCGTCATTTAGGCTTGAGGATCTTTTACATGCAAGTAAATCTACGAACATGGGACAGCCGGCTTTACTTCCCCTCCGAAGGAAGGCGTACGAAGGATTTTGTCGCCCTAAAAATCCACGGCTTCGACAAGGTTTGAACCCGTTTGAACCCGCGAGCTTGGGTATAACAGTCCGGTACGCTAACCGTCACACCATCGCCGCCGCTAACGTTCCACTAATACAACTACACAATAACACAGATTTTCCCGTATTAGTTTTCTATTACCCTTGGTCTTGGCTAGCTATACGAACTGGCAACATATTCTTGCCAGCTATTATCTATCGCCGCCCAAAGTACATGTTTTTGAATTTTGTTAATTTTTCGGTTTTTTATTAGTAGAACCGAAATATTATTTTAGAAATATTAAAGAATAGTAAAAACTCGACCTAAAAGGCAATTTTCTTTGAAACACTTGAAGCCATTTTAAGGAAAACGTCGATTCAGCGCTATTGCAAATTCGAAATTTGAAGCTCTGTTTCAAAGAAGTGTTTTGAGTTTCCGAAAAACTTTATCAGAAGTAATTTAAAGCACATTAACTCACAAACACAATAGTGTTTACAAATTGTTGTAAATGTGCAAAAAAGAAAACATTTGGAGCCATTTTTGAAAAAAAATGAAAACCTCAAAGCTTTGACTCAATACAGATGAATAGGGGTTTCTTCAATTTGTAAGAAATCCTACGTATGGTTTAAGCCCTGGTAGTGTGCACAGACGGACGGACAGACAGGCAGGCGGACGTTTTGGAAAAAACACTTTTTCGGTATCAGGGGACTCCAAAACGTGTATTTCCGTTCAAATTTCGAGATTGATTTCCCGCAGCATTACATAACTTACCCTGTACTACGAATATGACTCCGTGTATACGTACGTATACGGAAAAGTGAAAATAAGGACGTGAATACAATTTTACTCTTGACTGGACAGCTCTTTTCTTTCATTATTTTTACTACATAATCCTAGAAATGTTCGTAGTTTCTTCTACATCCTCACACAATGTAAGTCGGATTCGTAGGAGTTATTGTACCACACACAAACACACACTCAAACAACGACAACAATAAACAGTAAACTTTTGCGTAATGAAGATATTGCATTACTTATGTTTCTGCTATCATTTCTAGTTTACAAATACAAACTCGTTTTCTTTGACTGGTATAGTCAATTATCATTTCGTCTCGTTCCAACATTTTCCAGTCTAGGTACTGGTCACTCACCTCTTTGTTCGTTATCCTTCCTCTTCCTCGCTCACGAACTTCTCTCAAATTACTGCAGGGTCGCATATTTCACAGGAACTTCAATTGCTTGGAAAGACATTAATAGTACCCTATTTGTCTCAATGCAATTAGTGCTATTACACACCTTTGCGTTCCTCTCTTGTCTCTACTCTTTATATCCATCGCTCTTTAGTATTTAAGTAATATTACACTTTCGTCTAAGGTGTAATAAATATTTAAAAAGATCCTTAATTTCAAAAACACTAATGTACCTGCGCGAGAACTCTCGCATATTAAATTCTTCCCTCTTCCCTATCTTTCCTTTTCCATTTTAGGAAGGGAAGTTGTTAACGAAACGTATTTGTTTCAAAAAAGTTAAAAAGGTAACTTCTAATGTACTTTTAGAATTTAAAATAAACATAAAGAACATTTAAATTGACGTTTGAAACAAATTTTGGATAAAGGTTTCAGTAGAAGACATGCACTTAAAACAATTCACAACACTTCCTAAAATATAGAATTAGAGGTAATTATGCAATCTTTCTTGACAGTTAGCTTTCCGCTTTCCTTGATAGACACAAAAATATTACAGATTTTACGAAACATTAAGGATTTTACTTTTGGGAAAGCTTCTTAAAGTTGTCCATGCGAAAATACAGGATCGAGCAAGCATAAACCTACACTTGCCTCGTTTTTATTAAACTGTATCGCCGAAGTGAGAGGTAGGTATAATATCAAGTAATTAGTTTCATTTCACATAGATTTGCAGATTCTGTAGGTTACTGATTCTGCAGATTCTGTAGATACTGTAGGTTACATCAAAAACTTTTCACAGAAACAAGAATGCCAATAGTTATATTCGATAGATGCAGGGTTACATTATGCACAACGCAATCTTCATCGTTGTCAAGCAACTATTATTCGTACTTCTTCTTGTTGCTGCGAGAGCATTTAGGTTTATTTACATCATCTTGAATTAATAATTATTCAAATAAACGTCATCAGTCGGCGGAAACAACGGCGTACACACAAAGCATATATATATATATATATATATATATATATATATATATATATATATATATATATATATATATATATATATATACAAGTTGGAGAAATGCAAGCCTTCTAAGCATGACATCACAAACAAATTTCGTGTTCAGTGCCGAGTAATATAATTGGTATTGGATAATATCGATAAGCGCCGGACCAGCAAAAACGTAATACAATATCTAAGAAAATCGTATCCTGTATAGTACGGCGGGCGAAACGTTTCTTTGTGGCCACTGGCCTCAAAATTTCAAGAACGCTTCGTTTAGAAGAACTATGTAGGATTTAACAATGCTGTCGAGCGTTGCGGGTTGCATTT
This sequence comes from Gryllus longicercus, assembly GCA_038098605.1. NCBI lineage: Eukaryota > Metazoa > Arthropoda > Insecta > Orthoptera > Gryllidae > Gryllus > Gryllus longicercus. The sequence goes on along the minus strand of JAZDUA010000146.1, from coordinate 1,559,957 downwards.
AAAAAGAATATTTTGCTGCTTTTTTTTATCCAAAAATCCGTCCAATTTTTAAGTCAAAATGCAATTTGTCACGTCTCCTTCCTAATCTCTTTTTCTAGAGACCTCATTTATTAAAATCGGTTGCATGAGAGAGCTGCAAAAGGTACTGAAAACTTACTTAAAGATAGGAGACTATAATTACTTGAACATAAATTCACACAAGCCCCTGAGAGTTATCTATTAAGAAATAGTTAGTTTAAGGGTCTGCATGTTGAACTTAACCATACAAAAAGAATTGTATTTGTATATGGTTTTGTATTTCAAAGAACTGTTAGTGATGCTCAGCGTATCAAGATCTTTGCTTTATAGCGGGCCTTACAGTTTTCCTCGTCTGCCATTACGATGCCTCGTATGAACTGTTGGAGCCCCTGCGTTCAAAGCGCTGTGCAGCCCTGTGATCGCAGGGCAGAGTAAAATTGAATTCGCCCTCATTCGTGACTCATTTGGGACCGCGTCAGGCGACGGAGAAAGCGGTGATGAGGTTCCCCGAAATAGCGAAATAGGTGTTGGGTGGATGAAGTATTTGCAAGAGCGGTCTCAGAGAGATAGGTGAGGGTACGAATGATGAAAAGTTACACAACTGCACTTCTCTAATACTCTCGTTGCATTAGTGTTGATATTGCTATCGCAAGTTATAATGAATGTTGAATAAAAATATATTGAAGCTTATATTTTTATAGGAAGTTAAAGTCACGGTCTTGTACCTTTGTGGATCATGTTTACTGTTATTAAGCTCCTGGCTTATTTTTATATGATGTAGATTAATAAGCGTGCGTTCGTGGATTATTTTGTTCAATAACTCTGTTAATTATCGATAGTTATTTAATTATTCATCCCCATGGTATGATGTACGTAATGTTTTCTAAAATCGTTTTCTTTTTTTCATTTATAATCATTATATTTTCTATTCTTTTCTCATGAATTTCACGTTTTGAACTAATATTTCTGAAATAGAATTCGTTGGAATTAGAGAAGTCGTTTTTCACTAAAACACCTCCTGGTTAGAGGCACTGAAGTAACATCAATTCATTCCCTGAACCACTTCTCAACAAAAGCCTAGGGGAGTTTTATATCCCAAAATGTTATTTCAAAATTGGTCATGAGTCAATATTTGTCACTACAATGCATCGTGACCATCTGATTTGTTTTTGAAAGGTAGGAAACACATCAAATGCCCATGAGCATTTCGAATGGCGCGGCACACCCGACTGTCAACTATCAATCGGTTGTCGCGGTTGTCAACGTTCTGTGCTATTTACGGAAGACTAGCAGAACAGAAGTGTGTGTCAACCAAGCCGTAGGGAGACGAGAACATTGAATAGCCATCAAAGCAGTCAACTACAAGGGCCGTTCCCCTGACTGCAGATGGTATTGAAAAAGTGACTTTGAAATATTAAATAATTGATAATCCAAGTTACAAAGGAAAGCTCATGAATCGAGGTATGCGCCAAGTAAATCAAACACGAAAGGACTATATCGACAGGCTGCGAAATTGAATAAGCTTGTGATTTATATAAAAAATTATTCACTTCAGCTCCGAGTGACTACATTTGAGTTATCTTACTAGCTAGAGTTTGCCTTTGATCATTTCCACACAGTGAAATAAAACTCACTCACTTTGCTTATTGAATTGGAGAGAACTGTTCTGCCTAAACTGGACTGGTCTGAAGTGGAAATCCAGCTGATCGCTGTTACAACAGAAATATAAGTCATTCCGTTATAAGAAACTGCTGTCGGAAGTAAGATCGATTCTAAATATTTCTTAAGTTAAGGAATAATAACCAAACGAAGTGAAAAGTGTGAAAATGTGAGCCAACGCACTTGCTGAACGGAAGGGTGCGCAGCAGGGCGAAAGATAACGGCGTTCGTGGTCAAATACTCGTTCCCTGCCACCGCTCTCCTAGGTAATCTGTTGAGGAAAGTTGAGGAAAGAGTTGTAGTTAAAGTATCAAACTAACTGCAATCTTTTTTCATTTTAACAAGAACAAACTCTCTTATTTATAAGTTCAGGATTAATGCAATTGTGAACGTAATTAGTTTCAATTATTTTTCTTTTGTTAATGAGTAGAATACTATATTGAATACTTCAAACTCATTTGTGAAGAGCTTTTTTCTTCTCTGAATTGAAATGGTGGGTAAACTTTTCTCTTAAGTATTGACAGAGATATATGTTATGTTAACTGATGAGTTTTTGAATTTCTAAATTCTGTATATTTTATTTCGGCTGATGAGGGTACTCTGTGACCAACTTGGAGAATACAATTTGTCGTTATTGGGAAATCTCTTGAATCATTAGATTCATAAGAACTAGAATTTCTCGACCCTGTTATCAGTGAAAATCAAAGGGAACTTCCTAGAAACTGAGGATTCCTACATTTGTTAACTATTGTCACGCAGAGACAATTGATGACAACGCTTCACCACAATTGAATCGGCCGGTGACTCGTGGTGATAACGGTTGCAGGGTAATGCGCATTGTTGGTGGGTGAGCCGGGGCGGGAAAAGAGAGCGTGACAGACATAGCGTTAGGGGTGGGCAGAGCTGGCACTGCGGGGGCAGGTAATCCGCTGGAGGGGCGGTACGGGACAAGAGGGCTGAGCTGACGAAGTGGGTGGACTGGCAAGGGGGTGGACCGGTGAGGCAGGCGAAGATACTCGCAGCAGATCGAGCTGAACTGGCATGCGAGAAGGGTAGAGGGGATGCGTTGTTTTACAACAACCTTTGAAACATTGCGTGGAGGGGTTGCTCCTAAATTTTGCACAAACACATTTAAGCGGCTACGAAATATATGTAGGGGGTACAATTCAAGAAACTACCCTAAAATGGCATTGTGTGTAACTGAGATGTATAACATAACATTCATTTATTGTCTAGCATTACATCACTCACTTTTGTTTTCTTCGCATTCACTTGAAATTCCTGAAATTTAACAATTTCCGCTTCAATAATGCGCGAAGGTTTTTGCAAATTTATTTTTAAAAATACGTTAATTTGAATCGAAATCGAAATCAATCGGCAGCGTGATTTACTTGGTGATTCAATTGTTCACTTAAAGATGTCATCATCAGTGTTGCCAACGCCCTGAAAGAAAATTATGGCGTATTGTGCGAGAAAAACATTTGGGTACTGGTATTTAATCAACGTGACCTACTGAGATCGATTTAGGAGGCGTTGGTTTAATTCCTGTCGTTATCACTGAGATCACAGCGCCAAAACACGAAAAACTACGTTTTTGGAAATTTCTTTGAATCTTCTGGCCAGTTCCAAAAACAAATTATCAGTTCCCCATCAGGTGACCGAGACACGTCGAATGACACCTCATAAGTCTTAATTTGTACACGGGAAGTGGTCTAGCCGAGAGTGACGGAATCACACATCTGCACAATCGCACATTCGCACACTCAAACGTTTATTCAAATACTGTACAGGGATGAACAACACACAAACGACATAATTTACATTTCTGTTTCTGTATGGCATTAAAACATATTGAGTACGAATGTTCATTTATTTCCGGAGTTGAATCTGAAAATTATATTCGCACATTTAAATTATTCATTAATAATACTTAATATAATATTTGTATTATGTTGCCATGTATGTTTCTCATAGGTTAATTTATGGGCTTTTTGAAGTATTGTAAATTTATTTACGAGTATATTTGTTATAACCGGTTATTTATTGCCAACAAAGACAACGAAGATTAGTTTGAAACTGCATGCACAATGTACAACTGCACGTTTTCAATGTGCGTTTTAGATCGACTATGCCACTCGTGAAATTAAAACCAATAATGTTTAACTATAAATACAAAATGCTGCAATCAGGGCGGTGTATTTCATAAACTTTATCTATCCGATATTTCTTACCTCTTCTACCTGCTGACCAATCGTAAAATGTGACTCGTCTATCTTAGAAGGCGGTATACATCGATCGCTATGTCGATGTCCAATAAACAGCGTATGCACTATAACATAACCTCTGATTTTAACATTCACTTTTAATTATTTTCAATATTTGGCGCATTTTTGAACTCTGTTGGACACAATTTCACTCGTGGAGAAGTCTTATTAAATACCACCCGTGCTTTGGAAATTCATAGAAACATCCCCTCCTCGCTTCGCGAGTCGGAAATTTACGGACAATTTCCAAAGCAGTCGTGGTATTACCTATGATAACAACTTTCCTGTACCACTGCGCACTGCTGTCCTGCTGCCGGAGCTCACCAGGAACCCTGCTCATGGGAGTATTCGTCTTCGAGGGGAGGAGGTGGAGGGGGTAGTGAGTGGAGTGGTGTGAAGGAGGGATGGTCGGAGGGGGAATGCCGGGCGAGAACGGGAAATCGATCTGGAGGCAGCTCCCGCGGGAAATAGCGTGTTCCGCCCGCTTCGTTAACGCCGCGCCGCGCGGCGGACGCGGGCGCGCCCATTCAGCGCGCTATCTTCCGCCTGCTGGAGATCGCCGGCTATTGAACCGGCGACCCCCGCGCTTTGAAGCGCGCGCCGCGCCGCGCCGCGCCGCGCCGCCCCGCGTCGGAGATATTGCGCTCGAGCCGGCAAGGCACGACGAATGGAAGGGAGCGAAAAATTGAAGTCGAATCCTTCCATTTCTGCACCGTTTAACCCTTATCCGGGCAACCAATTTTTATGACGCAACCGGGCAGGCGGGGTCCAACGGACCCAGGAGTTTTTGCTAAGGAATTATGTTTACAAGTATATTATTTCGTCGCAGGTAATAAAACAAAACACGCTAATATGATTATTTTATTTAACAATACTTTTAAAAATACTTTACATTTTTTATTTTAAACATTGTTACTAGCATTACAGATCTGACACACTCTATTTACCTGGCTGTGTTCATTACATACAGGTTTTGAACAGATGCTACATCTCTGTCTTTGTTTTCTACTTCTTTCCCAATGGCACAAGTGACATCTTTTTTTAGCATTGTCTTCATTTTTCTTAGATGTAGAAGGTGCTGCTTCCCCGATAACATGGGTGATTGACAGACGACACTTTTTGTTCAACCCTCTTTGACTTTGTCTCCTTACAATGTGTGGACGAACCAAATCCTCTGCGACATCTACAATAAATAATCGCCTGATCTCATGTTTTTTAACATTCCACTCAGGATTGAGGTTTCTCCATATCACATACGCAGCTACACCACATACATCCAAAGAGTTCATAAAAAAAGTTAATGGCCAGCGATTGCTGCGTCTTTTACATGAGTAGGTATGCACGAGTTGATCCAGAGCATCGACTCCACCTTTGGTTTTGTTGTAATACATAATTATCTCTGGCTTTCCATTACTTGATAGAGTACCATCATGATGCATAGTAGAAAGCAATGCTACTGATCTATTCTTACTAGGTACAAAAGAAACTATCGTAATTTTCCTCGAAAATCCAAAAATCGACGTACCTTCAGGGCGATGTTTATTTGTGAGAAATTGGGAAGGTAAGAAAGTCTTGTTCTTTCGTACCGTACCAACAAGAGTCAGACCACGTGACAAAAGATTTAAGGCAAGATCCTTGTCAGTGAAATAATTGTCACATGTTACATTTCGATTAGTGCCTTGATATGGTTCAGTTAGTGCTTCCACTACTCGACGTCCTAAGCCAGGTGCTGCTCTTTGTCCATTTTCTTTTCCCAAATAAGGCATACCGTTTAGTGGGTAAAATGTTTCAGAGTCGCATGCCCACCAGACTTTCATCCCATATTTATCAGGCTTAGAAGGTAAATATTGTTTGAATGGGCATCTTCCTCTGAATCCTATTAGTTGCTCATCTACGGTAATGTTGGTACCAGGTAAGTAATACTTTCTGAAATTTGAATTTATCTTCTCCCAAATGTTTCTTATTGGTGCAAATTTGTCTTTTTGCCGTCTAATTGAGCGAGTAGTTTTGTCGTCAAAACGAATAAATGCCAAAATACTCTTGAACCTTTTTAGTCCCATTGTAGCTCTAAATATAGGCGGACCATAGACACTATTCCACAAAGTGTCATAATTGCAATGGTTGCTTTTTAGGTGGCCTGCAGTCAGTAAGAGTCCAATGAAAGCATACATCTCTACTTTGTCACAATCATTCCATTGCTTAGGTCTTTTTTCTTTGTATACTCGTTGAGCTTCTGCATTCGTATAACGAACAATTTCTGCCACTATTGATTCATCCATGTAAAGACTGAATGCATCCACTGGACATTCTATACATGCACTAGGTGGCAACAAAACTTTATTTATGGACCCCCGTACTATATTATGACTTCGTGCTCTGCCTGTACTAGTCGGCTCCGCGAACCATCCTGTGCCATCTTTACCATGATACTGAGTTACAACTGTTTCAGTCCCATTTTCATTATAATATTCTGAATCAGATGCATCAGTTTCCTCATGTTCATCACTGGCCTCAGACGCTAAACTTTCAAAATCTACTTCACTATCACTCTCTTCATCATTATCTGTTGACAATAAATCGTCCTCGTTTTCCGAAATTTCTTCCACTGCTCTCCGAATTTCAGAAGGTGAAAGACCTCTACGTCGGGACATTGCCTACAGATACAAAATTATATTCTAAGTAAAACGCTTGTGTGGATAGTTTGAAAAACGTGAGACAGGAAATGAAACTTTACATTATCTGCCAGTAAAGTAGACCGCGAAATAAAATATAAAACAAAAACAAACATACCTGTTGCTTTGCAGTTTTTCCACTAAACCAGGACAGCACACGACTACAAAAACTGTCTCTCTGGACTCTTGGCTACACACTAATCCGCTGCAACAACGTCTATACATCGGAAGGTGTCCTTCTCAGAATCGCATTATCACACGTAGTGTCAGATAACATCCCGATGAAAAGACGTTGCGTAACCCGACATCCGTCCGTCCCTTGAACGCACAGCTGTTGTCAAATAATCAACCAAACAAAACCAGAAAATACGCTATTACAAGTAGATTAAGACACCTGGGTCCAATGGACCCCGCTTGCCCGGTTGCGTCTAAAAAAATATAAATATTTTTTTTATTTATTATTCAGTAATGCTTTTGCAAAATGGTTGCGGGCACATTTACAAAACAATATTGCCAACAAAGTCACAAAAAACTATCGTAATACCTTTGATAGTTTTCACGTAAAATAATGAAACTTTTGCTTCTGGGTCCAATGGACCCCGGTTGCCCGGATAAGGGTTAATAGGAAGAATGCTTTGCTGTCAGCGAAAGCCTTTCAAAAAAAGGTTTGGATACAAAAGAACGTTGATTTGTGTTAGAAAATTGATATTCTCTGAACTATTCGAGAGAGAAATAGTTATTATTATTATTATTATTATTATTATTATTATTATTATTATTATTATACAATATGTTAATAATAATAAAATTACTATTAATATTAATTTTAATTTAGAGTTACTGCACTATTGAACGTAGAATATATTGTAGATTTCTTTTGTAAAATTGAGAGACCTTTTTATAACATTTTGATCATTTGTTTCTGATGTTTTATGCCCATCTCTTGAATGTTTTATCCGATTGAAATTTAAACAAAAATATTACTTTTACATTCATATTGTAAATAAGATATAAATAAGTTTTATTTCCACAATATAATTTCTTACCACAATTTTAATGCTGGTATGATAGTCAAGTTATGGAACTTCATGGCCCAAAACGTGCCCTCGGAAGAAAAAATGCAAATGGTTGCTTGGCAACTTGTTCGTAGTTGTTCTGCAATTCGCATAGGAGAATACTAATTTGTGACTAATTAAATTTCACTCGTATGTGAAAATGCCCGTGACGAATGTATAATAAACGTATTTCAAATAATTAATTGTGCACATTTAGCAGAAAATGTCTATTTAACATTCACAAATACATTAGCAATTATGATGTAACTATTATTTTATTATAAATAAGCAAGGCTTAATAACAATTGTTAGAATTTCATTTACTTTCTCGTTATTGCGTACGTAGTAGAGAGAAAGTTATGTAATGCTGCGGGAAAAATCGGTGAATTTTCGACAGAAACCTCTTATTGCCGAGCTCTGGTAAAGAAATAATGGATAAGCAGTAAGTGAAAATTCCCAATTTCGAATGAAAGGTTTCAAAAACTCTTTTTAATTCTTAAGTATACTGAAAGATGAAGGCAAATTGACTGTAATTAAACAATTAGGTTATTGTTCATGTTTCAATGCACTTTTGTGTATTATTTTGTTTATTACTGTCAGAGCTAGTAATACGAAATTAGCAATTCTCAAAGATCGTACAATAGGAATGTACATCGTCATATGGAATACATAAACATATAGTATGATGACGATTAGATACCTTAATTGGTCTACTTTGATTAGTTCATAAAACTCGGATCGCATCTCCATGCTCACTGAGCAGGAGACGCAACTGTGAAATGTGTTGATTCGAAGAGAATTTGTGGTTTAAATAGTATCACATAACCATTAGAAAATGAGAGAAAGTTTGTGTTGTTTTAGCCCCACTAGTTTATTTTAGATTTACTAATTTATTTTCGAATCCATTAACTGTCGCAAATAGCTATTTTTGTAAAGATTTAAAGTAATGTATTATTAATTCCGTCCGAATGTTTTTCGTGAAAACTTATGGCAGTTATTAGCAGGCACAAAAGTGACAATTTTTAATAATCACTGAGAAGAGAGAGAGAGAGATTTTTGTTTAATAATAACTTGTATGGTTCACCATTTTAGCGAATTATTAATTATATATGTAATATACTACACACACACACACACGCACACACACACACACACACACACACACACACACACATATATATATATATATATATATATATATATATATATATATATATATATATACACACACACATAATATGCTACGAAATAGGATGAAGTAATATGCTATACAACATACTGTGTAATATGCTACTTCCTCGGGCAGTGCTCCCTGCAAGTCTTGAAAAGTTTACTCGAAGCTGTGCCGGCGCAGTTTTTCTGCCCATCAGGCTCCTTCGGAGCAGCCACCTAAGTGTTGCTGGCAAAGAAGTTTGTACGGCGGCAGTGGCTCGGGGGCGCCGCGCCCTTAGCAATGTGTTGCGGAGTTAACGTGCTTCTTGCGCCCGCGAACCGACTTTCCGACGCCCTGCTCGTGGGGCGAGTTTTTGTGCGTCTGCCGTGGAACAAGTTTCTCACTTTCGACGCTAGCGGCTTTCAAGAAATCGCGAACGTTGAGAAGCTTTCAAACTGAATCACATGCAGAATGAACTCTTATTTTTGGTGCTAACGTCAGGTTTTCTTAGTTGATATGACGCGTATTATATCAGCACCTGAATCGTATTCCTGAAGAATTTTCTTGCTAGACATTTTGATAAGAATGGCACATACATTTGTGTCGGAAATATTTTATGTTGCCGTCGTAATTAAGTAATTATATTTATTTAATTCAATAATTAACATCAAGTAACATGTCTACTCTTTTTTTTAAAATTATTAATACGAACTTCATTTTCTCATCAATAATTTTTTTCCAGGAATCAGTTTCAATTCCAATAACAAAATGTACCCTTAAAATGTGTAATATATTACTTAAGTTTCAATATGTAAGTTATCATTAATATGAATAAGATATCATAGATAAAAGATATTAATATTAATTGTTACAAAAATTCAAATGTCGAAATATGTGAAAAACATATTAATTCGATGATCAGAGAAGAGAATATTGTATTTTTTTGAATGCGCACGCAATATTTCGCTTCGAATTATTTATAAATTGTATTCTTTAGAAATACGAGTATAGCTGGAGATGAAGTATTTTTTAAACTATAAGTTTTGTACTCTTCCTTCTGTGCGCTTTAGATTGGAAATTATCAATAGCGGAAAAAGGAAATCCGATTATCTTTTCAGAGGAAATGAAAATTACAAATAATTAATTTAATGCAGGACATCTACGAAAGAGAGTCACAAAATATTTTATTTTTCAGACTTGCCTGCTCTAAAATGTGATCAATATATCCCTCCTATAAGAGGATTACTCAGCATGACTAATATAAGAAAAATTTTTGACAAACCCTACCTTCTTCTCTTTATATATTATTGACTCTGAAAACCGATAGGAAATGGTTCGTATGTGCGTTCCTTCTACTTGCAATCCCGCTCAACAAAGCAGAATCGCTCCCAATAACATCTCTTGAACGCGCGCGCACCTTACATCCGAGAAACACGGAATGCGTGTCCCCCAAGGTCGCGGGGAGAGCTCAAATATTGTCGGAGGTGCGTCGGAGGAGGATATTGCTCTTGAGGCGGGAGTTCGGCCGAGATTTGCGGCGGAAATGGCCGCGCGAGAACGCCGCCTGGCGACGGCGGGCGTCGCGTCGCCAAGGCGACGACGCGTTCTCTTCTGCCGCCGCTCCAACGCCCTCCCCTCCCCCCTCCCCGCCACGCACGAGCGCCGCGGCGGTGCTGACGTCAGAGGGGACAGATAGAGGTTACTCCATGCACGTGGGGCACTCGCATGTGTTATTTCTCTCTACAATAGTGGTTTATTTTATAATTTCCTCTTTAGACAGCAGTACTATTTATCAGGCAATCCGGGTAGCGGAGATCGTTAAGACAGTAATGTCGTGGCGATCTCAGATCGAAGGACCGCGAGTTCGAATCCTGCCTCAGGCATGGATGTATGTGTGATCGTCCTTTCACCCCTCGTCATCATCCTATCACTTCATTAAAGGAGTATTAATAATTCCCTGCTCAAGGGGGATGCCCTTGCCCGTACTGGCATGCAGTTGGGTAAAACAAAAATATTTATCAACACACTAAGTTAGTAAAAACAGCAAAAAAAATAATCGGTTGCTTTAAATTTGCGTATAATATTAGAGGGGATAATAAGCACAAAATCTAATCAGAGACCTCAGAGAGAAGAGTTTTATTTCAAAAAACGAATGGAAGAGTTAGCCGGTTTAAATAATTTTCCCTTTCCTGGAAACGAAAACCTTGATAAATGTTGTTTCTAATTCTTGTAGTTCAAATTCGTTTCGGTGTCTTCAACTACAATATTGAAAATAAATATTTTCCCTAAATGAAATCTGTTCTTTAAAGACAGTTATTGAAATAAGAACTTGTACAATTTTTCAAAAGTATGAGTAGTTTCCGCGTAATGTTTCGTGAAACATAACTAATTTTTAAACATTTTCCCTCAATAATGCTTCCACTTTTTTTCTTTAAAATTTCTCTTCGTTTGTACGAAGAGTGATATAAAAAGTGATGCTAGTCCCCTTTCCGGAGAAATATCTGTATTTTCGAAAATGGAAAAATTTTCATATTGTAAAAGAACAATTTTGAAGAAATTGTTTGTCTTAATTGAAATCTGTTCCAAAAATGAGATTTTTTAAAACGTTACGCAAAAGTTTTCGGAAAAATTCTTTTTTCAAAAGCCGTTCAATATTTTTTCTTCAAATTGCCTCCATAGTAATTTTTCCATTGAACGAGAGTTGCTTAAAATAATGCTGTAGTTATCATTTTCGTTAATCTCACTGAATTTTCGAAAATCGCTTTTTTAGAAATCTTTTAAAAAAGAATGTGTTATTGGAGCATCACTAGTTTGAGTTAGGTGCCATGGAGATTGTTTTAATTTTCTTGCAAAGATCGTGACGCTGACGTCAGAAAAAGATATTACACAATTCAACTGAAATAATACTTCATAATGCAGCCAGAATGCAGCCCTGTCCAAACGTTGACACATGGTTCCTAGTGGAAGCTACATGCGGCTGCAAACATTTCAGATCACTGCTCTTTCAAAATGCTAAGGACGATTCGTATCCTTGTGAGTGTATTTCATTATTCCCAGATTATTAGGTAAACTAACATAATGGGTATATGTGCTTTTAAGCCTATGGTAGTGTAATGTCATGAAGCGTATTACAACACTTTTCCTAAATTTCAATTGTAATAAATCACAGAAATGAAATGAACTTTGAAAATTTGTTATGTGTGGCACACGCTCTCATTCACGATGGGTAAAAGGCATTATGTTCTTGGAAACATCTGTAAATGAACACATGTTGCTTATAATTAATCACCAAACACCCGTAAGCTCGTTCTTTTATAATAGTGATACACAATTACACAAAATAATGAATTACAGTCTTTGATGGTTTCAAACCATTATGACTTATAATCTGAAATACAAGGTCATTCTCTGAAGCAAGTTTCGGGTAACTGCGCGCAACTATTGAATTCTTTCCCGTCACATGACTCCATTTTTACACTACCACTGTAACCAGAACGATCACCGCATATCGTTAAAGCATGTTATTTTTGAAGAGTTAATATTCACTTCGCACATACTTTTGTTCTCGAACGTGATCTGTTCTCTGAACATGCCTCTCCGTCTTCACGTTCTCCTCGGGCATCCCAACTATCGAATTTGCCAGTCCTGCAAGTTTTGCAATATGCTACGTTGGTGCGTCAACTCACGAAAGTTGTGGAGAAGAACAGAACTTGTGATATTGTGGTCTCTGGCTCGAGTCAATATCCTTTATACTGCGGAGATTGCAGGGTTGCGCTTCCATAAATTTTATACAAGTTTACCAAATGTGCAGAAATCGTTTGACATTTCTAGATATAACGTACATTTCTTTAAATTCAGATTCAAAAATTCAAATTACAGATACTTGTTGACAAGCCTAACTGATGTTTCCGATGCATCCTAATATGATAACAATAAATAACAATATTAATGTCAATATATTGTATTGACATTAATACTGTTAGCTTGTAATAAGGGTCGTATTGAAAGTGTGAATTTTTGATACGTTATAGCACATGCACGTGTAACAGGTTGAGTGTTCTTAAGAGTGTTAGGTACAAAATAAATGTCTAAAAATGAGTAGCGAGTTGGTAAATAACTTAATTAGTGGTAACATATGGGTAGATCTATAAATATAAGTAATTTCTTGCAATTGCTTGCTTGTAATAAGGGTCGTATTGAAAGTGTGAATTTCTGATACGTTATAGCACATGCACGTGTAACAGGTTGAGTGTTCTTAAGAGTGTTAGGTACAAAATAAATGTCTAAAAATGAGTAGCGAGTTGGTAAATAACTTAATTAGTGGTAACATATGGGTAGATCTATAAATATAAGTAATTTCTTGCATTTGCTTGCTTGTAATAAGGGTCGTATTGAAAGTGTGAATTTCTGATACGTTATAGCACATGCACGTGTAACAGGTTGAGTGTTCTTAAGAGTGTTAGGTACAAAATAAATGTCTAAAAATGAGTAGCGAGTTGGTAAATAACTTAATTAGTGGTAACATATGGGTAGATCTATAAATATCAGATTTTTTTACAAATGGAGTTTCATTCATGATTTTTTTAATGTATTTCGAAAGATGACATACACAATATCAAAGTCATATCAGAAGGAGCAGTAGCTACAGCAGCAGCAGAAGACAACAAAGAGGAGACATGGAATTTTAAATACATGGTGTTAGTTAAACTGAAGCAATAGTTGACTAGATTGGAAAGTAATAGGCTGGGGTCGGTAGAATGAGAAATTACATACAAGTAGATGACTTGTTGAATAGGGGATGAAGCCTTTAAAGGTTCACCCATTCCTCTTCACAGATATTTCGTCAAAATATAATTTCAGATTATGTGAAATTTCTCACGTGAAAACCTCTGAGTTCAAGAAATAAAATAGCACCTTAAGTAAAATTTAAAAAAAATTGATTACATTGATAGAACCTACTTTTCTCCTCTACACCAATTTTACGTGATTTTAGAGGATTTACAACCATTGTGCGGAACTGAAATCCTATCAAAGGATTACAAATCCATCTCATCCGTGACGCTGCTCCCAGCTTTAAATTCTCTCGCTGCCTAACCAAATACGAGAAAAAAAATTTAAAAAATAATTGCAGATTTGATTTTTCAATCGAATCATCTTCAATTTCACTTTCAATTTGTACCGTCGTCCGCGAGCAGAACGATCCCTTCCCGTTTTAATACTCGTGTTTGCCTCTGTTTTTCCCTCCACCGACCCCCCACCCCCCGCGCCTAAAGCGCCGCCGCTGTGTTTTAGTGCCGCGGCGTGTTTACGGTGGCTGGCAATGAGTGAGCTAATGAGCACTGAGGCCCCGACCCGCGCCGCGCCCCGCCGCGCCCTTCCGTGGCAACACCTCCCAAGAAATCGCGCGCCCTTGTCTTTCTCGGAGCCGCAGCGAGTTCAAGAGGAACATCGCTTCTGAGGCGACGCCAAAGATCTGCGAACAATATTGCACGTTCCGTTTAAGTTTTCCATTTCGGTATGGTACAAGCATCAGTAGTAAACCGTTAAAAACATTTCGGAGTTTTCTCGAAGTTCTCGGGCTACAGTACTAAATTCTATGTGAAGAACTCAATGTGCGACAGTATCAAACGACTTTTGTTAATTTTCTTTCAAACTCCGATTTTTTTTCAGTAGTGGAAACTACAGAATTTTGGTAATGGTCAGATACTCGACTCAGTAATGGCTAATCAATGTTGTTAAGAAATGAATTTCGTTGAAATAATATTCCCTAATCGTATCTGAGACCAAAAAAGTTCAAAAGGTATCGGTTCATATTACTGTAAAGGCAATATACAATTTTCATTTTATTCTGTGAATATAAAAGAAGGGGAAATATTAAATTGCCTTCCTTCTAATCCTCAACATTAGACGCTACTGACGTGTCGTTACCCTACGCATTGTATTTTTATTGCTGGTGTCTACTATTGCAAAGGTAAAGAAGAATCAATGTGTTTAACAATACTTAAAAAGTAAACTGGGAGTATACCAATAAACAAATGGCAATTGTCAAATGTGGCCAAGAACCCAAGTGAAAAGCTCAGAAACAAACACGTGCGTAAGAATGTCCAATTTCGTTTATGAATTATTACTTCAAATCTTGATTTGCCGCTCACAAATTTACATTATTGCTTATGTTCTCATGAAACATTCAGGCATTGCGCTAATTGCATTGTGGGAGAAAATAGCGCTCATTGATTAGGAACTAAAATTATAATCTTCTGACATTACATTGAAGATCTCAAGCTTAAACTGTCAAAGACCGACTTCAATTATTAATTAAAAAGATCAGATTGATGGCGTAATTTGGACGTTATATCCCTCATCCACAGGGTTTTTTCTTTCTCCTTAAAACTTTAGAAGTTTTCGAAAAAGAGCAATCCAATCCACAGATAACAAGCCTTTCTCATCTTTTCCCTTCTTTATTAATTGAACCTCGCTACTGAGGTGATTAGCTGCCACTTAGCACGTCTGCCTAGATTGAACTGTAAGTCTCGAGCGG
This sequence comes from Gryllus longicercus, assembly GCA_038098605.1. NCBI lineage: Eukaryota > Metazoa > Arthropoda > Insecta > Orthoptera > Gryllidae > Gryllus > Gryllus longicercus. The sequence continues at coordinate 1,544,598 of JAZDUA010000146.1, read as the reverse complement.
CGTCGGTGTTTCCAGGAAAGCTCCAAGGCGCGCGTTTAATTGTGCACAAGGGTATTAGAGGAATTCCCCGAAGTCACCGCAAAGGAAAAAGATATTTTAGAGAAATGCACGAAGAGAGCCAGCTGAAGGAGAAATCTGGCTCTTTCGCAGAGCTTCCGCGTAGAGGCGCTGCACAATTGCGAAGCGTAATGCGGCGAGATGTGGCAAAGTGCAAACGAGTGGAACGATGGAGCGGAAGACGCTCACAGAAGCACGAGGGTTGCTCGCTTTTCTGTTCCTCAAAGACGAGGAGGAAACGGTGGAATCCCTCCGAGGTCGGACAGGTCGGAGGAAAGAGGACCGGGGTCAGAGATGAGTGCTTCGCGATCATCAAACTGGTGCAGATCTTCGCCCGGCTCTGGAATCGCAGAGATTCTGGAATCTCCGCTGTTCGTTTCACTCGCGCACTTCACCTTTTACGTCTTTTTTTGAGGGCGTCGTAAATTATGGATCTCTTGAGTGGAAGAGACAGCCCGCGCAGAAGCTTCTGTGAGACGGACAGGAGGATGAAACGGGAGCTGCAGAAGAGACTGAGAATTGTGAGTGTGTGAGTGTGTATGTGGAGTGTGTGTGTAAGTGTGTGAGTGTGAGTGTGTGTGTGTGTGTTAGAGAAACATAGAGAGAAGAGATAGAGATGGTGTAATATGGATAAAAATATGATGGTATAGAAATGGATTATCCGAGATTGAGTCTAAGTCGGAAATTTGTTAGTCTAGAGGAAAGGAGATAATCAAGGGCTCCATTTTGTCGTTAATGTTAGATGTTATGCTTCATGACTTGATAAATAAGTTTTCCTCATTTATTGACAATTTATTAAAAGAGGATTCCGAGAAAATACTAACACACATGCCGTTTGTTTTTGTCCCTTTTTGTGAATGTTTTTTGCTCTGAATAATAAATTTGAGTAACTTGTGTTTCATGTGCTGCTTCTACTAGTCGAGTAACTTAATTTTCAATATTTGATGGACATTATTGTTTCATTATGGTTTGATGGACAACAAATACTCGTTCAATTCGTGGAAATGTAATTTAGTTAATTCTATCTTACTTTCACAGTAGAGTTATCAATTTGTTTCATATCAAAATACACCCAAAACATATTACCCAAAATATCATTCTCATAGATCTAGAAATAAAACAGCAACAAGCAAATGACATACAATATTTGTATGTTACTATTTTTGAAACACGTATATGTTGGTCACGTAGAATAATTTAGTATGACTAGTGGACCTGGCAATGCTTCGATGTTTCAATGTATTACACTTTACATGCTACTTTTACGCTACACTCTGCAAACATTTCAACAGACGAAAGACTTTCTCGCGAGTGTGGTTCCGTCCCTCTCTCCATGTCTTTCCTTCTATCTCTCCACCTCTCTGTCTCTCTGACTCTGTTTCTGTTTGTTTCTCTCCCTCTGACTCTGTTTCTCTCTCTCTCTCTTTCTCTCTCTGCATCTCTCTCTCTCTCTCTCTCTCTCTCTGCATCTCTATCTTCCTCTGTCTCTTACTGTATCTGTCTTTCTCGGGAGAAATTTCAGAACCGTAGGGGCAGAATACGCAATGAATACGTCTTAATAATGGTAATTCGTTGTGCAACGGGTTGCGTCAAGCGCCGTTATGTAGAGCAACCTATCGCGCTTGAGTCAGCATAAAATCAACGCGCATCTATGTGCATAGGCATTCTCATCGTACTTTGCCAATATTCTTCCTTAAAGTGCAAGCAATAAGTTGATAAATCGCTTTCGGATGAACGATACGGCAGCATATTACGTATGAACCTAGCAAAGAACAAAGAAATAAACAAGCATTGTCTTTTATCTATAAGATTTACATTTCAACCAGAGAGTGAATCAAGTTTTGATGACCATGTTCCCAATTAAATCGAGCCGCCTGTCGTGCATTTACGAAATTCACCCTTCGTCATCAACGCTCGCGGTTTTGCGGTTCTCTGATACAACCTCGCACGTGTGCACGGATAATTAGGAACGAGTTAGTGCACACAATGTAGTTAACGCGCGTGCATTCCCAAACTAAAGAGATAGTTCCCGTAAATGAGAAGGATTTTCGTTGATTATTTTGTGAAACTACTACGTCATGTGCCTTGCTTGATATACATCTCACGGAATGTAAACACGGGCTTTCACGCAGCTCTGTTCATGGGCCAATAGTATGCCACAACATTGGATTATATGAGTATTGATGCTATTGAAGTGTTAATGTTAGCTGTCGATATGCTGCGGCATCATTCTCAACCACGTGTACATTCAATTTATAAACTGAAATATATGTATGTATGTACGTATGTATTTGGCATTTAAGGGTTGGATTAATCCAAATTTTGCCAAGTACGTCAGATCTCAGGCGTAGGTCCTTTTTTTTATCGACACCTGGCGGTTAGGAAAACAACTGACAAGGATGACGTCCTTCTCCGTATTTAGCATTCTTGGTCCGCTGGAATTTTTCTTTCGTCACGCAGAAACTGTTTTCGTATTATAAAACTACAGCCCTATTTTTGACGGGGCCCGGAATCCAATTCGAAATCGCCTCACACTGTCCATGAAAAATGAAATGAATAATTGTTAATTAAATACATTTATCTACTAAAATTTTGTTTTCATTTGCTGAATATTAAATATCAATCTTTCTCAAATTAAACGCATTTTAAAAAAGGAGATACAAGAAAGAAATAATCAAAATGTATTTTAGTAGATGAGTTTCACTCTGTGTTTTCATCTGCTATGTCGACTTTCATCATTAAAATTTTAAAATATTCATCGAAGTGAGACAACCCGTATTCATATGATAGAGACAATTACAGAAACGAAATATTTGCATAAAATCACGGAACTCACTGGATGGCCGAAAATGTTTCACAATGACTGTGGTGCGCATGAACTGAATTCTAAATCAGAAGTACGAGCAACCAAGCAACAATGCAGTACTGCATGCGAGGCGTGTGAGAAATGCGAACGGCGAGATAACGAAGGTGGTCGTGATGGAGGCTAATTCTCTGGCAAACACAACGATGCTACTGCCGGAGATGTCAATGTCACTGAAGAGGGAGGGCGAAGAAGTGTGAGGGATGTGTTGTGGCAAGATATGCATGCGTAGCTTTGGAGAAATAATGAAGTTGAATAATTTTGGGGGATACTTAAAAGAAGCCAATGGAAAACGTTTCCTGTGTGACAGTGCTGGCATCCGTGTATTGCTTTAGTGATGTTCAATTGAGAGTTCAGAGTCTAATTAGCCATTGGTTCATCACCACCTTTCCATACATTTCCGAGTAACGTTGATTGCGTAGTGGTTTGTGCTGTGTCTCCACTAAGCTGAATTAGGTTGGCAGAATATACACCAGCTGCTCTTTGGGTTGAATTAGTCCTCTACATTCCTGTACCTGTTAAATTTCCCTCTCATCTCATGTTTTCTGAAAATGAAAGAGAACAACTTTTTCCCAAGTGCCATCTGCTTTTTCTCAGTCAGTTCACCCCACACTGTTTACTTTAATATCTGCACAATATTTTTAGTAGACATTGCCTAGTAATTAAATCTTTCAAAAATTATTATTCCCAAAGGTAGAATTTGTAATTCTTTATTCTTCGACATTATTTTTCCATTTATGTTTAAATCTCTATTGTTGAACTGATGGAGATACATCAATGAAGATTAATACAATAGCAGCCACTACAGGGCCAGAGGAGGTGGTGCACTTACATCAAGCTACAGTCACAGCCTACGAAATGCTCCGATTAAAACAGTAATGTAATAAAAGTGGTAGTAGTGGCGGTTATGATGCCAGCATATGAACAGGGTGTGTTGATAATAAAAGCCGGGAAAGTACAGATGTCGGCAGCAGCAGCAGCGGCAGGGTCGTCAGGCGTGATGGCAGCGCCGTTGGCGGGGATGGCCGCGCGGGCAACGCCGAATGGAGCCAATTACAGCTCGATTCCGCTCCCGAGGGAGGTGCTTTCGGCTCCTGACGTCGCCCGTCCCGTCCGCCCCCTCTCCGCCCGCCCACGCCCCGCCCCCAAACGCCCAGCTAGCACCACCACGCCCGCCCGCCCCGCCCGCCCCGCCCGCCCCGCCAGCCCCGACCCGACCACCCCGCCCCGCCCTGCCCCGCCCCGCCCCGCCCCGCCCGTCCCGCCGTGCCCCGCTCCGCCCAGCCTTCCCCGCCCGCCTGCCTACCCTCCCCGCTCGCCTGCCAGCCCTCCCCGCCTGTCCCACCCCCTTCCAGCGCACGTGCTGTGCGCAAAACGGGGCTCCGTGACAGCACGCAGCGGGCGGCGACGGGGCATGACCGCAAAAAGCGACCCGCCTCTGTAATTAGATCCCGGTCGCAACAGGTACTGCGCCGCAGCCCCACCCCCGCTGCCGCCGCCCACCCGCCACCCACGTCTCTGCCCCGCCCACCCGGAGCGCTCCGCCTTTCCTCACCACATGCTCTCCTCCGCATCCACTGCGTTCTCCCATCCAAATCCGCACCGCTCCCGGGCGTCCACTCCACACCACTCTTTCGCCCCATTTCACTGAGCTTCTCTATCCCCGCTCCTCAGCAATCCCCCGCCTCACTTCATTCATCTCCTCCACCTCCACTCCATCCGCTCCTCTATCCCTCTCCATCCCGCCCTTCCACCCAGCCTTTGCCATTCTACCCGGCCATCCACCTACACTTCACACTGTTCCTCCACACTACTCCACACCGCTCCTCCATTCCACTTCACATCCCTCATCTGGCCCCCACTCCACATTGCTCCTCCGTCCAATACCAAACCATTCGACCTTCTCCACATTGCTTTCCCTTCCCCACCTCGCCCCGCACCTCCGCACCACCTCATCCTAACTTGCCCCGTATCCGCCTACTCCGTGTGTGACTGCATCCGTCCCAACATTATCTTCACGTCTATTCCAACCTTCATCCACCTTCAGCTCCTCCCTCTCCACCTCCGTCATTTCCACCATCTCCGCCTCCGCCATCTCCACCTCCAACATCTTCACCTCCGCCACCTCCGCCACCTCTGCCACCTCCGCCATCTCCACCTCCTCCATCTCCACATTCAACTCCGCCTCTCCACCTTCATCTCCTCCATCGTACACTCAGTCTCCACCACGGAATCGTCCACTGCCTCCTCCGCTGCCCTCCCCTCCACCTGACTGCCGCCTCCGACACCAAACGCGTTCCTGCCCTCGCGTCCTCCCGAACTTTGGTCCGTCCCCACTCGCCCCGCCGCTTCGCCTACGCAGCGCCTGCGGCCGAGGACGGCCTCTCAGAGGCTGCCGCTCCCCCTCCCCTCGCGCTGCCCTCAGCGACGCACTCTCGCCGGCCGGTGTGACGCCCGTGGCCGCGCCTTTGTGCCCGAGAAGCGATACGAGGGAGTGTAAACGGATCCAAAGCGCTTCTAAATGACGGCTACAGCGAGATCTATCCACCTCAATTAAAGCACGACAGTCTCATCCACGCAACGATACCATATGTGAAATGAAGTGAGCTGCATTTTAATTCGCTCTTGTTTGGGTGTTTTTTTTTAGGGTCAAACAAATTCTAATTAAATAATTTACATTCGTTTTAGTTTCCTATATTCTGATTTGAAGCATTAAATGGTAAATACATGTGGGAAATAATAATATAATTCTAGTCCAGCACCTTAAGACTCAAAAATTTAAGCTTCAGAATAACTCTACAAAAAATGTAAAGGTGTGTCATTACGTTACAGAAAATTCAGCGAATTGAACATTAATTCGAAAATTTATGTTACTATCGTTCTTACCCAGTATGCCACTCGGACAGATATATTGATTAATTGAATAGTGTTTCCGGTCGCGACAACTGCTGTGGTCATTAGTCCCGTAAGTATACTGCATGATTTTTACGGGTCGGATAATGAGATTCAGCGCCGACTTAACGTCGCCTGGCGGGTTTTTCACCAACTAGATGTCTCGCACAACGAGGCGCTGCTCCAGCAGGAACAACCTCTAAGTTAGGCTTAGGTTATGCCGGCGTTAGTATACTATGATTTATGCAACTCTGCTCCTGGCGGGTATCAGCTGTTGACGGTTTCATCCAATCGGGAACTTGAACGTCACCATAACGACGTCACTATGGTGACGTTCAAGCTGCCTATTGGATGAAATTGTCAACAGCTGACGCCTGCCAGAGGCAGAATTTCGAAAATCGCAGTATAGTAACAAAGTGCAATGTGTGTGTGTCGGGAGACCGGTCGGAAACATAGAGCTTGGGCCTGCTGGAACGATGCCCCGCTGTGGGAGATACCTGGTCTGGGATAACCCCGCAAACCGACGACTGGTCGACGACGATCTCGCCATCCAGCGGAGGGAGATAACAGCAAAATCCCGCGATAAACACTTGCACTACACTAAGGGGATAATGACCTTATCAGTTAAAGCGCCAGGAAATACTAATCAATCATTCAATTAGTCAACGGGAAACTACCGCGCTAATGTCGGTCGCTAGAATTCTCCTCCAGACAGCGCGGTTGAGTTCGAAGTATCTGGCCACTGCGATGGCGGTGACGGTGCACCGCCGAGAATCTTTCCTGTCGCCCTGCAGTGACGTCAGTTGAAGCCCTGAGCTACCTAAGCCGGTGTTCCTCTGAGGATTTTTATACATTTACTAATATACCCAGCAATGCTTCGATATTGCAATGTATTATATGTTACTGATCACGTGATTGTTAATTACGTTTTACGCTATGCTCTGCAAAGTTTCAATAGACGTAAGACTTTCACGCGAGCGTGGTTCCGTCTCTGTCTCTCTGTATCTCTCTGTCTCTCTCTCTTTCTCTCTCTGTTTGTTTCTCTCTCTTTCTCTCTGCATCTCTGTCTCTCCCTGAATCTATCTCTGACGGGAGAAATTTAACAAGCACGGAGGCAGAATACGCAATGAAGACTTCGTAATACACATACTTCAGTGGCAACGGGTTGCGTCAAGCGCCGTAATGTAGAGCCCCGTATTCACGGCACTTAAGTCAGCATAAAATCATCATCAACGCGCGTCTATGTCTGCAACAATTCCCAACGTAATATGTCTATATTATTCCTTCAAGGGCAAGCAATAAGTTGACAAAGTTTTATGGCAATCGGATGAACAACCAATCAACCAAAAAACAAATAAACAATCATTGTCTTTTAGATGTATTAAGTGTTTGATGCACGGGAAAGTGTCACAATCTATCGTATGTCCCTGTCATTGGATATTATGTTTATTTTGTTGATGATAATGAACAATTTGTTAAGGCGATATCAAGTGGGTAGACAGAGAACACACTGGAGAAATGAATACTACATTATAAATACATAAATCTTCCGACGTTACAAAAGGTACGATTCCAGCCTCCAGGGATGGAAAGTGAACCTGCTGACAGGCGCGCCTCTGTTCGCCGTCCAAAACGCTTTCCACCTCCTCCTGATTCTCCTCCCTGCCCCGACCCTCCGGTCGTGAACGCCCAATCGTTTTGTGCCCATTACCAGTCCCGACCCAGCCTCCCATTTCCCTAACCTCATTTGCCTTGCTCCCTTGTGCGCCTTTCATCTCTCGTCCTTCTGAGCGCGGCGACCGACTCTGGACGACGACGACGACGACGACGACGACGACGACGACGACAACGACGACAATGACGAGGCCGTGGCAGAGCCTTCACCCTGCAACCCATCTGCCTTGTTCACCGGCTGCAATTTGCTTCCCTTTCCTAGGATAAACTATCACTGTGGCGGTTTGCCGTGGCCCTCCATTGAACCAAGAGTGGTAGTATGAACATGAGGAAAGAATGATGGCGATAAATAAACAGATTGAGATAATGTTCAAATGACACAGTACTATTATCCATAAAGTGATTAGGTAATTGGTAATTGGCATCTATAGGTTATTTGACGATTAAATCAATTACGTGTAATTCTTATTCGTGAAATCTTATTCAACGATCAGCAAAAATCAGTTTTTAAATTATTTGCCGACTTTTAGACGGCTTTACTTTGTTTTAGTAGTTTGAAAATATACATACGTATGTAGTTTGCGACGTTGAATTAGAAATGGCTCAAACATATTCCAAATAATACCTTAGGTGTGACCATAACTAAATTATTGAACAGTATAGTACTATTCTGGTTACATGACTGGGATTTTTTAAACTATTTATGCAATGTATATGTTTATCTTGGTGTCGAATTTATGTACCAGTCACTGTTTATTACATACTTCAAATAAGATAAACGCACGTTTGAATATTACTTTCTAATGAAGAATAAAAAAGTTAGTCTTTGTGTAATATGTAATATTACTTTTCAAGATTTCGTGAAATATATGTCGTCCACGAGGAAACCTCTTCTTATTTGCAAAATGTGTTTTTAAGCAGGATGAGACAACATACTCGTATTTATAAAATACTAATGTAAAAGTATAAAAATACAGAGGTTTAATTCTCAAAATAAAAGTACTTGTTATTATACGAGCATATATTAATTGAAAACGAAGATGTATGTTTACCCGTTGCACCAGTAGTTTATTTTAATTTCTATTTTAATTCAGTCAAATTTCAGCGGCGTGCTAGGCCAAGCCTTCGTCTTCGCTCTCATGTCTGCATTCAGAAGCCCGCTTTGCTTCAATACTGCGTCTTAGAATTCTTCTCTTCCGCCTCCGCACACACCCACAATCCCTTCTGGCTGCACGCACCGCCCCACCACAGTCATCCCCAGCTGCCCCACCCCCTGCACCCCCACCGCGACCGCCACCGCGACCGCCACCGCCACCGCCACCGCCACCGCCACCGCCACCGCCACCACCTCCGCCTCCGCCTCCGCCTCCGCATCCGCCTCTGCCTCCACCTTCACCTTCACCTTCACCTCCGCCCTCCACCTCCGCCTCCACCTCCACCCTCCGCCTCCGTCACCGCCTCCGTCACCGCCTCCGCCTCCGCCAACGCCCCCGCTATCGCCACCGCTACCGCTACCGCTACTGCCACCGCTACCGCTACCGCTACCGCCACCGCCACCGCCACCGCCACCGCCACCGCCACCGCCACCGCCACCGCCACCGCTGACGACCCAGTTGTTACCCTTCCTCGCCTCAGTCTCCTCTCCCTCCACCCTCTCACCACTCCACTTCCACCGCAACCGCCATTCCCCCTTTTCGGTAACTGCCACCTCCAGCGCAGCGCCACAGCATCAGCCATTGCTGCCCCAGTACCCCTTAACCGGCAGCGCCGCCGACACAGCTATTATCGCGCACTCTCGACCATGTGACTATTACCGGGCGTCACCGCCAGGTCTTCGTTGCCCGCTCCACTGTTATCTTGCCTTCTTTGCAGTCCCTTCCATCTCTTCCTTCTTCGTTTCACCCATTCGTTTTCCTTGGCTCTCGCAATTCGCAAACAACCAAGTGTCTCATTCTGATGGCAATGTCATGAAAACGTCGTATCGTTCCTGAGTAATAATTTTCGGAGAAAGAGAGAGAGAGAAAAAGAGAGAGAAAAAGAGAAAGAAAGATAGAGAAAAATGGAAAGAGAAAGAGAGGGAGTGAGAGAGTTTTCAGCGTGCAAAATATAGGAATTTTCAAAACAATTTGAGTCAGGAAATGTTTTGGTTTCGATACGATTGCAGGGTAAAATATTAATTTCCTTTAATCTTTCTTTCTGATAAAAATAACAGCTACAAAAAATAGCTAGTTCTTATAAGAAATAATGAAATTAAATTATAATAATAATAATATTATTAATAATAATAAATAAGGGTGATGATGTAAAAAAGAGTAAAAGGTACAGAATTAACATTATTATTTGATATTTGCTTTCCTTTTCTATTATATATCGTACGTAGTTCGTTATACCATCCACTTAGTTTGTGCCTGGCTCTTTTAAATTCTCATTCTACCTTCTTAAGGCAGTTGCATGTATTCCATTCTCTTATTTTCTCTTTACCAATAACTTTACGACTGTTTTTACATATTCTGATAATTTGTCATTAGATACTTCGTTAGACATTTCATTCTCAAATTCCCAAGAAGAAAATGTGAAATTAGAACTCACTTGAATTATAATTGAAATCGGTAAAATGAAAGATAACATAAATTTTAAATTTTAAATAAGATTGGAATATCTCGATTACAAGTGAATATATTTTACACAACTAGTTGATGACCACACAGCACTGGCGGAGGAAATAAACATTCACAGAAATAGGTATAAACTAATTATCATTTATTTATGTTATTCAAATGTTACGTGAAAAGTTATTAACTCTTTCATTTATTTATACAAGAAGCAAATGTTATTTTTGATGATTACAACAATGGTGTGAGTATTTCGACATAATATCTTAAAGTTCACTAATATCATACATTTATCTCGTTATTACAAAGCTCCTGAACCATTCTCATGGCTCAATGCTTGGATATTGGGTTTCCATCAGATGGAATCAGGAAAACTATATCAAATGCGTCAGTCCTCAAACACAAAAAAACGTCTTTGCCAGTATGAAAATATAATATCTTGTAACATCTCTATCATCCTAATGAATGAACCAAAAAGTCAATTATGTTCCATTTGATTACTCTTAACATGGTGTTTGTAATTTTGTTCACGTTCATATCGAAAAATAGGAAATACATTTTGCAAAAGAAAATGCGCTCATTTCATTTCAAAGTAATTTGATGATAGAACACAAGCAATTATGATATGTTAATAAATCATCAATTATATGCATACATTCAAATTCAAAGTTTGTAGTAAGGTAATAAACTTCCGTCGTTCATGAAGTTTCATTGCATTTTTTATTAACAGTTTATTGTTTATCACACTTTCTTTTTATAGGAATATATGTCGTACATTATAAAAGACGTTTTCATAAACATATTTTGAATAATCAACTATGGAAAACTCAAATGGTATTACATACGCAAACAAATTACCATTATTTAGTTTAAACTCAAAAAGTGTTCAAGTAATGAAACGAGTGGTAAAAGTGTCTTTATTTTGCGACAAGGAGGTGTTTCGACATGAGATCCATAGGCGGAATGTCACAATTCTACGAGAAAAATAAAATTAATTCACACGTGTGCCATGCACCATTTTTTTAAACAGTCTGACTGACTTTCATTTTATTTTAATTCAAGTAATATAAAAATATCTTAATTGGATACCACGTTATATTATGATCATCTGTAGCTGATCGGACGAAAATGTTTTGTTCCATTGTTGCATTCACAGTGGTAAATGAACATTCGAGCATCGTCCCACTTTTAACACTAATGCTAAACCTTAAAATTTTGGCTTGCTATATATGCCCTAAAAGTAATCGTCGCCACCTGAAAGATTTTTGGAATAGTATAATTGAACAAAAAATATTTTATTTCAAAGAAAAATAAAATGATTGCGATGATTGAAAAAAGTGCTGAGTATCTTGCATTATTAACGTTCAATTATTTACCGTTTTATCCTTAGACTATGGTCCCGGGAAATTACATGAATGTATACGCAAGTCCTGAGGCCCTCGAAAAATGCACATAAAAATTGTTTTTATTATTAACAACTTCGTTTCTTAGTGATTGCAATAACAGTCAACGCTTAACTTTAAACAATTGTTTTGGAAACTCATTTATTCATGTTAAATGAAAGATTAATATGTTGCAACAACGTTTCATGAACTGATCCATTCACATCATCAGGTTAAAAAACAGTTGAAACGTTTCAACAGTTAATTGATAAAAATCAGCACCAAATTTCCATATTGGTGGTCGGAGTTAACTTATGAAACTACTGGTGCTACAGAATGGTCCAGACTTTCTCGCTGTAAAGTTTTCAAATTTCCTTGGGCTAGCTTTACGGTCTTGCCCCATCCTCTTCCTAGTAGCCATACATTCCCCGCAATACATTCTTTTGACGTTTTCACAATTTTTCAGTTTACTATTGATAAATTCGAATTATTATTTTTAAAATATTAAAGACGAGTAAAATCCCGCCCTATATGGAAATTCTCATTAATAATTTGGTGCCGTTTTTTAAGAAAAAGTTGTTTAAGCTCTAGTGTAAATGCAAAATTTGAAGATTCCTCTTTTTAGAAGAATCTTTTGTGTTTTCCAGAAACTTCATTTGAAATTTGAAGCGCTTTAACTCACAAATACAATTTTTTATTTTTGAGAAAGAAAAGAGTACAGCAAAATGAATTTTAAATCATCTCACACAATGCAATTGGTCTTCCGTACGAAAAGTTTAGCGGTTGAGCGATTTTGAAAATGTGTAAATTTGAGCTAATTTCCACAGTAAAGTTTTGAAAGTGAAAGCTTTAAAAGGTATCATTTTAATCTTATGTACTTGTTAATTCAATAATGTAAACAGAGTTATCAGTGAACATCGGGCCTATGGCACCTTTATAAGTGAACTTTACTTCATTCTTACAAAATATGTAAAGAAACAAAGTAGAGACATTTTCAGAAAATTTTGGAAATGGCCCAGAGGCTTCATATAAAGTAACTCCAAATTTTAGAGAATGTTTTTTCAAAATTGAAGGCTTTGATTCGAGTCACGTCGGCCAGGGTATATCCACTTTGGAAAAAAGCCTACGTATGGTTTAGGTGCTAGTGGTGTTAACAGCCGGCCGGCCGGACTAACGAACGAACGAACGAACGAACAGCAAAGGAACATAACGTGTTATTTCGGTATCACGGAACCTCACAACGAGTATTTCCCTTGAAATTTAGAAATCTATTTTCCGCTGCAGTACATAACTTTCACTATACTACGTATATTCGTATATGAAAATAATAAGGAACCACATTAAAATCTCCCATTTGTTTTCTTCCCCGTGGCTTACCGTAGAATCCCTCGGGAATTTACTGCCCGGGACGCCAGGCCCTGCCCCTCCAAGCAAAGGCGTGTGCGTACTACAGCCGCCTGACAGCATCTGCTCGCGCGGGGCGGCATTCCGGTGGCGCAAGACCTTGGGGAATGCGAGATGGAATGCCCACTTGGGGCGCGACGCGATCGGAGGCGGCGGCGGCGGCGGCGGCGGCGTCCTAGCGCCAAACGCCGCTCCGCAGCGAGCGCCGAGGGACGCGAGATATCGACCGACAGGCGCGCGCGCCCATGGAGCTTGATGACTGACGATAAATCACAGGAATGTGCGGTCCCGGCCGAGCCGAAACGAAGGGCTCGCAACGCAGACTGGAGTAGAGGAAGCTGCGATTGAATGGACAGCAGGATGAAAGCGCAGGGAACAGGACGAGGTTGAGAACAGTGGAGCGACTGAGCGAATTCATTGCTTTCAGCCAATTTATTGGAATTGTGCTTGTCGTTATTTCTGGTTGGATGACACTTAAATCAGAGCGAATTACGTGTCAGAGATTAATCAAATTATGTATTCTGTTATATACGTATCATCTATCAAATGTTCCACAAAACTGTGAGGGGAAATATGTAAGCGTCTAAATACGCAAAAAAGAATTATACTTACGTGATTTATTTTACAATGAATCGTGCTAGTATTTTTAGAAGTTGAGGTACTCCTCTCGTGTCATGTATTACTTCTTAAAGGCGAAAGAGAATTTAAGAATTAGCTTCTGTGGCTTCGGTGATGAAACGTCTAGTGTTTCGGACTGCTATCCCCAAGTTCGTGAGATCAAACCCGATTGAAGCCGTGGATTTTTATGGGCGAAGGATTCCTTCATAAGCCTTTCTCTGGAGGCAAAGTAAATACGGCGATCCCATGTTGTAGATTTACTGAATGAAAAATATCTTGAAGCCTAAAAGAAGCCTCTGAACAAAATTAATTTCGCCGTTTCCGTCGCGCGATCTTCTTTCCTTGTGGGTGAAAGGTGAACGGTGAAATGAACGCAGCGGAATTTGCGGAGTCGGGGAAGACCAGATCTCATGACCTGAGCCTCGCCACAGAAAATTAGGAATACTTCAATTGAATTAAAAATAGAAAACCTCGTAAACAAAGCCGAAAGTGCGGGATATAACAAAACTTAAGAACCAATATCGAGGTTATCCACTTAAGTGTAACGAGTGTTAGAACAGAAATGACTGAAAGCTGTGTGTAGTAGACCGACGAGAGGGACGAAACGCACCGAGAAGGAGTCCCTGGCGCATGGAGGAGGAGCAGCTGCTGCCGAGATGAAGGTACGGGCAACCGCTGAGATGAAGATGCATTGCGAGGTGGCGACGCGATCTGCGGCAAACGCGGATAAATGGACGGAGGGCGGCATCGCTTTGCGCATGCGTACTTCGACCCGGCCGCCCCTCCCGCTCTAGGCCGGCGGCCGCCCTCACCGCGCCGCTCCGCGCCGCGCCACGTTGTACGGGTAATTAAGGTAAAAGCTGCTCGCGGTCGGCCTACCCTCTACTTGCGACAACGCCATCGCCGACACCGCTCCTGGCGGCAGAGCCTTCGCCGTGTCCAGTCTCGTGAGCAAGCCTCCTTCATCTCCAATGTGATCACTTTGCTCCTGGGACCTATCCATCGCTTCTTCGCCATTGGAACATGGAGAATCGTATGCCCGTAAATATAATGAAGGCTATTTCATTGGGGTTGGTCAGTCTATTTATTTGTTTGCCAACGTTTTGATAAATATATTTCCCTTATCAGGGCTGTAATGTACAAGATAAAGATCGTACATCGATCGTACAAGATCGTATCGATCAAGAAAGTACAAGAACAACTTAGCTACTTGGCTGTTCGGAAGACGCCACCAACATTTTGCAACCTCCTTCACGGCGAAATGCATTTCGCCCTAAGGTAGGTCGCAGCGTAATTGCCGAAACGTTGTCACCTGTGCCTAGGACGCCTCGTCTCCCTGACAGCCAAATAGCTACTGACTCCGGCCGAGGAAGCCTATGCACTCACAAGAACAACGTGCTAGTTAATCGCTGAAGTCCCTATTTCTCCTGCAAAAACCGGTAAAACCATGGAAATAAATAATAAAATGTTTGCAATCACAAGTGCAATACCGCGCAACCGCAGAAAAACAACGATCTGTAATTACATGGTCTTGCAGGTGGAATATCACACGTGATGTGAAAAAGTCTTGTAAAGGAACACGTCACCACGTACAAGGTTGGTAAACAACTTAATTGTCCAATTCTTTGCAATGTCTAAGCCTCGTGAACCATCCTTTATCATCGCCATTGATATTTATATCGCCGTCATTGCTCCCTCTTCGCCACAGTCGAGGTTGCTCTGCTTCCAAAACAGTCTCTGCACTCGCCATTTCTAACACTAGGGTCACTGT
The DNA here is from genome assembly GCA_038098605.1 of Gryllus longicercus. Classification (NCBI taxonomy): domain Eukaryota; kingdom Metazoa; phylum Arthropoda; class Insecta; order Orthoptera; family Gryllidae; genus Gryllus; species Gryllus longicercus. The sequence continues at coordinate 1,529,325 of JAZDUA010000146.1, read as the reverse complement.
CATCACTTTTGTTTCAGTCATCGTTCTTCTCCCCTACCATCACACTACGCCTCCCCACACAAACACATACACATCGCCATCATTACAACTCACCACTTTTCCCACAATTACACCTTACACAATTACACCACACAATTACACACAATGTCATCGTCACATCAAACACCCACACTACCAATTCTACTGCCGCGTCCAGAGATATCGCCATCTGTTCCTCCTCCTCCGGCTTTTCCTTCCACCGTCGCCGCCTCCACCTGCGCCTCGACTGTGCCTCTGCCCCGCCTCTGCTTTTGTCACTTTCAGCCCCTTGAGCCGCCCTGCTGTTGGAGGCGGAGAATGCGGCTTTGGCAGCTAAGGCGTTGGAGCTGTTCGTGGGATGAAAGCGGACACGGGTGGGAGGGATAAGCGAGAAAGTTGAATTCGGAAAGACGAATTCGAAGTTAATGTAACGTATCAATTGAAAAGATGATAGTGTAGAAAATTCTGTGAAAAGAGGAGCAGAAGGTCGTTGCTGTCAAGTGCCAGAGAAATAGTCGAAATATGTGCATCAGGAGTTCAGTCAAAAAATAATTTAAAATAATATAAAAAAACAACGATTATATGCGATAATATGACTATCAATAGTGTGAGTCCTTTAATGTGGTGCCCAACTTCCTCCCCTGAATACTTGCTTTTAAATCCCGGTCGACGAATGCCAAATTGGTAATATAGAAAGTAGATTCGCGGCAAGCGTTATCGAGGTTCTTTTTTTTCTCTGCCTCTCCTTTTAAAATGGGCCCACCTTTTTCCATTACGTGTGGTTAGAAGGCTAGGAAATTCTAGCACGCCGAATAGCACGCCGAATTCATTATCCGGTTGTCCTAAATACCGCTCTTAAAAATGGGTCATATATGGAAAGATATTCCTAACCTTTTTCATGAATCGTTCTTAGAAATCTTCTTAATCAAACGACAATAATAAATCGCATGTGAAGTGATACAGAGTTTAGCGCCGTATGTGACCCCATTTTAACAATTAAAGACTATTTTTATTTTCTCGCTACCGCATACGCAGTAGAGAGAAAGTGATGTAATGTTGCAAAAAACCTTATCACAGAGTCCTGGTAACGAAAAACTTAATAAACCCAGTTGCAAAATGTATTAAAAAAGTCCTCTACCACGCAGTGTAGCCTGATTCCTAGTTTTGTTGGTCCATATACCGAAAAATCGAATGGCGGCAAAACGTCTGTCTGTCCGTCTGTGAACAACGCTAGTGGCTAAACCGTTTAGCCGATATTCCCCAAAATTGATCGATCTCGTTGATGTCACGGCCCCTTGAATTTGAAACTGATATTTTAATTTTATGGAGTCCTTTACATCAAGGCCATGAGACATTTTCAAAATTTTCCAAAAAATTCTTCCATCATTTTTAAGTAAATTTTATTGTTGGATAGTGTGTAGGACGTTTAAGAAAATGATGTAGGTGTCATTTTCGTTAAAAAATTATTTTGTGAAAATTGTAAAAATTCAAAATTTGTTCGACGTCTTCCTACAACTATAATTATGAAGATAGAGTTTTTTTTCCTGAATTAAATCTATTTCTTAAAAATACTAGATTTTGAAATAAGGAGATGTACAATTTATCGAAAATTTGAGTATTTTTCGCGTAATTTTGCGTGGAAGTAGGGGTGAGAAAATGGGTAATGTTTTAGAACCACTAGTTTTCTACTTCTTTCGTTCTCGTAGATGATATTAGAAGCGGCGGAATCAACCTTTTCGTCGAAGTCGGCGCGGAGCATGGCAACTTGAGAGAGTGTCTGGCGTACCTCCAGGGAGTCCGTGCCAGCCGATGTTGCCCCTTCCCCGCCCCGTCGCGGCCCTGGCCCGACCCCGCCCCGTCCTCGCTCCATCCCCGCTCCGTCCCCGCCTTGCTTAGCTCCACCCTGCCCCGCTCTGCCCCACCCTGCCCCACCCTGCCCCACCCTGACCCATCCTGCCCTGCCCTGCCCTGCCCTGCCCTGCCCACCCTGCCCGGCCCCGCTCTGCCCCGCCCTGCCCCACCCTGCCCCACCCTGCCCCATCCTGCCCTTCCCTGCCCACCCTGCCCGGCCCCGCTCTGCCCCGTCCTGCCCTGTCCCGCCTTGCCCTGCCCACCCTGCCCGACCCCTCCCCGCCCTGCCTGACCCCGCCCCTCCTATTCCCCGTCCCTCCCCACTCTCGCCCCGCCCCCGCCTCACCCCCGCCCCGCCCCGCCGCGCCCGACCGAGAAGTTTGGTTTCCTCTCGCTGCTCTCCGCGCCGCCCATTCTTCTTGCCGGGGGTTTCCTTTCTCGCAAGGCGTTTTCTTTTCGCTTCGGGATGTATTTCTTCAACAAAGAAGTTTTATTTGTGTGTCAAGGAGGTTTCCATTTCTTTAATGAAGCATGTTTCTTCCCTCAAATGGACACGACATTTGGAACTGTACTTTTGAATGTTCACTTTTCTTGTTTTCAGTAAAGACATAAGAGAATATTTTTGTACTTTAAAAGTCATGTATTGTAATGTCTTGTTTACTACTAGTTTAGGTCGCTGCCGCCGGTTGATTCCCGCCTTTAGCGCCTCCCGACTGTTGGTGTCCGAAATGACGTCCTTATATTCATTGTTGAAGAACCTACCCCTTTTCAGCAAGTGTTCTATTCCTTTACTTCAGTGGGTTATTCCCTTGGCTCATCCCAACTCCTCCCAGAGGCGGGAGAGGGATTAGAATGAATGAACGATTGATTGTTATGACCTCACACCTCTGTCATGTCTCATCTCCGCATTATCATAATACCTTCCTTACCTTCGCGATGAAGTGGATGGTGACGAAATAAATGATTGGGCTTGCATGAAGTTGTGAGAACGCGTTGTCAACATTTGGAGAAATATGCACTCCTTACGCGATATTCCAACCCATAAGATGCAGCGTTACATTTCAAACTTTTTTTCTTTTTTTAATGTTGAAATTAATAAAACAATTTTGCATTGTTATTGTATTTCCGTTCTACATTTGTATGTGCATTTGAAATAAACGAAAAAGGGGTTACAAATATTTCGTCATATTCATAAACATATTTTCCTCGTTTTCTCAGAGATTATATGCCGTTGCAACGTGAATTCCACAGAATCACAGAATATCAATTACTACCGTAATTCAGATTTTTCATTAAACGTTACTGAATAACATTAATGTTTCGCTGCTTCCGTGCACTTCCTTCATAGAAAACGACTGCTCCCATTCTTCAATTCCCCTTGCAGTCCTCGTCGAAGAGGAGCTCGGCGCTCCATTAAGGGGAGGGCGCGAGGCAAAATAGTGTCGGAGGGGCGCCGCTCGAGAGAAAAGGCTTAAGTGAGGGCCGGAGATTAACGTGAAAGTTAGATGCGCGGAGGACCTTGAGCCTGCCCATTCGCATGCGGCGGGGCTCGCCAGCGGATTAGGGCTTCCGCTCGCTAACTCTCCGGCCGCAGCATTCGCCGAGGCGCGGTCAGCGCGGGCTCCGGAAGGCCGCGCACTTCTGCATCCGACACACTCTCCTCCCCCCCACCCCACTCCCTGCTCAACAAGCTCCCCTCCCACTCGACCCTTTCATATGCACCTCCGACGCTTCCTTCTCACATTTTCCCACCACCTTTCCCTCCTCATTTGCAACTCTGTCTTCCCCATGTACTGGCTGAGGTGGCTCAACTGATGTCACTGCAGCGCCTCTGACCGGGGGGTGTCCAAGGTTTCCAACCTCAATGGGGACAATATTTTCTATATTGGGTAGAAAGATATATCAAATTCAGCCGCTGACTAGAGGAGAATGCAAGCGCCGACAGCTCTGATCGGTAGTTTTCCGTCGTTTCTCCGATCAACACCAGGCCAATGCTCGGACAGTACCCTAACGAACGGGCCACGAATTGCGCGCGATCTTTCTTTCCTCTTCCTTCTCCTAATGTCACCCCTTACTTACACACACACGCACATGCACTACACTACCACACATGACAAGAGACCGGACGGGAGCTCTGGGCTTGTTCTGAGTGGAGCAGTGCCGCGCTTATGGGAGAAACCTAGATAGGGAAACTCTCTTAAGCTGACGTGTATGTCGGCGCCGGAATTCGCCATCCAGCGCGGGGACACCGTTTCACCCCGTGATAAAACACGCACTACACTTACGGCACTAAGAACTATAGCAATTGCCTCGCCCGGAAACACGAGATAATCATATTTCCCCCCTCGCAAAGAGCACTCGCACTCCCCGCTCTTCATCCCCGTTCCTCATCTACCCCTTTTTTTATCGCATCCTCCTAAACATCTCTTGTCTCCAATTCTCTTTGACCCAACGAAGTCCGCTTCGTCCCCCAACGCCCCACCCCTCACAATTTCGTGGTAGACATGGCGCGAACTTGACATCAAAAATCCTCACAGTATCTCACTTAGGTCCAGTGTTTCAAATCTTTGAATGTTTGTCTTTGTGTGCCGTGCTTTTATGTATTCGTATACACTATTTTTACTATTTTAGATTGTCCACGTTAAAATTCCATGACATGGCAGTCTATTGGGTATACCTACAAGTGGAACATTTATTTTCTTAAATTGTAAATCTCCGTGGAAACATATACATTCGTGGGTTTTAGCACAGTTTATTTTCCTTTTCATCTATACCAAACGTTTTTTCTCAATGCCAAATTCTGCGTTAATGTTATCTGTTCCATCTGTTTGTTTTGTTCATTGATACCTATTTTCCCATCTTTACCTGACGTATTTTACTGTTCTTTTATAAGATATTATTTTGCGTCACAGTCATCTGAGCTGTCACAATTCATTTTCCATGTATGGTATTCGAGGAAAAAACTATTGCAATCTTCCATTGTTAGGAACATTTTGAAACAAGATATTATTAAAGTCAATTTGGAAACAGAGAATTTCGCTTTCTCTTAGAGAGCAGATGAGACTCCTAAAGTGCCAAAACGTGTAACGTAACTTATCATGAGCTACTGCTTTCTTCATTCTTATCTCCTAAGGACGCTAATGAGATATCTCTATATGTACTTTAAAAATTGAACTATATTTTTAATAATTTTTCAATACATTATTAATCGTTTAAAATAGTGCATCTCTTGCTATGACATTTTTATGTAACAATTTCTTCATGTTCATCGATCCAATAAACTTTCGAGAAACATTGAGCTAATATTCTCTGATGACGTTTAACACGATAAATGTGTCTCATTACATACGTTGCAAAGTTTATAGCAAGGTATTTTCATTTTGTTATTTGTGTAGTTTCGCATTTTTCAGCGACACCCGCATCGTATTATGTAAATGTTCCTTCGACACTTTTTTTATGTCTAATTTTTAAAAGAACGCCTTTTAACGTCCACAAATTCTTGTGTATATTTTGAGAGCCGCTGTTACACCTCACTTTCCTTCTACGTTGGTACATATTTACATAACCTTATTTCGCCATCCTCCGCTCCTTGTGACTCCGTCCTTGCGCCCCCTCCTCGTGCGCCGAGTCGCCTTACCGAAATTGACCAGGGAGCCCTGCGGCACACCTCGCCCGCCGCCTTTCATTCCGGCGCGGGGGGAGCGCCAGCCGCCGCGTCCCCGGGCGTTAATGAAGGGCAATCTTGCGGACGGCGCAGGCGCAGGCAATCTTGCGGTCCGGGGTGGGGCGGGGTACAATGAGGCAAGGCTAGGCAATGAGGGGCGGGGGAGGTGTGGCGGGGAGAGGAAAGGCGAGGTGAGGCGACTCGGGGAGGAACGGGGTGGGCAGGCAGGGTGGGCGAGGCGGTACGGGACGAGACAGGATGGGAGCAGACAGGATGGACGAGACAGGATGGGACGAGACAGGATGGGACGAGACCGGATGGGACGAGACATGATGGGACGAGACAGGATGGGACGAGACAGGATAGGACGGGACGGGACGGAACGTTGCAAAACGGCGCGGGAAGAGTCGGGGCGATGCGAGTAGGGCGGGCAGAGGCAGGGCGAAGCAGGACGGGGCGAGGCGAGCGGGGCGGAGCTCGACAGGACGTGAGAATCGGGGTGGGGAGAGTAGGGGACGGGGAGAGACGGGACAGGGAAGGGGTATAACGGAACGGTGAGAGACAGGAGTGAGACGGGGCGAGACGGGGCGAGACGGGGTGGGGCGAGACGGGGCGGGGCGAGACGGGGCGGGGCGAGACGGGGCGGGGCGAGACGGGGCGGGGCGAGACGGGGCGGGGCGAGACAAGGGCGGGGCGAGACAAAGCGGTTCGAGTCATGGCTAGGCGAGTTGGGGCGGGGGCGAGAGGGGTCGGACGAGACGGAGCGGAGCGACTCGGGGTGGGGAGAAGCGGGACGGGGCGAAACGGGGGTGAGTCGAGACGACACGAGACGAGACGGGGAGGACAGGAAAGGCGAGGCAGGATGAGGCGGACAGTTACGATGCGGAACATGGCGAGACGGAGAGAGACGAGGCGAGACAATGTGAGACGTGGCGGGGACAGATGGGAATGGGTGGGACGGGGTGAAGTGGCGGCAGGTGGGAGCCGGCGAGCGAGCAGAGCGGCGGGAGAGCAGTGCGGGTTGCGGCGGCGGAGCGGCCGGGCGCCCAACTACCGGAAGAAGAGTTGCTCTATTGGGCGCTGGTAAACAGCTCGAGAACCGCCAACTTCTCCCCCTCGTCCCTGCCGCGGCGGCGGGGGCGGCAGTTCCGAGAAGTCGCCGAATGAGCTGCAACCGAGGCTGCGCCTGAGAGTGAAGGCACGTGCTAGGGAGGCTTCACAGCGCAGAAATCACAGCGAGGGGCTCCCATGACGCACAGATCCATGATCATGACGCACGCCCATGACGCACTTCCATGACCATGGATCTATAACGAGTCTAGTGGACACGTTTTAGATCCATGGGTTCCTTATATTCCTTATGATTTCAACGTGATAATTGCGTCATGTGTGAATATTTTTATACACCAAAATTGCTCAAGATCGGAACTTGAACATTGAATTTATTTCTCGATTATTTATTCTCTAATTAAACCTTCGCCGTGTTGTTATTTTGCAATTTCATCAACGATTTGCCGGGATGAGGGTTCAGTTTCCGTGTAGGGCACGCCATCATTTGGTTGATTTTATATGGCGGCGTGGTTGACGACAAATGCCACGAGTCCTATCTGACATTATCTCAATTGTTATATTACATATCCGTCACTATTATTCATACTTCTCGGCCCCCTCTACCATCTATAATCCATACCATCCTAGGTAGCGCAGTAACGGCATTACCGTTGTCATTGCTTCATCGCTGACCAGCTGTTGCTAGGGTTTCAGTCCCTACGGCGTATTTTTGAACTCTAACTACATAGCTAGGTAGAAATCAACTAAGAGAGGTCTAGCCGTTACCTGGTAGGTAGTTTTCCGTAATTTATTCGATCAAAGGCCAGAAAACGCCGAGAAGTACTCTTAGAAACTGGTCACGAACCGCGATCTTTTCCTCCTTGTTTCATCTTTCCCCTCACCATACCACCAACATACACACACATGCATCCACTACTACACATGAGTGTGGGGGTGGTGCGACGTTGGGGAGGTAACAAGTGAACATGTAGGTTGGCATCGGATTTCACGTTCAGTTGGGGAAGGAGCACCGCCTCCCTCAATACAACATGAACTACATGTATGGGACTAATGATCACAGCGCTCAGAATCTCTAAATAATTAATTTATCCTTCATGCAGCGGAGAGCTAAGCCAAATCATCGTAAATCACCTGCCCAGGGAAAAGTAAGACGTGTCTACTTCCTTCCTGATCTAAGTTCAGACATGCGTATAGCATTAGTCACATCGCAATCAAATAATATTTGACCACATTTCAGTTAATGTTCAATATTGAAATTATAAGCATATGAACATTGTAATTATATTTTTCACATAGATTTGTTCGCTTAGATCGTTCTTTAAATTTTGAATTGTTTAGAGAGCAGTATTGGTAGAAGAAGCTGCTCAAAACTGATGATGCCTTCTCAGAAGAATTGGAGCAAGTACCCTCCGTTCCCAAAATACATTCCGATGTGTCTCGGTATTGTACCTACCGAACTCCATTTTTATGGATTCTTTAAATCTTACTTTCTTATGCCGGATTTTTTCCAAACCAACGAGGTATAAAATCGCTTTTCCTTTTCAAAAGACGACTTTCAGCGAACCTTTGCGCAGTCGTGCGCACCGAAGGATTTCTGCGTTGCAGATGCATCCACAAAGGAATTTCAATAGCCCGGACCAAGCCATCCGGTGCAAAGGCATCTCTGTAACAATAATCGCTTTGATTCCACAAATCCCCTGTTCATTCCCGTTTCGTATTGTTGCTCTCCTTTTGGTGAATATCTTTCTGAAGAGGCATATTAACGTAAAAAACCACCTATAGAATGATGAGTGGCTTTGAACAATAGCGGTCTCCGATCTTCTCTTTAGTAATACTTTTGGCTCATATGGATGTATGGCTGTGGTTGATGTATGTGACATGTTGATAGCATTCGAAATTTTTGAATAAAAGTTATCGTTTTCGCCAACATATTTATTCATTACATTAATTTGGAATACATTATATCATTAACCTTTAAATTAATTATTTCCGACCACACACATGCGGTTCACCTTATTTAATTTTCAATATAGTGTGTATCATTTTCCCACTTGCCAGCGATATCATGTATATTTCAACTTATTTATAAATTATTAAGGTGAATTAATTCACTTCAAACTTTTTGAAAATATGTCATTTCTGTTTCTCTTCTACTTTTTGAGTTTCTGGAGATTCCGAAACAATTCATTAGCAATCATTTTTGCTTTTATGATTAAAAAGTATAACCCTCGGTGGCTCGTTAGTGTGCGCGCTTTTCACGGAGCAACTCCGTGTTCGATTCCCGATCGGGGCATAAATTAATTGTGCGCTTTCTTTGCAAAGTTCCAGTATCTGTTGCTGTGTGACAATGAGAAAGCTCACTTCTCTGGTTAAGAAGACCAGAATACACCGTAGGGATGGCTATGTGCTAGCGAAACGTATCTCTTAACCCATGGCCACAAGGCCTGGACGCTGTTACTAGGGCATATCTCGTAAGGAGCTTTTGTGCCAAAGAACACACTACAAATACAGTACATGTATTTGATATTTTAGGATCAGATTAATCCGCCTTTGCTGCCTAACTGGTGTTTTCAGTTCTGCGCACTGTTTTTATTATCCCCACTTAGATAATACAGGGTGCGGCAGCATAACTTCCTTTTTTAAAATGCGCGCCCTTTTTTAAAATGCAGGCCTCAACGGCAAAGGCACGCTCCTCACTATTCCAACGCATGATGGCGACTGAACCGTGTCGGGACAAAACTATACAGTACCCCCTCTTGGCATCCCCCTCTTGACGCTCCGCTATGACATCAACTAACTGAATGGCGCGCATTTTAAAAAAGGAAGTTATGCTGCCGCACCCTGTATGTGGCGAGTATGACGTATTCCTATCACCGTACGTAGCATATTTGGCCTGGACTTTCTTTCGTCACTCGTCTACATAATCTGTGTGAAATAGAAATCTACAGCTTTTGCCTTAGGCGTAAATCGATCCCGGGACCGCCTCACGGAAACCTAGCACGCTGTTCATGAACCATTCAAAGGACTATGTTTGTGAAAGTTTTATTTACATAAATTAACATTTTAACACCAATCTCTTGTGTAGCACCCGGGTTAGTTGGTCCGGAAAACCGGTAGCTCATGCGCAGACAACGGTGAACTAATGTTTCCAAACGTTGCACATGCATTGTGTGGCGTTGGGCGAGCGGAGCAGGCGAACAAAAGGCGGGGAATCTAGCGTGCTTTCGTGGGCCGCGAACGCGACTGCCCGCAAAGCAAGTTTGCAGCGTGGCGGGGTCTCTGGAGGAAAACTTGGAGCGGCGTGTGCTTTGGAGTCCGAGGGCAACGGAACCTGCTTATTGATCGAGGAAGTGTGGTGGTCCCGCTAGTCAGGTCGTCCCACCGCGTCAAATCTCCCACGCTGCCCACGCAATCCAACACCATGGCAAGGATTAATTTATTGTTGTTGTTTTTTAATATGGTACACTTAATTTCTCTCCTGAAATAAGTGTGAAATATCAAAAGACATACGTGTGGTTATTGGATGTTCTCTTTAACTAGAAATTTGTATTTTAACACTGATCCACAGGAGTCGCATCTTTTGGATCCAATTGCTCTTTTCTTTTGCGATGTAAAGAAAAAGTGCTATCATACATCAAAAATTTAGCTTTTGAGTTCATGCAAAAATGTCAAAACCGTTCAAACATTTCAAATTCTGAGATTATGTAGCAAAGAAAACGCCTTTTAAAAGAAATTTAATACTATATAACTTCAACTAATAAAATATTTCTATAAAACTAAAAGCTGGGGATCTAAAGGGTGGAGTTAATCGAAAAACGAGACGCAATCAAGCGAAGTGGTTCTTGAAATAAAAAAATATTTGAAACATCTCGTTTTTTTATCTCAAGTAGAAAAATATATATTTTTTGCCGTGGCAACCAGCAGCAAAAAAAATGAAGCAATTTTGGAGGCCGACAGAGTTTTTCGAGTAAAGAGCCAGAACTCCGAGAAACTGGACGATCCCGTATTTTACTTGACACGCACGATGGGAAGAATTGCGTAATTCTATTCGTATATCTCACATATCTGCCGGTGGAAGATGGTTGTTCACTAGCGTTTACCGTTCATTGTTCCGTTAAGTGTAGTCTCTCTGCGTAAAATTAAAGGGAGAGGTATCCATAATATATGAATACCTCCCTCATAAACACAGTACACAAAGTGCTTGCGTTTCATTTTATTCTAAGCGGGCGAACAAATAGTGTGACGGCATTACGGCAAGCTAATCAAAAAATCATAACAATTATACACATTATTTGACCCAAATTGAATTTGCAGTAGAAAGAGAGGGAGAGTCAGAGAGAGCGGGAGGGAGGGAGGGAGGGAAAGAAGAAAGGAGGGAGAGGGGAACAGAGGGAGGGAAGGAAGGGGAAAGAGGGAATGAATTTTGAAATATAATAAACTTTTAAAAGTTGACAATATTTGGTCTTCCATTTATCATCAACATATTTCATACCCAAGACTCTTGTAGACTACAAATCATTTTCAACGGAATTGGAATTAATACATCACATTCTTTCATAGTTTGAAAATTACTTATGAAACTTAGCCATCATTAATTTTGATTCAAAATATTATGCATTCCCAAAATTAATACAGTACCAGCAGCAGGGAACATTATTATAAGGTTAACGGTTTCGACGCTAGTGTTGTCAACAGACGTAGGGCCAGATGGACCTACAGAAGGACAAAGGACCTACAGAAGGACAAAGGACCTACAGAAGGACAAAGGACCTACAGAAGGACAAAAGACCTACAGAAGGACAAAGGACCTACAGAAGGACAAAGGACCTACAGAAGGACAAAGGACCTACAGAAGGACAAAGGACCTACAGACGGACAAAGGACCTACAGAAGGACAAAAGACCTACAGAAGGACAAAGGACCTACAGAAGGACAAAGGACCTACAGACGGACAAAGGACCTACAGAAGGACAAAAGACCTACAGACGGACAAAAGACCTACAGAAGGACAAAGGACCTACAGAAGGACAAAGAACCTACAGAAGGACAAAGGACCTACAGAAGGACAAAAGACCTACAGAAGGACAAAAGACCTACAGAAGGACAAAGGACCTACAGAAGGACAAAGGACCTACAGAAGGACAAAGGACCTACAGACGGACAAAGGACCTACAGAAGGACAAAAGACCTACAGAAGGACAAAGGACCTACAGAAGGACAAAAGACCTACAGAAGGACAAAAGACCTACAGAAGGACAAAAGACCTACAGAAGGACAAAGGACCTACAGAAGGACAAGGGCGGATGGGCGTGCGGACGGGAGTTTCACGAAAAAAAGTCTGTTCAACTGAGATAGTTGCAGACCATTGCATCGAAAACCCTAGCCCAGTGTAAGGGGAAAACATCGAATGCTTCTTCCATTCCATTATCCTAGAAAGATGGAAAAATCCCTAAAATGTGACATTTTTTGTCTTGCCTACTTGCTCCCGAATAAAAACAACCGAGACAAATGTTTGAGACACATTTGGAAACGTATTTAAAATATTTTCTGTATTTTTGTTTTTTGTATTAATTTTCTAGGTATAATCCGAATACGTTGAGTCACACCGTAAAATGAAATGTAGGAAAACTTGAAATTCATTGGCCGCAGTATTTCACAAATCTCTTTACTTCGCATATTACACCACCTACACGTACGTTGCGAGAAAGTAAAATGTCTAAATCTGATCCATTTCATAAGTAATTTTTGCACGAGTCGATCGAATTAGAATTTCCACTTTCCAGGGAAATAAAATCGATTATTTCTTTTCTTATATTCATCCATATCTTATCGTATAAACCAGTGTACAAAAACTTGCAAATTAAACAAAAATAATAGTTTTCTAATTGCACTTAGGTGTTATTGACACATCAATTAATTTTTATCTCAACATTTATTTTCGAGACCTCTGCATAAACTGCTACATTTTCAATTTTTGTCACCCATCCATTGTTTAATTTATTTACGAGTTATAAAAGGGGTATAATATTTTTAAATAATGTATATTCAACGGGGAAACATTTGAAATTTCGCATTTTACAATATTCCAATGAAAATTAGCTTAGACGGCTCTTTAACTTTCTCCTTCTCATTTCTCTGCCTGTGTTTTCTTTCCTTCCCCTTTTTGTCTCAGTACAAGTAGGTCAGGCGGTGCGATCTTGAGTTTCGTCTGGGCGAAAGAATCGAAAATCGATTTTGCCACGGGATGCATTAAATTGCCCGACAGTTATTTGTCCGAGCCGCCGACGGCGTCGCCAGAGGTAACTGTGTTCACGAGTCTTCCTTATTGTTTTTCCTAATGAAATGAAGGCAGCGGAGGCAGGTGCAATTTATTACACGGAGCTCTCTTAGGTTGCTTTTGCGGAGACAAATGATACCGGATTTATCTTAGCCACCCCTCAGCAAAGTCACTGTGTTCCTTGTTCAAAGTTCCCGTGTCTTTTTAGTACTGTGAGTCTTTCTCTTTCCAAATCTTTTTAGAATAAGCAGGCTACATTTCACTCGGATTGTATTAATGATATTTATGCTCCCCATACATAATGCAGCAGTTGACAAACGATTTTTTTTACCCTTCCTTAATAACAAAATAGTCATGTAATGAAAATTCTTTCCCCGTTTATTAATTTGCGCAAGTAATTACCTGGTGAAATAAATCTGAGTGAAAATACAATACTCACAATCTATCTTACTGTTATAGGACTATAAATCAGAGATCGTTTCCCTGTCATCTTGTTTAATTGTAAAATTAGTCTTGAATATAGAACATAAATGAGTAATAACACATTTATTGTGGAGAATGTTAAGTTACTAAGGGCAGCTTGTCCTACTAAATGTACTCCATTAACACATTCAATCCTCTGGAACTAGTTTAGTAGTAAATAAAACAAGTGAGTGTAATATTATTAATACTTCTTCTGTGTCAAAGAAATATCTTTAAAAACTCTGATAAGCCCTCGAACACAAGACCGACAATATGGGATACCTGTCCCCGACATTTCTGGTTCGAATTCACCGACATTAGCTGGTTCGAATCGAATTACACTCTGGAGAAGACTTCTGGTGACCGGCAATTCTGATTGCTAATTTTCCAACAAATACCATAGCTGTAAGGTTCACAGATCGCGATCAAGATTTCCTTCCCATCCTTCTCACCGTCTCCTTTATTATTTACGCAAGCAAACTCTACACTACGTACTATAATGCAAGGACTCCTTTTGGGAGCTTAGAAGGTGTCCTGAATGAGATGGTGCCCTTCTGGGGGAGATATCTGGCGTGGAGAACACCCCGCACTCGTCACGTACTCGCCGGACCTCAGATTTTAGAGGGTAGGAACACAGCCATCTTCCAGGATTTACCAAGCACCAAACCATCGGGACTAATCACCGTTATAGTTGACGTGTAAGAAATTAATTCTCACTCTTAACGAAAAGTAATCGAAAAAGACTCAAGAGATGTTAGAGATGGCAGTACAAATATTGGCTCGTTGGAATCTTGAACAGCGCTCCCCTACCGATTCCAGCGGCTGGATATCGACCGCGTGTAAACGAGGCAGCCGCAAATAATTAATTTCCAGCGGCGTGATCGCCCTTCCGCTCCGCTGCGGAGCTAAGGCCGGCTGTTTGAGCGCCCGCGGGCGATGGCCGGCGCCTCGCCCCCCCCCCTTTGCTCCCGCCCGCCCCGCCGCCCCCCACACCGCCCCGCCCCTCCTCGCCAAGACCCGCCCTGCCCCGCCACGCCACGCCCTGCCACCCGTGCATGCGAACCGCCCCGCCTTGGTCGCGCCCCCTCGCTTGTGCCCCGTCTCTCCCTGCTCGCATCACGCCCTCGTATGACCTCGTGTCCTTGACCCTCCAACTCAAAATGCATCGTCCATAGCAGAGGGGCCGACGTTTCGGTCGCCATTCTGCGACCTTGCTCAGGGCGTAATGCTGCATTACGCCCTGAGGAAGATCGCAGAAAAGCTATCGAAACGTCGGCACCTCTGCAACGGACGCGGCGTCACTCGGACAAGCAATTCAATAATGACTCAGGCCGCGGAAGCCTACGCTTCTACCTACTAGCGCGGTAAAACACACATTTCACTTTCTGTTAACATGTATTGAAATACTACCGCATCCAGTCTCTTCTCCGAGTTGAAAGGTTAACACAGATGCAAGTATTCGGCATGCGGAGAGTACCGAGCAACCGTTCGCCGAACAGCGAGTAGGGCTCATTTGCGATTTGACGAGCGCCGAACATTCTATGCTCGGTCTACTCGCAGCGTATCGGTCTTTTAGGCGTATCAAAGGAAGCCGACATTCGCCAAGCATCTGGAATATTCGGGATTGGGCGAGCAATCCCTTCCTACTAGCCGAATTCCGGATGACGGGAACCGCTTTTATGTGCCTTTTGGCGGAACGCTTTCCGAACACATTGTGCGGGGAGGGGGTGAGGCATGCCCACTTATTGAAAAACACATATACCTCTCCAACGTCTTCCCTACAGGGGATGGGATAGAACTATGGGGTCAGTTCCGGTGGACGTTTAGAAACATCCACTCGGTTTCCTGAAGTTACCGCCGATACAGACGTCGATAAACCAAGCTGATGCGGATAGATGTTCGGGATCGCAGAGCTGCACGGGGCCACCTGGGTTATCCACAGTTGGGTTTGGGCACAGGATGGTAGGAACCTCCCAGGCAGGGAAAATTGCGCAAGGACGTACTCCTTCGACAGATATAGTTTCACTCAACCAGACTCAAAACTGTTATCACCCGGCTGTAGGAGCACCCTACCCAGCTTTCTGAGAAATCCGAAGGGAAATTCGGGATTTTCGGAAACGCTGAAGCACCCTTTTCTCAAAAATGATGAAAAAAATATTCTTCTAATTGTTTGTGTGGTTAGCGCTACATTCACTGTATAAGATGACCTAAAAGTCATTAAGCTGCATTCTTTTTTTTTAATTACCCAAATGTATGTTTTTAATATCTCTCGCGCTGTTCATATGCACATTTCCGGCGATTTGTTTAAGTTATTGTATTTGTGAGTGAAAGAACTTTAAAATTACTTCAAACGAATGTTTTCAATACCTCAAAAGTTTTCTGTGAAAAAAGGAGCAAAATATCGAATTGGTAGTAACGCTTAAACAAAAATTTTCTTAAAAACGGCTCCTTAGTTTCAACGAAAATTTACATAGAAAACGAGGTACACTTCTATAAAACTCTTCAGGTAATATTTCATTTCCAACATTAGGAAAAAACGAAATTTGAGCATGTTTTTAAAAAAATGTACTTTTCACGGCAATAGAAGGCAACTGGAAAGATGACGGGGCAATACCGAAAAGCTATCCCAGATCAAAGAAATTAGAGATCTAGTACAAGAAAGTATGTGCCATTCTGTAGCACCACTACTTCATTAACGAATTCTTTCTTATGTTTGAAAGTCGTAATTGTTTCTTAGTGCTGCCCACAAAAATTTTAACTGTGCTAAAAAGCATGTAGATTATTTTAAATATATTATGAGTTTCATTTTTCTCGACGTATTAACAGCATTAATATTCTTAAGTAATAAAATTTAAATACTTAGTCGTATAAATCGACGAATAAATGTAAAAAGTAAATGTAACGATCCGGTATTTTCATTTATAGACATGCAACTTCACCGTTTAAATCAGCGCCCGTAATTTTGTAAATGCAGCGGAATGTAATGCAAACATGCTCTAAACACGCAACATGAAATGAAGATAAGGCAAAAGGACACGGCAACCGCTTTCCCCGATCGCTCACCTATCGGACACCTGTTGCGCGCCGCGTGGGCGAAAGTGACGCGAAAGCGACCGCATCCCACCCTCGCGTCGCAGACACGCCGCCGCCATTTCCGCTTCCCGCCCAAGCCCATTACGCCGTTGCGGGCGCAGTCGCTAGCCTCGCCGCTTCCTCTTCGCCCCTGCACACCCCACGACGCAGCAGTCCATGGTCTTTAACGCCATGGTCTTTGATGGTCTTTAAATGCAGAATTCGATGGTCTTACGGATGCCAAATCGATGTATATGTTTTCAAAACAGTATTTTTATAGAAAACTCAACGTTTTAAATATCGATTTAATTGAGTTGATGTTTTTAACATATATTTCCCCTCCCCGCCCACGCCCATTACGCCGTTGCGGGCGCAGTCGCTCGCCTCGCCGCTTCCTCTTCGCCCCTGCACACCCCACGACGCAGCAGTCGATGGTCTTTAATAGTCTTAAAAAGGTCTTAGGGATGCCAAATCGATGTATGTTTTCAAAACATCGGTATTTCTTTATAGAAAACTGGATGTTTTAAATATCGATTTAATTGAGTTGATATTTTTAACATATTTTTCCCCTTCTCGCCCACGCCCATTACGCCGTTGCGGGCGCAGTTGCTCGCCTCGCCGCTTCCTCTTCGCTCTTGCACACCCCACGACGCAGTAGTCGATGGTCAATAATGCCATAGTCTTTGATGGCCTTTAAATGGTCTTAGGGATGCCAAATCGAGGTATGTTTTCAAAACATCGGTATTTCTTTATAGAAAACTGGATGTTTTAAATATCGATTTAATTGAGTTGATGTTTTTAACATATATTTCCCCTTCTCGCCCACGCCCATTACGCCGTTGCGGGCGCAGTCGCTCGCCTCGCCGCTTCCTCTTCGCCCCTGCACACCGCACGATGCACCAGTCCATGGTCTTTAATAGTCTTAAAAAGGTCTTAGGGATGCCAAATCGATGTATGTTTTCAAAACATCGGTATTTCTTTATAGAAAACTCGATGTTTTTAATATCGATTTAATTGAGATGATGTTTTTAACATATATCCCCTCCCCGCCCACGCCCATTACGCCGTTGCGGGCGTAGTCGCTCGCCTCGCCGCTTCCTCTTCGCCCCTGCACACCCCACGACTCAGCAGTCGATGGTCAATAATGCCATGGTCTTTGATGGCCTTTAAATGGTCTTAGCGATGCCAAATCGATGTATGTTTTCAAAACATCGGTATTTCTTTATAGAAAACTGGATGTTTTAAATATCGATTTAATTGAGTTGATATTTTTAACATATATTTCCCCTTCTCGCCCACGCCCATTACGCCGTTGCGGGCGCAGTCGCTCCGCTTCCTCTTCGCCCCAGCACACCCCACGATGCACCAGTCGATGGTCTTTAATAGTCTTAAAAAGGTCTTAGGGATGCCAAATCGATGTATGTTTTCAAAACATCGGTATTTCTTTATATAAAACTGGATGTTTTAAATATCGATTTAATTGAGATGATGTTCTTTATCATATATTTCCCCTTCGCGCCCACGCCCATTACGCCGTTGCGGACGCAGTCCCTAGCACGCCGTCGCTCGTCTCACCGCTTCCTCTTCTCCCCTGCACACCCCACGACGCAGCAGTCCATGGTCTTTAACGCCATGGTCCTTGATGGTTGCAGCATTCGATGGTCTTAGGGATGCCAAATCGATGTATATGTTTTCAAAACATCGATTTTTTATATAAAACTCGATGTTTTAAATATCGATTTAATTGAGATGCTGTTCTTTATCATATATTTTCCCTTCCCGCCCACGCCCATTACGCCGTTGCGGACGCAGTCCCTAGCACGCCGTCGCTCGTCTTGCCGCTTCCTCTTCGCCCCTGCACACCGCACGATGCACCAGTCCATGGTCTTTAATAGTCTTAAGAAGGTCTTAGGGATGCCAAATCGATGTATATGTTTTCAAAACATCGATTTTTTATATAAAACTCGATGTTTTAAATATCGATTTAATTGAGATGATGTTCTTTATCATATATTTTCCCTTCCCGCCCACGCCCATTACGCCGTTGCGGACGCAGTCCCTAGCACGCCGTCGCTCGTCTTGCCGCTTCCTCTTCGCCCCTGCACACCGCACGATGCACCAGTCCATGGTCTTTAATAGTCTTAAGAAGGTCTTAGGGATGCCAAATCGATGTATATGTTTTCAAAACATCGATTTTTTATATAAAAATCTCGATGTTTTAAATATCGATTTAATTGAGATGCTGTTCTTTATCATATATTTTCCCTTCCCGCCCACGCCCATTACGCCGTTGCGGACGCAGTCCCTAGCACGCCGTCGCTCGTCTTGCCGCTTCCTCTTCGCCCCTGCACACCGCACGATGCACCAGTCCATGGTCTTTAATAGTCTTAAGAAGGTCTTAGGGATGCCAAATCGATGTATATGTTTTCAAAACATCGATTTTTTATATAAAACTCGATGTTTTAAATATCGATTTAATTGAGATGATGTTCTTTATCATATATTTCCCCTTCGCGCCCACGCCCATTACGCCGTTGCGGACGCAGTCCCTAGCACGCCGTCGTTCGTCTCACCGCTTCCTCTTCTCCCCTGCACACCCCACGACGCAGCAGTCCATGGTCTTTAACGCCATGGTCCTTGATGGTCTTTAAATGCAGCATTCGATGGTCTTAGGGATGCCAAATCGATGTATATGTTTTCAAAACATCGATTTTTTATATAAAACTCGATGTTTTAAATATCGATTTAATTGAGATGCTGTTCTTTATCATATATTTCCCCTTCCCGCCCACGCCCATTACGCCGTTGCGGACGCAGTCCCTAGCACGCCGTCGCTCGTGTCGCGGCTTCCTCTTCGCCACTGCACACCCCACAACGCAGCTATAGTCGCATTCGATAGTCGTTAATGGCCTTTAAATGGTCTTAGTGATGCGAAATCGATGTATATGTTTTCAGAACATGGAGTTTTTATAGAAACTATTTGTTTTAAATATCAATTTAATTGAGTCGATGTTTTTAGCATATTTCGTGCTCGATGTTTTTACTTTTTCGATATTTCGTTTGTATATGAAAAATTTGTAAGTGGTGAAATATGACGTAACAGATGCAACTTATGACGGAGCTAACGCTATTTACACTACCTTCTGACTACCTCTCCCGGGATAGAAGACCCCCCCCCCCCCCGATGTCCTGGTATTTCTTACTCCTTCCCTCGTATTTTGCACGCGACATAAGTGCAGTAAACGTAGAATCACCTGTTCTTCCCACATCATTCTACAGTGAACTGAGAAAGCACTGATCATTTTAGATGGCTCTGAGGTTCGGGTTTGCTAATTGTTCTAATTATTTATTTCGTGTTGCCAAATAAGTTCTAATTATAAATTTTTAAACACAGCTACTGTCGAAATAACTTATTCTGCGTGCGATCGCAATGTTAGAGGTTATCATAAAATAGTTTAAAATCATCGATATTTAAAAACGGTGTTTTTTGGACGATGTATTAATAACGCCAATCTTTTAATTTTTAACACCGATGTTCTGAAACATTGATGTTTTATTGTCGATGTCGCATCCCGATTTACATCACCCACTTCTGTCACTACCGTAACTATTCTCAACTCAAGAACTTACTCGAACTGTAAAAAGAAGTTTATCACTCTTCTCCACGTGGATCCGCATTTCATCTCTTGAGCACTCCTACTTAGCGACTCCTTTCCTAGAAATGCACTCGACTCTCGTCATCGTGTACGCCAACACTCATCTCGAGATTCCATTCCTGTGAGTGCTATGTTTGGTATCGTCAATGTAGATTTAACCCTCTTCCACCTCACTACCAACAGAAATTACGCTTCTGTTTTCACTTTTGCTCCCAAATTACGTTTCATTTAATTTTGCCCTTCCTCCCCGTCCTCTAATATACCGTCACTTTTCATTTAACTGCATTATTTGGTGCAGTGCTTTCGTCTCAACTCCTATAGAAACCTCTCTCGCCAACTTTGTTTCCGTTAACTCTCCCAGCCCCCTGCCGCCGCTCCACCGCCACAATAGGGCACCGGCGCGAGAGCGTGTTCCTAGATGTCCGCGGCCAGCCTCTCCCCGGCCGGTCGCCGACCGCCTGCGGTCCCGGAGTGCGTCTGGCGGGTGGAGATCGGGATGCGGGGCGCGACCCCTCCTCCTCCCACCACTAGACGCTGCTCCCCGCGCGCCATCGATCCACGGCCCGCCACGCCCCGCCCCGCCCCGCCGGCCTCATCCGCGGCCTTGGCCCCCGCGCTCAGCCCTCCCCTTCCCTCCCACTCCGCCCCGCTCCTTCCCACACAGCGCTCGCGCAACCACGCGTCGACGCCGCGGCGCCCTCACCGCCCCTCTCCCATCCCCACACCTTCCCTTTCTCCCCTCCCCTCTCATTCCGCCCCGCCCCTCCCCGCCCCGCCCCTCCCCGCCCAGCACTCGCGCAACCACACGTCCACGCCGCGGCGCCCTCACCGCCCCTCCCCCTCCCCTCCCCATCCCATTCTCCCCTCCCACTCCGCCCCGCCCCTCCCCGCCCAGCGCTCGCGCAACCACGCGTCGACGCCGCGGCGCCCTCATCGCCCCTCTCCTCCCCTCCCCGTCCCCCGATCCGCCCCCGCCGCAACGAAAGAACCTATAAGGCCAACAGAGGCGTCAATGCCACTTCGGTCGCTCGCTCTCGGCGAGGGGTTGCTGCTCTTTTGGCCTCTACATTGCAACCGCTAGGTGATTGAGATGCCCAGGAGTTTTGGTGCGAAGCTGCACACGCCCGATTGATCTCTCCGTTGCCTTCTGTCCGGTGTTAATGAAGGAATTCCGTATGTTTTCGAAACGAATGTTAAAAAAATATTATATTGTCCCTAAAATTGAAATAATAAGATGCAATATTTCTTCAAATAATGTTATAGTAAATGTTGGACTCTTCTCCTCTCAAAACTGGTTACTATATGTAAAGGCGCAATATATGTATTTACAAATACCGCCACATCTTAATCATCAGCCTTTTTGATTGTGTTCTCTCGGGAAATTTCAAGAGAAATGCTCTCAAATTATTATTATTATTATTATTATTATTATTATTATTATTATTATTATTATTATTATTATTATTATTACTATTATTAATTGTTTCTTATAAAATGAAAGAAATAACACACAAACTCTTTTATAACGGAATCCCCAAACTTGATGGTAAACATTCCAATATACTCGACGCGAGCACAGATACAACTGAAATAGTAATAACGTTCTATTCATACAATAGAGATGATGTGCCAGATTGTGGCTCCCTAAGTTATATATGATAGAATTTTATAACAACGAACGGAATGCTAGCCAATAAGAATGTTATTTGAAATGGAAAAAGGATCAACATACGATGAAATTAATAATGAAACTAAAAGGTGGAAAATAACTTCTTGGAATCTGCCCCATCTCCACCTCGATGTAGAGAGAAGCAATGGTAATTTGTTTACGTGGAAGGCGTTTACGTTGACAAGCGTCATGTGTTGTTCTGAGAGTTATGGAGAATTCTATGTAACTCGCAATGTCACTTAAATGGTTACTTGTTAGTAGAGAACATTCAAGGAGACCGTCTCATAGTAGCGATTACAGATTCTATTCTGTGCAGTGCAGGGTAGTACAATACGAAAGTGCGCTGTATCTTACAATCTGCGCAGCATTTATAGCTCTGTGGCTTCTTGAGCGGAATCTCTAGTCCTCTGCTCTTCGGTAATCCTGCCGCCCACCAACACAGTCTCATGCAGCTTCCGCCATGCAGGGCCCTTCGGCGCTGAATCATCTCAAAGTACTTGGTGCAAAGCTTTTATGGGCCATTTCAAATCCAAGAGAAGTGCTTTAAGCGAAGCGAAATTGGTTGCTATGTGGGAAGCTCCTAAACCTGTTCTGAGAACAGACCGAGGAGTATAGAACTAAGTGTAACACGAATTTCGTTATACTTAAAAGACTGAAGCAAGTACTTACGACTTGCCCTTCTCATTAGTATTATCAGTTCGGTGCAATTAAATATATAATAAAATATATATTTGTTATTTTATCACATTAAAATATGTTATGTAAAATAGACACTTAAACCTGGTTTTAAATAAGTCTGATTATATAATATATTGTCTTTCACATATCGTTAATTAATAAGGGATACTAATGATTCACTTACTGTAGTTTACAATATTTTGTTATTTTAAAAAATCCATATTTATCTACTTGTTTTAAAATTACTTCAATATTTCCGAAACATTATAACTTAATTATTTGGGACATTCCAATAAATGAAGACACTTGAAGTTTTCTTTGCTCATACTTAACGTTTATCTTTTTTATACGGCTTAATTTCCTAACTGGACTTCGCCAGTAATTTGTTCACATTTTTGCAATGAATTTAATCTTAAATTCGTTTATTGTGGTGTGCGAACCCCTCATAAAGTGGCTCTTTATTAAATTTAGATGTAATAAAGGAGAAATTATACGTGTTTCTCCTATATTCTGCCGAGAACGTTGCAAACAGTATTCTCGGAACACCTGCCTCAGTACATTGTACCAGGTCCTTGTTAGTCCTTGTTACTTGGGTTGTTATATGGCCTTTAGAACGAAAATACCGTTATCGCTATTAAATTTCAGGAAAAAAGGTTTTTGCGTTTTTGTTCACGTGTTCGTAACATATTACGGAATGAAATCAGCTTTTAATTTTTACATTCATTCCCCAATGAGAAAATAATTTTGCATCACGTTATCGTTTGAGGGAAGTTTTAAATGAAGATTAATTCCAAATGTTTCAACTCTGGTTTATTCATCGTCCCAAGCAATTAGTTTCGTACAATAATTTAATTTCAATTATCATGCGTGTCTTCTCCATTAGGGACTAAAACTGCGACAGTTTTCTAATTCTTATATTATTTGTCCAACAATGCCTACATCTTCATTTGTGCTTTATTATCATTCATACAAATTATAATATAGCTCTACGGAAAAAGGAAAATTGCGTGAGATAAAGGAACAGAATGTTTACAGTGTTTCAGCAATGATGGTTTGAGGAAGGTAATTTTTATTGTTTGTATCATTTTTATTTTAATGCAAATACATTTAGTTGTTGCTTTGCAAAATAAAATACCTAACCTAGATCTAACCTGAAACAGTTAAGTTTCTGTGTACCAGTATCTTTTCATCTATTTGTTATTGCATTTGTAAGATGGATAATATCGGATAATATGGATATGAATCGCAAATGTTTAGCTCGTAGAGCACGAGAGCTGTTTTCTTTTTCTTTGATCGTTTGTTTCCAGCACGCATGTCACGATCATACTGCTTCACCGTCTTCTGGAGTTGAGCACATCTATTCGGTGGTTATCTAATTTCCCCACCCCTTTGGGCTTGCACCCTACGCTCTCATACCTCCTAATTGGCGGGCGATGTTTACTACAGATGTGGATATATTTGCAACTATATATACTATTTTCAGAGAGTCTCTCGCAGTATCGTAATTGTAACAGCGTACTTCTAGTGGAATTTCATAACTCACATTTCATGTGAATGATACGAGATCTAAAATAAGATGTTTCAACATTAAGGCTAAATGCAACGAAAAATACTTGTAGGAAAATTCAATAGATCGCAGCACTATCATAGGCGAATTTACTTCATAGATAACGTCTGAACCAATGCTCCGATTTTCGATCTGTAAACGGCATTTGACGCCTTTTTAATATAGAATTGACGCTACGATGCCCTTTTTCCAAAAATTTAGCAAAAATTAGAATTTGAAATTAGTTCTCAAACTTCCGAGAAAAAATTAAAAAATGTGGGCTTATAGCGCGATGGCGACATGCTTGCTGAATCCAACGCCGTGACAATCACGCAAATCGAACAAATAGGAGCGTCGTAAAGTGAAATTTACGAAAACGCCTCGCCCCCCTTCCCTTTCTTCGCCGTAGTGTCACCCACCCGATTGTTGTGGGCCCTCTGTCGGCGCGGGGGCACGACCAGGTCAGGCAGCCCCGGCCCCGGCGGCCCCGCCGGCCCCGCCGGCCCCGCCGGCCCCGCCAGCCCCGGCGGAGCAGGCGGGACTAGCGGGATACGCGAGCCAGACAGTCGGTTTATGCTTTCGTCACTGCATCTCAATCTACTTTTCCACAGATTCCAAACTAGAGATGCTATACTGCTATTACAGACCGAGGTAAACGGTCTGTAATAATAGTACATAACTATCTTTTTCACATATTTCCGTCTTCCTTTGAATACCATCTTAAAATTGTTTGAGACATTACTCAAAATATCGATTCCTATTTGGAACTGGTTTTTAAACAATTGAACTAATTCTGTAAATATCACCATTAGTCCATCTCCTCACATCTTATTTTAGATATATTTTACTTCTAAGGTATTCCGTTTTCATTCCACCTTACTCTAAGATCTTCCGTTGTCACATACCGGAAAGAATGAGCGGAGTATACGCACGAGCTCTTTTATCCTACAACTCGATTTTTGATCTCAAAACGGCGTTTATCTGCTTTACAGAGATTATCTGGTGAATCTCTTTTCCCAAGTAAAATAGCCAAAGCTATTTTTAAAAATGTTTTCGTACTTTCGGACAAATTTAAAAAGGTGGTAAAATAGCGCGCTGGCGAGCTGCATCCTGACCCCAACTCCGTAACAAGCATCGAAATAAGATATGAATCATCCCAGCTTACTTGGTAAGTTATATTGATATAAAATAAATATGTTATATCTGTATAATTTTGAAGGGAATAAATAATTCCCGGTGCGTCATTTCGTACAGACTACGTAAATGAATAAAGAGTAATGATGCAATTGGATAACTCCTAGATTTGGAGCATGCTTTCCCTTCCATTTTCTTTCTTTTAGAAAAAGTGGATTTCATATAAGAAGTTATATGTAGTATCTATCTGTAGTATGTAAAACCAGTTTGACGTGACTCTATGAATCGACCACAATGATATAAATAATATGGAACATTCAAACGAGCTTAAAAACCAAGGAAATTGTTTCTGTGAGTATGATCGTAGAATATACTTTACGCTAACGCTTACGCGACGTAATGTAATATAAACAACTTTCCAGAAAAGATAGAAAATGAGGCTTCTTTCTATGTGAATTGTTTCTAAAAATCTTCAGAAAGTATATGATTATATCTTGGACTCTGTTGTACATAATAATAATAATAATAATAATAATAATAATAATAATAATAATAGGCACGCGTTTGGAGTAAAAAATGTGTACTATAGTTTTGCTTATATCGTCCATTGAATCTTCACTTCGATGTCTGAGATTCCACTATTTATAATAATTTTGAAACTTCTTCTTTATATTTCACGGAGAAGATCTTGAATTTTCTCTGAGGGTCTGATTCAGTCTGTCCATTGTAAAAACCATTGAGCAAGCTGTTGCTCCGAATGCATCGGGCGGTCGTTCTTTCATCGGCCACCCGCCGAATAGGACTAGGAAAGGGCCGTCAGACGAACGAACCTGGACTCGGGTACAGTGGCTGTGGGGGAGGGGGCCCGGGATTTTCTAGTCCGTAATGGCACTGGGACAGTGGTTCGCAAATAGACAACTTGGAGAATGCTCACACCAAGTTCACTGATTGGCTCTCTTATTCGGTGCCCTTCTCCGCTTTACACTTGTCTACTGCGTCTGTTCATTCACGAGCCACCTCATTCTTGGGAGGTGACGTGATTGCGAGCTGAGGTATGCGCTCGGTGTTCTTGGAAGCTGTCCTCCCCACCCCCGCCTAATCTGCAACAACTAGCTGTCCCAAATATGTTACTCCAAGTGTCCATAGGCAAACCTCATACAGAATAAGGAAAACAAATCGGCCAATAAGTCAAAGTCATCAATGTGGATTTTCTTTCTTCACAATATGACATTTTCTTACCGGAAATCCTTCTTTATTAATTGATGTCACAGTTCGAACAGATACAGTATAGTTTGCTACCCGAAAATTGCTGTTATGCAGCGTGTGTTGAAGAACGCCCGAATTCTTTTCTTCGTCATATGCATAATAACGAGACGCATAATTTCCCTAGCTTCACTGTGTATTGATTGGCCTTACTTTGAACATAAGCCATACCATCCCTCCGAAAGTCACAAACAAAATTGAAATGAATACGCAATACACTTGTGTTACGAACAATCAGCAAACTCTAACAATATAAACACGTGGTGTAGAACCGTGGATCACGCCTGGTCTGTAATTCAAAAAGCAAACGAGCCGAATTCCGGCCGATGTCAGCACTAAGCTCAGTTGCTCGTTTGTCATAACAGTGGTGACATGCACGAGATAAGGCTACAGACACCCCGCTTTCCGCGAACCCCCCACCCGAAAACAAGGCAGCTCACGACTAGTCTTCGTGGACTCGAATTCCAAACGAATTTGAGCGTCAGTTTTTCGTGGTGATACTTGTAAACGCTTGTGGTAATGGAGGAAAACAACTGCGAGCAAGTCAAAGAGCAAGAGAAGCCTTCTCGTAGAATTACTACAAAATCCAAGAAAAATCTTCGACTTTCAGCAACACGAAGGAGAATAGGAGGAAAGATATCCAGTTTACCACGGTAAATATTTTTTTCTGTTCGCCAATACTCATAGAAACATGATATAATAAAATAAATGCAGTTCATGTCTACTCAGAACAGGACACATTCTGTATTAGATGAAGTGATTTGTAACCTCATTCAATGTTGTCGAAGCAGATATACAATTTCCTCGACTGCTAGCGGAGGCTGCAATACTTCTGAATTACTGCCGAAGGAGCAATACTTACACTTTAGGTCCTCGGCGAATTCTTTAGTTCAACCTCGTGTGCATTATTACGTGAATATTACATGTCTTTAGTGGCAAAATTTACTGGAGGAAAACAAATTAACAGAGGCAAACGAGGTTCTTTTACCCACAGAACAAAAGCTGCCGGTTTGGATTTTCAGTTGAAATCGTATTGGCACTACGAGACAATGAAATCTATGTCGAATGAAAGTCCTGCTTCTATTGTAAAGCAAACAGGCGAGAAGAAGGAGAAACGAAGAGCAGCTTGCAGAAGGTCGCTCTTCAAGGCACGGCAAGAGGGAAACAATGGCAGGAAAGTAAGATCTGGGGGCAGCGTATCATAAAGATAGGTTTAGCTGACTACGGTGTATGTGCTATGCAGGTGGACATGGAGGATAGCGAACTGACAACAATGAAAGAGAAGAAGATCTTGCAACTGTCACTTAATAAAGAGGAAATAGTGGAGCTTGAAATAGCAACAAGAGGGCAGGCAGAATCTGAGAGGTGGCATATGGAAAGAAAAGACAGGCTCACCGCGTCCAATTTCGGATATGTTTGTAAGAGGCAGTCTAATAAGTGAGCTCCTGTCGCCAAAAAACTGCTGTATGGTGACTTCCGGTCAAGTGCCATGATGTACGGAAGCGAGAATGAATCACGCGCTATTGATTGTTTTCAAGAAAAAACAGGTCTAATTGTTGAAAAATGCGGTCTCTTTGTACACCCAATTCATGGGTTTCTTGGAGCTTCCCCTGACGGTTTGGTCGGAGAAAATTCAATATTAGAAATAAAATGTCCCAAATCAGCAAAAAACATGTCAATACAGGAAGCATGCAATAACATAAAGAATTTCTGCATTGACAAAAAGTCATTGAAATTGAAAAAAAGAAGCGATTATTATTATCAAATTCAGGGCCAGCTTCAACTCGCAGGGAAAAGAAGTTGCCATTTCGTTGTATGGACCCCAAAGGACATGCATCATGAAATTATTCACCGCGATGACGATTTCTGGGAGAAAAAAATGATACAGAAACTTGTGTTCTGCTACAAAGAAGTGCTCCTACCTGAAATTTTGGATCCTCGAATGACGAGATCTATGAGTATAAGGGAGCCATATATTTAAAAACTGCATTAAATTTTACAATTGCGCTCGGGAAGAGCCTAAATAGGAAGGTTCATTAATCCTAGGAAACTGCTAGTGTTTTCGTTCACTTGAAACGACTCTTGTGTAAGTGTATATGTATATCGACAATAAGTATTTTGGTTCAGAAACAAAAAAGCTCTCTACACACCAAATTTCGTGACAGTGAAACCTAGTAGCGTTTTAACTTGTTCTTAGTAACCTATTTTAAAGAATAAAAAATTTTTTTAAACTAATTAAAAGGTTGAATGCTTATCTGCAGCCATTTGTTCATTATGACGTTTGTTGAGCGAGTTGCAATCGATGCTATCGAAAGCAGTCGTCGTTTCACCCAGCTCGCGCAAGCATGAGATTACAGTTGGTAAAGCGAGAACAGTGAGTTTTTAAGTTCCAAAACTGAAGTGTTAAAATATTACTAAGGGAATATGAGCGCAACGACCAGTAATCGTTTGGCAAATGATTCCCTATAAAAAAAACCTTTCGGTAATGTATAGTACAAATTTTCACAGCACATAGAAATTGAAAGAAAACTGTGCAGTCTCGGGTCCTTTGAGAGATGACAATGGTAAGATAACCATGAACTCGGGAAAATTTCAAAAACAATTATCTGTTTCGATTTTCACTTAAAAAGTAAATGTATTGCACATTTCTGTTATAATATTGCCAGAGCAGGCTGACAACACAGCAGACGAAGATGCAGCACTAGCCATTCTGGAATCACATTATGGGACAGCATTTTATTTACTTTCTTTGTGTTTTTCCTATGTAAATAACAGTTCAACTGTATGTACATACTATACTTTGTTATTGTATTCATCAAGGCTGTTTTCATTAAAATAATAAATTTATATTTGAGCGTGAGTATTTTATTTGTTCTTGAGTAGTGTGGGTTCTATATTTGGAAATACTTTTGTGTGGTTTCACTCAGTAACATTTTTGTTGCTGCAAGCCACTAATTATATTTATACATGGTGCGTTTACGACGGTACATAGTAGGATTTTTTCTAGAGTTTACTACAATATACTTGCAGATATCTTAGAAAATATAAAACAATTCAATTACATAATCAGAAACCTGTGTACCTCTGTGTTCACAATTAATGAAGATTGTATTGTTCCAGAATTTGTAGGCTTCCCTCATATCACTAGACTTGGATAATACATACGGAACGGCTTGAATAGATGCACATGTATAGAGTACTAAAAGTGGCTATTTTATTTTGTGAGTAGGAAAGTTTTCGACACGATTCCGTTAAGCTAACTGGCGCAATTCCATGAGAAAAATCATATCACTTTTACAACGTGTCATATTTTATTAGTAATTGTCCTATCACCCCTCAACATCATCATCCTATCATCTCGTAATTCACAATTCAAGGCGTAACAACATTGTCATACTGAGAGATACAGGAGAATAATCTGATTCTGGAAAAAATTACACACGTTATTCCTGTAGCGTGGTTAGTAATGGCCTACACGCCAATAATAATAATAAGAACAATAATAATAAGTACATTAAGCATAACACGGCGATGACGCGTTGTTTTTTTTGTTGTTTTTTTTGGGGGGGGGAGAATACACGAAAAAGTTACATGAGAAGGACTTACAAGTAGAATCGTGAATACATATATATATATATATATATATATATATATATATATATATATATATATATATATATATATATATATATATGATTATGAAGAAAAACCGGAGATAGAAGAAATGCATTGGGCGACAAAAAAAAAAAACTGAAAAATGGGAGGTGCCCCGCTGTAGATAATATTCCAATCGAACTATTCAAAGACACAGAGGAAGAAATCATGGTGAAACTAACTCACTTCAATAGTGTGAGCTGGAAAATATTTTCTCCGTGAAATATAAAGAAGAAGTTTCAAAATTATTATAAATAGTGGAATCTCAGACATCGAAGTGAAGATTCAATGGACGATATAAGCAAAACTATAGTACACATTTTTTACTCCAAACGCGTGCCTATTATTATTATTATTATTATTATTATTATTATTATTATTATTATGTACAACAGAGTCCAAGATATAATCATATACTTTCTGAAGATTTTTAGAAACAATTCACATAGAAAGAAGCCTCATTTTCTATCTTTTCTGGAAAGTTGTTTATATTACATTACGTCGCGTAAGCGTTAGCGTAAAGTATATTCTACGATCATACTCACAGAAACAATTTCCTTGGTTTTTAAGCTCGTTTGAATGTTCCATATTATTTATATCATTGTGGTCGATTCATAGAGTCACGTCAAACTGGTTTTACATACTACAGATAGATACTACATATAACTTCTTATATGAAATCCACTTTTTCTAAAAGAAAGAAAATGGAAGGGAAAGCATGCTCCAAATCTAGGAGTTATCCAATTGCATCATTACTCTTTATTCATTTACGTAGTCTGTACGAAATGACGCACCGGGAATTATTTATTCCCTTCAAAATTATACAGATATAACATATTTATTTTATATCAATATAACTTACCAAGTAAGCTGGGATGATTCATATCTTATTTCGATGCTTGTTACGGAGTTGGGGTCAGGATGCAGCTCGCCAGCGCGCTATTTTACCACCTTTTTAAATTTGTCCGAAAGTACGAAAACATTTTTAAAAATAGCTTTGGCTATTTTACTTGGGAAAAGAGATTCACCAGATAATCTCTGTAAAGCAGATAAACGCCGTTTTGAGATCAAAAATCGAGTTGTAGGATAAAAGAGCTCGTGCGTATACTCCGCTCATTCTTTCCGGTATGTGACAACGGAAGATCTTAGAGTAAGGTGGAATGAAAACGGAATACCTTAGAAGTAAAATATATCTAAAATAAGATGTGAGGAGATGGACTAATGGTGATATTTACAGAATTAGTTCAATTGTTTAAAAACCAGTTCCAAATAGGAATCGATATTTTGAGTAATGTCTCAAACAATTTTAAGATGGTATTCAAAGGAAGACGGAAATATGTGAAAAAGATAGTTATGTACTATTATTACAGACCGTTTACCTCGGTCTGTAATAGCAGTATAGCATCTCTAGTTTGGAATCTGTGGAAAAGTAGATTGAGATGCAGTGACGAAAGCATAAACCGACTGTCTGGCTCGCGTATCCCGCTAGTCCCGCCTGCTCCGCCGGGGCTGGCGGGGCCGGCGGGGCCGGCGGGGCCGGCGGGGCCGCCGGGGCCGGGGCTGCCTGACCTGGTCGTGCCCCCGCGCCGACAGAGGGCCCACAACAATCGGGTGGGTGACACTACGGCGAAGAAAGGGAAGGGGGGCGAGGCGTTTTCGTAAATTTCACTTTACGACGCTCCTATTTGTTCGATTTGCGTGATTGTCACGGCGTTGGATTCAGCAAGCATGTCGCCATCGCGCTATAAGCCCACATTTTTTAATTTTTTCTCGGAAGTTTGAGAACTAATTTCAAATTCTAATTTTTGCTAAATTTTTGGAAAAAGGGGATCGTAGCGTCAATTCTATATTAAAAAGGCGTCAAATGCCGTTTACAGATCGAAAATCGGAGCATTGGTTCAGACGTTATCTATGAAGTAAATTTTACTTATTTTGGTGCTGCCACGTGGTGGCCACAAATTGTACTACTGTCGGTACATTTAGCCTTAATGCCAACTATTTAGACAGCAATGAAATAGTTTCTTCCTTTTCAGATAGTATAACTACTTGAATGTTTTGGGAGGAAGTTTAAAAACAAGAAAATACCACTTACAAATGCTCAAGAGATGTGAAGAAAATGCCTAATATAAATCATAAATTTTATAATTTGATGAGCTGTATGATCAGAGGTATGATTTGATGAGATTTTATAACTGATGATTTACCAATATTTAACTGACGATTTTTTCCGTGCTTTACCAATGTTCTTCTTTGACCACTCCTGACCATTCTATCCTACATTTTAATTTGTAGTTTTTGAAGAATTTTATAAATATTCCGACGTTTCATGAAAGCGCACAAAGTAAAGTTGTATTGTCCAATTGTTTCATCGAATATAAAATGTTAGGCGTAAACTCCTTGTCCCGTTATACAGTACAGTTGAGCGGGTTGCATACCATTACCTTGGCAGGCGATTTTGTTTTTTCTCGGGTTGCAGACATTTTGTAGTTCGGAAACCTGAAGAATTGAGTGCACACAGTCGATGGGGCGCGGTAGTGGTAATAAATGACGGGATGTAAAGCAAGGCGACCATTTGGAAAACTACCATTGTCTAAACCACGTGTGATATTTCATTTTGAAAATCCACATTCTAAATCGACAAGTTAAAGCCATAAATGGAGATGATTGAAGTATATTCAATGAGACCAGAATATGAAAAATGTTCAATAATTAAGAAACCATCCATACGAAATCTAGTATGTATGCTACTGCCAGAGAGCAAATTAAATGTAGGCGATGACAGCCAACGTGCAGCTGCTGGAAGCTCGCGGTGAGTCGGTGCCCAACATTTCACCAAATAGGCAAGAATAGGTTTTAAGAATAGGGTGTTGGAACATTAAAGGTATAGGCTCTAAGCTCGGTAATCAAGACTTCCATGGCTACATTAACACGTTTGATGTAATTGGTCTCGTTGAAACTTGGTGGAAGGAGGGTGAAATGTTAACTGTGTCTGGTTTTACAGCCATATGCAAAAATAAAAAACGCAGAGGAGAAAGGGGTCGGTACCCGGGTGGTGTGGCGTGCGTTTTTCGGACTAGCTTAATTCAGTTTATTAATGAAATTAAGACCAACTCAGACAATTTCCTTTGTATTAGACTAGTAATGCATAATGTAGATATTGCCATTGTGTTTGTATACCGTCACCCACAGGGTTCGCGTTATTACACTCCAGAATCCTTCGGCGAAATCAATGGTTTCCTAGATACGTTAAAGCTGAGGTACCCGAGTACTAATTTACTAGTGTTAGGGGACATGAATGCTCGAATTGGCAATGAGCAGGAAGTTTTTTCGGACTTCGACCGGCAAGAAGCGAGAGCGAATTCCAGAAAAAGCAAAGACTCGGTCATCAATAATGATGGGCAGGAATTGCTAGAATTATGCGAAAGATTTAATCTCGAAATCTTAAATGGCAACTATGGACAGGATACGGAAGGGGAACTAACTTTTATTAGTGGGAATGGAGGTAGTGTAATAGATTACGCTCTGTTGTCGCAGGAAAGAATACACAATTTATTAGATTTTGGGATCGAATTACGGGCAGAATCTGATCATTTACCTGTGTGCGTACATTTAGCAGTAAATGCTTCTGCACTACCATCGGCAGGGGAGCGGGCAGGAGCAACGAACTTGACAATGGGAAGACAACGGTTTGTATGGAAAGAGGAAAAGCGACAGGAATTTGTACAGGGTATTCTTAACTCGGCAGGCTGGGCGCGAGAGGATTGCTCCCCGGAAACGCAAACAATGAACTTAGAAAGGCGGCTCTAACGCGCAGGGAAGGGTACGTGAAGGTGGGGGAAAGGAGGAAGGGAACTGACCCAAGGGTGGTTTAGCGAGAAGTGTCGGGAGACCAGGCGCGAAACTATAATAGCCTTAAGGAATTTCAGAAACAGGGGAACGGAAGAAGCAAGAAACAGTTATTTGTTATTACGTAGGCAGGACGAGGCCACAATTAAGAAATCGAAGAAATCTTGGCAGGATAGTGAGGCAGCAAGAATACAGGCAATTCTAAGAAACGATTACAGTAAATCAATTTGGGACGTTATCAGATCTCTGCGTAATAAAATAAATTCATGTAATGCAATTTCAGCAGACGCGTGGGTGCAGTATTTTTCACGGACGTTCGCAGTAGGGACCATTGAAACAGGGCAAAGTATTTTCACTGACCGGAGTGTGCCTGAATTAGACGAACCTCCAACCTGGAATGAAGTAAATAGGGCTATTCTAACCTTGAATAATAAGAAGGCAGGCGGCGCGGACGGCATTCCGAAAAAATTTATTTCGGAATTGTGGCAAATAGACCCAGAGAGTATTATGAAGTTATTTAATGCAATTGCTGATTCCGGCTCGTATCCAGAAACGTGGAGTACAGCTATCCTCCAACCGATTTTTAAGAATAAAGGGGATGCGAATTGCCCACAAAATTATCGCAGAATTAGTCTTTTGCCAGCGCTGAGCAAACTGTTCTGTAAAATACTCAACGGGCGACTGAGTGAATGGGCGGAAAAGTACGGTAAAATATCAGAATTACAAGCAGGCTTTAGGAGCGGCTTCGCGACAACCGACAATATATTTGTGTTAGATACCCTAGTAAAACAGGCGCTTGCGCGTAAACGGGGCCACTTATATTGCAGTTTTGTGGATTTTGAAAAGGCTTTTGACTCTATCAATAGGGAAGCTTTATGGCAAAAACTAAATGAGCTAGGCGTCTCACGTAAAGTTTTAAAAGTGCTGCAGAGCATGTATAGGGAAGTAAATTTCTGCGTCAGGTGCGGTGACGGAATTACGACGCAAAAAATAAAATCGACAGTAGGAGTAAGACAGGGATGTCCTCTTTCACCGCTGCTGTTTATCTTGTTTATAAATGATTTATTGACGTGGGTACAGGAAGGGGATACCACGGCTCCGGTAATTGATGGCCTGAAAATTCCAGGACTACTATATGCTGATGATTTACTTTTATGCTCGGAGACGATTGAGGGCTTACAGAAGAGTTTAAATATTCTAGAAAGGTATAGTGAGACATGGGGACTAAAAGTAAATATTCAAAAGACGAAAGTAGTGGTCTTCAAGAATGGGTTTATCTGGGGTAGCAAAAAGAAATGGTACTACACTAGGGAAGAAATTGACCGCGTCAAAACATTTACATATTTTTGTGCACAATTTTCCATGAATGGGGGATGGAATAATCATATATTGACGGCTCACAGCAAAGGAAGAATTGCGCTCAAAGAAATCGTTTGCGCAGTGCGCAGGGTTCCGGAATTGCCGGTAAAAGTATGCGATACAATGTTCAAATCGTTAGTTCTCCCAGCTATGAACTATGGGGGCAGAAATCTGGGGAGTGGATAGGATAGATCGATTAGAAAGCATCGAAACAGATTATTGCAAATTAATTCTAGGAGTTTCTAGGTGCGCAGCAAATGCCGGAGTCTTAAGAGAGGTCGGTAGTATAGGAATTTGGAAAGATTTTAAAATGAAACCTATTAAACTCTGGATTAAATTAGCAGATGAACAGACTGACACACTTATTCATAGGTGCTTTAGAGTTCAATGGCAGGGAAGCGACCATCGCTACTGGGCGTACAAACTTAAACGGCTACTTGACCGCGCAGGGTTGGGAGACGTCTCTCCGGAAATGGTGGGAGATAGGGGAACCCGAGAGATAGAAAGGCTGATTTCCGATAGACTTGCGGATATAAAAAGGCAAGATATCTTGGCAGCAACGGCTGAAAAACGTTCGCTGGTAGCTCAAATCCATGCGAGTCCATTATGGCGTTGCGAAAGTTACGTACATACTCTCAGAAAGGACGCAAGAGGGGGATACGCTTGGTTCAGGGTTGGGGGGTGGATGCAGCGTAGACTAAAGGACGCAAGTGGTAATGGCACATGTGTGCTTTCCGGGGATAGGGAAGACTGGATCCACATCCTCTTAATTTGCTGTGCAACCGAAACATGGAGAAAAAAATGGATGGGAATGGGAAATTACTACTTCCTAAACAGGAACGTAACACTCGCCCAAAACATTTTAGGTGACAAAAGGTCTAAATTTATGAAAGAATTAGGAACATTTTTAGGAAAGGTTCGGACCATTAGGGAAACTGAAATTAGGGAGTGGGAAAACAGCACTGGTTAGCTTGAGCGGAGCCTAGACTGGAGAGAAATTAATAAATCAATAAGCTAAGTAAGTTAATCAGTAATTTTATGTTAAGTTAGTAAACAGTTAAGAAATAAGTCATAAGTCGTAGTCAATTGGTAAATAACAGGTCAATATAATAAATAAAATATAACTGGCATAGTAATAAGCACATTAGGGGGTGAAGGGAAGGGGGGATCGAAAATGTAAGGGCAGAGGCGTTGGTGCGGACGATCTTCTGTGGCGCCGTTTGATTTCAGATGCTGAGGAGGCCAAGCACTGGAAGGAGACGGCGGGACGCCCGCGCCAGAAAATAAATAGTTAAAATAAACGTCGGATAGATTAGAATGTACTCGGCTTCTGACGGCAGGTTTTTCCCCCTTCAGGGTTTTTTTCCTGAGCCGTACCTTATGGTCTCTTTTCCGCGGCTTTGATGCGATGGAGAGACCATTTGGGGTGAATACCAGAATTCGAAAGATTAGAACCCGAAAGGATGTAGGTATTGTAATGGCTTAAAGGCCTTCGGCCTAGCCACATAGGATCAAGTTATCTAATTTGTTTGTAATAATTACCTATTAAATAAAAAAATTAAATATAACCCTTGTTCAAACAGCTTTAAAAAAATTATCACAAATTATCACACAAAGAAGAAGAAGAAGAAGAAGAAGAAGAGATCTAGAGTTCCATTTTTAACATCTCATAATAATCACAAATATTCGCACTTAATATTCTCTGAGAAAGTATTCTGTTGTTTGTATCTCAAGCTGCTTTTCCTTTTACTCGTACCTATGTTAATATGTGGAATACATAATCTTATAATCCATAGATCTGCTTCTCTTTAATCGATTAAACTCTTCGTGCAAAGTGAACGTTGTTTTGGAAATTACGTAAAATCTATTTTTCAAGAGAGTGGACCAATTCGGAATTTGACTTTCTTTTTTCAATTTTTGTTTACTGATTCAGAGTTTCTTTTATGTGACTCAGTAGAGCTCATATCATTTTGAATAGTTCAGTTGTAAAGTTTCATTGCTCCTAAAACATAATATCATTTGAGTACCTAGTATAAGTTCGGTTAGTACCAAATGCACTAATAACCATTGAAACCCTCAAAGGCGGCTCTAGAAGAAGCAATTCCATAAAATGCCATTCGTTTCTTTAGAACAATATATAGAGAACATATAACTTTCTGTAATGTATATGCAGTGGAAATTATACACGTATAAATGATAACCTCGCAAAATCGACGAATCACAAAACCGATATAGTACATTAACCTAAGTCGATTAAGAAAGCTGCAAAGCGATGGTTTGCCGGTCCGGATGGCCGAGATCTTTAAGGCAGTAATGCCGTAACGATATCGGACCGAAGGATTGCGGGTTGGAATCCCGTCTCAGGCATGGTTGTATTTGTGGTCGTACATTCACCCCTCACCACATCACATCATACCAATAACCATATCGTTAATCTACAGTGGTCGGTAATGACCTAACGACCTTAAATAAGAAAAAAAAGCAATGTTTTATGTCCACTTCCATAAACGGTTCAAAGCGTCGGAGGCTCTTACGGAGTGCATTACGAAGCGCTCTTCCGCGTGCACATACTCCGTGGAAGGGTGGGGGCGGCGGAGTGGAGGTAGGTCCCTGCGGGCGGGGGACGCCGGAACCTGCTCGGCCGCGGCGGCTCCACCGCCGCCTCCCTGGGGCATCGTGCTGTCGCGAGGCACTTCCGCCGGCCAGCGTTCGGCGCGGCGCGGCGCGGCGCGGGAGAGAGCGCGAGGGCGGACGCGGCGGCGGCGGCGGCGGCGGCGGCGGCGGCGCGGCGCCTGCGGGCGCTCAGAGCAGGCGCAGGTGCAGGATAGAAACACGCAGTGGGCACACGGGCGCTCTTGAGGAAGTGGGCGATGGGTGGGTGAAGGTCGCTAGTTGCATTCGAGAGCAGGCGATTAAGTGGCAGAGTGGAAAGAGAATATGGGAGAAGGGTTTAGATCATTAAATTAATCATTAAGAAATTTTAAGAAAAATGTAAATACGCTGTTACTAGTGAACGAGTATGTACGAGTATTTAGGCATATTGCCTTATTTTTGTAGATATTCCGTGGATATTGTTTACGAATGATGAAGGGAATGATGTGTGGAATTTCTGTATTATAAGCTAAAGGGAAGTCAAGCTTAAATTAGAAGTCTCTATTATATGCTAGAAAGAAGTGAAGTTCAAATCAGAAGTCTGTATTAGACGGTAATAAGTGAATAAATGGAAGAACTACGTAACGGTCTCGGATGAAACATAGGAGATGGAAAGTAACGTCACTGAGGTAGCCTGGGCCGCCTGAAAGTGACTACGTTCCGAGGCGTCAGCTTCCCGTTGACGGAGCTTTGGAGAGCGCGGGTGGGCGGGAAGAGATCCGAAGGGAGGGGCTGGGAACGGACTCCGCAGAGGGCACGGTCGTTATTTATTCATCCTCCCTCGTCGAGTGTAACTCCCAGGAGCGAGAACTTCTACACGGGACTCTGCGGTGCCCCTCGTCCCCTCGCTCCACCATTCCCCTCCCCTCCCCCTACTCTTCCTCCTCGCCCTCCCCTCCCCCACAGCTCACACGTCCACCTCCAACCAACGCCGCCACCACTATTTCTCACTCCACCACCTTCACACCTTCATCCCATTCCCTGACCCCCAATACTTCCCCGACCCTCAACCCCAGCTCTAGCTCATCCCACCTCCCAGCACTAACCCAATCCCCCCTCCCCATCCTTTATCCTCACCCTCACACTCCAACCCCAGAACCCCGCCCCCCTGCCACTCACCACCTCGCCGCCAGCCACCGCCAGCCCCTGCCGCATGAGACATTCGCATTACCAATGAGAATGGCACGCGTGCGCCCATCCATTATGTAGAGAGCCAGCGCCACGCGGACGCGCGCTCTCGGGGCTCCGCGTCGTCACTGCACACAGGCGGCGCTCTGCGCACCGGCGAGGACCTTTGTGTGGGCGTATTCATCCGGGAGACCGTCAGCAACAAGCATGATCTGAAGCAAAGGCGTATTATCTCGCCTCGATAATGGAAGCTCCTCTCAAAAGCCTAATGTTCTATAGCCTTTTTAAGTGACCCGTAATTAGGTGCATGTGGAGAGAGAACAAAGAGTTGTAACACAAAGAATGGGATAATTCAAAGAGGTTTCTTAACCTAAGTCTGTTACTGTAAAAATTATTTAAAATAATCTCGTTTTTAGTTGTATTTTCCAAACTAGTTCTTCAGTCAGCGTCGCCTACAATTTCCTCTTAGTTGTCTTTGTCAACAAAATGCATTGACAAACAAGGGTCAGGATAATAAAAAGGGAAATATTACACAAATAAAAATACTTCCACTATAGACTGTTGTTGAATACATTTTTTAAATTCAATGTTTGCCTCCAAAAGTCCACACTCGACGCGAGTCGTTTCATGAGGAGAACGACTAAGCGTACCTTCAAGTAATCGGCTAAGAGTATGTTTGTTTACATGTTTATTGTTTAACAAATTTATTCACTAAAATATTAATGAATATTTTTAATACAAAATATTTCTTTCACAATGAAACATTGGCATACAAAAATTATTGTTTATACGTTGGTCATTCTGTGAATGAAAGTAGTATCAGCATTCCCAAATAAACATTGTAATGCGCGGCACTTGTATGAATGTTTTATTACATCAGTTTTTGTACGTGTTATATTTTATCACTTAATAAACTAAAATTTGGTCTCGAAATAAGTTGAAAATCGAATCCTTAAAGCTCTGCGAGGTTTATTTCTAAGATTACTGTAAATCCCCTAAAATGTCAATGAATCCCG
Organism: Gryllus longicercus; assembly: GCA_038098605.1. Classification (NCBI taxonomy): domain Eukaryota; kingdom Metazoa; phylum Arthropoda; class Insecta; order Orthoptera; family Gryllidae; genus Gryllus; species Gryllus longicercus. Next base: position 1,489,309 of record JAZDUA010000146.1, on the reverse strand, counting down.
TTAGGACTACAAGCATAAAACAATATCTCATCAGCTATTATATACCGTTCAAACCCAGCCCCATTCTGTTGACTTTATGTTGAACCTCCTTTTTACGAAGGTTCGATTAAAGGAAATAACAAAACGACACCGCAAATTGAATTTCAATACCGTCATGTAAGTTTCAGCTTTACCGCGAGCGTTCATTTTCAGAAACAACTCTCTGGATATAAGGTTTCGAGCAAGTGCCATTCAGCGCCCTTTCGCTGACGAACAAATGCGATTCTCCGTCGCACCTCCTTCCATTTGTAAAATTGAATTTCCTTTAATAGTCCGCCTGCCCCGGCGACAGCGAGGAGTCGTAATTCTGAAATGACACCATGGCCCGTGCGTTGCGAGCGCCGCTGGAAAGCACGGAGACTTTCGTCCTCCACCTCCTCCTTCTCCACGCCCATTCCCGTGCCCGTTCACTGCCCGTGTCTGTGCCCATGCCCGTGCTCGTTCCATGCCCGTGCTTGTTCCATGCCCGTGCTCGTTCCATGCCCGTGCTCGTGCCCGTATCCCTACACATAACCGTGACCGCGACCACGTGTGTCCATGCCTGTGCTCGTGCCTGGGCCCATGTGTGCTCGTGCCCACTCCCGTACCCACTCTCGTGCCCACTCCCGTGCCCACTCTCATGACCGCGCCAATGCCCATACCCGTACCCGTGCTCGTGATCGCGTCCATGCCCGTGTTTGGGTCCATTCCCACTCCCGCGCTCATGCCCGTTCCCGTATCCGTACCATGCGTGTGCCCGTGCCCATGCTTGAGCGGGTGCCCGTGTCCGTACGCACTCCCGCGGCCGTGCCCATGCTCGTACACATGCTCGTACCCATACACGGGACCGTGCCAATATCCATGCTTACGCCCGTGCCCATGCTTGTGCCTGGGCCCGTGCCCGCGCCCGTGTCCACTCCCGCGCCCATGCCCGCGCTCATGTCAGAACCCATACCCGTGTTTGGGACCGTGCCAATGCCCATGCTTGTGCCCGCGCGCGCGCCCACGCTGCGACCGCGTAAATAAGGCAATAGTCCCAGGTGAGCAGGCTGCGAAAGAGCTCCCGCCCCCGGAAGCACAGAAACGAGGAAGTCGAAGATCCGAAGGATGAGGTTCCCGTAGTAAACATCAACACCTGAGGGACGAGATATTCTAGTCTCTTTTTTTCTTTCTCTTTTATTTTATCTTCTTCTATCCTTTCCTACTTGGTGTCATAAAATTAGCTTGGTTTCTTGAAGACAAATATGAATAATCGAACGTAAGCTGTTGGGTTCCGATGGTGTGAGATGGTCGAGTTTCCTTTCTCAAATCGGGGAAATTCACAAAGAATGGCAATAAAGAAAATGTAAATTGAAAAGTTATAAATTGAAGTAAATTAAATTAATTACGAAGCTTGAAAAAACAAGAAAGCGAGTGCATTATTAATATAGGTCGTGAGATCACAATTATAATTACATTCAACCCACATTTTGTTATCAATTCAACATTGTATCACCACTTTTTTCTGGTTTTACTTTTAAACAACTCCTTTTGTACGATGTAATAGCAAGGGCGATGTAATAGCTTAATATTATATTATTATTATTATTATTATTATTATTATTATTATTATTATTATTATGAAATAGTCTGTTCCAAAACCGTTGCATTTGTTTTATTTTGTTTTCCACAAGTTAAATTTATTCTTATAATATTGATCTACTTCGTTAGATATAATGAGCAGAAATTCACTTATTATCATCCATTGAACTACAATCATCTTTAATCTAATTTACCCATTAATTATGGAGTAATTTTAGGTTATTAATTCCAATTTAAACTCATCAGTTATTTTCATTATAATCACGCAACAATGTAATTAAAGGATGTGTTTTCCGTCTGCCAATTCAATAAGTGATACTCAAAATAAAACGTTTCAAATACAAGTAAACACATTACTGTAAGAAAATTGCAATGATATTACTCAACTTGGCATGATTGATGCAAGTGATGATTACAAAACCTAATAATTACTTGTGTTGTATAAGCAATATTTGTCGCCTGATGTGATTGTTTCGAATGAAAGTTGGTCACTCCAGTAAATAATTTTCAGATCAATGCTTCGATAATCTTTAACGAATTTCTTAACGTAAGACTAGAAAATATTGTTAGTATTTCTACGTATAAACGGAGAAAGACACATTCTTTTGCATTATATTAGAACCTCCACATATTTAAAAAAATACAGTCGTGTGTAAACGCAGAATGTAAAATGAACAAGATGTGTATATAAAATGCACGCTGTCTATCCGACAGTTGCCCATCAAATTACTCGAATGAAATTAGCTAGGGTATCTACAACTGCAAGAGGAACGCCATGAAGTTCATTAGAAGTTGGCAGCATGCGAGAGCACAGTGACGCTCCCTATGCCTCTCAGGCTGACACCAGTTGCTCGCGTGCGGACGCCCTCGTGTGTATTAGGGAATGTACGAGTTTGGAAGTTGCTCACAGTGAAGCTAATGAGGAGACTCCTCTATGTACTCGAACTGCCCCCTTCAAAGTAAATAATGGAGCTTGACTGGCTGATGGTGAATATAACCGAGCTTCAATTATTCGTAGCCAATCGAAGGGAATTCAAATGCATTAAAGAAATTAAAACTCAAGTGAATAAATTTTCAGTGAAAATTAAATGAAGTGATTGCTGGAGATATTCATTCCTACAATCCAATAACGCGCCATAAATGTCTGAAAATTAGGCCTGATGATAACTATGCGATAGCTTTAATTGATTTTGTGGGGAGACAGTTAGTGGCATTATAATAATAATAATAATAATAATAATAATAATAATAATAATAATAATAATAATAATATGCCTTTATTGATATGGCGAGGCTCGGGCCATCGGGCCCGCTCTTCCGTCTAACCACATGTCACAGAGTAATGAGAGAGTATTGTTGTAAAAGTAATGTAGTAATAGTAAAAGTACTAAAAAGTAATATTACCTAAAAATTTAAATGTGATGTAATCTACAAGTGGTAAGTAGTTACTGGAAAGCAAACGTTATTTAAAGCAACTTATAAATCGATAACATTATTATTATTATTATTATTATTATTATTATTATTATTATTATTATTATTATTATTATTATTATTATTATTATTATTATTATTGGAAAGTTATTAGAGATATTCTTTGAGAAAATTACTTCAATCGTGCACTTTCGAAGTCTCGTACATAATGCGCTCGTTTCCTGGGTGTCCGGTCTATCTATTAAAGTTTTTAGTTAATACGATAGTTTCATATTCATTCTCATTTGTGCATTTCAAAATATTGATGGCAAATATGAGTTTCTATTTGTATTCTTCATAGACTATGCCCAGAAATATTTAAAATTATGTGTACATTTTGTAATAATATATTGTATGAAAATATTTTTGGAATTTTTTTTAGTGCAGAATGTTATGAGTTTTATTAATGAACCCTTTAAATGAAATATTTCTATTTACTCTGTGATTCCGTGTGCAATATTTCGAAATGCTTGTGAAATATTAACCTATTACTCATGAATGAAAAATATGATCGCTAAGTGTTGCCGAGAGCAATACAGCAGTATCAAATGACATGAACATTGCACTTCGCCACATAACTAAATAGGATATTCTGAATCGAAACACTTGTTCTATACCCGTTACTGCATTGCATTTAAGTATTTGGAAAATTCAACATTGCATACTCAAACATTATTCACAGCTAACTAGAAATGCATTAGCTTATCGTAAAAAAGTAAATTTTCACCATTTACACTTTCATCGCTTTAACCGTCATGGACGATGAATGAGTCAATGAAATTTACCATGAAAATAACTGTGCACGGTAGAAAAACAGAAAAGACACGCGTTGGAATCCAGAGTAAATCTACTGTGAATTCAACATTCCATATAGATTAATGGAGTGTCGAACGGCGTTATTAAACAGGAAAGGCGAAGAGACAAATCTTACAAGGCAGAGATCACCCCTGAACTAGTATGTTTGTAACCTTAAATATGTACTTTCGCGTTTAGGGCCTTTACGTAGTTTACATTCCTTTTTTGGCGAATGAACTGTCTTCAGTGCATCAACTTATGTCACATGCTTCTCTCAAGATGTCAACTTATGTCACTGCAGTTTATCTGTCCGGGAGGGCCCAGGTCCGGACAGTGGCAAGATTTATCGACACTAGCTCGAAGTCGAGTTCTGCCGCTATCTAACGAAGGGGCTAAAATTCTAACGGCCGACTCTCTGAACAGTACTTTATGTGGATTCTCCGATCAACACCTGGCGCATTCCGGATTAGTACTCTCACTAACGAGCCATGAATCGCGCGCGATTATTCATTCCTCATTCTCGTGCCATCCTTACTTACAGCCGCAAGCCGACTTGAATGTTGGCGCCGGATCTCGCCCTCCAGCAGGGGAAGATCACCGCCACCTCTCGCAATAAAAGCATGCACTACACTTACGGGAATACATACTTTATCCGTTGACGCGCCCGGAAACCCTAATCAATTAACCGTGCTAGTGAATGCGATGTGAAAGTGTGGGTGGGTGTGGGTAGGTGTGGGTGGGTGCGAGTGGGTGTAGGTGGGAGTGGGTGGGTGTGAGTGTGGGTGGGTGGGAGTGGGTGGGAGTGGGTGGGAGTGGGTGGGTGCGGGTGGGTATGGGAGTGGGTGGGTGTGAGTGGGTGTGGTTGTGAGTGGCTTACAAGTGTGACGGAGGTCTCGCAGCATGACCGAGCAGCCATGAGCACGCATGAGCGCCCGATCCCACATCAGTTCTTGCTTTGACCTGCGCCCGCAAATCTGCTTTACACCTCTCTTGCTCGACCTCATTCGCGTCCCTCGCCTCCTGAAAGGTCTGGACCCCTTCAACGCCAGCGCATCCGCTCCCACCCCCACACACCCATATCAGCCAATCGCCATCCGCGTGTGTATTTGCCCTCTGACGTCCGCAACACTCGTGAGAAGCTTCTCACAAGGGGGTCGTGTCACGGAGTTCCATCGGTAATATTCTGCGCGATGACTATGGAAACTCAGCGAAGTGGAGGGCACCTGATAGCAACGCGTAGCTTCAAAAAGAATGGGTAATTAATTTTCATCGGCTTTGACGTGGTGACGAAATATTGAACGAGATAAAAGTCATATTTTACTCTTGACAAATGACATAAAACTCCGTAACGGACATCGTTTCGGTAGAAAATCCTTTTGTCATTGGCATGAACTGTCGGTGTGCTTGTAAGTCTCCTGAATGCCTCTCAAAAAAAGCGCTTATTCAGATAAAATCGACATTTTTTTAACCGCAGTTATTGTACAATTTCTCAGGTATTATATATTTTAATTACAAAACTTGACTTTTTTTCTTACACTAACCACTCTACTCCTACAACACACTCAGTTCTCCTGGTGTCTCTATGGAGTCATTCAAACGACAAGAAGTGACTATCGTTAAATTGATAATCTCTACTATTATTTTGTATGTATTTATTTATTTTACCGATAGTTGTACTTAACACTTATATTCACGGCTTTGGATAATGGCCTATCGTTAGTGAAATTCTGGTAAATTAAAAACTGAAGTACATAAACTACATTGTGCATTGGGCGAATGAACACGACTGGGAAATCAGGTAGGCAAGTAGTTGAGGCGGCAAGGAAGCGAAGTAGAGGATGCAAATGACAGGAAGAAGGAACTGAGGTCGGTGGACTGAGAGGCTAGTGATCTCAGAAAATGACGCACACGACGAGTTGTATGGAAAAGAGATTCAAAGTTCTTAAAAAAAGGATACACCCATAATAAGCGCTGAATTAAATATAATGCAGGTTGGACATACAGACAGGACAAGTAGGTAGGAAATGCAAATGGAACATGAATGTGGAACATGCATGTGGGACGTGTGAGCGGGTCTGAGCGGGGCGCGCGGGTGGGATATGCCCATGGTTCACTGGCCACGCGCAATCTTTCCTTCCTCTACCGTGCTCTACCCTAGCCCTTACTTACACACACTTACTCGTACATTTGCAAGCACTACACTACCACGGAAGCCTACGTTCAGGTCGGCGCCGGATCTCGCCATCTTGCTGGAAAGGATCGCTACAACCACCCGTGGTAAAAACATGCAGTACACTTCCGGGACCTCAGCAGATAACGCGCCCTGAATCACTAATTAATGAAACACACCGGCCGCGACACGGACAGCTGCGCGAGAGGGTCAGCAAGCCTCCGAGTCTCGCCGCGCCGCGCCGCGCCGCGTCGCAGGCTTCCAGCTACCCACGATTTCGATCTTGCCGCTCCGTTTGTCGTCGCGCAGCGTCTTATCTGCTTGTACCCTCGGAGAGAGGCACCCGATCCGAGCGCAGGGGGTGGGGCTGTCAAGCAAGGCTCGTTCCCATGAGGAATATTCTGCGCAGTGCGGGCAAGAGCAGAGGACGCGTCATGCGTAGGAGGCAGCCTCTGAATCAGACGGCAGGTGGGGAAGCTTCGTCGGTTTGTAAGCCTGGCGTTTCTGCGTGGAGAGGGCGCTGGCGAAGGGCGCGGCTTGCGTGGCGTGGAGGGGCGTGACAGGGCAGAGTTTTTCATTAGCGCCGAGCCGAGCGATTCGCGCGTGGGCCGCGCTGTCACCGGGCTGCGCCGTCGGCGACGCATTAATTACCTCGCGCGACGCACGCCCACGTCGCCGCTTCAGAGGCGACGCCCCCCTGCGGAGGCTCGCTAGTCCAACAAATTTTGCGCCGCGGAGGACGGTTGGTTGAGAAGGGTGTTCTTGATACGATAGGTGGATTTAGCCTCTGAGGGGATTCGAATGCCTTATGAGCTAATCTACCGGGTTAGGTGGCTCAGGGCAGCGACTGATGTCACTGCAGTGCCTCTGCTCGGGAGGTCCTAGGGTTCAACTCCCGACGGGGGTAGGACTTTTGACACTAGCTAGACAGCTAGGTCGAATTCAACCACTGTCTGGAGAAGAATTCTTGCGGACGGCTGCTCTGATCGGTAGTTTTCCGGGGTTTCTCCGATCAACACCAGGCGAATGCCGGAGCAGTTCCCTAGCAAACGGGCCACGAACCGCGCACCATCTTTCCTTCCTCTTTCTTGTCCTATCCTCACTCCTAACTAACACACATTTACAGTTACGTGCACTACACTACCGCACATTTCGGGAGCACAAGCTGTAAGCTCTTGTACAAGTTGGGAGCTTACAGTTTGTCCCGACTGGGGCGGAGCTCACTGGTGAGAGATTCCTGGTTGGAGAAACCCCGCAAGCTGACGTTTAACTCGCCGCCGGGTCTCTCCATCCACAAGGGGAAGGCGCCGCTACAACCGCGATAGAAACATGCCCTACAGATATTGGACTAATGACCTAATCAGTTGACTTGCCTGGAAACACATCAGACAATCAGTAAAATAATAATGTGGTTCCGTAAAGGCTCGAAAAATTATCGTATTCTTAATTCTTCATTTGATGAAGTTAAGCAATGATAGAAATACACTCAATGATGCTAATAAAAACAATGATGCATTCTGATCAATTCTACACGTGAGTGGTGTACTGACTGAGATGGTTGAGTAACAATAATCGTTACCACTCCAGCGTCGCTGATCGGGAGAACCCAGTGTCCGTGTGGCGATGGTAGCGGATTTTTGTTATCGATCGAGCTAGCTTGTTGCTTTTCAAGTGTCAGAGGGCGTGCGCGCTCTTTATCTGCCTGTAAAATCTAAACGGAAGTCCAACGTGTGTTGAATAGTAAGATAATTAGATTTGACGACGAGACTTTGCAAATGAATTTCTTAAGAGCTCTTCTCTGTTTAGCATCGAGGGACAGAGTTTCGAACGAGGATAAAATAACGTTAAAGTGTGGTAAATAGTAGTGTGATAAATTACATTAAAAATAATATCAGAAATGATTCCAGCATGTAAACAGGATGGAGCTAATTAGACTCTCTTATATACACCTACTGGTTGCAGAGACGTGGATAGGCCTAGAATTGATTGATCGATTGATTGCTTAGTGATTCCGGGCATGTCAACTACCAAGGTCTTTAGTCCCGTAAGTGTAATGCATGTTTTGCTCGGGAAGTGGCGGTGATCATTCTCCTGCTGTGTGGCGAGATATGGCGCCGACCTGACGTCGGCTAGAGGGGTTTTCCTCAACCAGGTCTCTCCCACCAGCGGGGCACCACTCCTGTCGGGACAAGCTCTTAGCTTCTGACAGTTCTCCCGACATGTGCGGTAGTGTAGTGCATGTTAGTGTGTGTGTGTGTGTGTAAGGGGTAGGGATAGGACAAGAAACAGGAAGGTGAGATCGCGCGCGGTCCGTGGCCCATTTGTTAGGGTACTGCTCCAGCATTCGCGTGGTGTTGATCGAAGAAACCACGAGAAACTACCGATCAGGGCAGCCGCCCGCTAGTAGTATTCTCCAGACAGTGACTGAATTCGACGTAGCTAACAAGCTAGTGTCGAAAGTCCTGCCACCGTCTGGACTCGAACTTAGGACCTCCCGGTACTTCAGTGACGTCAGTTGTTGCCCTGAGCCATCTCTCCCGGCGTTAAGCCTAGAATAAGGTAGTCAGTATAGTTCTGAGCTCGGAACGGGGCACAGGCTAAAACAAGTTGTAAAGGGAGAAGAAACTAGTATAACTAGTAATCTTCATGTGCATTTATTTAAACAAAAACATTATTCAATTTTTCTCTCTTTATACGAAATATAACCGACTTTCTTCGATTGAAATTTGTGTATAATTAGAAAACTTCTTATTTTTCTATATGTTAAATATGTTAAATAAAGTGTTAATGTTAAAATATATATGTTAAATAAAGGCATATGTATCTGTATAATATAGCAATATTACACCACATTATATTTAGGCATCAAAGTACAAATATTTTCAAAATGTATCCTAAGTATATTGATTAATATGCACAACATAAACAATATTAATTGTATCTGAGTGACCACCCAGGAGGGACAACCACCACTCCAACTGCGCGTGATGGAAATACATAGGTGAGCTATTGCGCATCGTACCCTACATCAGTCATTGACCTTCAGGCACCAGTTTGCGTCACAATATTAGCGTGAATTTTAAATTCACTCAAATACCAAACTTTATCACCTTGTTACAAGTCACAGAAAAGCATATATGATGCATTTTTTTAAATATTTTAACTCATACTTTAATTTCTCTTTCATCGTGTTATTTTGTGTTCAAAATTGCCTCTTTATTCCACTTTCAAACTTTCTCGACACGTAGCATGGCGGCCAGCGTCTGGACTGGCTTTTCAAATTAAGTGCCCGTGTTGTAATCACGTGGTTCGTGACGCAAACTGGTGCTGCGCAGAACGAGTAAAAATTGGTTCGCCGACTAGCTCACCCAATTCTGTATATCATGTCCCTGTAGAGAAGAGGGTCAGCAGCATAGAGAAGGAGGCAGCGCCACATGACGTCGAGCGGAGAGGGAGAAAATCCTCTCCACCGACGATGTGATATAAGGAGCGAGTGAAGAGCAAACTCTAACACTCTCCTATTCATGCCTCGTTAACTTCCGTTGTGATATTTGTGGCTGTTTAATTGGTATTTTCCCCAGGTCGACATTGCTGTGTTCGTTAGGACTTGAGTTTGGAACAGCGGTGCACTAATTTTGTATTGTGAGTTTTGTTGACGTCCAATATGAGTGCATTTGGACTATGAATAAAATTGTAATTGACTTTTTATTTAAAACAGTTATTTCATGAAAGATTTTCAGTTTCCTAAAGAAATGAAACCTTTAAAAAGTAAGCAATTATCGGTGAGACTCTGAGCTCTGCCGCGTTGGTAATGCTGGGGTTAATGCAATAACGGTGACGCCTCCAGCATCTTTTATTCATCGTTACAGTTTCGTCCGCCGACACAGTGAGAATACCCCTATAACAGACCGTATCGGTACCGTTTGGTGTTGATGTAGTGCAGACACTACGTACCCGGTTCAGGAAGAAATTCAGGTTTTCTCTCACTTATATATGTTTTCTACGGTGCTGAATTCAAAATTAACGGTTGTCTTCTCTGGAAATGTCAGATTCACAAAGAAAAAGTCAAAAGATCTAAAAGTTTGCATTTGTTTTAGTTTCTCACTTATATTCCCACGGCTATGCGCTTTATTAAAATTATGTATATATACAATTTGTTACAAAAAACGCTCATTTTAATATAGAAAGTCTAACGCTCATGAACACAAGCTGAGCGGCGTTGCCAAAGTTCCAGCGCTCGCCAGGCGTTAGAGTTTTTTGCAATTTTCTTTCTGAAGCCGACATTTCTCGAGGTGGCAAACTTCAATTTCGAATTCAGCGACCTAAAAAATATTTAGAAAATCTATTAAAAAAACTTTCTGTTTTTTTAATCAGGACTTTTCGAACACCAGATAACTGGGTTAATAATGGCGGAGACGGTACTAGCATTCTCCGCGCGTTGGTCTCAGCACCAAGAACGATCGGAAGTAAGTGTTTATTTATTTATTTTTTGCCCGGTTCTTCTGGCGAGGTCGAATTTGCCCAACAACGAGAGAAAATTGTATCGATCGTTTCTTCTCATCGGTAGTTCTGTGCTGTCTCATTACCAGGTCAATATCCTAACGTACGGGCCACAAACTGTGTGCGATAGTTCCTTCCCAAACTTTTTCTCCTCCTCTCCCCTTTCACACACACACACACACACACACACACACATACACACTAACATGTTTACTGCACTACTGCACATTTCTGGAGCTTGCAACTTGACCCGGCTGGAGCGGTGCCCTGGTAACGCGAATACCTGGATGAGGATATTCCTCAAATGGTCGTGTAGGACGGCCCCGGATCTTACGTTCCAGTAGGTGAGGAACACTGTCGCATACTGGCTATAACACCCACTGCGCAAGAGCGACTGATGATTAAATTAGCTTGTGCGCCAGGAAACATGGATCACTCGAAGAATGGCCCTGCAACTAAGAGAACTTGCAAAGAAGTATTCCGTCTCGCGAGTAGCGCCTGGGCTACGCTGGAAGAGGCCTAAGGGGAAGGTGGGAGAGGCGAACCGAGAAGGTTTTGGGGAGTCTGAATGCAACAGAAAGAGGGGCGTGGTTCACGGATTCGGACGGTGATGGGGCAGGCAGACAGCGCGCAGCATGCAGTGGGCAGTGGACAGCGGACAGCGGACTGCAGGTAATTATACATGATCTGTAGTATACTTAACCCGCTGCTCTCGTCGCATATTTGCAAGAGTATAAAATCATGTAATTGCCTCATTTAGAGAATCATCAATTAATAAGATCAAAGCTTTTAAATGAATCTCTTATCTATCTACATCATGTTTTCGGATAGGGCAACAATGTATTTATGATTGAAAGTAAGATTACGGAAATACAAAGATGTGGAATAAGTTAACAGACGAACGTAACAAATGTTTAAATATTACATATAAACAATACTAGGATTAGGTTGATTTGTAAATATTTTCTGAATATCAGGTTTATAAATATGTGCAGCCGCATATGATCAGGTTCGCAGAACATCAATGTTTGCCCAAATATTAAATATATTGTTCACAAGTATAAGTTAATTTGCAACTCATCACAATTAAGAGTTTTAAACAAAAGTATATTGTGGACATTCATCGTGAATACTACATATTATTATTGCGGCGGAATTACAGAGCCATGAAATCTCATTTGTTGCCAACCAGTCCATTTATGGAGATGTCCCCTCAGGGATTGTAAGTGCTGAAACGTGTATATTTATAATGAAGTTGTTGGGATGAAATTGCACATGCGTACATGCATCAAAGAGAAAAATAATTTGTTGACTCGGTTTCAAGCTATAAATAAATCATTGATTGCTGTATTGGATTCATTGCTGACTACTACATGACCAAAAAGCATGGTGTTATAAACCATGACAACAAAGTCTCACACATTTTCATCACTTGTCCACCTGTCCCTTTTCTTTCTGCCACCATAAAATTACAACACCCGCTAATATGTACCCAAACACAAGAGACCCACTTCCTCGATTATAATTCATCCTTAAATATTGAATATTTCTAGGGAAAAATGAATGTTTTCTTTCATTGTCAAGAGGAAAGCCCTCATTTCTTTTACCATTCGCCCCCAGGAAAGTCGTAGGAGTTAAGCCGCAGTTCATTTTTGTGTTATTCTCACGTTGGCAATTTAATTCAGGGACGGTTACTTCAGTAAGGTTCAGATTGTAGTTTCTTCACCCAGTGTATTCTCTAGCTGAGAATATCGTAAAATCATTTTAGAAAATTTATTAGTGGGAGAATGCGACCCGTAATTCTGTGATCGCCCAGGGCGGTGCCAAGGCCGCGCTACGATGGACAGTGTTCGCTGTTTCCCAGAAGAGCAGAGGTTTGGTATTATTACTCTCCTAAATTACGAAGCAAAAATAAGGGTTTAGCTATCCCCCTCTCGTTCGTGAACTAAATCTGAGAATATACGCCGATTTGAACATAGTGTGTCATATTTCAGCTCTAAAAAATTCTGTTTTAGGTTCAGAATATTTATTTTTTACCATAAAATAATTGCAGCCGCCGTATCTTTTTTTTATTTAATTGTATTTATTGTCATCCGAGTTAAAAAAAAGGGAAGCAAAAACTGAAATATGAGATGATGTAATTTATTATATAATTTTTGTGTAAACTCTGATGTGAAAATTCTGAATACTTGGTTCATGCTCTTCTGAGCTTCTGGTAATATTCAGACATGTATTCTATATTGTACAGTGTGACCACACTTAAGGTTATCTTCACAATTGTATTTTTTATCGACTTTGAGCATGAAAACTGAATAATGTTCTTCCACCTCATGAATTTGTTCTCTTGCTCAAAATATGAGCCTTACATCTTTGATAATGGTTGGAACTTGTTCAGTATATAATCCTGAGTTTGTATCATTTGTTTAATTTATAAGTTATTATTTTATTTTATTTTGAATTTTAGGGGTGATTATTGAAAATTAAATTGCCAACAGGTAATATATTTTTGGTAATTAAATTACAAGCTTTTTATGTTTTCTGGCTTGTTATAAGTATTCAATAATCATTCCTAAATCATTATATACTTCAGATTTTGTTTATAACCCTTTCTATTTTCCTGTTTTACACCAAAATTTAATATTTTTCTGTATATTGTCATAGAGGCTTGAAGTCAGCCATGCATACCTAGAGAGCGAGGATGTCGCTCTCATAATCGATTATTTTCTTTGTTCAATTGTCAACTTGTAAACCACGCGATCTCCTGTAGATTGCGTTGGTAGAAGAATAATTCCGCCGTGACAACTAGTCTCACGGCGGAAAGATATTTTTTGTTCAGGCCTTTTCTATATAAGCGAGCTCTCCGCTCGCTCCAGTGCTAACACGCTGATGCATGCAGACATTCTTCTCATGTGGTGTTGCCCGTGGCCCTCTGCCACGTTGAAGTATGTAAGACACGCGCCCGGATGTTTTCCATACTGTTTTTGCCGCCCATGACCTTCTGTCACGTGGATTGTATATATATATATATATATATATATATATATATATATATATATATATATATATATATATATATAGGCTCTCTCGTAGCCCGTGACCATTTGCCGCGTATTGATTGATTGGCGCTATTCGCCATTGTTTGACTGGCACTATTTGCCATTATTATGTTAAAGCGTTGCGATGCGATGGCATATTTCTTGCATTGACTTCTTTTTCGTTATGCGCTGAGACTTGTTTTGCTCGCCCATGGCCCTCAGCCACGTTAAACTGTATTTTTTTTTCATAGTATAAGAGCACCACTTGTTTATGTTCTTGCCGTCGCTCACTGCCACGTTAAAAATGGAAAAATTGGCTTAATCTGTAAAATTTATTTTAATTGTATATAGGAAACATTTTTAGTTGTACGTAGTTATAAATTGTACTCTGCTATATTGGATTCGCTCATGTGTTCTACCTTTTTGTATTATTTATATATTTTCTTTGTGTTCCAGATTTGTGAGATATCTCGTTTGAAAAGGGATCTTGTCTCGATATATTTTGTGCATCACTCTAATTGATTTGCCAGGATCCGAGAGCCCGGAGCCAGTTGCTTTAAGAGTCATAGGGCTGGCAAACATGGTTACTGGCTTACTGGAACAATTGGTGTTTCAGCACGCACGTTCGCCTCTTTCGTAAACCGCCTCATGTAGCGTAGTCCTGATTTTCCCTGACTGCGCTTGTTCAGGAGCGGAGCGACGCAAGGGCGTTGCGACTCTAGAACGTTCTGCGACGTGTAAAAATTGGTAACAAGGTCGTGAGTGGCCCGTTTCATGAAACACCGCTGTGTGTAAGGTGATCGCAAAAGTATATAGTGTAAGAGTGAAATCAAAGCAGATAATTTCTGGTATATTGGTATACGATAACTCCTGTACAATTGTCTCCTAACGATTATTTGCGAGAACAAATGCACATTGATTTATTAGAATTGAATTGTTATTGTATTAATCAATTTATTGACTTATTTATGAAATTAATTGAAATAATGCCAAACGACCGAGTAGTTTAACGTATAATTATTTATAATTGTTTTTAGAAAGTTCGCCATTGCGCGACTTTGTCAATTTTGTACTTTGCGCACCTAGCACTGTAATATTCTTTATTGATTATTGATGTTGAAAAGGTGAAAGTTATTCTATAATTTGGAAACTCTTCAATTTATTTTGTGCGATTCATTCGCAATTGTAATTCAGTAAAATTGTTAAATTTTGTAAATAGGTGAGAGTGCCGTTCCTCTCACTTCCTCACTAGGATTTGGATAGGAAATATTGTTGTGTAATTTATTTATTTCAGGGCATTGGGGTTCTAATTGTTGTACAGCAATTTGATATATCTTTTTTGTCACCCCATGTACCTGTAACATTACTTTTTTTTGTGTCCAATTCAGTCATTGTGCTGCTGGAATTGTTTATTGGATAATAAATTAAAATTGTTTATCGAAAGTTCGATAACAAAATTTTTCTCTTCAGTAGAAAGTCTACCTCTGCAGCAGACCCTTGAACCGATACCTGCATCCTATTTTTTTAGGTATCATTTTCTTCGGAAACGATCCATGCATATTCTGCTAAATGTTACTATGTTGGCTTGCGCTGAGTTACTAGTAGACGTACGCTGCGGTCATTTCTTGTGCTTTTTTTAGGCTAGTGACCGTGAAAATTAATTATTTGAATTATTTAAAGTGTAATTTCGCCACGAGCTGGAAAGGAGCTGTTGGGACGTTGTCATCCAATCGGCAGCGCCAATACAAACAATTTAAGTCGTAACAAACCTCCCAAATGGATGACAGTGCCTCCCTCTCCGTCCAGCTTGTGACCTTGAAGTGCTACTATGTGTAAATCTGAGTAAAATGCTAGTTCAAAGTTTTAAGGGGAAGGAAGGAATAATGGAATAGAAAATGGAATGAAGTTTGGGAGGCCAATATGTGTGTAAAGGAAATGTGATAACGTGGTGTAATGACTACTAAGACCTTTATTTTATCTTTGTAATGAACAGGTTGGATATTTTCTGTTGAGAATAAGACAGGGTTTTTGTAAAAAAAACATTATCTGGCAAACTCAGAAGTAAAGAATTAATGAATTATAAGATTGTTCTTGTTCAAATGTAAAAGCCTCTCTGTACTTGGCGCAAAAGCCCGCAAATGGGAAGAGCCTACCAGCAGCGTAAAGGGTACGTGTGGTTAGCACGAAGACACCTTACGCCGTATTCTGGTCTCCTCAATCTGAGAAGTGTTTTTTCTCATCGTCACACAGCAATATATGCTGGGACATTGGAAGGAAAATTAACATTATAATCTTGCCCGACCGGGAATCGAACCCGGGGTCGCTTCATGGAAAAGAGCATGCTCACCGGTGAGTTAAACCGCCAAGGCCAAATGTAAAAGTATTTAACATAGTTGTGCCTTGTTTTTTAAATTCTGAAACTGTAGCTAGGAAGGATTTTTAGGAACAATTCCATAGCCGGTAAATGTTTTATTTTGTTACATATTCAAGCTATGTAAATGCATTGTATTTTTTAGAACAGTACATATTCCCTTAGTGTTGTTTTCTGTGTGTTTCATGTCTGTATTGTTTTTGTTTTATAACCAAGGCTGTCAAGTGCTTTTGGATGTTAAAACTGTGTCAAGGTGAATTTGTTCCTGCCTTTTGACCCCCCCATTCAATTTTTTCCCCTGAGATTATTACTTCTGTCAAGTATCCATTTCAATTGTCGTCAGGTGATTAAGATAGGCTACATTCAATAAAGGTGTTGCACTCTTAATTTGTAGTAAACAAATCAACATCGCCTCGAAGCTTCTATGACTTAGTGTTTATGCTGAACTCTCTGGAACCGAGTTTGTGTGAGAATGGCATCAGATGGAGATAGGCCGAGAGTTTGCATTATTTTGGGCCCATCACGTCTCGCAAAAACAGAAGTTTCGCAATTGGAGTTTTAAATATATAGATGGATGTTTATTCAAGTTATTTTTGTAATGTGTGTCTAATTTTGTATTCAATGTCACAGACAGAAATTTCTTTTCCGGGGAGTTTCTAAATCGTAGATTGAAAACAAACCGTAGGTAACTTTCCACGCAACATTTTATGGAACTTTGACAACAATTCCTCAATATCCTTCAATATTCCTCAAAGTAATCTGAAAAATCCGAATGAAATTTATGTACTATATTGTTTAGACTAAATGTAAAATCTATTCAATAAATAAATCGTAACTCGTAACATGCACGACAATTAGGCAAGATATTTATTTTCCCTTCCGGGACAGATTTTCCAAGGCCTCCCTCTGGCTGCATATCTGTGTGTGCTGGTGTTTGAATAAAGGGATTCTCGAAGAATTATATCGATCTTGCGTCCTTCGAAGCGTCGCAACTTCACACTTTCCTTGTACCGTTTTACGACACTAATCACTATAAAAGTTCGAAGCTCGTGAAGTTTGATTGGCTAATAAACACGATGTAAATTTCAGTTTCACGTTCTGTCACGTTTTGTGCGGAAGAAAAGAAAAGAGTCTCCTGTTTACGACAATTCCGTGTAAATTCAACAACTTTAGGGCAGAAAAAACAAGGATTTTGACAAATTTAGATCAAGTAAAGGCATTGGTTTCTATCTTCGTTTACTGAAATGTGTATGTGTAATAATGGAAATAAATGTATATGTCCTGATATTTAATTTCATAATTCAATCGAATAATCTAAAATATATTTTGATACACGGAGAAGAAAAGAAATATATTTGCATACTGCCTGATTTGCTGAGATATACTGTGTTTTATATGAATTTCACAACATTTTCAAATTTCTCTCACAATGAGTGACTTTTTTCTTATTTTTCTCGACTAGAGTAAAGAGCGCTCAAGAATGGTTAAGTTCGATTTCCATTAAAACCATTGAAATTTTGAAAACTGCAAAAAAATTTAATTTTTAGAAACCCTAGTAGAACTACATTATTGTAGAAATATTTTTTTCTGAATTAAAATTGTTCTTCAAAATTAGTTCTGTAATTAATGCCATAAACGAATTTTTAAAAATATAAGTTTTGCGTCATTTGAATGGAATAGTTATAATGCAAAAAGAATGCTGGATTTATTGAAAAACGGCTTCATTTTATTTTTTATTTTTTTTATTTTCTACGGGTAGAGCTAACTGCATTGAACCATATTACATGAGCACTATTTTGATTCAAATATCAGATACAGAAAAAGGAGTATTAATTTTGGAGAAAATCCCTCATTTGGTTTAAGAGGCACTATCGGTCGCAAGCGGTCGATGACGAGGGCAAGGGTGAGGGCGAGGCGAGGGCGTGGGCGTGGGCGTGGGCGTGGGCGAAGTCGAGGCCGAGGGCGAGGACGAGGACGAGGGCACGTACTTTTTCGCAAGTATTTTCACGCAAACTCACGCGAAAAGTACTCGTATTTTAGAAAAGTTGTACATGACCTTACTTCAAAATATACGAATCATTAAGGAACAGATTTCATTAGGGATAAAAATCTTTGTCTTTAATATTTTAGCTGTGGGAAAACTCTGAGAAAAATTTTGAACTTTTGCAATTTTCAAAAAACAAACATTTTTGAAAAAAGCTATTTCGGAGTCATGGACTCCCAGAACGTGTATTTTCATTAAAATCTTCATAATTATATTTTCAGCTTTACATAACTTTCTCTAAGCAATGTAGACGTGAAAATAAAAAACACCTAATCGTAATAACCGTCCAGTTGGTAAGACGTAGTCTGGAGCGTCGTGAGGGAGTGGACGGGTGCTGGGAAGGGGACAGGCGCCGCCGGCGGCGGGGGGGGGGGGAGTGCGCCGCTGCGACCTAATGGCTTTGTAAACAGCGCCTTCACCTGGCGGGGCGGCGTGACGCCTCGGAGTAGGCGGCGGTGGCGAGGGGGTGGGTGGAGAGGGGAAGGGTGGCAGGTGCACGTGTCCCCACATATGCATAGCAAAGCCGCTTTCGACGCCCGAGGCCGTGCGTCCCCGCCCCCGCCCCCGCCGCCGCTGTCGACACAGAAGGTTGATACCATCGCACCCGCCTTGGCCCGTCGCACCCTCCCCACTGTCCCGCCTCCGTCGTGCGTACGACCGCGCCTCTATTGGCAGACGGTTTCCGCACGTGCGGTGCTCACATAGCGTCTCTGATCGGCCTCGCCAGTTTCCTCGTTATGCGCCACCTACGCATCCCCTTCCCAATGACTTCCTATCTCATACCGACATCATATTGCACCATTACTAAGCCCCTCACTCCCTTCTTTGCTCACGCTTTCTCCCCCGCGTCGTCTACGCCCACCACCCGCCCTCGCCCACGATCTCTTCCACGCTATCTCTCTCACACCTCCTCTGGCGTATCCAACAACCAGTCCCACATACCTTCTTTCCATCCACTTCCATACCCTGGACCTCGCCCTCGCCCTCGCCCTCGCCCTCGCCCTCGCCCTCGCCCTCGCCCTCGCCCTCGCCCTCGCCCTCGCCCTCGCCCTCGCCCTCGCCCTCGCCCTCGCCCTCGCCCTCGCCCTCGCCCTCGCCCTCGCCCTCGCCCTCGCCCTCGCCCTCGCCCTCGCCCTCGCCCTCGCCCTCGCCCTCGCCCTCGCCCTCGCCCTCGCCCTCGCCCTCGCCCTCGCCCTCGCCCTCGCCCTCGCCCTCGCCCTCGCCCTCGCCCTCGCCCTCGCCCTCGCCCTCGCCCTCGCCCTCGCCCTCGCCCTCGCCCTCGCCCTCGCCCTCGCCCTCGCCCTCGCCCTCGCCCTCGCCCTCGCCCTCGCCCTCGCCCTCGCCCTCGCCCTCGCCCTCGCCCTCGCCCTCGCCCTCGCCCTCGCCCTCGCCCTCGCCCTCGCCCTCGCCCTCGCCCTCGCCCTCGCCCTCGCCCTCGCCCTCGCCCTCGCCCTCGCCCTCGCCCTCGCCCTCGCCCTCGCCCTCGCCCTCGCCCTCGCCCTCGCCCTCGCCCTCGCCCTCGCCCTCGCCCTCGCCCTCGCCCTCGCCCTCGCCCTCGCCCTCGCCCTCGCCCTCGCCCTCGCCCTCGCCCTCGCCCTCGCCCTCGCCCTCGCCCTCGCCCTCGCCCTCGCCCTCGCCCTCGCCCTCGCCCTCGCCCTCGCCCTCGCCCTCGCCCTCGCCCTCGCCCTCGCCCTCGCCCTCGCCCTCGCCCTCGCCCTCGCCCTCGCCCTCGCCCTCGCCCTCGCCCTCGCCCTCGCCCTCGCCCTCGCCCTCGCCCTCGCCCTCGCCCTCGCCCTCGCCCTCGCCCTCGCCCTCGCCCTCGCCCTCGCCCTCGCCCTCGCCCTCGCCCTCGCCCTCGCCCTCGCCCTCGCCCTCGCCCTCGCCCTCGCCCTCGCCCTCGCCCTCGCCCTCGCCCTCGCCCTCGCCCTCGCCCTCGCCCTCGCCCTCGCCCTCGCCCTCGCCCTCGCCCTCGCCCTCGCCCTCGCCCTCGCCCTCGCCCTCGCCCTCGCCCTCGCCCTCGCCCTCGCCCTCGCCCTCGCCCTCGCCCTCGCCCTCGCCCTCGCCCTCGCCCTCGCCCTCGCCCTCGCCCTCGCCCTCGCCCTCGCCCTCGCCCTCGCCCTCGCCCTCGCCCTCGCCCTCGCCCTCGCCCTCGCCCTCGCCCTCGCCCTCGCCCTCGCCCTCGCCCTCGCCCTCGCCCTCGCCCTCGCCCTCGCCCTCGCCCTCGCCCTCGCCCTCGCCCTCGCCCTCGCCCTCGCCCTCGCCCTCGCCCTCGCCCTCGCCCTCGCCCTCGCCCTCGCCCTCGCCCTCGCCCTCGCCCTCGCCCTCGCCCTCGCCCTCGCCCTCGCCCTCGCCCTCGCCCTCGCCCTCGCCCTCGCCCTCGCCCTCGCCCTCGCCCTCGCCCTCGCCCTCGCCCTCGCCCTCGCCCTCGCCCTCGCCCTCGCCCTCGCCCTCGCCCTCGCCCTCGCCCTCGCCCTCGCCCTCGCCCTCGCCCTCGCCCTCGCCCTCGCCCTCGCCCTCGCCCTCGCCCTCGCCCTCGCCCTCGCCCTCGCCCTCGCCCTCGCCCTCGCCCTCGCCCTCGCCCTCGCCCTCGCCCTCGCCCTCGCCCTCGCCCTCGCCCTCGCCCTCGCCCTCGCCCTCGCCCTCGCCCTCGCCCTCGCCCTCGCCCTCGCCCTCGCCCTCGCCCTCGCCCTCGCCCTCGCCCTCGACCTCGACCTCGACCTCGCCCTCGACCTCGACCTCGACCTCGACCTCGACCTCGACCTCGACCTCGACCTCGACCTCACTGTCACCTTCTCCCCGCTCTGGCCTCCTAAGTATAAGGGCTCCACAACATGAGTTTTCCTGTTAAAAAAACGTGTTTTTTGTCGTAGTATTACAATGCTTTCTCTATTCTACAAAAGTGGTGCGCGAGAAAATAAAAATAAATTTCTGAAGATTTGTCTATTCATTAATATCTTTACCTTCCTTGTTAGGATGTCTGCGCAAGTAAAATGAACGAAGTAAACACGGTCTTCCCCATTCTGAATATTGAAAATTATCGAGTGTAACAACCTCATCACCCATCTGCCTGTCACTCTTCATGCATCCCTGTTTTGACGAAACTGACATGCGTAATCGAATTATATTGGCCTCTTTAAATCTTGATTCCATCATATTGAATTGAAATCGACAAGATAACGTTATAAAATCAAAGTGGGTGTTTGAGAGGAATTTTTATATAGAGCTCTACGTGTTACTTTATCAAAACAAATTTAATATTCTAATATGTTTATGTCACGATGTCATAAATTCTGGTACAATAATATACGTACATTCAAACATGCGCAACCCACTGGACGCCGAAATTTATATCGTTTTAGTTAAAAATGAACCCAAAGTCGATTTTGCCGTGCCCTTCCGCAATGGGGTCATGGTCATGTAAAATAACAGGGTACTGCAAGTACATAAATCAACACGACTTCTTTCTCGCATATTCATTATAATTCCAAGACTTATAAATTCCGAGCGATTTTTTTCGAACTAAAACATCGCCAAAAATGATCAGTAAATGTTCTTACTTTTTTTAAAGTGACCTAAAAGCGAAGAAAAATGACGTACAAAACTTGATCAAAACCAGTTCATTTGAACAACGCAAGCTCTTGGATATGTTACTGATGTAATCGAGGCTTCTTTTCGCTTAAGTAAACTTAACCTGTAAACCTTTAGTTCAGACTGTTCTTTAAAATGATGAATTTGAGATATCGCAATGATACATTTGAGATTTCGCGAAATCAGCCAAATAGCGCAGAGAGGCGTCACAGAAACTTTGTTGACAACGGCTAACATTACATTTTCTAGGCAAAGAAATATAATAAGTTTCTCATGTGTTCTGTGAGAACTAAATTTTATTTAAAGCAAATACCATTAAAATAATGTTGCCAATTGCAACATGAGAATCGTGGGGAAGTAAAGGTAAACGGAACAGCCGACCAGCATTTTCTCGTAAAGATATCAAACATCCGAGACGTCACAAGAAAGTTGTTTCGCAAAATTAAGTTTGATTCTCTTCTGTTATACAAAACGTAGCGTATGCCATTCGTTTATAATGTTGCTTTAATGCATTCGTACAAATTCGAAAACTCGTTCCTAACGTCGCATGTTTTCAAAACATGTACTCTTGCAATAAAGTATTACTTTATAACCTGATTGCCTAAACTACTATTTGGGAATGATTCTCAGCAACATAATACACTAAGTGATGTTACAATGTTTCCAAAACTATAACTCCACAATCCTTTGTAGTTGGTTGCAACAGTAGTTGTTTGAGTGGCTTTGGCCAGCTCTCTGGCCGGATTCAGCGGCGCTCCAGGACTTCGGAGGCTGAGCCGCTGTCGGAGCCCTCTTGACAGCCCGTCTGCGCCCACTAGGCAGCGTTAAGAGAGGAGAGATGGATGTCCGGGCGGACACGTGCGGGGCCCGCCCCACGCATGTAGCGTCGCCCCCTCGCCCCCTACTGCTCTGCCGGCGCCATCCCGTTGTGCATCACCTTCCCCGACCCCACCCGACTCGCGCTCGCTCTCTCTCGCTCTCGCTATCCCTCTTGCTCTCACTCTTGCGCTCACTCTCGCTCTCACTCTCACTCTTGCTCTCACTCTCCCTCTTGCTCTCCATCTTGCTCTCCCTCGCTCTCCATCTCCCTCTCCATCTCCCTCTCTCTCTCGATCGCTATCGATCTCTCTCCCTCTCGCTCGCTCTAGATCCCTCTCGCTCCCGATCGCTATCGATCTCTCTCCCTCTCGCTCGCTATAGATCCCTCTCGCTCCCTCTCCCTCTCGCTCCTCCCTCTCGCTCCTCCCTCTCGCTCTCTCTCCCTCTCGCTCTCTTTCCCTCTCGTTCTCTTTCCCTCTCGCTCTCTTTTCATCTCGCTCTCTTTTCCTCTTGCTCTCTTTTCCTCTCGCTCTCTTTTCCTCTCTCTCCCTCTCGCTCTCTTTCGGCGTCTAGGAGGCATAATTCCTCTCTTAGTAGTTCAGTACCTTTCACATTTTCTGAGAAGCCAATACCGCTCTTATGCTCTCGTTCCTTCCCGGAGCCTGATCCCAGTTGCCTCTCTCCGGAAGCACATTTCAAACACACTCTAAAACCCTACTCTTCATTTTCAGTGATCAGTATTCCCAAGCCTGCCCTAACACATGACTTATTCGCTCTAAACTAGTTCAGTTAACCCATGCCATTTATATCGTAACCTTCTGAATTAACCCTCTTTGCAATACATTCATCCCTTTGCTTTCATTTTTCGCTTATCCGCCTCCTATGCGCCTTGTTCTCCTCCATTTTCCACTTTCTCTTCACTTCCTTCGCACGCCGTAGTACCATTCACGCCACCCTCCTCATTCCGCCTTCCCTAACCCGCAGAGCGCGCCCGTTTGTCTCTTGCCCTACCTGTCAAACGCGCCCCGCCCACGCTGTCGCAGTCTCGCCCCGCTGCCTCCTCCCCTCGCCATCCCCAGCGGCCAGCGCCTCTGTCGACGCCTCGTCCACAACACCGTGTCAGCCGATCCTGCAGCCCTGGGTTCGCGGCTTCAAATGAGATAACACACGAGAGCGCTGCTTGATTTATGGCGACTGCTGGCTATATTCATTACGTTGCGTTGGCTCAGTGTTTTTTTTTTTCTTGGGTAAATAGTAAAAGGAAAATAATTGTTCGTGAAATTAATGAAGTTAAGCTAAATGTGGAAAAGAATATTCATGAATGGTTTCTGCGAATGTGGTTCTCAAACGTGCATATAAATTTGCATTAAGAAAAGTATAACGACTCTTTTACTGAAAAATTTACAACTAGTTTGCAAAATAATGTGTTTTTTTTTCATATCGTATATTATGAAAGCCCATCTTACTTCTATTCCAATAAAATTGAAGTGTATATATGTGATTTAAAAGTAACTGGCTTGTTATAATCTCATTTTCCTTTTTAGATTGCATAAACATCAATTCATTTTTTTTTTCGATTATTGCCCGGGGTCATCTGTCTGGAAAGTTTGGTGTTTAGTCATAACTTAGGCTATTTTTTACTTTATTTTCTCTTGTGTAAAAAATAATTAATATTTATAGAAATATTCCATTTTATTCCAATCTTGATAACAATATGTGACTTTCAAAAAGTTACTGACCTTTATAAAAAATTGTTCCTCAGCAAAATGTTGTGTGCACTCTTTCCGTTTTTCGTAAATATTTCGAAAAGGGTGAGTAAGCTGACCAACGTGAATTAAAACGTTGTTAAATCCCAAATAATTTCCTACAAAACACATTTTGATTCATTTCAATAGCGCAAAAAGGTTTTGAATATTTGAAGGTCAAAATTGTTCCTGGAAGTATTCCGGAAGATTGCATCAATGTGTGTGTCAAGAAAAATTGTTTGTTAGGAACAGGAAGATTATGTGTCCAACAATGTGAGTGTCTGGAAGATTGCAACAACTATCAATAGCAACGATAATTATAACAAACGAAGCAGGTGACGCACAACACAACGACGCAAGGTAGGGCATCACAGGGTAGGTTCGGGGCAGATGAAAGATGAATAAAGGCGGGGAAGGCAAAGTAGGGCGACACGGGGCGGTTGGGGGCAGTTGAAAGGTGGGTGAAAACAGGGAGACAAGGTCGGGCATCACAGGGTACGTTCAAGGCAGATGAAAGATAGATAAAGACGGGGAAGGCAAGGTAGGGCTGCACAGGGCAGGTGAAAGGTGAGAGAAGGCGCGGAAGGCAAGATAGAGCATACTTCAAAATCATTCTTCTCCAAATTCTATCATTGTGGATTCTCGGCTTCAAATTCAGGCCGTGCAATGACCTGTCGAACACCAGTAGTTACGAACGTTCCCAACAATCAGTGGCAAATATCACGTTTATAACCCCGTTTTATGAAATTTCTTATTATATGTTCATTGGCAAAAATTGACCATTTTCGAATCCCTAAATGTTCTAGAAGTGTATTACGTTTATTTTGTAACACCTATATATTAATACAAACAAGTAGAAAACAAACGAATTGTGAAGATATGTCTATTGGAAAATAAACTCATCAATTTGGAACAGTAACTTCATTAATCTATCTGGCGAAGAAGCAAATTTTGATTCAATTATTGAGAATCGACAGGCTTTCTATTGGTTTCTAACCGATTCAATAAGTCGTCAATTCGCCCATTCATTTGCGTGATTCAATGTGCTTCGCGAATCTCTCTTCTAAATGCTGCCATTTGGCAGAATTTTTTTTTCAATCAGATGAGCGCATACGCTTTCGCACTGGAGCAAATTAAATGCTTACGTCCGCACAAGTTGCCACACCGCCCCAGCGTTTTACGAGAGTGGCTTATTATGATAAGGCAACTGCTCCGCATGAACTACTAACACAGCAAACGAATGCGTTAATTAGTTTGCAGATGCAACGTAATGTCATTAATGTGTTGAGTAAATTTCTGAAGAATAACGAACGTAAAACTTGCGATAAGTGTGCACTCACACAAGACTACCAGCTCAGGCACCACAAACTTAGAGACGCTGAAATTCGACCGGTACAAAACTCCATTCTTCGTCACTTCGTCTGTTTCCGACGAAGTTTTAAACATATGTATGATTGATTTATTGGGTAATTGTAGAATGAGTCACGTCTAACGCGAGGATATCATTATTTACACACTAATCTACCGTAATGAGTTTTCGTTAACTCCAAAGAAATATTTTAATTTAATTTTTTTTAATTACTCTCGGAGGTATGAATTTTAGTCGCAATCACCTGCATTGTGTGACTTAATATATTTGTTATGTACAATTATAATCATTTAAGAAATTGGTATGTTATAAAACTGACCATCGATATAACCTTGACAGATTGTTAAGTACATCTATGATAAAGTAATGAATGAGGAGTGGGAGTGGATTAATTAGTTAAGGGAAGGTATGGGTGAAAGAGTGATGTAAAAGAACAGGAAGTAAGATAGCGACCTAGAAGATAGAAGTATGATCATATATTATTCATATGAAAATCAATAACCGATCTTCATCGTAGAACTTGCATTCCTTTTCTTCTGAAAAAAAACGCAGGAATAAGTTCCACAATTTTACTCATTTACGTATTTGTTAAGTTCAGTTATAATGATTTAATAATTTCGTATATCATAAAATTGATAAAAAATCTTACACAATATAATTTTCCTTTTAGAATGACATCTCATCCTACACAAACATAAGAGTTCAAAAATAACAGCGGACCTCTGTTATTGAATTTTTTCTTCTATTCATCCCAAAATCCCCCCCCAAAAAAACGAAGAAAATGAACCCGCGATCACGCACGTTGTCCTTACATCCGGGCCACCGAGAAGACAGGGAGGAGAGCAAAGCCAGCGCGGGGAAGCACGGGAACACAAAGAGAGCGGAGGGCGCGGACAATACGCAGCCCGCAGCGGAGAAATTAACCGCGAAGCGATGCGCGGCCGTATTTCAAAGGCTCAGCCTGCCCTCCGAGATCGGTGGCGAAGCGGCGTACAAAAAAATGCGCCCGGCGCATAAATTGTGCGGCATTGCGCTGCCCGGAATCATGCCCTGTGAGGCTAAAGCAGGGGTGTCCCGCACCAAAGGTTCTGTGAAGTCATTCACGTAAATCAGAAGAATCTTTGTCGGAAAGTTGAAAAAGGTTGTGGATGTTTTTGCAGAAAAATGAAATACTAGTTTACGGTACCCAATACACTTTATCTGGAAACGAATCGGGCAAAAGCGTCTATATGGCTACTACATTTTGTTTGTAAATATAGTGTATTGACAGAATGGAAAAATGAATATTCTGAAAGACTCAATTTTTTTAATATCTCTACAATACAACAATACATACTTACATCCCCGAATATTTTTCGCAAAATTATTAAAAATTAATAAAAAATCTTTCTTTAGTTTTTAAAGTAATTATACAAATAACGACCCAAATATTTTATATTTAATTCACAACTCTACTTACTCAATTTTCTACGAGCAAACACTTTCAAACCATTAACCAATCATTTTGAAACATTTACTGAAATGATAATATATAAAACCCCTACGTCCCCCTTTTCCCCCTACGTCACATACAGTTTTTACTGTTGTTGTATTTTTTTTTTGACTGAATAAATCTAAACGTATTTTGTTTTCATAAGCTACCCCTACTTTAAGATATTTGAAGCTCCCTGCGTGAAAAGTTAGGGAATTCTGTCATAAATAACGGCTTTAGAACGGAGCCACCACGGGGGCGGTCGTGCACATGCGAGTGTGCAGCGCCGCCGCCCCTAGTCGAGCATACCACGGGGTTTTATGAGGGTACGAGGCCAGGAAGGAGGGACTTTTTTCCTTCAAAAGGCGAGGAATCAATGAATTGAATATGTGAACAGGCATTTTTAACGAAACATTATGCATCCCAGGGATTCCCAGCGAGGTCGATATCGAAACCTTGGGGGGTCGATGAAATTTTGAAGTAGGTCAATGATGATGAAGGGGTCTGGGTTTTAGGGTCTATAACCGAATACGAACAGTCGATTGTTAGATATAATCTACATCCCATTTATTACTGAAAATATTAAATAAACTTGAAAGTTTTTTTTTTCTGAAATATAGCAACAAACCCACATTGCACCGCTCCCCTCGAAGTTACGGACCCTTAATTACCCCCGCGGACAGATATTAGCAAAGAATAAAACAAATCTCATTCCATGCTTATTTTCCTCATTGAAGCATCCATATTGTTATTCCAGTTAGATTTAAAACTCTTTATTTCATGTTGATTGCAGATACGGGCCCCACTTCGACTATTTGCATCGGAGCATTCAAGAAAATAGCTATGCTACTACTTAGGATGTTTAGAAAACTCAACAATTTATAATTAAATATATGCATCGACACTATCGTGGAATACTCTGCAACACTCACTACATAAATATTATGATAATTTAAAAAACGCTCAATATTTTGTAAACATTGCTCAACAATGAAGATTAGAAATGCAGCTACTAGGAAGAGAAATAATCTTCGATTATTGAAAATCAGTATATTGTCTTTGATGTATTTATTTGCTATTTCTTTGTGTAGTAATCATGCATGGTGTGTCTTAGAGAAAATAACGGGAGACACGGGCAAATGTTTTTTAAAGGGTCGATGAAAGAAAAAGATTGGGAATCTTTAGGGAAACTTTCAGAGCCTTTGGTGAATGCCATGGTGAATGCGTTGCAATGTGCTATATTAGAATCAACTGATGTTACATTGTCTTGTGTGCTGTTTTCAATTTAATTTTTGAAATGCATTCAGCAAATAAACATCCCAAAACGTGAATCTATTGGACACATTTTCCCTTCGTCATTTCATTGGCTCCAAAACATATTAATCCAGTGTATAATGAAAATATACTAGCATTAAAAATGCAAAACAAATATTGTTTTGAAATAGACCCGCTCAATTGTCAGATTTATTAAAACTGCCGGAGAAATGTGAATAACAGGATACACAACAAAACATTAACGTCTGAGATTTTGTTCAAAACTTTACTTGTAATCATAGCTTTATTTCTCTATGTTCGTTTTTATACAAAAGATAATAATATTATAAAAAACGCATAAAAAACTGAATGGGAAATAGTATTATCGATTTAATTTCCAAACAATTACCCTATTCTTATATTTCAGTGAAAATAACAATAAAACTCAATCAAGATTAAACAAAATTGTCAATAAATTAGCACTCTAATTCTGGAAGTAGCCTGGGAGATTTCTTGGGGGAACAAAAATGTACAAATAAATAAAAAGGAGGCAAGGTCCCATCTTTGCTAATAACAGCTTGTATCCATCATTAAAAGTATTGCTGAATCAAATTTTACAATGGAAATTGTTTCATATTCCATTTTAATTGTTCACTGAAGAAAATTTAAGATTAGACTTGTTGCATATTGATTAAATTTCAATCGTTTTTCATCTAAACATGTAATTAAACTGCAGTTATTTGTGTGAGAGTGAAGCATCATTACAGAAAAGCCGGGGAACGGCATGTACGCCAGCTATCTAATACATGATTATGTTACAATAAAAGTAGTATTCTTACTTTTAACATTGTACATGTTTATAGATTGATAGATGTTCCCGGGCACGTGAACTGCTATTGTCATTTGTCTCGTTAAAGTATGGAATGTTTTATCGCGAGAGATAGCAGTCTTCCTTCCCCTGGATGGTAAGATCCAACCTACATGTCAGCTTGAGGGGGATTTCCCCCTCCAGGAATATTGCGATGCACCGCCCAACGGAGACAATTAATAATTCATCCCGGTCTCCCGACATGTGTGGTCGTGTAGTACATATATGTTGTGTGTATAGGTGAGGCGAGAGATTAGGATAACGCGAACGGTCGCTCACGACCCATTTGTTAGGGTACTGCTCCTGCATTCGCTTGGTATTGATCGAAGAAACCAAGGAAAACTACCGATTAGAGCAACCGACGACTAGAATTATCCTCCATCTAGCGACTGAATTCGACCTAGCTATTTATCTTGTGTGCCACAGTCGAGACTCGAACCCCAGAACTTATCGATCAGAGTCGCGAAAAAGCCAGCGGCAATGTTGTCTCTGAGCTAACCTCAGGCGGCGTGTAAGTGTTTGCCAATTTCGTTGTTCTACCACTGAAGAGGCGTAAAATTTCACCGAAACTAGTTTGAGTTTTGTCACTTTGGAGAAATTGTACTAATAATAGTATATTATGTAACTAGTTTATAGTGTTAAGCTTTATTGCATAAGTACATGTTTTGAAAACGAGCGACGTCAGGAGCGAGTCTTCAAATTTGTACGAATGCAATAAATCAACATTATAAACGAGTTGCCTGCGCTATTTTGTTCCATAACAGCATTATAAATTTATAAGAGAATCGAAGTTAATTTTTGAAAACAACTTTATTCTGACGTCACGGGTATTTGACATCTGTGCGAAAAAGCGTCAGTCGGCCAGACGGTTTACCGTTATCTTCCCTCGATTCGCTAGCTGCGATTGGCTGAATGTGTGTTGACACAATAATTGGCCATAAACTAAAAATATCTCATCATTTGTGCCATAAGATATTATTTGATGAACGATTTCTTGTAACATGAAAGATGGTTTATAACGCTGGAATACAAAAGAAACATTTTTCTATTATTGTAAATTATTGTGTATCTCCGTTTCTTCAAAGAGAAATTATTTCCTGACGTACTCCGTAGCCCTACTCGCGCGGGCTGCTTTTGACAGCGCGCCGCATTTTCAAATTAACGCTACGCTTCTTGCGAAGAGACGGTTACGAGAAGTAATTTCGAGATTTTTTATGAGGCGAGAGCGAGGCAACGAACTCATTCCCATACGGCCTCATTAGCTCTCGCTACTTCTTCTTTGTCCTTCGTTTTCCTTTCTCTCTGCGTTGATACTGTTGGTCAGTTTCCGGATCCTTCACTGCCACTTTCCGCACCCTTCCACTGCAGATCTTCTTTGCTTTGAGGATGCTTCAAACCTGCTTTCAGTTGTGCCACACAGCTACTGTGGAATCAGCATTTCGTTCCTGGTTGCTTTGTTCACATACATATAATATTATTCAGTGCAAAAATGTGGTTTCGAGTTGCTGCTTTGGATAAGTAATCGGATTAGTTTTCATTCAAATTTTCAGAGAATAACTGATCGTGCAGGTTGTTTTAAAATTCACAGAATTAAATTGTTTGGTTGGCGTGGGCCCAATAATGATCATTCATGTAAAGGAATTCTCCAAAATTCTGTAATCCTTTCAGAACCGTTACATTCATTTTACAAGTGACCATTACTAAATTTAGTGTATTTTAATTAATTTCATCACATATTTAATTCCATCTGTGAATTCAACTTATACCTTGCCCAGCGATCATCATTAGAGCTAATTTTAAAGTATATTTGGGAATTACAATTTTACACAGCACATCTACAATGCTACAAACATGTACAATGCTAAAACTAAGGATACTAAGGATACTACACCTTATTTTTCGTTTTGTTGGTAACATGATCATCAATTAGATAGCTGGCGTACATGCCGTTGCCCGGCTTTTTAGTAATGATGCTTCACTCTCACACCAATAACTGCAGTTTCTTTGCAGGTTTAGATGAAAAAAGATTGAAATTTAATCAATATGTACAATTCTAATCTTAAAGTTTCTACAGTCAAAATTAAAATTGAATATGAAACAATTTCCACTGTAAAATTGAAAACGAACATAAATCTTTGAACTTTCTTGTTGTTACCATCACACTAGCACAGGAACATCAAGAATTCAATATATTCATAAAAGTTTATATTGGAGGTGCATGATATTCAATATTCTTTTATAAAGAAATAAATTAAAACAATCACAAACGTTTTACATATTGTGGTGAAGTGATAGTTTGCAAACTATACTTGAATTTCACTAAAAATCTTCACATTATAATATCATAATCTTCAATATTATATTAGAACCAGATAACATTATTGAAAAACAAACTTTCTACTCAATGACAGAACAACTTTCTAAATAAGCATCTCATCCGTGAATTGACCTCGGCCGCTTCTGGTAAAAATTGCTCATGTAACGCATGTGTGTAATCTACGTATATAAAAATGAATGTTGGTATATATATATATATATATATATATATATATATATATATATAAGAGCGGTAAACTCTGACACTACGTGACCGATCTCCGTGAATGTTAGCACATCTACGTGCTTTTTCTCCCAGAAGGTTGTGGTGTTAATTTTCTTGTAACTCCAGTAGATGGCGCTGCAGAACAAAATTGCGCTTCATATTAATTCCATTTCCATTTTAACTGCGCTACACCCGTGCCTCATTGTTGCCGAGCGTTGCCGTGTGACGCAGGAGAGAGACAAAGAGACACACACAGACACGGAGAGATGGAGAGAGGGAGGGACAGACACGGAGGCAGACAGGGAGAGGGGCAGAGAGAAGCAGAGACAGAGAGACACAGAGACAGTCAGGCAGACTGAGACAGAGAGATGGAGAGAAACAAAAAGAGAGGCGGAGAGAAAGACGGGGAGAGAGAGGGACGGGGAGAGAAAGGGAGAGGGAAAGAGAAAGAGGGAGATAGGGGCAGAACAACGTCCGCCGGGTTCAGCTAGTTACTCAAAAATGAGGGTGAACGGCTAATATATTTTCACTGAAAAATTTTCTGTAGAGTACTGAAGCGAATATGCTCGATCAGGCAACAAATCTAAGGATATCTCTACGCGCGGAGAATTGTAAATAAAGCTGGCGAGGTGAAGGAGTACCCCATGCGAGGAGTGACTTATTCACTGAGCATCACAGTGGCTCTTTTCAAGTACCACACAAAACGAAATGGGCAAACACCTGCTTGCTAAATTAAAATATAAATACATTTAAATAACGATTTGAGCGTTAATTTACGCGTTTTATTACGTCTTAATTATTGGATAATTCTAAATACGAAGAGACGTAATATTAAAAAATACCTCTAGGAATGTTGACCCACACCAAGAAGTAATATAGTTTGCATTGTAGTACCCTTAACGTGTCATTTTAATGTTTCAACGTGAGAACTCCGGTCGCTTTTCAGAGGACGGACGTTGTTGCTAACGAGGTCTTCCGTATTCAGTATCATTTGTGAGCGCAGTTCAACGAATAGGGATTCGAGTTCCTCTGGGTTTTGACGCGGCCGGCGAACCATTCGGACAAGCTCTTTCATCTCTGTTGTCATGCTGGCTGCTCCGGCCTTTCTGTCCGTTGACCTTCGTTGTCACCCGTTCTCGTTCTCCTGGCAGTCGTGCAGGCATCTGGTCATCACGAAAATTGTTTTAATATATTTGCTGTGGGGCGGTGAATAGAAAATTCCGCTATGCTCCCCGTCACCCTACGACTCAAAATTAGCGTGGTACGTTTACACTTTTCCCCATTCGTCCTTATTGTCGGCAGCAAAGCAGCCATGGGTCTGTGATTTTCAGTCTCTGGATAACACTATATTCCGTCACAAAACAATGTTAGTTCTTCCCACAGCATATCCACCGGTTCTGTCGACGTATAATATAGGTTCGCATTTTGTTTCTGGTTGTTTACAGAAAACCATACATTGCGAATGGCACAGATTGGTTTCCCGAGGATAGAGAGATTCCATGGTTGAAAAAACAAAATAGGAAAAAGCAAAAGCTTCTTATCATCGAATACACTCAATTATTTTAAGAAGTTTTATTAATTTTCTTCGTAAACTTCATTACAAATGTGAAACTTAAATTTTTTTTGGAGTACAGTTGTAAGTTCATACCGTGTCACTTTCTTGCTACGCAACTTGCCACAATAATTGCCGCCAGAGTGTATTACGAGTTGTCTTCCCATAATATTCGTCAACAACGACTGAAGTAATATGTTATTTGATGATTGTCGAAAGGATTTGTCAAAAAATTATTAGATAGGTAATTTTTAATTGGTGATATTGTTTTGCGAGTTGTGGTAAATAGCATGTGAGTTCACTAATAAACCACCATGCGCGTATTTGCAAACTACGTTGCGTAGCACGGAATTATTCCGTAATATTATTTACGTAAAATATTTTGTACTTCATAATTTAGAAAAATCGTTAAATACCAGTTTGCAGTTAATGAATAAAATAGTACATCTTCCAAAAGAGTTATTATAATAAGAAAAAGCCTTTCGAAAAAATTTAACCCAGTATCAGCCTACCTAATTATTATGGATATTTATAATCAATATTACATGATCAAATTATACACGAAAATTATTAGAGTTCACAATTTTGGAAAGAAACGGAAACAACAGAAATAACAATACAAACTATTTTGTTGACATTCAAAGGATGGACAATTCGGGGAAATTCTCAGGATGGTACTGGATTAACTAGAGAAACGAGGGGGAGGGGAGATAACTGTCAATATTCACGTAGAAAAACTTTCTATTACAGTATTATTAAATATTTTTCGGCTGTTAGAAAAAGTTGCTAGTGCGTGGCAGCCACGACGCACGCCAATCTTTAGAAGCGACGCAAACTGATACGTCCGAATTGCTGTTCGCGTAAGGGAATCTAAAAAATCAACAAAAACTCACGAGAACACACTGCGTATTAACCCGTTAGCGAGACACCTCCATTCGCGTAGTGTCAGTATGTTGTTTCTATATGAAGGCCCCTTTTTGTGTGACGCTTTTTGTCCATGAAACCTAAAAAACGTTTGGGAAATCCTTGCTCATCATAGTCTCTACAAATAAAGGTTTGAGGCAGAATTCGTTTCACGAACTTTCGTGATGCTAGCGATCAAAATGCCCTATGAATTGAATTTTATGCTTTTTAATATTCTTTCTATTAATGTAATAATTGAATAATACGGCTACTAATAAAAATAATAATAAAAGAGAATCAAATAATTATTCAAATAATTTAACATAAATAGAAAACTACAAACATTATTACATTGATTTAGTTCTCGATACTTACATTAACATTAGAGTTTTGACAAACATAAATAAAGAAATATTTTTATACAGAAGACATATTTAATTTTTTCCACGAGTGACGCGCACTAACGTAGAAATTTGCCTTAGGAAAGAAGACATTTGATAGTCAATGTCAGTTCTATACAATTTATATAACTCGCGAGAGTTTAGATTTGCATCCAGTTCTTAAATAATACTGCCCTGTAGACTGTAGGAGAAAATGGAGTGAAAACGATGAGCGCCCAGAATATATTAATCAATGCAAAAGTAGAGACGTCTTTATGATGCTCTATAAAAGACTAATGAAACGCGAGTAAATCATGTTTAAGATTTATGATCATTTGCAAATAGTGACAATTAGTGAATCATTCTACTCCTTCAGGATTCAATAAGGAAGTCATACGTAATTTGGAAACGTTGTAATTAAATATCGTCGACGTTACCGTCAGTCTTATTTCAAAATTGACCTGTTCTGCTAACTTGAAGTAGTTATATTTCATCCGATTCCATTGGATGAGTGAAATTTGATTCTTCAGTAGTCAGTTGATATCGTGAGGATTTGGGGGGCGTAAGTCAGAGAGGAGAAGTTGGGAGAGATAGAGATGGAGAGGAAGGGATTAATGGAAAGAGAGAGATTAATTAATTGATGTTTTTGTCACATTTTTGTCGTGTTTTTTGTCACTAATTTATCAGAAGTGACGATAGTTCAGGAATTTGCTTATTAAGGCAAATTATGTTCTGGTTTAGCATGATGCTATGAAAGTGAATGGTTTCTATCTGTAGTCTGTACCAGCACCTATTTTCAATTTCTAGAATATGGAAATTAATGTGTTTTTCGAATGAGTGTTTCGAGTTAGCGGATCGGGATGTATCATACTATGGTAGTGTTGTTTTTCATGATTGTTTTTCGTGCATGTCTTCCATGCATTTCAAGTGAGAGCACAGGCCCCACATATGGAGGTAGGTAGGATTGAATTTTATTTTCTATAATGTGTAGAAAAGTAGTGTTGCGACCGAATATCTACAATATTACATATTGTACATTATATGCAACTTCTTTCACCAACAATGATTCTAGTTGACATTGTGACTGGGGTTATTGTTGTGCTTCAAACATTGCAATTGGTCTTCATCTCGTCGATGTGCGATGAGACGTATTATGCACATTACCTATATGCAATCACTGAGTGTATATTGGAACGGTGTTTTCGCATCTCCTGGATCAAAAGAGGATCTGGATTCATATCCTGGATCAAATATCCAATTTCAACTACAAGGTTCCATGACAACCTGCACGTGTCCATGTTTCGTCCTCCTCGTATTCAAACCAACATCACGCAAGAAACGAGAAATGATCGAACTTTGTGACACACACATATGTAGGTAATTCACAAAGTAACAGCGAATTCACAGCATATGAACTGAACACTCTAGGCATTTGAAACTCTCACTAAAGAAAGGTACAGCGTTGGTGTATGCCAACAAATGACATGCTCGATGCATTTCCAAGGGTCGTTGAAACGAAATGGCTGTACCGTTAGCAAGGGGCACTGTAGAAGAGCAAGAAAAAGTAATAGGATTTGTGTAATGCACATTCTGCATTAAAACACGAGAAATTCATAGTGCTAAGAAAATGTACAACGATTGGTGCTTTAGTGTGCCGAAGGAACCAAAAAAACGTACATAAACGTTGAGAAAAAATGTAATGTTAGTAAATCTTTATAAATATAAAATTAATTATAGTTTTTGTATTTTTTTTAATTCTTGAGAATCTTTTCTGGAGAATTAATCGTTTCTTATCATCACAACATTTGACAAAGTTGCATTTAAGATTCTAGTTGGCTAATAATGTCAGTATATCCTAATGGTAATACATCAATTTTATATTCTGCCCTAGAAAAAGAAGTAATGCTTACGGTAAATGTTCACCTTTCTATTCAAATTCAGGGACAATAATGTTGAGGAAATTGTTATAATTGCATCTGTTCATTGTGACTTTCACCGTCACTTCAAAGTCCATCAATCAATGACACATTCCTGAATCAAACAGGTAACTTTCAACATGTTGTATTGTCAGCTTGCCGGGGACGTCACCTCATATCTCCTGAGCGTAATAATTGTCCAACTCGTGTTCATTTTCCGCTGACATTCCCTGTGGCATGCCATTAGAGTACATTCTCCTCAATAACAGAGAAATGTTTGCATCACCCGCGACCCAGTTGCATTGTGTACTCTCTCGGTGCCTCTAAAGCCCTGGACGTTGATCGCGAAAAATGTGTGACCTCGTATTGCAACTCATTAAGCTCAGTGTGGTTTCCCAAACACATTTTTTTAGTCATGTATGGCAAACAAGAAAACACAGGCATCATAGGGAATTATTAGTTTAATTAAAGGATGTCACTGTTCACATAGAGAAAAATTGCCGCATGTTAATATAAAAACAATGCGTAACTCATGAAAATACAGGTTTTCTCTCTAGGGTGTAGAACATAAATTACTATTTGTTTATTTTATAATATGTTGATAGATATTTCTCAACGTTTCTTCATATTATATATTTTTTTTTATATTTTCACTAGGTTTCATTGATTTCTATTATAATGTACTGCTTTAATTCGTCCCTAATTATCCTATTTTTGAATGATGGGATTCAGTGGAATGTTCTAATTTTCTTATTTTAATCAGAAACTTTTCTGTTAAATTTCTTTATAATTAACTATCTCTAACCCATGCGGGCATAGTACCAACATTCTCACACTCTTTGCGTTCTGGCGTGAATATGTTTATGCTTAGCATACATGATAACTTTCCGGAAAAAGAAAAGTTTCAATTCATGCAAAATGTATTATTCTTAGATATCAAGCAATTATATATGAAAAGAAAAACAAGTTTTCACATTATTTCTTGTCGACAGATATACGACGGAAAGAAGTTAAAAGAAACGTCCAAACCTTCAATTCATATGTCAAATAACGTCTCATTGGAAGGATCAGAGATTAATGTAAGTCGACCTTGAGTAGACAATACAATAAAGTCGGAACGCCATACACCGAACGTTCTATGCATCGAATTATTTTTCTTTACCTTGAAAATTTTGTTTAAAAGCTTTTCTAGATTTAAAAAATTATTAGTAAATATCGAACTCGTTTTCTGACTTGACTATTTTTCTATGAAATAAAAATGTACTATAAATCCTGTTCAACAATTCGGCAGGGGTTCCAATTGAGAGAAAATGTTCTAGATGAAGCGTTTCATGGGTTAACAACTGCGAACAGTATTTTGAACGGAGTGCATAATTTTTGCAACAACATATTTTATGTTTAATTGCAATTCAGTAATTTGTTCAGCTACGTACGCAATACTAATTTCATGTTACTATTCATAAATATTCGACACCAATAATTAGAACATTTGTTAATTGTTCGTTGAATTTTCCATTTTACCCGATTTTTCTAAAGTTGTTTAAAAGCATTTGCAAAAATTTCATAATTACTTCTATATATCGAATATTATCTAAGGAACTGCCAGATTCGATACATGGATATCGACTGTATTTCATCTGCCTAAGCAGAACGCGTATGCTCCGAATATACACGAAGCGGACGAGGGTTTGTTCCCAGATCACAGCGAGAAACGAGGCAAGCTTCGAAAACCTCTCCAACTGTCTGTCAATCACGGGACTTACGTTACAAAACACTTGAGATGAAAATACAGCTCGTACCACGAAAATCAAATGTTAATTTTATATTTCCATCTGAAAATCGAATATATAAAAATCAATGTTTGTTTGTTTGTTTGTATTTTATATGCGGCCGTACCGTTCATCCGATTGCGATAAAACTTTCTCAATTTATTGTTTTCACTTGCGCAAAGGGTACTGGCATGCAGTACAATGAGGATGTGCGTATGTCTGTTGCCCATAGATGCAAATTGGAGTCGTTGTTGATTATGATTTATAATTTTATGATATTCAAGCGCCCTTGAACAGAAGCTCTGCGCAACCCGCCGTACTCTCAAGTATTAAGCGCGTCTTCACTGCATATTCTGCCTATGCGGTTGTGAAATATCGACCGGAATTAATATTTGAACATTATCCTGGACAAGTAAATCAATTTTTCCCTGACAGGTCATAAAGAATACATGCTCAAACTTGAGGGGGACAGTTAAACAAGAGGATATTTGACAACCATGTCCAAACCAGGCCCTAGAACAAACCCATACCAACGAGAAAGTATTTCATCTATTAACATTTTTGCAGAGCATAGTGTAAAACGTGATTAACAATCACATGACTTGTAGCGTATGAAGTGTAATACATTGCAATAGTGAAGAATTGCCGGGTCCACTAGTAGAACTACAAATGTTATTTTAAATGTTTCCATGCGTGTATCCATAGACGATTTTAAATCGATTTGTAAAGACTCGGACTACGACTTGCTGGTAACACTTACTCCTAAGTCGATGTAAGTGGTGTATATCGGGTAAGGCAGCACGATGCACACAGCCATCAGCCACGTGCCGACCGTGCAAAAGAACACCGGCAGCCGCGGCTTCGTAGGATCCATCGTAAGCCGATAGCGATCGGCCGCTATCATGAAGAAGGTCAGCATGGCGACGTGCAGAGGAATATCCTGCAAAAAACACACACAGGGTATAACAAAAGTTCACTCTTGAAATGGTTGGCACTTAATAATTTTATTTACTCTTTATAGATTTTATAGAATTATTTAGTCAAAAAAACAGTAAAACTGTATGTGACGTATGGGGGAGAAGATGATCTGCGCACGTTTTCTTGAGTTCCAGAATCCTTTTCCATAATTTTAACTATAAATAGTTGAAAGATGAGTAACAGTTAAAGATAAATAAATAAATCAAAATCAAATTTAAAACAGCACGAGATTAGCAACATTTAAAAAACTAGACATTTTCGTGCCCGGGTTATAGAAAACTTATTTGCATCGGTAAACTAACTCTTCTATTAAATATGAATCTCAAGGTAAAAACAATGAAAAATTTGATTTTGTCAAAAACCTAGGGTTTTTTTTAATTATTCACTGTTAATTTACATGAAGCTGTTTAATTTTTAAAAGAAGTACAGTGTTGAAAAAGTTGATGCAATACGTATTTATTTAAAAATAAATTAAAATTCTCTGTGACTAAGATACTTCAATTGTATTCAATACTTGTCAGTGTAACTTTCAATATTTCATTGTCAAATACAACTACGAATAGAAATTAATTTAAATGCGACGTAGATAATTTATGCGAAGAATTTTTACAAAATATCTCTACGTAACGCGTTTAACTAGAGAAGTGTTTTGTATGTTCTTGATATTAAATGTAGTTCCAATCCTGAATTTAGGACGATTTCTACACAATAGCTCTGAAACCAAAATACGATGTCAATACTGTTGTAGTGATCCGTCACCGACTGACCCATTTCGCAGAACACATAGCTTTCCTTGACATTTCGCAGACATACTAAATGAAAATGCCTATATTTTCATTTAGCTCTATGCTTCAAGTGAATTAGATATTCATCTAACAGCTTCAGATTAAAAATAAAGTAAACATTTTAATACGTTACTTGAAGTATCTGTCCCACTTGAAAGGGAAAGATTCCTGGTGGGTAAATTACTGGGTAGAAAGGCGATAGCTCTTTGAACGCTGTCGATTGAATAAATAAGGAGGGACGGAGCACGGGAGATGGGAAGATCCGAAGGAAAATGATTAATTGCTTGCTGAGTATCAATGATCAATTTCCGATAATAAACCTCTCATTCTTCCCTTAATTGGAGTGGATTTTAATGAATGACATGGACGTCCTGAAGGTAAGCAAAGAGCCTTTCAAAGATAAAATACAATACTTAGATATGGGAATTGGGAATTTAATAGGGAATTTATTAGCAATGTAGTAAGTTGTGTTTACAAAGGAAAGTACAACGTTTAGAAAATATTATTAATTAAATATAATTGCTTTAAAACCTTTTTTAATTAAAGTATTGCAAGGTTGTGTGAAAAAGTGTATTCAATTGTTACAACTCATATCGCAATGCTTTTGATTAGATATAACAGTGCCTTCAAACGAAACCATCACATGGGGCAAGAAATGTTTATTTATTTTTTTCTTTTTGTTTGTCCTATCTAATTCAGTAACATACTTGTGTAGTAATAGTATAATTATGTGTTCTACAGCCCAGAGGAGGGAACTTTAAAGTTAAAAAATGTTGGTAAACAAGGTTTTTAAGTAACACAATACCCATGAACTATTCTCATGGATTATAATTTTGTCGTGAATTCAATATGTAATACTTAGTTATTACGTGCTAGTGAGAAAAACGGAAGCCCACTCTTCAGTACATAACTACTAGACACGCCCCCCCACAAAAATATTGCTTATAATATTGTGTAATTTTGTATTCGATGAGTTACGGTTCTATGGTTAACATGATTGATTTCCATCTCTTATTCTTCGTTTGAATAAAAATATGACGTAATGCTACTTCACATCTTGTGTTGTTCTCCAAGATCAATCAGATCTCGAAAGCATCGAAGGTATTCTATAAAATGCAAACCAAATGAGCCAAATTTTAAAATTTTTAGTTTTGGAACTTTCAGATTATTACACTTGATTTTAATCGTTAACTGCTCATCATCGAAGCATGTGGAATCGTGGGTGAAGGACGTATAGAAACGAATCAAGTATCTCAGGTTATATATTACGGGCTGCAGACCGTGAGACGACTCTCAGGAATGGAGGATGTTTTCCTCAATTTGAATTTTGATATTTTATTGATATTTTGACGCCACAAGCAATTACCTGACACCTTGCGCATTTAATTTAATATCGTGTGTCATAACAAAGTTCTCATGTGTCGAACAGAAGAGCGAATAATGAGTATTCGGCGAATCGAGGGAACTTCCCTGCTCAATGAGCTGGGTAAAAGACCAGCCCGCGGCGTTGTTAGAAGCCCGATAGTCAGTTAGCTTCATGTTTCCTGTGGGTGATCGGGGTTCATATGGGACTCACAGATCCAGCTGTTGATCTAGAATTTAAATTATAATGACGGCTTTCATGTCAATCTAACAAAAAAGGGAAGATGATTCGGGATCTGCGTGGTGTGAAAAATCATGTGTTAAGCCTCTAAACGCAAACAATACATCCTCGACTGAACATTCAGTGGGCAATATCTAAAATTATCGAAATATTGCGAATTTAATATTTCAATATTTTCCCCGAGATGGATATCCTCCAGTGTTTAATTATTTTTTTAAATATTTATTTCCTTTCAGACGTTTCGAATCCGCTGGAGTGAACTTGAAATATTGTGCTTTGCGATACTTCGTGTTGTGCGTGACAACTCGTCCGCGCTGATGTCCTGAGCTGTTGCCCTAGAGCCACAGAGTGGAATTTATTAATTATTCGTAGTTGTTTTTAATTTCCGAGACGAATATTTCTAAACTGCAACCATTTTCAAAAATTTACACGATTCTGAGATTTTCAGCAATTCCGAGAAGAATGTCGTGTTTATATACGATTTAGAAAATTCAATATCAAATTAATAAAAAATAATGCAATTCTATCAAAATGCTTATTTGCACGCAGTATGCATCTGAAAGGGTAGATAGATATTGACATCAGTATGTTTTTTTTTCGGATAGATTAAAATACGCTTGTACTGCAGTTCTTTTTAGAGTAACGTTCAATAATTTATCTACTCACCTTTTTTACTGTTTCGCCTTATGAATTCTTTGTATGTGCTTGTACGTCGAGTACGGGATCAATTCACTGTTAAAATCTAAGTATAATATTCGCGTTTAAAGATATTTTACTCAGTGGAGTGTTTTCTTAAGATCATTAAGAAAAAATTAGTTCACACTTATTTAATTTATCGTTTGCTTTCTGAAAAGTGCATTGTGTATGCTTTTGAACATGCAATGTGGATTGTTGACATTCATACTGATTTGTACTCCTATATCTACCACATATCGCACAACGACCCTACAAATACGACCCCTTTTCAATTTCCTTCCCCCGGAATTGCGACTATTTCCAAGAGGCATGCCTCCTCGCACATGTACCACTCGGTTCTCTCGGTACATCACACGCCTTCTCTCGTGTTCCATTGCATCCTCTCTTTTAATGTAAAAGTGCAGTGTGTGATGAGTATATCAGAGCAATTAGAAAATTCAAAATAAAACAGAGAATTGCAACCAGAAGGCAATAGAATAGCGCGCAAAAAAGCAGAGTGAGTTCTTTACCAAAACAGAACACAGGAGGCGACCAGCGCGTTCAACACGGTGGTGGTGAAGGCGATGTTGGTGAGGGTGGTGTTGGTAGAAGTGTCGGTTGTTTTGGTACTGGATGGAGTTGGTGGAAGCGGTGGTGGCAGTGTTGTAAGGAGTGGCGGTGGTGATGGCGATAGCGGTGGCAGTGGTGGTGGTCATGTTGGTCGTGAGGGTGCCTGTGGTGGTGGTCGTGATGGTAGTCGTGGTGATGGTCGTGGGGGTGGTCAGGGTAGTAGTAGTAGTAGTAGTAGTAGTAGTAGTAGTGGTGGTGGTGATAGTAGTGATAGTAGTAGTAGTGGTAGTGGTGGTAGTAGTGGTAGTAGTGGTAGTGTTGGTGATTGTCATAATGGTAATGATGGTGGTGGTGACAGAGGTTGTAAGGTGGTGGTCGTGGTTGTGGTGGTGGTCATGGTAGTACTCAAAGTGGTGATGGTTGTGGTCGTTGTGTAAGTGGTCATGGTAGAAGTCATAGTCAAGGTGGTAGCGATTGTGATGGTGCTGGTCGTTCTCGTGTTCATGATGGTGATGGTGGTGGTGGTAGTTTTGGTATATCAGCAGATCATCATTATGGACCGAGGAGTGGTGGCAGGGGTGGCGGTGACGGTGACATTGGTAGGAGTGGCGGCAACGCCGCATCTGGCAGAGTGGGCGCAGGCGGCGGAGTCGGTGGCGGGTGGGCGGGGCTCTGTAGATAGGTACGAGGGTGGGCGGGCGGCGGGGCGGGCGGGCGGGCGCGAGCGGGCGTCCGGGTGGGCGGGCGGGCGCGATCCTCGCGGCGTGTGGAACGCGGCGCGCCGCGGCGCCCTCCCGCCTCCCTCCGGGGAGCCGCGGCTCGCAGTTCGCGCCTAATTGGATTCGCAGCACCCGTAATTGAGCCCCCCGTTAAATACCCGCGTCTCCCGGACGCCCCAGCGCGTACCGCCGCCCCGCCGTCGGCAACCCGCGGGCCGAACCCTTCGGGTAAACGTTTCATGAATTCTGAATTCATCGAATACCCAACTACCAACAGGTTCATGAGGCAGCAACTCGAATGGAAATACCTACCAAAACTATGCTATATTAATGGATAAAACACAAATCTGATCCTTATAGGTATAGAATGTAGATATGTATGCCTATATATCATCTAATGATTAGTTTTAATCATTACCTACAGATAATAAATGTTCGCAATTTTTCGTGTTACGTTAAAAGATTTACTATTTAATGTGGCTGCATTGTGAAAGTCGTTCGCAGATGTCTAAAGTTGTTTTCAGATATATCAATAAAGTTATGAAATAGAGAAAACGTGAGTTTTGATCTCCATCTATCGGTTTTATAAGTTATTAAAATTAAATGCGTTAATATATTTTATAAGTTATTAAATGTAATAATCTTCCTTAATTGCATATTTGATTGTTTCCAACATGCCAAAAAATGAAACTAAATACCACTTGATATTTCTTGATGAGTCGTTTTTAACCGATTTGCTATACCGTTATGCTATTGTCAATAAAAATAAATTAAATGTAATAAACTTGTCAATGGAATAGTCTTTTTAATTAGCTAAATCACTTTTAGCTCTGGATGTGAATTGTGTTCAATTACCTTTAATTAATCGCAGATTGAGAGATAATATATATTCATTACATGATGGAATATTATTAGGTTTCCTAATAAAGTAACGTGTCGCTTATACTGTTCCTTAATTGGATTTAATTAAACAAGAGGAAATTAAAATGATGTTGATTTCGCCTTTGTCCTTTAACATTTGCTCTGATAAATACACTTGAAATTATGAAATGCCTTGCAACATTTATCTCTGAATCAATACTCCTAATGAAGAGAGAGAATGAGAAAGAATTGATAAAAATCAAATATATAATGAACTCTGGATACTAAAATCATCGATCATACGGACATCCTAATGGAAACCCGATGAAAAAAAAATTGAGTTGAGAGAGAGAGAGAGTAAATATGGTAAAAAAATTGTGTATTGTAACATTCTGTTGTGTGTTGTGTATTAATGATTAATCAAGTAAATTCTGAAGGTTATAAAGGTGTTTGCTCTAAGATAATCATTGGTCAAAAATACGATCTAACAGACAAAATTTGGAACTCCGTTTTCTTGTCAGGAAGGCACGGAGTCTTGTAGGTATGGACAGTAACTGATCCCATCAAGTCCAAACAGTTGCGAACTCAGTCATATTTCAATTTTATT
This sequence comes from Gryllus longicercus, assembly GCA_038098605.1. Lineage (NCBI taxonomy): Eukaryota > Metazoa > Arthropoda > Insecta > Orthoptera > Gryllidae > Gryllus > Gryllus longicercus. Next base: position 1,444,348 of record JAZDUA010000146.1, on the reverse strand, counting down.
CGAGTAATATATAGTGTTTTTTTCCGACCAGAATGTTATTTCGATAAATCAACAATTTTCAAATCCTATTTGAACAATATCTTTTAAACACAATTATAGTATGTGTAATTCTGTACATGTCAATGTGTCTTAATCATATATTATGTTAATGTGTATGATGTTCATTCAGTCATATTTCAATTTTATTCGAATAACATGTAGTGTTTTTTTTTTTTCGACTAGAATGTTATTTCGATAAATCGACAATTTTCAAATCCTATTTGAACAATATCTTTTAAACACATAGTACATAGTACATAAACACATAGTATGTGTAATCCTGTGCATGTCATTGTGCCTTAATCATATATTATGTTAATGTGTATGATGTTCATTTCTATAACCTAGCATCCATTCACCTGCAGCTCGCACAAGACGTTTCGCGCATCTTTCACAAGCTCCCCAATACAGCCTGCTCTACAATCTTTTTACAGTGAAGTAACTTTTGTTGATTTTATTTTCACGATAGTGATAAATCGGTATATCAATCTCAACAAGTCTACCAGCTGAGAAAGTAATTTTCAGCTTTTGTATATTTAATACAATATGATGATTCTATGACAGAATTTGTAATAGTTTCTCCCAGCATAGTACTATTATATAATGGAGATTATTATGAGGAATAAACAAAATAAAAAATATTTTCAGTAGTCGAAAATTAGAACTAGCTTTCAGTGTTTATTGAATTGACAGTTTGGGGTACGCATACGGCAATGACGACTTTGTTTTAAATGGTTACAGTAAAGAAGTCCCGTCCATATAAAACAACAGGACATGGCAAAGTAAACAAAACAAAGGCAACAAGAATTACCAAGGCTGACATTTCGCATATCTAGAATTATCCTAAGTATAGAACTTGAAAGTTTGTGAAAAGATGAAGTAGGCAACTCATTTTGAAATATCTGGCATACTCATTTCAAAAGACCGGACTTCGGTCATATCGTCACTTCGTTCGTGAACATTTCATTTGTACGCAAAGGACTCTCATTTTTCAGTACCTATTGATTGAATATTTGTGATTGTAAAAGTGCTTTATTATCTTTTTCGAAACGCTACTTATTAAGAATAAAATCTTTCACATAAACGATCCTCAAAAATATCTGTGAAAGCTCTACGAACACTAAACAATACACTTCCCCCGAGAGGGCTGGTTGCCGACCCCTTTTTTCCTGCTCGGAGATGTGGAAAGACGTACTTCTCGTTCGCAAGAAAACCCTTCCACCACCCCACACTCTCTGCGGAAGCGAGGAGATCTGCTGATGCGCCCTGCGACCGCGTCTGCGCTGGCGTGGCGCGACGGGTGCCACGGCAGAGACAACAACGGAGCAATCAGCGACTGCGCAAGCCGGGACAAACTCAGCGACCCGCTGTTCGCGTCAGCACTGAGAGGTTGTGTGGGACGGGCTGGGACGGGGCTGGGCGGGGGGAGGCGAGACGGGTGGGGGGGACGGTGCGGGATGGGAGGGCGGTGGGGGGGCAGGTCGGAGCTGGCGGGGCTGTCGGGGCGAGGTGAGGTCGGAGATAGCGCACTCATTAGATTTTGCACATTTTTCTAGAATAAAGTCATATAAAAATATTTGAAATTTATCGTAAATAAAATTTTATAGAATAAGACCAGTAACTTGTATCGAAAGACGATTTTTATTTATTTGTACTATAAGCGTAAGTTTTCTTGATGTTCCACAGCGGGAGGTGCGGAGAGAGAAGTCCTCAGATTTTTCTTACGTTCTTCCGTACATCGGTGATTTATCTTTTATAACATAAAAAGTTGAGCGGGCTCGGAGTGGGACGCTTGGTGGGGTCTACCTTGATGACCATCACTCCATGGTACGTCGAAACACCATACGAAATGTTCTGCCCGACAAAGGCAGGAGGGGCCGGGGGTAGACGAAACTCTTTGGTGAGCTGCGAATGACTCACAGGTGTGCCTCGAGGAAACGAAAACAAAACAATGAAGCATGTTGCCATTACATTAAGAAGAAGTGTGGAAAATAAATATTGACATATTTTCCTTATTTATATAAACATTATGTGACATTGTAAAATATTAAGTACGCCTGCACTGTTGGAATAACTTAAGAAAAGTCACAATGATTTGATGCTGATACAATGGAAAAAGTAAGCAAGGGAATCGGCAAAACAAATTTAACTGCGCTATTAAGTTCTGAAAAATGATCAAATAAACATAAATAATTAAAAATATGCTTACATATAATTTTAGACAATAGAACAATTAAAATTATTATATGACAACTTTTAAATACTCTTTTAAAACTTTTTTTTAAAAATAAGGAAAACAAAACAAATGAGATGCTAGATTTTCTTCAACGTAGATGAAAAATGTTCGATTAACTCTACTATAGTATGAGGCCTTAGGTATATCAGTGCAGAGATACATTGAACTAATCTATATGCTTTTTTCGAAACAATCTCCTTCTTCCCCGGGAATCATTCATTACATTTGTGTGTTTTCCCACTTCCCCCCTCGACTCCCTTTCTCGCCGTTCCATCCAATAGTCTCTCAAGCCCACGCACGCATTCGCTCGCGCGCTTTACATGCACAAACGTACGACACGCGCGTATATGCACATCGCATTGTAGTGGAAATACGAGGAGTAGAAGCACCCATTTCCGCCAGTGCTTCGCCGAACGCAGCTATGAAAGCGTAGAATGATGGCAGTGTTTTGGTTGCTACTAATGACTAGCTATTGGAACAGGAAAGCAATCTCAGTTTATTTCGTAAACCATCTGGACATCGGTTCACAACAACTATGAATACCGTGTTGATATAAAATATAAGATTGAGTCAGTTCCCATTCTAATTATCCTGTGGCTCGTGTGGCTTGGATTTTCTCAATGATCTCGGAGGTACCTTTACAAGTAAAATTACTTAACATAATAGGATCCACAATGAATTTTCCGAAATTATAACACTAGTAGTAATAATAATAATCAATAATATCTAATGTCTATCTACTAATTTTCATTATTCATTTCTTAATCTATCTTCGGTAATTAAATAAGGCCTCACAATCCTTTTACAATATATTTTTTTTTCTAAAGCTAGACATTTGAAAATAATGAAATTGACTAATAAAGTTTTCTCTAATGTTAATCATGATTTGTTTGTGGATTTTATTGCTGACTTTACCTCCGTAATTAGGCATTTGTCTCTGTTATTAAAGATACATAAGTAATAATAATAGAATGTAAACATAAAAAATTCCCATCATCTCTCTTGGTAATACCATTTGCCGCCCGTAAGTTATCGACTACTCTCGACATTATTTATTAAACGAATGCCCACTGAAATGTAGAAATTAACAGTAGAGAAATTAGCTATTTACGCTTAGATTTTAACAAGAGAAATATTTTTTTCTTTTAATTGCAAGGATACCGAATTTAAAAAACCATCATTGGATGAAATTAGTAGTACTCCATTTGACAAGAAATTGGGTATTACCAACAATATAACAATGCAATATCTAATTGTAATCGTTTTTTAGAACTTTCTTCGTAATGAGAATTCCCATATCAGATATTGAATTCACAGTATCGTCTTAGTTTTTCAGTATTAAGTCCTAGCTTAGTCGTAATGTCGTAACGTCGTAGTAATGTTAGTCGTAATGTCGTAGCTTAGTCGCAATGTTGTTACTCGTTTGTGCCGGCACTTCAAAAAATGTAAAAAGCATGTTGACAATAATCGATAAAACAATAATCATGTTGGTGTATTTGATTTTCATAATTTCAATATAAACATGCGAAGAGTTTTTGGATATATTGCATATTGTGTTCAGCATTAATCACAAAGTATTTAGTGTTAAAAGTCGTTATTTTTTAATGTGTCATCTGAATTTAATAATGAAAAATGGCCGTTATAACTTTTGTAAAATGTACGTCGTACTTCATCTGTGCATCGTTTCATTATTTACGAATAATTCTAAAATGTGCATCCATGCTTGTACGAGTAATGCGTATTTTCAACAGAGAGATTGTCCTCTGGCTAAAGCGACGAAAGAGTCTAGCTTCATTTTATCACAAAACGCAAACTTCTTTTCTCCACTAGCTATAAACTCAAAGAAAAATATATAAATCGCTCCTATTCCATATACGATTCACAGAATCTACATTTATCTTACAAAAGATTGAGACAGACTGCTAAAACAAGCTTCCTCTCTCTCCAAATCAAAAACTTAAAGGTTTGAGATGGGTAATAATATGTTGTTAAAACGCCTTGCCTGAATGTTTCAAAGTCTCAATGTACTCGCAGTGTGCAAAATAATTAGGTTTTTATTTAGAGTTCTCAGAAAATAAATTATTTTTAATCCAATATTCAAGTCAAACAGAAATGCGAGAAGAAAGATGTAGAACATTTGTCGCGAACCGCGAAATCCAAGTGATTCTGGAAACCAAAGGAGTTCATGGGATGTTCACGTCTATTCACTAATAAGACAACGATCGTTTAAAAGACTTTTTAGAGAGCATTTTGACAAAAAAACATCTTGATCTCTATTAATTCGGTATAAGATGCCGTTATCGTAAGAAAAACAAAAGCATTGTTATCGGAACAAAGACTATAAGACCATATTATGAGTATATAAATTATTTGTTTCTAATTCTACCGCATTCTTTTACATATTGAGATTTCTATATCTCAGAGGCATTTTTGTATTCTAATTTTCAAAATATAAACGAGGAGAATACAAATACTGGTCGTAAAATAGTACAAACATGAGAACACTATTTTCAAAATAAACAGAAAAAGAAAAAAAACAATTTACAGTGCGAAGAATATTTTAATAAAAATTATGTAATTTCTCATGTTTTAGACAGACAGCCAATCAGAGTAAAGCTTTTAAATAAGTGGGTGAAAAAAGAGCCGTCGTCGGGTTAGATGCAAGATGTTACGCTTTTTGTATTAGAGTGCACAACTTAACAGATGTTTGAGGACATTCGAACGTACCGCGATGGAAATAAAACCAATCGGGAAGAGTAAAAGTGTAAACAATGGAAAAAAAGCCCGTGTTTTGTGAGAAGAAGGTGAAGAGAAGAGAACAATGAGAGTGGGAGACGCGTTCAGTCGGTTGGCATGCAAACTCCGATTTTTTAGACTTTTTGGTTTAAAAGGTTTTTGAAGTGTTTAGTACATTCCGAACTACATATTCCCAATATTCGTTAAATTCTAGAAGCGCAGGTAAAATGTATTTCGTTAACTTATTCGAAATTGAAGCGTATGTGATAAACTGGTAGATAAAGTAAAAATGCTACATAATTTGTGTAAGAAGACCAAGGAATGGTAATAAAAGGTTCCACAATTCAGTAAAGTGACGTTTAGTAAATTTTAAAGTCATTCATATTGAAGGCTGGAAAGAACATGTTTGATTTTGATTGTACATTACTAAACGGGGAAACGTTCCTTTCATGTTATTATTATTATTATTACTATTATTATTATTATTATTATTATTATTATTATTATTATTATTAGCTGTTGTTGTGTGTATGTGTATGTTTCAGGCATTCAGTTTGAAATACTCCAGACAAAAATATTTTCAATTAGAAAAATATACGAAATTTCTTTCCGTATTACGAAAGAGATAAACGGCTATTGCATTATTGTATTAACGGCACATCTCAGTAGTCTTTCCCATTAGTATAATTATTAAATCATTCACCCACGACAAAAACCGCCGATGACGTGGCCATGTTTGCATTGAAATACGTAATGTGATCGATAAAAATCAAAAAATATTTAGAGGCAAAAATACGGACAGTTTTATTACCAACCAAAAGTGGGACGAATTTCAAATAAATAAATTTATTGGAGAAAATCAAAACGCGTATTGGGTCTTAATATGTAGTTCCGATGCCAAAACCGAAACATCCTAGAGCGAGAGTTTCTAGACTTGAGGTTCTTGAAACTACCTGCTCGGATAGGTTGTTTTGTGGGTTTCGACTGAGAATGACAAATAACTAAATTGAACCGTGTGTGGACATTCTTTTCCCAGCACACGCCCGCTCCCATCCTCAAAGCAGAGCTTTGGACTGATATCCCCTCCCCCATGAAATCGACAATACTGCAGTACTGCGATTTCGCGAATATAAGGTCCGAATTGTCTTGTAGCACTCTAGGCATCCGTCTGTGGGGCTATTGATATCAAAGCAAGGATAATATTAGTAACAGTTTCGAGTAACTAGCTTAGAAGAACTCGGCATTGAATCGTTTACCGGAAGAATAATTCTATCGGTCGGCTGATCTTGTTGGTAGTTATTCTTGGTTTTCGATCAATACCAGGCGAAAGTCGGAGGTGTATCCTAACAAACGGGCCACGAACAGCACGCGACCTCATCCTTCCCTTCCTCATGCTGGTCCCGCCCTCTCTCCTGATACATAGGATCTCTCTACTGATACATAGGCACACAGGGGCGGATTAATATTTTTGCCGCCTGTAGGCACATCAAATTTGCCGCCCCCTGTTTAAAATTAATGTTACATTTCAAGTTGTAACGTTTCAGTAACAATTCTTCATTAATTTAAACGTTTTAACTTTAAAAGTAACATTATATTTTGCACATTGTTTTCTTAAATTAATTTTTTTTGGGGGGGGATTAGCTAATTTTGGATATAAACTGTATCTTCATAGCACGTAACGTTCAACATTATTAACGTTTCAACACAGAAACGTTAACATTAAAAGGAAACTAAAACATGACAACTAGAAAAGCAACATTTTTTCTTTCGTCAACGGGCCTTAGTTTCAGATTCATATACTTCTGAAATCGTAAGGTATACTCTAATGAAGTAGACAAATAAATAGCTTGTATTAAATATTAATATGATATTTTTAAAATAAAAATATGATTTAAGCTGTTATAGTTTTTAGAGAACCTAAATTTGTTTTAGAAAATATCAAGAAAATTTTGCGCCTTTGAAAATTTGCCGCCGTAGGCACGTGCCTACTGTGCCTATGCGTAAATTCACCTCTGTAGGCACACACACATTCAAATGCACTACCGTTCATTACGTGTCCGGAGTTCAATCAGACGTTCAGAGCCTTTCCGGGATGACAGGGATTTCTACTAGCGGAAATCCGGCGTAGAGAGAGACCACGACGCTTAGGTCGGTTCCGGATCTCACCATCCAGCGGGGGAGGAACACCGCCACCTCCCGGGTTGCAAAGCGCATTACGCTTAGATATATGTATTATTTCTGCAGGTAGGTTTATACAACCTGGTGGCAGAACACTACAATTAACATATTACAGTTAGGAATATTGAATACAATGTAATTTTAAAACATTTTAAGACAATAATAGTAATAATATGATAACATTTGAGACAGTAATAACAATAACAGCATTACCTCTACATATTATGACTGTCCTGCATAGATATTTAATAAATACACTTTTTAAATACACTGCACTTCACTTCACTTCACTACACTACACTTGCACTTCCCTTCTCTTTCTACTTCTGTATTACAATACACTTCACAACACGTCACGACACTCCAATTCAACTTTAAATATATTTATAAATTTAATAAAGCAATGAATTTAATAATAATTATCCCAATACTAATAATAAAAATAACAATTATAATAAAATATTAACTAAAATAATAACTATTTTAAAAATCTTAACTTACTAATAAATTTTACAAACTCCCTTAGTTAATATACTTTTAAAACTTTGTACACCTAGAGGAAAGGGTTCCATGGCTGTCGCAGGCAACTTATTCCAGTCCGTTATTGTTCTATTTGTGAAGAAAAATTTTCCAACACCTGTTCTCTGTGACCAGAACTGAATTTTGTGCTTGTGATCTTCTCTACTAAAGTAAGTGGGTCTATCGAGTCGAATGAAATTATCTTCCCAAAGCTGGATAACCGGCATACGCTTTGTACAGGGCACAGAGTCTTGCCTTTAATCCTCCTGATTTCTAGAGACTTACGGGACTAATGACCATAGTAGTGTATGCGAGCGTAACCCCCCCCCCCCATTTAATCGTTGGGAAATATTGGGAAATATTCATTCGCGAATCGCACTATTAGGGACTGGAACAGTTTGCCTGTGACAATCTTCGATCCCTTTCCCCAAAGCCTGAGCAAATTTAAAAATAAATTAGTTTCTTGAATGTGGATATGTTATAAATATATTTAATAAAATTCAGTGCATTTACCTATATCTTCTTTGTAATTAAGTATTATTATTATTGTTGTTATTATTATTAATGTTGTTATCATTGTTAGCATTATTATTATTGTTATTATTAGCATTATTATTATTGTTGTTATTATTAGCATTATTATTATTATTATTTTTACTATTATTATGTGCAGTGCAGTGGCGTGAAGTGCAGTGACGTTGTGCAACTGAGAGAAACGAGTGAGTAAGAAAGACATTACAGCTCGCTGTATCGCAGTGCGGTGAAGTGTGGTGAAGTGAAGTTTGGTGAAGTGGAGTTCTATGAAAGATTGCACGGTGAAATGTTCATGAGATTTGAAACGTTTGTAGAGTTTGTATAGTTGTTAAGTTCTGTAATGTTAAGTTAGTGTATTCTGCCACCAAGTTCTCACACTTATTTGCAGAATTATTAATAAATCTAATCTAATCTAATCAATGAATGCGGAGAGGTGGCCCTCTCCGCAGCGCAGAGCCCTGCCCTAAAGGAAGGCAAGCCGGACGCATCGAGAGGGCCGTGTCGCCGGTGGCGAAGTGCCCTTGACTCGTGGCACCGCGGACGACCTCCCCTCCCCGTTCGGCATCCCCGCGCGCCGCCCGCTCGGTCGCCGAATTAACTCCCGGGCTAATTAAGTTGTCCGCGTAACTTGATCTGAGATTCGGCGCCGGAGGTTGTCGCCGCGACCGGCTGCGCGCTTTGATCGTTGCGCAGCGGGGCCACCCACCGGGGGCCAAGGGGGAGGGTCGAGCGCAGCGAATTCCGCGCAGAAATCCAAAGGCATCTGGTCAGAAGGTGGGACACAGGGCGTGACAAGCATACTTCGGACGTGGACATTGGAAGAGGAGCTCTTATTGCGAGGTCTATAGGCTTAGGTGGCTTATTCATGTCACTGCGGTGTCTCTGACCGGGGGGTTCTAGGGTTCGAGCCGCGACGGTCGTAAGATGTTTCGACACTTGCTACATAGCTAGGTCGAATCCAATCCATACATTATCTGGAGAAGAAGTCTAGCGGCGGAGGTAGTCGCAGGGACCGGCTGGGCGCTTTGAGCGTTGCGCAACGGGGTCACCCACCGGGGGCCAAGGGGGAGGGTCGCGCGCAGCGAATTCCGCGCAGAAATCCAAAGGCATCTGGTCAGAAGGTGGGACACAGGGCGTGACAAAGCATACTTCGGACGTGGACATTGGAAGAGGCGCTCTTACTGCGAGGTCTATAGGCTTAGGTGGCTTATTCATGTCACTGCGGTGTCTCTGACCGGGATGTCCTAGGGTTCGAGCCGCGACGGTGGTAAGATGTTTCGACACTTGCTATATAGCTAGGTCGAATCCATACATTATCTGGAGAAGTCTAGAGGCGGAGGTAGTCGCAGGGACCGGCTGGGCGCTTTGAGTGCTGCGCAGCGGGGCCGCCCACCGAGGGCGAAGGGGAGGGCAGCAACGTCGAGCGCAGCGAATTCCGCGCAGAAATCCAAAGGCATCTGGTCAGAAGGTGGGACACAGGGCGTGAAAAGGCATACCTCAGTCGTGGACATTGGAAAGGAGCTGTTATTGTTTTGTCGACCGGCGTAGGTGGCTCAGGGCATCAATTCATGTCACTGCAGTGTCTCTGACCGGGACGTCCTAGGGTTCGAGCCGCGACGGTGGTAGGATGTTTCGACACTTGCTACATAGCTAGGTCGAATCCATATGTTATCTGGAGAAGTATAGTGGCAGGTTGTTCTGATCGATAGTTGTTCGTGGTTTCTCTAACCAACACCAGGCGAGTGCCGAAAAAAAAGTTCAATGGTTCCTATCAAAACGCTTCATCAAAACGAAATTACCCTACAACTTTGTTTGCTGAGGAGATTCGTATAATGTTCCACTTCATTATATGTTTCAGAAATGTCAAGGTTACCTTACACCCTTATACGTTAGGTAACGTTGATGGAATTTTAAAGTCTTCGCAAAATTAATTCGTTTTAGTTTGGAACAAAATATTTGGAACACTTTTTTGCATGTAGTAAATGAGTGTAGTGGATTGGATGTAATTGTATAAAATGTAAAATGATTCAATATGAATATATAAATAAAGTTCGTCAATAATTTGTTTGAGGATGTATTGAGAAATGCTTTTATAAGGTGTAGCGACAATCTCTTGGTTCAGGCTCGAAGAGTTTTATTCCGATGAATGAAGACGTGCTAGTGTTGGAGTACACCTGGATATTGCTCGCTGCTCCCATGACACGCGTTAAAGATTCGTCCTGCTGTTAGAGACAAATCCATATTATTGGATGCGAGCCAGTAATAAGTTTACTTTCTCAAATTCAATCTGCTCATATTTTAATAAACCTGAAGGTACTAACATTTTGTTTCACTATATCAGAATTACACTATATTCAATAATTTTATAATATAGTTCAAGTTTTCAACTCTGATTTTATTACAATATTTCATAGGCACAGTAAAGTATTTCATTGTCTAAAATCCAAAATTTTGATATCTCTCTGCTGACACTTTATTTAGTTTACATTTTTTGAATGTATTATGAAAGCAGTTATAACTCTATAGTCCCTAACACTGTGGGGAGTACTTTCATTACTTCTACTTCTTGAATTCATGACCACACCATTAATTCTAGGAATAGTTTGTGGCTGTCGGTCACTTAATTAGACTCACAGTTTGCTAACGTTTTGAAGCTTTATTGTTACCTCCTTAGGGCTATGAAACACGTAATTACTCTATTACTACATAGGTAAGTTACAAAGTTGTATAGAATACACCAAAAAATGATACACAGATTTATTGTACATGGAAAATAAGCACCATAAATAAAAATGAAGATATCTTAGATTACGTCAATTGAAGTATTTCTATATTTCTGTGTCTTCCTCGACATCAATCTTGTTTTATCTGTTCTGGAAGAACCTTTCGGCGGATTCACGATGCCCTAGCTAGATTGTTTTTCCTAGATTTAACGTGCGGTCCTCACTCATTAAATGCTCGTGTTGATCAGAAACGTCATTGGGGAATTCAAGCGATACTCTCAGAGGTAAAGTATTTTCCGTCCTCTTCATTACCCGTAAAGGTTTTCATAACACTGCATCAACATATTTGTGAGTCGATCCTAAAATAGAACAAACTGAGTTACGTTTCAATTAAATTATTGGATTATCTTGTGGCATCCCTGTTTACCGCAACATTTAGTTAGTAACTATTAATTTATTTATACATCACACTAATGGATGTGCATGGTGTTATATTGGCTTCTTGTCATCGCTAATGTGCGTCCTCAGTTGAAGCATTTGCATGCAATGCACAAATGACGCCATAAACCATCAAATAATTTATAACAATTGAAATGTAGGTCACGTTTAATTCCTTATTATCATTTATTCAAAGAAATAACTATAATAATAAAGCTTTTTTGGATTCAATAAGAAAGTATTACGACATTTAGTGAGGGTCAGCCTTTATTTCTCTATATTTTTAATCTCGAAAAGAGAAAATTAAGTAATTAAAATGTGTGGCATATTTACATTTGCAAATTAATTTTGAATTGAATTGAATTGAATTGAAGCCTTATTTTACGTGGCGAGACTCAGGCCATTAGGCCTGCTCTTCCGTCTGACCACGTAAATTTCGCTACGCTCCTTTCACCAACTAGCAGAGAAAGGAGGTATTTCTTGGGCGAGAAAAAGGCGATTTGAATTTAGCTCAAAGGCGTCATTTAGGCTTGAGGATCTTTTACATGCAAGTAAATCTACTAACATGGGACAGCCGGCTTTACTTCCCCTCCGAAGGAAGGCGTACGAAGGATTTTTTCGCCCTGAAAAATCCACGGCTTCGATCGGATGAACCCGCCAACTTGGGTACATCAGTCCGAAACGCTAACCGTTACACCATCGCCGCCGCAATTTTGCATACCAAGGTTTCCCGTGGAGAAAGTGAAGAAAAGTCTGCGTACTATACATGCTCAAAAAGTGTTTCGTATACATTTTTCTAAACATATTTATCACTCAAATTATTTACAGTACATTATTTTCTAGTGCCGTTCATAAAGTTATATTTACTCTAAAACTATAGATAAACGTGCCTGACGTTTTATCCTAGGCTTAAAACCTATGTTCACTTAATAAACAATGGACACATTTTAAAAATAAATTCGTTCGAAGTATTCGGATTACAAAACTATTTTCCACGAAAATTGTTTTATGCTTCAAATTTCATTCGACCATCGATAGTATTTGATTTCACTTGTTCATATTATCGTTCAGTAAGTTTTTCACTCGTAGTGAATTAACTGCAAGTGACTAGTGGAAACGATTTAAGTTCTTAATCTACATTTAAGCTTCTGAATACATTAAATTTCGTAGTGATCGAGAACAATACAAAATAATATGAACCCGGAGGAATTTGTGAAAATATTTCTGTGCAAATATATTTTGGAGAATCCGTTCAGAAACAGAAATGTCATAAATGCCACTATAATCCGCGCACTTTCATCACGAGCTCTCAACCGAGAGAGGTGGCTCAGGACATCAATTGATGTCACTGCGGTGCCTATGACAGGAGAGAGCCTAGATTGAGTTCCGACGGAGGCAGAAGTATTGACACCAGCTGAGGTCACTGTCTGATGGAGACTTCTGCAAACAGCTTCTCTCATCTGTACTTTTACACGGTTGCTCTGATCAATACTAGACGGATACTGGAGTACTACCTTAACAAACGGGCTATGGGCAGCGCGCGATCGTTCCTTCCTTTTCCTTGTCCTACATTCGGCCCTTACTTGCTCTTAAACTTACATTCACTACTCTACTAGCTTAGACCTCATTCCGTCAGAGGTCGTGCCCCGCTGGAGGGAGATACCTGGGTGAGGGAAACCCCGCTAACCTACGGGAGTTCGGCGCCGGTTCTCTCCATCCTAGGGGGAAAGACTATATTCATAGATAAAACATGCACCACACTTACCGGAATATTGAGCTTAGCCCTGAATCACTAATCAATCAGTCATTCGAGCTCTTACTTTGCTCAATGTGAGAGAAGTGTGGGTTATGTCGCTGTCAGTATTATCAAATTCAATCTGTAGCTTATTTCTCGATATAAATATATTCTGTTACACAGAACAAACCATCATCGTTATCGAAAGTTCTCAATACGACTCGTCGCTATATTTACTCATAATTCAACTGTTTAGATAAATGAGTTCATGATTCCCGAAACGCAGCAAGAAATTTTGTACGTTTAGTATCATATATTTTTCTTGTCATCATTCGGCGCTGGAACGTCATAAAAGAGATTAGGATGAATATGTGAGCATCCACAACCGGTGAAGTATATTTTTATGATTATCTCAAAATCTTGAATTAAAATGAGAATCAAGTATTGAAGTTAGAATATTAAATGATATATATTTTTAGGGAAAGAAATATTCAAGAAAAAGAATGACACAATTTGTTCCAATTCCGCAATTTTTTCGTGTTCGAAATATGGTTGTGGAAATGAAATGACTTCCTGTACCTCCTAAAGAGTAACTGTCTTTCAAGAGTCTCCTACACAACACCGAATTACTGTCTCCACTGCTCTCACTGCAACGAGATCCCCTTTCGCGCTTTTCCCAAGGATAAAAAGCCCCTCTAAATAGCAGAGGCTTTTTCTTCTTTTTTCTCGGCAGCAAATGCCGCTTATTTAAGAAGCTCACTAATTATTTAATTATTTTACTGGAAGCGCATCTCTAGCAAGGATTTACATACCAAAGGCCATTAACGTCGAGGAAAACACTACAAAGTGTAGAAGCGAGAGATGAAATAAAAAATAGAAATATATGAGTGCAGAGAGTGACGAAAGAACATGCGATTTTAATTTTGCCATTTGCCTCCTACCTGCGTATGTATATATTTCTGCATACTTGCAAGGTAATACATGCATCAAAGAATCCTACGAAGCAGACAGAAAAATGTCAGTATTCCATGTGATGCTTAGAGCATGTAAAACAATCCTGGTTAAATTAAATCTTACGAAAATTATCATCATAAGTAGATGTCAAATACTACCTGCCATGGTAGTTACTCAAGTAACAGATGCGTATATATATATATATATATATATATATATATATATATATATATATATATATATATATATATATATATATATATTGTGACATACCTGGTGGTGCCGGGTATCTTCACTGCAATATAACACTAAGAGAGGGTGTCTTTTACGTGAATGGGTCCCTGGATAAGTCGGTGCAATGTTGGGGAAATTAATCATACATGGAAACACACTTATAACAGGATTTATTTTAAATCAAAGTTGCTATTTACATAATCAGACAACATTTCTTATACTCCGCCTTGGTACCAAGATTTAGAGTAAAATACAACTTTCATACCTTCGGGGCCCCGTTTGAATACCTATGATGTTCGATGAACCGCTCGTGCCGACAGGATTGTCGACCTCTGCTGCTGCTGCGGGCCGTCAGCAGCAGATGGCGTGGTGATCATCCACGGCTGATGCTCCAGCAATTCTTCCCCGAACAGGATCTTGATACCTCGGCTGCGCACCTTCCCCGAATCACTGTTCATTAGTGGGTTTAATTACACAACCCGCGCCTACTTTGTATACTGGTCACAGTTTTGTACCGCGCAATTTCAAGAATGTTTCCACCGCGCCAACTAATAAGAACAACATCAATTATTCTACCAACACTAATCTTTCACTATACTGATACTTCTAATGTTCTATTTACACGTTAATCACTTTGCGGTTCCTAATAATACACAAAATACGTCGCAATGTTATATGCGTCCATACACCGGCGGAGAACTCTCGCCGCACGTCCGCACTCGTCACCGCTCTCCTAACGTCTCCCTCGTCAGCGCTCTGCCAACGGCTCTCGTCCGCGATTCTCGTAACGAACTTTTGCACGTGCGCGGTGCCCAGTTCCAACCGAAATTCACACGCTAGCCTCCCGGCGGCGGAGGCACCGTCGGCGGTGGCAGCGGTTGCTCGCCGGCCCCGGCGCGCCGCGCTCAGCGCGCGCACCACGCAGTTCAAAATAGCAATTGGTTTCTTACACTAATGATCTAATTAGTGTAATGAAACACATATTATGGGTTTCATCACCCCCCCTTTCTTTTTTTGAATTTTTTCACTTCTGGAAAAAATTCACACTAATAACATCGTCACTGCCGATGGTTGCACTCGTTTGCATATTGCTCGACGCCCTATATACACTTATGACTTAAAATCGAATTAACATGTGATTACTTATTATTAACCCTAACATTACACTTATTTACACTTCACTATTTTCCATCCATGTTGAACCAGGTTTCCGATTTGAAGCTTGTAATGTCCTACTATGTCTTGTCTCTTGTGCGACAGTTCATCCCCATTTTGCTGACCGTGATTTCCTAACTCACAGTTGTAGGACATAGCTTCCAGCGTGTTGAACACATCTTGATAGGTATCATCCCATTTCCAGCTACGACCTCTTCTACGTTTGTACCAATGGTTGACCATACCATCACTCTTCCCTCGCCCCTGACTTCGCTCCATTCTTGACCTGCCTACATCTCCTTCACTCCCATTCGTTGGGGCGTCTGCAAACATGAAGTTGTACCCCTCCAATATCTTCAAACCCTTTCCTAAATCGGTATGATCTGCTCTGCTCAGTAGGCTCTGCACGGTAACAAGATACTGTCGCGTTGACATGCAACTAATTCCTTGATATTTTATAGGGGCAAATAATGTTGTTGGTTCCATAATGCTCTTCGTTCTGTATTCACTACGACTTCCCGTAATGTAGTTGTAATGGCTGTTCCTCTGGTCGCTCTTGATGTTTATTTGGGTTTCTTCGCTCCGCTTTCGTACGGAAATCTTGTCTTCAAATTCCTTCAAAAATTTCGGAAATATACCAAAATTCTCTGCCCATGTCCTGGCGTTCTCTTCTAACATTGGGTGTAATAACTGGATCTTGTATCCTTCCAATATGTTGTTTGATGCTAGGTGCCGTTCTTCTGCTCGCAGAACTACCTTAGGGTTTTCCGCCCCATCTCCCAGAGATTTCGTCGACTTTGGAGGCATAATTGGTGTCACCCCATACTTGACACTTGGCGACGTTTTCCCGTCTTCTTCCTGTTTAAACTCTTCTTGTACTCTTTTCTCTTCGCACCCTTGTATATTTTCCACGATTTCTTCTTCTACTATACGCTCCATTTCTTCTATTTTCATTTCCATTTCTTCTTCCATTATTAACTTCAATTCTTCCGTTTTCACTTTCACTTTATAAACATCCTCCTCGGTCTCGATTTGGACCTCCACCGTTTTGCCCTCCGCTGTCTTGACTTCCTCATGGATTTGGTTCGTCATCCCCTCGTTTCTATCTGTTACCGCTACCCTAGCATCTATTTGATGGCATGATTGAAATTTTAGCACCTCATCTTTCCTATCCAGTTCCTCCGCTTTCCCATACGGTTTTTCGCATATTTCGATGAGCTTCCTATTCCGTTCTTCTGTGATTCTTCCCATTTCTTCTGCCGGCTTCTTAATCTGTTCTTCAACCACCTTCCCGTTCTGTTCTTCTATTAGTTTTCTATTCCGTTCCTCCGCCTTCCTATTCTGTTCCTCCTCGGATCTTTTCTGTTTACCTAATTATTTGCTCTGTTCTTCCGCAAACTTCTCAATCTGCTTCTCCGTTTGCTGCCTCAGCTGTTCTTCTAATGAATCTTCTGCCATTACGCCCGTACACGCTTCGTATTCTTCGTCCATCCCCAAGTCAAATCCTACCGCCTGGCTCCCCAGTTCTACCACCTGCCGTTCTAGATCTATATTTGCTCTGTGATCGACCAGAAAATCCGTCCCTATGATTACCGAATACAATAATTTTTTGACTACCAGGGCCACCATCTCATATACTTGGTTGCCAATCCTGGCTTGAAACATGATTTGTTTTGTGATGGGGCTTGACTTCTTCTGAGTTGCCCCAATCACATACGCCCTATTCATAGGCAAACACATTACTTCTTTTCCTGTTGCTTTTAACTCCTCATACATTTCTTCTGATACTACTGTAGTCGTGCACCCTGTATCCACTAAAGCTTCTTTAATTATACCTTCACATTCTATCGATATCGTGGGACATTTCCTGATTCTGACCGCTGAGTTCTTACATCTCCGCCACGGTTGGGTATCGTAGGTTACCGGCTGCATAGCGTTTATGGAGACCGCGTTTACGTCATCGATTTCCGCGTCCGCAATGGGGCCACCTATCACCGCGGACTCTATTAGTTTAAATAGTGTCCTTGATCACTACTTGTGCTAGGCTGTGCTAATCGGTCGGGTGCATTCCCGCCCCCGCCTCGCGTCTCCGTACGGTTTGAATTAGATCTGTTCCAGTCCGGTCTCTGGTTCCCCGGCTCTGGTCTCCATCCGTCTCCCCCTCTTCCGCGTTGGTTTCTCTGGTAATCGTTGCTCCTATCATTCCCTTGCCCCTGGTTACGTTCCGATCTAACCATATTAACATTCCCTTCATTTCTGTTCTTTGGTACGCCTGCAAATGTCAAGTCGTACCCTCCTAACACATTCTGGAATCTTTCCAGGTCGGTGTGCTGCACACTACGTAAAAGATTCTGCACCGTAACTGGGAACTGTCTTGTCAGTACACATATTATTTCCTGATCGCTCATCGGTGGGGATAGCGTTTTGTATTCCATAATACGCCTTGTTGCGTATTCCCGCAAACTTCCCATTGACTGGTTGTAATTATTATTCATTAAACTGATTTTAAAATTAATTTGAATTTCCTCATTCCAGTACCGCTCAAGGAATCGATCTTTAAATGCCTTCACTGATTCGGGAAACTTATCGAATGTATCGGCCCATATCCTTGCGTTGCCTTCTAACATTAAATATAATAATTGAATTTTACACCTTTCCGAAGTATTGATAACATCTAGATGTCGTTCTGCTGCCTTCATAAATATGCATGGATTTTCTTTCCCGTCTCCTGAAAATTTTAATGATCTTGGGGGGGTAAATGGTACCGTCCCGCTTGCTGCAATTGGGGATGCCTTGCATTCTTTTATTTGTTCAATCTCTGTTCGTAGTAACACAACCTTCTCTTCGCATTCCCGCTTATTCTCCTGCATTTCTTCCTTAACTACCGATTGTATCCTTTCAATTTTCTCGTCCTGCTTAGCGGTTTTAACATCTAATTGCTGATATAGCTTATTTTCTAATTCTCCCCCCAGATTGATTACTTGGGATTCCAACTCCTTTTTCTGTTTCCCTAATTCTTCAGCGGTCCGTTGCTCGTGACTTTCTACCCGCTCCGCGATTTTAGTCATCTCATTCTTCGTTAACTCAATTTGTTCTTCGGCGCGTCCCATTCGCCCCCCTATTACATCTAATTTCCTATTCTGTTCTTCTGCCAGCTTCCTAATCTGTTCCTCTGTGAATAATTTCTGTTCGTCTAATTTCCTGCTCTGCTCTTCTGCCAATTTCCCAATCTGTTCCTCTACTTTCCTATTCAGTTCTTCAGCTAACTTCCTGTTCTGCTCCTCTGTGAAGATTTTCTGCTCCTCAGCTGACTTCCTAATCTGCTCCACTGTAAATATTTTCTGTTCATCCAGTTTCCCATTCAGTTGTTCGAACATCTTCCTATTCTGTTCATCAGCCAACTTCCTACTTCGTTCCTCTGCTTTCCTATCCCGTTCTTCCTCCGCCTTCTTCTGATCTTCTGCCGCCTTCTTCTGATCTTCTGCCGCCTTCTTCTGTTCTTCCCGCATCATCATTATTATCTGTAGTATGTCTAAATTAGTATCTTCTCCACCCCCCCGATTCGGATTTCCTGCTGCCTGGTTCATCGGCGTTGACGTGATTTCTATTTCTTTATTGAAGCTATCTCCTGACGTGTCGTCTAACCGACTTCCAATGCCACTATCCCTGCTTTCCGATGGTATGCTATTATCGATTCCTACATTTATCTCCTTTACTTCATCTACCTTCTCCTCCCGGTCCAGCACTACATTTTGCGCCTCCATTCTGTTGCTTTGAGCTGTCCGATCGATTCTCACTACACTGAAATACCGCACAAATTTTCCTCTTGCCTCACCTACCAACGATACCACAGTTATCCTATGAATTAACTATACCCGCCACAGCACTATATATTCTTCGTGAATGGTTTAATTCACTCCTATTTCAATTGCTAATTAATGACGAACAACCCTTACTCACCACCAAAACACAATAACACTAATTCAATAGCCATATAAATTTCCACTCACCTACCAATGCATAAACATAATCCTCACAATACATAATATTATTACCATAGAAACACATATACACTACTAATAGACTCATTAATACTCTTACACAACAATGCTTTCAAATTATAATAACTCCCTTATTAATTGAAATTACTTTTCAACGCACTTATTGCTATATTATGTACCTAATCATCATTCACATTTGCATGTCATATCTCCTCCCTGAATTTTCCTCAATTATATCATATAGATATTCACAACAGACATTCACACTGCTGGTATATATTTCCCAACCTGGTATCTTTTCTAATAAATTCCCCACACTTTACCATCACCAATAGATAATGCACTACTGAGTGAATGTTCCCAGCAAAAACAATTTTGTGCATAATTTGTACAACACTATTAACCACCTTTATATTCTCATAAGAATTATTACTACTTCCCCATTTCTTTGATTTCCATGTTATAAAAAATTGCCAAGCAGTTCAAATATTATTAATATGTCTTACAAAATTTTGAAATTCTATTACATTATATTATTTGTAGCATGTACATGTATAGCCTTCATAACCTCAGTAACTGCAATATTAACTATATATTGGATGCACACAAATAATTGCCTATGTCAGCCCGCAATTAATTACGCAACAACATTTTTGTAATTATCAACATTTCATTATGCTTACTTGACTTGTGCATGTTTTTGCTAACACATGTATTGTTATTTTTTTTGTACTCTATAATAATACACTTTGTACTGCCTGCTTCTCATCTATACCCTGCATTACTATACAACAATTACATGCACATTGTTTTCCAACATTTCACCAATTTCCCTAGGACCACATTTCTTAATTATACGTTATCCACATGTTCGGGCGCCAGCTGTGACATACCTGGTGGTGCCGGGTATCTTCACTGCAATATAACACTAAGAGAGGGTGTCTTTTACGTGAATGGGTCCCTGGATAAGTCGGTGCAATGTTGGGGAAATTAATCATACATGGAAACACACTTATAACAGGATTTATTTTAAATCAAAGTTGCTATTTACATAATCAGACAACATTTCTTATACTCCGCCTTGGTACCAAGATTTAGAGTAAAATACAACTTTCATACCTTCGGGGCCCCGTTTGAATACCTATGATGTTCGATGAACCGCTCGTGCCGACAGGATTGTCGACCTCTGCTGCTGCTGCGGGCCGTCAGCAGCAGATGGCGTGGTGATCATCCACGGCTGATGCTCCAGCAATTCTTCCCCGAACAGGATCTTGATACCTCGGCTGCGCACCTTCCCCGAATCACTGTTCATTAGTGGGTTTAATTACACAACCCGCGCCTACTTTGTATACTGGTCACAGTTTTGTACCGCGCAATTTCAAGAATGTTTCCACCGCGCCAACTAATAAGAACAACATCAATTATTCTACCAACACTAATCTTTCACTATACTGATACTTCTAATGTTCTATTTACACGTCAATCACTTTGCGGTTCCTAATAATACACAAAATACGTCGCAATGTTATATGCGTCCATACACCGGCGGAGAACTCTCGCCGCACGTCCGCACTCGTCACCGCTCTCCTAACGTCTCCCTCGTCAGCGCTCTGCCAACGGCTCTCGTCCGCGATTCTCGTAACGAACTTTTGCACGTGCGCGGTGCCCAGTTCCAACCGAAATTCACACGCTAGCCTCCCGGCGGCGGAGGCACCGTCGGCGGTGGCAGCGGTTGCTCGCCGGCCCCGGCGCGCCGCGCTCAGCGCGCGCACCACGCAGTTCAAAATAGCAATTGGTTTCTTACACTAATGATCTAATTAGTGTAATGAAACACATATTATGGGTTTCAATATATATATATATATACTGTAGCGATACCAATTTGATCATACAAAATTTCATAAGGCTGAGGGCAGTTGGGAAATGAACAGACAGCGTTGCACGTGCAACCTCGCTTATCGCGACACTCGTTTGCGCCCCCGGCACATTAAGAAAGTCGTTACAAGGGTCAGTCGTCGAAAGATTCACTGCGAGACGCACGTGGCCGCCCCGGCCAGCTGCGAACCTTCTAGAACGCTCTTGAAATCGACATCCAGGGAATCCCAGAGCAATAAATTCTTTCACGGACAACGCCTGTCTTGTGCAAGCATGTTCTAGAAGGAATAGGAAAATTCTGGACGCTCACAGTGACGCAAAGAGTTGAAACTTACGTGGCTTCCCCGTCGCAATTGGCTGAAATAACATAATGCGCCATTTCTTTTGGCCAATAGCGACGCAACTATCACAAGGAGCTAGAACATACGAGAAAACGAGTGGGGGGTAAAAGTTAACCTAATACAATTTCAACTTACAAAAATCAGAAGACGCAGGGCAGTCGGGGGAGAAACTTCTCTGGGGGGGATATTCTTCGGTCAGAGGCAAGTGCGCCTCTGTCGGACTTAGAAAATATCAGAAGAGCTTGGGCATCAGACGGGGCCAGAAGGGAATTAGACGCAGGGCAGTCGGGAGAGAAACTTCTCCTGGGGAGTAATTGTTTCATCGGGGAGAGACCAGTGTGTCTCTGCAAGACTTAGAAAACTTCAGTACGAGCCTGAGCTTTGGAGCTGATAACAATTGGGAGAGAATTTCTCTGGGGGTATTATTCGTCGGTTAGAGGCAAGTGTTCCTCCAAAAGACTTATTAAAAGGGGCAAAACGCAGCGAGTAGACTGCAGCAGGGAGAGAAAATTCTCTGGGGGGTGTTATTCGTTGAAGAGAGGCGGACGTATCTGAAGGATTTCAATACTTTCCAAAATTGTATTTGAGAAGGACAAATAGTTATTTACTCCGTGCCTGAGGTCGGGAGAAAATCCCGACGATCTTCAAGTTCTACCAGAATCTACCTGAATCTACCAGAATCTACCAGACAGCGCGGTCAGACTCCGTTGAGCGCCGCAGACGCCGTCGCACCACTGGTGACGTCACGAGAGGGCCGCTCAGCTGTTGGAGAGGGGTGGCACCGCCACCGCTGCGTTCCTGCCAAGGCCGCAACCGCCCCCCTGGTCTCCGCCGGGTCCGTCCCGGCTGCATAAAAGAACCGTTCCCAAGGCAGTATAAACCCAGGGCATTCACCCCTGTCAGACTTATGTAACGCAGTGCCGCGCTATGGCACACTGATTTGTGATTTTTTTTATTGTTACCATTGTAATGTTAAGGATAATTCTTTCTAGTTTTTTAAGCTTTACTGTAATGTCTAACATCTAATTTTCTTTTCTTTCTAATTAATCTCTTCATTTCTTTTTTTTAATTTCTCAATTTACAAGTGTAACTTCCCTGGGGCATTTTAAATTATTTTTGCCCAGGAATAAAAGTGATTTTTACCAGTGATCCAAGTGTTTCTTTCATGTTACCAGTATCTGTTTAACGATTCCTTCCATCACCGACTGAGCTACAACCGGCGCCGCTTACCGGGCGTTCTCTCCCGGGGGGTGTTACAATACATACACACACACGCGCCACGGACCTCGCGCGATCTTTCCTATTTCTTAGTTTTCCTACCTTCCCCCTTACATACACACATGCACTATTCTTCCACACATGGCAGGAGACCATTCGGGAGCTTAGACCTTGTCCCGGCTGAAGTGGTACTCCGCTAGTGGGAGATACCTGTTTGGGGAGGACAGCAAGCAAACGAGTAGGTCAGCGCCAGAACTCGCCAGCCGGTGCGGGAAGATCACCGCCACGTCCCACAATAAAATCATGCACTACACTTGCGGAACATTAGCAGTTGACGCGCCCAGAATCACTGACCAATCAATAAATGCTGTGTTAGCAGTGGTTCGCAAACTCCCGCTGGCACGCGTGAAAATGTTTCGCGGATATACTGATATTTTTCACAATTGTATAAAGCTTTCACAGTCATCTGCTGTAGGGGATGGAATAAATTGTTAATCTTATTGTAACCCGACAAGCCTACTACCCACGATCATTTATTGATCTAGAAGTTTAGGTGCAACATTTTGGAAAGATATGTGATTTAATTTATCTGAAAAAAGTGCAAATATCAATACTAATATAATATCATAAGTAAATAATATAAGTAAATACTAATATAAACAGCATCAAAACCAATTACATCACGTATAAGAATTCATATTTCAATCATGTATTGAAATGTCTGTCTTAAGCAAATCCCAAAACACATTGTTATTCAAGTCACCAATCCAGAAAATTGTTGAATAAAAATGTAGCATTTCAGTGTTGTAGTTTTTTCAGTGAATCTGTACCTCCGGTATCTCAGTAAATACATACGTAGAGCAAAGGAACTTTGAACATCAACAGATTCAAGTGTTGCATCTTTAATTTGCAGTCAGTATTTTAAATCATTGTTTATTGCAACATCCTAAACATCAGGAATTTGTCACAGCTTTGTTCTAGCTTTTTCTTCTCAGTACCCAACAGTCCTTTTTTCACGTACTTCAGAGTCCATTGAGCATCTTTTTCAGAACAGTTCTCCTTCAATGTTTCCAGAGCTATTGTCAGGAAAGAATTACTATGCCTACTAAATAATTCATCTTGTAACTCTTGTTTATCTACTAGTTCTTTGACATTGTGACAGCATAAAAAGAAATTGATTTCTAAGAAACCGCATATAACCTTAAACTGGTTAAAGAGAAGTACTGCAAGCTTTAACCAAGTACCCCTTAGTGAGAACTGGAGAAAATGGAAGAATAAGTTCTGTTATTTTAACGGTGTCCGTTGTTTAATATATTATTCGAGAAATTAGCCAAAAAAGGACAAAAGGTGCAAAAATATGGACACGAGAAAAGGTTCAAAAAGGCATTGCAGTGAAAACATGCATGAAGTTGCAAGTATGACGCAATTAAGAGTTTTTCATTTTATATTTACTCATCATACTCACACTCATATAGAAACTCATCTCCAAAAGAGAAAACAAGATGATGCAGCACTGACAATCCCCAGCTCTAGTCATTACCCTTTGCTGATTGAAAGCCTCATCACTTGTAGAGTGCAAATCTTACGAAATCTTTTTCATCTATATTCCATGCTTATGCAACTCACTCATAATCATAAAAAATTATCTCGTTATGCCTTTGTAATTTCATTGACATTTTGCAATTAATTTGCTGCTTTGTTCTACGTCATACACAATACAAAACACTATCATGTGATATGTATTGGTACAGTATGAATAGAGTTGATGAAATTAAATAATAATAATAATAATAATAGTAATAATAATAATAATAATAATAGAGGCACTAGAGTGTCTTCACTCGGATGCCAGGAATGTATATAATATGCAAAAGTGTGTAATTTTGAATACATGCCGTATTGTCAAAAGCCATCTGAACCTTCAGTAAAGCAACCACACACCTGGTCATCATTCCTGTGTGTGGTTGACATACCGACCAGTAATACTGTGAATAATGTATAATAATAATAATAATAATAATAATAATAATAATAATAATAATAATAATAATAATAATAATAATAATAATTTAGGCTTGTGCTACTGAAAACGAGGACTCTTTGGTGGCCGTGTGAGTGACGTGTCTTAGATCGTGCAAGGGAACGTTTTATTTATGTATTATCCGATAAAATAATTAGATATCAGTATTTGGGAAATTATTATGTACTCTAATATGATTGAAATTAATACGCCCACCAACAATTC
Organism: Gryllus longicercus; assembly: GCA_038098605.1. Taxonomy (NCBI): domain Eukaryota; kingdom Metazoa; phylum Arthropoda; class Insecta; order Orthoptera; family Gryllidae; genus Gryllus; species Gryllus longicercus. The sequence continues at coordinate 1,419,187 of JAZDUA010000146.1, read as the reverse complement.
AACAGATACCAATTTCTCAACATAACGATTCTGTACGTTTTTCTCTCTTTTCTTGTCCTTGATTTTGTGGCCATTAATCTTCAAGTATGCTTGACGAGACGTATTTAAAGAGGCTAGAGTTCCATCACATTAAGCTACTAAACGATTTTGTTGTCCGCAAGTATTATATTACATCTCATGTCCTAAGGCTTTTGGAGCCGAGAAGCGAATATATTCTGAAAGTAGAATATGTGTATACTTCTACTAATCATACGTAGGTTGCGTGCTCTCACGTCAAGCGAGGTAAATTCGACATGGTATCTAGAAATTAACTTTGTGCCATAAGCAAATTAGTCATGAGTCCACTAATAAATGGTTTAGCAGGTGCACAGACGTGTAGATCTTTATATAAATTTATAAACGTAAATGAGCCTAAACATTTTAAAGTAATACATTTTTTATTGGTATTTACAATCTGTTTCAGAGAAACATTTGGTAAATTTGGTATACGGTAACCAAGAAAAGAGAAAAGTTGCGTTGGGTGAAATTCTTTAAAACGTTTTTAAAAACATGCTTAATGCCGCCCAAATTCGCAGCAGAGAAGTAACAGGAGGGGTAAAAACCCCTATCGCTTAGAGACTAGCATTTAACTGAATTGCATTTTAAAAAGTGCGAGAAATCGCCAATATAATGCATGGGGCCCTCTTGGGAACACCAAAGAGCTCAAGGCTCGGGGTGTGTCGTCATGCAGAAAATACGGTCGACTAATTCAAAGGCCAGATCGACTGAGATACACCTGAACATTCTCCATAAAACATCTACAGTGATGAACGACCACGCAGTTTTCACGCCAGCAGTGTAAATATAACACCCAAACAATTTTACTTTTTCGTATACTTACGTATTTATATGGAGAAATATACGTAGAATGAGAGACATTTTAAATTGCTGTTAAAAATTGATTTTGAAATTTTAATAGCAATTATACAAGTTTCTAGGTTCCCTAATATCGAAAAATTGTTTGTTTGTTGTTGTTTGTTTAACGTCCGTCTGCCTCTCTGTGCATCTAAACAATTCGCAGCACTTTTTTCCAAAAGGAATTTTCCTCTCTCTGGCCCGCGTCTAAGAGCAGTAAATTTGAAACGAATCCTTCAGTTTTGAGGCGCACTTCACTTGAGTTCCTTGGGGTATTTCAAACTTTTCACAAAAATGGATCTACATTTTAGCCTTAAATTTTTTGCCCGATGGCAAACATGATTTATAAGGTTCTGTTTTGAATGTAAATTATAAGCACTGATTTAGAAAGTATCGACTGCATCGTAAAAAATTGTAAAGGGTTATAATATTTCGCTATTAAACAACCACAACAATATTTCGAATATATACGCATATTTTCTCTTTGTTGAGTATTTATTTTTCATGTGTGTAGGTTTCTGGGCGAAATGAAGAGAACATGTAATTATTTATAATTACCTATCAAGATAATAATGTATGTTTCTATATAAAAACAGTCTTCGTGTCGTGAATGAAAAATGTTTCACTTTGCTTGAAAAATACGAATAATCCAATTAAAATACTGCCAGAAAGAATACAATCAAATAATAATAATTCCTCGAATTTTCTACGATCTCGTTTTTATCAGAATGTATGTCTTTATTATTTAAATCACGCAATGACAACTGGAAGCCAATTGCATCTGTAGGATAAAACACTTTCTTTTTCAAAGAGAGCAAAGTTTGTACTCTGTGGGATAGTAAACGCCACTCTTCAAATAAAAAAATCAAACCAGTTCCTCCAAAAATAACGCTATCTTTTGAGCTTCTTCTTTAGTGAGAGTTCCCCATTACGTTTCAGAATATCCTTGAAACAGTGAAAAGATGGGTACATTGATGTCGCCGATCGTGGTTATATTTAGATCTGCAAACTTCCACACGCTTCGAAGAACACAAATATACAAACATCCAGAAGTGAAGAGGTACGAAAGGGCAAACACTTTTAAAAGCTTCCGAGGATTATTGCTCTTTTGGAACAGTGAGCTGAGGACAAAGCATAGGTTTTAAAGGGGTAGTTTCCATACTCTTCGACGTTTTATTGCAGTGCTCTGAATATGTTATTTTCAACATTCCTTTCATACGATAATCGAGAGTAAAATTGAAAGACAGGTTGAAAATATGTACATTGAAATCGTTGGGAATGGACATTAAATTTCTTGGGTATAGTAAAATTAATTTCTTGTGAGTTTATTATCATTTGACTTGTCTATATGAGTAGTAAAAAAATGAGATCAAAATTATGTTTTTCCAACTGGCGTGTTACTTTTTAAATTGTATGGATTTGACATTTTTGTGTCGATGGTCCGACTTTGTCGTCTAGCTAACGGTGTCCCTCATGTCTGGTTATAGTTTAAGGCCCATGCTTGGGGGTAAAAGAGGCATGTGACGAACCTGTCGTATTCCCTTCAACGTAACTAGAAAACTACGTCTTCCTGAGCTTTTCTTCGTTACACAGCTACAGAAACAGACAATTTTAAAGGACAGCTACAACTTTTTTTGCCCAATTTTTTTAAATTACCTGCAACAAATGTTGTAAATGTTCTTGTACATGAATGAACGACAATGTATTTAAGCGTAAACTCTGTTTCTCATATCTAGAGTTTTAAACGTGTCTTTACACAGGTTATTTGAGAAAGAGAAAGCCACCAAGTACTTTCCGGATGTGTGACTTGCAGTAATGAATGATCTTTCATTTTCCCATTTCATTCTAACATTATTCCCTTTTCATTTTGGTTGAACCAGTCATGTTTAAAATCATTTTTGGTGTTTGAGTTTTATGAGTAGGTCCGAAATTTTCTTTCATTAGATTGTGTAGAGTATTTTGAAATGGTAGTGTGCAGAGATAACTTCAGTACAATATTTTGTCGTGTAAATTTTTCAAAGATTTTTCATGTAAAAGACAATTAAATAACCGCCAAACTACGAACACTTACTTATCACTGTAGTTTCCCGTTTTTCTTCTGCATTGTCGTTTAATTTAAGAGCATTGTTTTACATCATATCCAATATTATTTTCAGAAAATTACTGTTTTTTCAAATTTGTTTGATAAAAATGTAGATGTATTGTTGAACTAAGAATTGACCAGAAATGGGCATAATTTTCTCGCTTCATCTTCAAATAGTTTAACTTTTGCGGTCAGCTGTTTGAAAAGTTAAAAAATACGCTCAGAAACTCATCTAAAATCTTGTTATAAGTATGATTGTTAAAGCTTTTTTTAAATTTATATTGTCCGATAATTAATCATCTCTCCAAGGAATTAAATACTGTACGATGTCATAGAGAGGTGTAAACACAACTAATCAATAGGGAGTAAAATAATTTGTAAATTATTAATATTACCCTTGTACCTTCTAATATACCATAGGTAATTAATACCATATGATGCATTTTTACGACCTTAAGATATAATAGGAGACGCCATCATCTATTCATTAATTGATTACTCGCATTTTCTTTCCTTACGTCTCATGTGCTATATTCATTAGTCCCATGAGTGTAGTGCATGTTTTATCACGGAAGATACTAGTGTTCCTTCCTCATTAGAACGTGAGATCCGGCTCCCATCTACATACGGCTTGCAGGTTTTCCCCACCAGTATCTCCTTCAGCAGGGCAACTCCCAGATCAGGACAACTTCTTTACCTCCAGTTATGTGTGGTAGTGTAGTGCACGTAAATGTATATGCAACGGGGGGAGAAATGGACGAAGAAGAAAGAGGAAAAATCCCGCTCGGTCCATGGTTCATTTGTTATGCTTCGGTATTCCCCTGGTATTGATTGGAGAAACCACGGAAAATTACCGATTAGACTAGCCGGACGATAAAATTATCCTCCAGATTGCGGCTAAATTCGACCAAGTTAACAAGGTTGGGTCGAAAATCCTCCAACGTCGAGACTCGTAACCTAATTCCTCCCAGTCAGAGACCTTGCATTGGCAATAGGTGCTTCTCATCACAACCTTTGCATCATTACCACGCTATTGAGTATTACATTACCTCATTGCTGAATTTATGGTTCGTAGTTTGTCAAATTTTTAATTATTCTCTATTCATAACTTTCTTTATATGATTATCACTAACATAATAAAGACACGAATTACTTATCTGTCACTGTAACATGTACAACAGGTTAGACATTTCTTCGTTCTGTTTTTAAGCCCCCTTTTTTATTAGGCCTATTGAGGTTGAAACGGGGTCCAGCGAAAAATTCACCACCATGTGTATTGGAACGCAAGAAGAAATAAGGAATGTGAATGGGCGAGAGGGGGGAATGGACGAGTATGCGAAGAACCCAATTCCTTTCTCCCGAGTGAATGAGAGAGCGAAGGAGCAAATAAGAAAATGTGTATGTGTGTGTGTGAATGAACGAATAGCAATGTAGGAAATAGGAGTAGAGATCAAAACTGCGCGCGGACAAATAAGCAAATATGTGAGAGCGCGAATGGTTGAGTGGCAAATAGGTCGACTGAGAGTGACTGCTCAATCACTCTTACGTGTCACGTGAACGAGTACAATTAGTGAGCGAATGAGTGAGTGAGTGAATGGGTGACTGGACAATCAGTGATCTTGAAAGTAGGAGGGCGAACGAGGATGCGGGCGGGTGGGCAGGTAGGCAGGTGGTAAGACAGGCAAACAGGCGGGCGAGTGAACGGGCGGGCGAGCAAACGGGCGAGCTAGCAAACGAACGAGCGGGCAAGCAAACGACTGGGTGAGCTGTTGGGCGGACGAGCGAACGAGTGGGCGAGCAAACGGGCGCGCAAACGGATGGACGAACGAAAGAGCGAACGAGTGGGCGAGTGAACGTGTGAGAGTGCGAACGGGCGGGCGAGCGAATGAGTGGGCGAGCGAGGATGCTAACGGGCGGGCAAAGCAAACCATTTGGTGACCGGTTGGGCAAACGAGCGAACGAGTGGACGAGCGAACGCGTAGGCAAACGGGTGGGCGAACGAACGAGTGAGCGATCGAACGAGCGGGCGAACAAGCGAGCGAACGAGTGGGCGAGTGAACGTGTGAGAGTGCGAACGGGTAGGCGAGCGAGCGAGCGTACGGGCGGGCAAACACATGAGTGGGCGAGCGAGGGTGCGAACGGGCGGGCGAGCAAACGATTTGGTGCGCTGTTGGGCGAACGAGTGGGCGATCAAACGGGAGGGCAAACGCGTAGGCGAACGTAAGAGCGAACGAGTGGGCGATCAAACGAGCGGGAGAAACAAACGAGCGAACGAGTGGGCGAGGGAACGTGAGAGAGTGCGAACGGGCGGGCGAGCAAACGATTTGGTGAGCTGTTGGGCGAACGAGTGTGCGAGCAAACGGGCGGGCAAACGGATGGTCAAACGGGTGGGCAAACGTAAGAGCCAACGAGTGGGCGATCAAATGGGCGGGCAAACAAACGAGCAAACGAGTGGGCGAGTGAACGTGAGAGAGTGCGAGCGAGCAGGCGAGCGGACTTCGGGGAGAGCCACAAGCGGGTAGGGAAGGCCAGTGCGACGCGTTCCGCACGAGCGCCCGCTGCCGCTGCTGCAAAGAGCCGCGCCGACAGCATCTGCCGGCGTCTGGCTCAGAGCGCAGCTGGCGGCGGCGGCGGCGCCCGGGGACAGCGGCGCGCGCTTCGAGAGCCGGGGGCCCTGCGCTGAGCGCTTCAATCCTCCTTTCCGCTCCGCAGGACCTCAGTTCGCCTCCGCGGCGCGCAGTGGCACGCTGCCTCGCCAAACACGCAAGGCCTCACTAACCAAGCGCCAACGAACAAAAGGAAATTCAACATTAATATATCCTTTTTTCATTTATTTTTAAAGCTTTTGTTAGTTTTCATTAAAGAGATGTCTTCATACCAGAAGCAGCATTATTTCCCTTTCACTCAGAGGCTGAGGAATTTAGCAAAATATTTCATTGTTTTTGTGGTCTCGGGGGGGGTGAAGAAATTCATACGTTTTTATCCTCTTTTTCACAACTAGCTTCCACAATCTGGAAGTGAGAGCTGTGAAAGTTCCCTTGATGTATAATGAAGCACAGCTCATTTGTTATACGTCCGTTACATCATTCTGTAAATGCAAAAGTTACGCATTTTCATTCTGAAACTTTTTTGTGGCGTTTCTTTTGAGGCTTTTGGCCCATTGCGGCCCCACGTGCTAAGCTTGCGCACTCGCCGTTGGCGCCGAAGAGTGAAAGACGGCTGCCTGCTCGCTGCTCCCACGCACGTGGCAGTGAAAAGACTACGCGAGGAAATGCTGAACTGGAAGTTGGTTCGTGGGGTTAAGAGGTATCTCTCAGGACATGTAGCAGAGATACTTCCCTTGTTGAAAGGATTAACATGAAAAAAGGTTGAGCCATGCTCAGAATTTTATGTACTCCTTCCTCCTTTATAATCAACAACTACAATACCGTGGACTCCTCACTGTCAAACAGTTAAATACCTTGGACTTAATTTGTATACAAATCTGAACTGAAATTCACGTATTACAATCAAGACACAACAATAAAAATAAAACATAACACAATTAAAACTTGTCAAAAAGTCCAAATCTGCCTATCGATAGACATTGCCGTCACAATATACAAATTCATAATCAGACCTTTAATGTTGTACTCATGCCCCGTTTAGGCTAATGCATCAGCTACAACCGTAAATAAACCATAAATAATACAAAATATATTTCTCCAAATAGCAACTCACGCCCCATTGTTCATATCCAACAAATAATTATACAAAGAACGGAATATAACATCCATCACTGTACACGTATCCCACATCTCCAATAGCTTGTATTCAAACATCAACTCTGTACCACGCGCAATCCATTATAACATTGCCTCACCATACCTACGTCCAACACGAATTATAAAAATAACGATACACTTTACGCCTTCCTAAAAATATTCGCTAATAATTGTTAACAGTAGGTGCTGATTGCATCTACCTCCTCCTTGTTGTGAAAATAGTTTTAAGATCATGAAATAAGAATAATTTTGTAAGCCAACTAATGCGTATGATAAAGAATATTCGGAACTGTTTCTTACTGAAAGAAAAATAAATATGTGTAAAAAAAGAAAATTATATTGTCCTTATTTAGGAAAGCATAGAAGTCCCATTTTCTTGTGTCTTGGTCACTATAAATTTAAAGAGAGGAATTATTATTGTTTACAGTTTTTGTTTCCATGTTCACGATTTTAAATTCAGTAATTTTCTCTATCGAGGGATGATAAGGGTATTCAGAACTTCATTCTTAGAATGCTTCTGGATATGGCAATACCGTGCCCGCACTTATCTCTCTTCTCGTTCGATTCCTATTCAAATGGAATCAAATAACCTCTGGAATCACCAAATCATAGTTTCATATCTCCAAAATTATTAACCTTGATAATTAATTATTTTCTGATATATAACAACAAAACATATAATAATAAATTACAAATTCGCACTTTTTTCCATGCGTCATTCTTAGGACAAAGGTCGTAGCAACCCTGGCGCAATCGGTGCACTGCACTGGTCCCTGGAAAAAAGATGGATATCCGCAAAGAATAAAACAAAGCGCCAAAGTGCTTACCATGCACTTCTTATACCAATTAAATTTAAAACTCTTAATTTCACGTTTATTGCAGATGGAGACCTCATTTCGAATTCCTACACCGAAGCATCCGAGAACCTTGTTACGCAACTTCTTAGGAGTTTTAGAGTAGGTACTCAAAGAATTATAACTATCTGTGCACAATGGTACTCTATTGCGGAACAAAATACTCTCTAGAATACTCACTAGACAAGTGATATGGTCAGTTAAAAACTCTCAACATGTAGCCATTGCGCGCAACGACGAATATTAGAAACGCAACTACTCAGAAGCCTTAGTGTCTTCGATTGTTGTAAATCTAGATATTTACCACGTTATTGGTCGAAGAGGTTATCTTTGAGGAATTTATGAGGAATTCTTTGTGTTTTGTGTATTGCTGTATATTATAGAGAATAACGTAAGGGGTTGATGGAGAAAACAATTTTTTTTAAAGGGGTCAATGGAAAAAAAGGGAAACCCTGCTCTAGACTAACTTCAGACAAATGACGGTTACTTCACTTTCTACTTCTTTAAAAAATTTTAACCTTTTACTTTACTTTTTATTTCTTTCTGCGCCCCATGCGGTGTGGACTTGTTTAAAGAGAATAATTTGCTTGATCCCACTGGATATTTAATGTGGCTAGTAATGATAGCTACTCTCCCAGTGTTGAAAGTTCTTATTGATAGAGATGGAGTTAGAGAGTATCAACTTTTTCTGTGCAAAATTAAGTAGTATTATTTGAGTCATGGTTCCGACCAAATTTTTTTCAACCAATTTTCATTCTTTACCCCACTCATCCCGCCTGCTCAATGAACGTCAAGTTTTCCACATTGGATTTTTAAAGTGCCTTCGTCCGTTGAATGTTTCAAATTATAAAAAATATCTTCCTCTTGCAACGAGATATCCTCCATAATACATTTAAAAAATTAATTTTAAAGTTGGAATTTCATGAAATTACTTTCCAAACAAATATTTTCAAAATATTGAAAGTAGTGTTTTTGGAATATCTGATCTACATAAAACTATGAAAAATATGACTTTTTTTAAATTTTGTTCAAATTTCAGTCCTGTATTTTTCTTTACTATCTGGGTACTGGGAATGTACTTTGAAATTCAATTTCTGTATTTCACGTACGAGTGTTGCATAAAAGGCATTACTTAATTTCAAAGAAAAATCAGTTCTATATTAGGTTTACCTGGACACTGAAAGCTCTCAGAAACGTTGTTTCTGGGCACAAAGTAGATTGTGTAATCAATAAAATGACATGCTCTTCCGTCCGTGTATTCATTTAATCATTTCGTGACTCGAATGTCTGGTATCAATTTACTTGCAACAGCCGAAATGAATACAAAACAAGAAGCATACAATGAAAAAAGGACTACAAATAATTCAATTGAATTGTTGGATACACAAAGAAAGATTTTCACGAGATTCCACGTGAATTCACAGTTGTAATGTTTCCGAGTCCTTAGATTATGCCACGTTACGTAGCCTGGTCATTAAAGAAGACGAAATTGACTTGTCAAAAGAGTTCACAGTGGAAATAGTGAATCGTCAAAAGCAAGAAGTGTTAATTGTGTAACCTTCTTCCACAAAATATTTTATTTCATGCTCATAAGTAATTCATGCTCAGGTACTAATTGTGAACAAATAAACTAATGGGTAGAGGGATCCAAAAAGATCTAAATGTGTAATGTTAAATCGAAGAAATATAATTTCCTAAACTATATTTACTTAAGGGCTGATTGTTTCTATGGGTTGATGCAAATTTTTTGCACTTTATATCAGAAGTGATTTAATAACTTAACAATAATTTTCATGATAATTTTATGTGTGGTATTCATGTAATAATTTTTGTTATATTAAATTATTGCATTGCGTTTCTAGCATTGTATTATAAATCTCGTGGCTTGAATCAGAAAAATTGTTTCTGAACAAAACGCCCACAAAATATTGCTCCACAAAGTGGCTCGCACACTGCCGAAAAACAAGAAATGAATTAACTTGTATAACATTGCAACTTGTGCAACAAATTAAATAGTTTACCAAAAACGTACTTCAGGAATACTGTAATAACATAGAGCTGTTCCATTACAGAACCAGAGAATGACTAATATTTAGTGGCGGGCAGCTCCTTCCTTAGAGCCTTGATAAAGCATGACATTCGCTGTGCGGTGAGCAGTGAGGCACTGAGTACGAGAATTCAGTCAATATGCGCTGTATGATAAATTACGGAATAATAATCGGTATTTGCATTTTTCAGCCATCAAAACATTGTTACTGTTTTCCCCCTAGTTCCTAAGTTTTCAACGAAACCAGACACTTCAACTTGCATAACGATCCCGAAGAGTGTTTTTCGAGACTTAAAAACGTTTGTTTTTATAAGGGTAACTTCAATCAACTGCTTTAGATAGTATGATAATAACGAAGGAAGGGGATATAAAACTTCTTGAATTGGAAATGATAACCATGAAACCAAATTGCGAGAATATAGCATTCGGGGAAATGTGCGGTTTTATTGTGATCCTATCATTATGATGTATCCGCTTTAGAGACGAAATTCGTTACAAACACTGAAATGATACTTTGGCGAGTGCTAATTAGGGTCATAAAACCAGCCGTGGAGATGGCGGATTCGCGCCTCTGTGATTTACGCTGGCGATTGCGCTGCCAGCGGCGCTCAAATGTCCCGAATAATTCAACTGCAATATTTCGCAGTAAAGTACTTTCCGGATGTCTTGTACATCTTTTCTGCGAGTTTCAGCATAAACATGTTTTACTGTTTTTAATTTGAAAGAATTTCTATTAATCAATTTATTCACTGAACAATGTATTCCGCGTTTTCAAACGCAACGCTCAATAAAAAATAATAAGATTAATTTAATAGTATTACACTGTTTTCTGAATATCCCCTCTGAAGAAATCGTCATTAATAAAATAGTGTCTATTCTGATACGTTTGAATATGCAATAAAGCATCTCTAACTGTACATTACAGGAACGTAATCAAATCTTTCTAAAGATGTAAGATTTACTCCGGATTAATACTCTGAGACCTCTCTTTCCTGCTCTCTATAAATCCACTTAATTGGGTTTCTCCATTTTCTGTTATTGGGAGAACGAAAGTTGCTTGGAAGCGAAACGTTATTACATTCAATAAAATCTTGCCGTCTCCTTTCCCAACTTCTTGTGCAAACCGACATCAAAACAAAGTCATTAGTTAATGGAATCGCGCAGCATTTGGTCCTTCTCGCTGCTACGGATCAGGCTTCCTGATGGGGACTTTCCGGGAGATTTGCCGTGCGAAAGCTCCTTCTCACCAGCCCATTCATTTACGTGCTCGACTCTCTACTTAGTCACCCCCGGCCACTGTCCCTCCCCTCGGAGCACCGCCTTCTCATTTAACTATCTCTCTCCTAAGTCCAGAGTCCGCAATCTTTTCCGAGAGATTATAACCTTCTTTATTCCATCTCCCCCTCCCGTTTTCGTCCCCTTCAATTACATGTTTCGTGTACGTTCTGACTTCGGATTTTCAGTTCCTTTTCGCTCCTTGTATCACCTTTAATTCCTTACCTCACTTTTCTCTATTCTTGAAACTCCGCTTCAAATGTTCCATGCCTTGAATCGCATTTTATTCCTTTCTATCTCGCTTTTCTCTATTTTTAAAACTTCGTCTCAAATGTATCAAACAGAACCTGTTGGCGTATCTTTAGCCTACCCATAATCCCTGTCGCTCTGTCTTCTCCATCTGCCAGGTTTTCCTTTCGATTGTTTCCCTTATTTTCACCATCCGTTCTGGGTATAATTGTTCAACCCTTATTTCCATATTTGCTCTGTCCACTAACTCGTGGCCCAACACGTCTGCTTCCCCACTTTTCAGTTCCTTTCTGATCCTTCCATCACATTTCATTTCTCGCCAAAATTTTCTCTATTCTTGTCACTCCGCCTCGAATGAATCAGCCAGAACCTGTTGGCGTATCTTGAGCCAAACCACAGGTTCCATCTTCTCCATCCTCCGGGATTTCCTTCCAATTGTGTCCCTTATTTTCATTATCCGCTCTTCATCACGTATCTTCAACCCTCCATCCATTTATCTCATCACTTATTAATTTCCATCTTCTTTACTCTACCCAGTAGATCGTGGCACGACACGTCTTCCAACCCCGTCTACACCCTAATTTCACCCTCCCGACCACTGTCGCTCCCCCCACCCCCACCCCCGCTACCCGCCAACGCCCTGAACCGAGCGCTACTGCTTGTTTAGCCGCCCCGCCCCCCCCTCTCCCGCGCCCTCACGCCCTCACGGCCGCGCGGGCGCGCGCTCGCTCGCCCGAGGAAAATTAATGGCGTTCAATTAAATCCCGCACAACGCGCTCGCCCCGCCCGCGACACTAATGTATTAATTGGGGCGGTGGAGTTTTGATTAGCGGCTGTTTCCGGCCGCGTGTAGCTGGCAGGTACTGCCTGTGCGCGAACAAGGTCGACGCCTGCAATAGAGGCGCCTTCTTGTTGAAAGAGCCGCTTTTCAAGTAAGTGGTTTGCTCTTTAAGAGGACGTAAAATTCTTGGAACCAGCCGTAACAATGTGTATGGACTGGTTCAGACTGAACTGTGGCACAGAAAATGGAATGGAAAATTGCAATTTTTATTTGTGATTTGTAATTTAGTCGAAGACACCAAGTGCCTTTCTTCATTCCATTAATTTCTATTTGAGGTACCTCACAAATTTCTCACACAAGTTTTACTGTACGTATTCATTATTAAAGAGAAAGTAATTAATTCTTAACAAGCAATTATTCCCTTTTCTATCAACAACTTTTAATAAATATTATTGTATGTCGTGTTTTATAATTCCTATTGTGTGTAAAAGCACAAAATCTGATATAACTGGTTGTTTTTTGGGCTGTTCTGTTTCGAATAATCTCGTGGAAATTCTGTTTTTCATAACGCCGACAGAATAGTAATAATTTACAGCATAAAGAAAGTAGCGAAATAAATTTTGATAGCGTACTCTTGCCTGCTAGCAGTATTTCCTAATGAGCAATATTCAGAACTTTTGTGCAGTATTAATGAAGAAATTGTATTCCCAACCTTTTTAAATGAGCACTTTATGACGGTAATAATTCCAGCAAAAAATAGTCAAACGTTATTGGATAGGAGCTTTTTTTTGACATTTTTTGCCGCTCATATTTATTTATATTAGCAAATCTATTACGCATTAAAACTGATCAAACACTATAACACGAAACAGAAGATAATAGATTACAAAATATTACTAGTTTGTATAAAATCAAATATTGCTGTGTTTGTAAAAAGTTATTATATCATGCAAATGTAAATTGCTACCGCCATTATTTCTTTATCTGCTATTAACACATAACTAAGTAAAATATTTGTAAGTATTAAATATCAATTAACGTGTTTTTTTACCATATTCTTTGACCTTTCCAATCGTTTGACCACTCCTATTTCTTAAACAAGAAAATATTTTGTCGGTTTTATAACACATTACATTATTTTCATATGCATTATTCACTTTTAAATTAAAAGTTTCTTCCATTCTTTCGGCGTTATTTCGTCATTTTACGTACATTTGCGATTTTATGCTTTTCTAACCTCTCGTACAGCAGGTTGCATAAAAGCCATGGAAAAAGAGTCGTCGCTTGGGGTTTCCCAAAATGGCGACCGCCTGGCGCAATGCTGCGGTGGTCGCGCGGAGAAGGGCTCTCCCGAGAGGCTCCGCGCCACAAAGCGGCTGAGGCCCCGGAGGCCCACCACACCGAGCCCTGCCCCGCGTAAGCCCTGCACCCCCAATCCCCACCCCGTCTCCGGCGGTCCCACCTCGCCTTTCCCGCCACGCCACATACGAAACGTCTCTCTCCCCCGCCCCATTCCGTGCCTCCCCTCCCCGTCCACCGCCCCATCCCGTTCCGTCTCGCCCCACCTGCCCCGCCATGCCACATCACATAACACACAAATGACGTCTCTCCCCGCCCCACCCCGTGCCTTCCCTCCCCGTACACTACCCCATTCCGTTCCGTCTCGCCCCACCTGCCCCGCAACGCCACATACGAAACGTCTCCCTCCCCCCGTCCCATTCCGTGCCTTCCCTCCCCGTCCACCGCCCCGCCATGCCACACCACGTAACACACAAAAGATGTCGCTCCACGCCCCACCCCGTGCCAACCCTCACCTTCCCCGCCTCTCATGCCCCTCCCCGCCTCATCACGCAACAAACGACACGTCTCCCTCTCTCCGTCACACCTCGTGCCATCGATCCCGTGCCATCATCTCGCCTCACTTGCCCCTTCACGACACGCAACACACGCCACTTATTCTCCCCGCGCTACACCGTTCTATCCCTCCCGGTTCCGCAGACCAATCCCGCCTCACCTTCCCCGCCATGCCAAGTCGTCCTTTCCCCGCCCCACCCTGTGGCCTAGCCGTCCATCGCCTAAGCCATGCGTCCTTCGTTCCCCTTCCTATCCCAAACTATTCAGCCTTAGCCGCCCCGTCACGCACGCACACCATGCATCATGCATCACTTCTCCCTCTTCTCTCCCTGTTCCGCAATCTTATCCCGTTCCATCCCGACTCTCCGGTCCCACCACCACGTCTTCCTCTCCCCGTCACACCCCTTCCATCCTGTCTCGTCCCCAGTCCCCGTCCAGTCCCATCCCGTCAAGACCCGCCCGTCCTGTCCTGTTCTGTCCCGTCCCGCCCGTCCTGTCCTGTCTCGTCCTGTCCCGTCCCGCCCGTCCCGTCCCGTCCCGCCCTGTCTCGTCTCGTCCCTGCAGATCCGTCCCGTCTGGCCTCACACCGTCCAGACCCGTCCTACATAACACCGTCCAGACCTTCCCCTCCTAGCCTGTTCCACAACGCCACTTAACTCTCCGTTTCTCTCTCCCCGCCCCGAGGCCACTTAGTTCACATCATGCAAAACGCGAAAACTGTCCTCATTATCGCACAAAATGTAAATAATAGAAAAATAGAAAACAATAATTTAGCAGCCTCCAATGAAATATGTTATCAGGTTTTCGTTTTTCGTCATTAATATTTTTGCATGTTTCATTTTCCATTGACAAGCCTAAGTGAAGTGTTTCCAACAAAATAATTTGATGAAACGAAAATGAAATTTTCACGTAATACTCGAATATATACTGAATTTTTAGATGATCATTTTTAATTTGAGGAGCATCGACGATATTCGTTGATACACGAGATACATAGATAATGTTATATTTTTGTAGTATTATTATTAATATCATTATGCTTTTTCGTTACACGTTGAAACAGTAGGATGCAATATTTTTGTTTATCTTGATTATGTTCTTGTGATTTGGTAGTATTTTTTGTAATGGGTGACTTAAAACCTCACATCAAAAGATTATATTAAATCGATCTCTAAGTACAGAACAAACCTCTTATTTAATCATCCCTAAAGATTATTGACTCTCAAACTTCAAGAGATCTATAAGCCCTCGGACTTAGTGAACAGTTTCGTGTTTAACAGTTGACGCGGTGCCACAGTCGCCCTAGACCAGCAGATAAGCTGGGTATCTAAACGCGAGGCAGACGCTTAGTTAATGGCTGAAACAACGAAGCCGTCCGCGTCGACGGCGACCGCAGACAATTCCCGTCGGCG
Organism: Gryllus longicercus; assembly: GCA_038098605.1. Taxonomy (NCBI): domain Eukaryota; kingdom Metazoa; phylum Arthropoda; class Insecta; order Orthoptera; family Gryllidae; genus Gryllus; species Gryllus longicercus. Next base: position 1,403,974 of record JAZDUA010000146.1, on the reverse strand, counting down.
ACGCGGAGAGCGCCGCTCGTCAAAGGCCCCCGTTCCGCGCGGGCCGCTCCACTGCGCGGACGGCGGCGTGGAATCGCACGGTCGTGCGCGCGGCGATAAGCCAAGGGACGAGCGCACCCATCCGATGCGCTGACGCCCCCCCCGCCCTTGTCCCCGCCCCCATCCCCGTCACCGCCCCCGCCCCCGCCCCGGGCCCCGCCCCCACCCCCGTGCCCGCCCCCGTCCCCGCCCCGACCCCGTCCCTGCCCACATCCCCGCCCCCGCCCCCATCCCCACCCCCGTCCCCGCCTCGCCTCCATCCCCGCCCCGCACCCAGCCCCTCCCACGTCCCCGCCCCGCCCCCGACCCCGACACGGCCCCCGACCCCGCACCCCGACCCCGCACACCGCCCCCGCCCCCATTCTCGCCACCGTCCCCGGCCCTGACCCCGACCCAGTCCCCGGCCAGGCCCCGACCCCGTCACCCCCCGTCCTCGCCCCCGTCTCCACCCCGTCCCCACCCCCGTCCACGCCCCCGCCCCTGTCCCCGTCCTTGCCCCCGTCCCCTCCCCCGTGCCCATCCCCGTCCTCGCCACCGTTCCCATCCCCACCCCCGTTCCCGTCCCTGGCCCTGTCCCCGCCCCGTCCCCAACCCCGACCGATTTCATTCGTCTTGTGTCTCATATTTTGATTATCTAAGGCCGGCAAATACCCCGTGCGAGTTTACGCGTTTCGAGTTGTTCTGCGAGTAGCATGGCTCATTTATTTGTGAAGTGTATTTCTCAGGTATATACCTGTTATTCATTCTTCAACAATGCAATTAATTCATTTTCAATGTGTTTTTTTTTCTATTACGACGTTAAAATGGAGGATCGCAGCAGGATAAAAAGGCAGTTACTCTCTCGTTGTAGCCACAAGAGGGCCAAAACATTGCCGTTTTTCAGTGCGTTCTGGCGCTTAAACAGTTTTCAAAAAATTAAAAGCAACACATGTATTTTGTAGGAAATGTTTTCTCTTTAATGTTGTATTTGACTTTTCGACGAAGCACATAGTTTTCGAAATGTAAGCAACAATATGGAAAAGTGCGAAATGTTTAGGACTTTTTGCAACTTTTTGAAGCCGACATTGTTCGACGAAGCAAACCTCAAATTGGAATTCAGCATCCCAATAACCAGTGAAAAAGAAAATCCGGTGTTTTTTCCGGATTTGGCCCATTTAGGCACAGGTTGACTTTTAAAGTGGGCAGAGGTGAGGAATGAAAGTGCCTGATTTCCTCTGCATTTCGTGGCCCATTTATGAGAGCACTTCTCAGACAATCGCTCTGGCATTGATCGAAGATATCTTTTGGAGAAATCTCCGTATCCAGCTCTGCTAAACGGTCGCGATCATCCAACATTTAGCGGCACGACCGATAAAGACGTGAAAAACAGTGACATAAAGCCACCGTTACGTAGGGCCTTGACGGGCAGAGTTACAAAACCGCACTATAGCGCCGAAAATAAGCCATCAAGACTCGAGCCCTAGAGCTAACCAAGCTGGTTCCATATTATATAAATTTTCCTTCGATTAGTTCGCAAGGTAATTACGTGGTTGAAACAACGTTTCCCATGGTATAAAGTGTAATCGCACAAAATGTAGGAAGAACGTTACTTGTGATACTAATTGCAATTCATAATTCAATGTTATGTCTCAATATAATACAACTCTCATATTACGTTCCAAGGAGTGCAAATGTGTGTCGTAACTTACGTATCTCATATATAATAATTAGTGTCGCGCGGAAGACTCGCGCAGTGTTGTGATAACAGGGATGTAGGACCAAGTCTCGCATTGTAATAGACGTACACGCACATAACGCGTAAAGCGCCATCTGATTGGAAGAAAATAATTGCTCTATTACTATTTTTATGTACCTGAATAAACGATCAGAAAATCTCAAACCATTAGTTCCTTTTGTGTTCCGTCTTAGGAACCTTTGAGCACATCATTGGGGAATCACCTTCGGTTAAAATATCTGACTGGCTATCGCAGAAAAAATCTGGAGTTTCTGCTTATTTAGTAATAATATTATATTATATCTCCATTGTATTATAGTCCTTATCTGAAATATGGTGTTTCTTTTCCAACGAGATATACTTACAGTCTTTGTCCATTTAACCGGGTTGATCCACAGAAAAGAAACATAAAATTCAAAGTGCGGTAAAAATGTGCATGGGACTGAAGTTAAATTAGTAGCAACTGACAGACGCGTAAACAAGACACGATAACTGGAGCGAAACAACAGCTTGCGGCGATGTATGTGGCTTTGCTGATGAAGGGAACGTGAATGGAGGGGTTATTCATCTGACAAATATTTGACCCATTGTCGGCACTCAACAATAACGTTTTGTCCTCCGCCTATTTGAAGGACGTTCGAATGCTCACCGGTTTCGAATTCCCATCACCTCCTCCAACGCTTTGGGCTTTCCGACAAAGGGAAATCGATAACTGTCACAACGCCTCACATGGGTGCACCCGCCGGAAGAAACTAGTTATTTTCCTAACATGAGTGCAAACAATCTTCGATTGTTTCTACAGATAGGGTGAAAAAATTGATACATTGTCATCATGAGTAAGCATATTAAATACTTTGAAGATATACTGCTCGATTTTAAATAAACCGTGAAAGTGTAAGCCTACAGTTTGTTGTTTTATTTTTGTTTCAACAAGAATAAGTAGCGCAGATCAAAGTAAACTTTACGATTTCGTTGTCTATTCACGTGAAGGCTTTTATTATAATAAGAAATATTTTTATATTTTAAATTATCAAACGAATTAGTTCCTACTGAGAAGGGAGTAATATATATATATATATATATATATATAGTATATATATATATATATATATATATATATGGATTTTAAGAAGGTTTTTGAGGTTTAAAAGTATAGTATGTTTCTTTGAAGTCTTATCAAGTTATGTCATATCGCCAGTGGACTCGTGGATCGATTTATTTAGACTTTCCTCATGACAATTGCGTAACATGGTACATACAGTTACTGGCGCGAGACATTCCGAATGACGCACAAAACCGCAGATAGCCCTCCTGTTGGTAGCGTATTGATCATAAACCATGCACTGCGGCATAAACCGGTGCAGTTGTTCTATTCTCCGTCAGTCATGATGATTCCTTTGTTTGTACTGCAGTGTTCCCACCATCTCTATTTCCAATTTATGAATCAAGTTTGAGGGTATCGTGAAGTAGGATACTCAATTTTTTTGTATTTGTGTGTATCCATTGTGGTGTCCCGAAAACAGCATTGGCTTCGGCGCCGTTCGATCACGGGGTTCCCAGCCGGTGACCCAACCAGGAACCCACGATGTCTCGAATTCGCTTACCGCTTCCGTGACTTAGTTAACGTGTTCGGCTAGTGACGCCAGTTTCCGCGGTCGTGGCCTTTGAGTGGAACCATCCCAGCATCCGCCTGAATGACCGAGGGAAACCACGAAAACCCCGGTCAGGATGGTCACGAAACGGTCACGAAAACCCCGGTCGGATGACCGGCACGGGGATTGAACCCGTTTCTCTCGAATGCGAAGTCAGCGCGCAGCCCTAAGTCACTTCGCTCGGTGGATACTCAAATATTCCGGATCAAATAGGCACTTTAAATAAATTTATGTCAACTCCTTTCAACAGCGCGATGTACGCCAAAAACACGTTTCTGTATATCTGTGTGGGGGGGAGAGGTAGTTTTAACTAACTGTGACAGTGTTTTGGCGAACTAAAGATCTTAAATGTTTATTAAGGATAGTTTCAATGAGTGAGCTAGCTCACTTCGTATCTTATCCTAATTCGTTACTAATTTAGTATAACCAAATGTGTGGCGCATACAAAAATAAAGCTCTACCCCAACTGCTTGTATAATACAAGTATCTTTGAAGACCAACGACAACCCAATTATTTTCCATTATTCTTTCTCAACGTTTTTCAAATGATTTTACAGGAAGAATTGTTAATAGAAAATGTGGCATTTCGTAATTTTCTGTGTCTCACAGCATTCAATTGGTGCGGATTCAAAGAAGGGAATCTCATTTCCAAGAAGTACAGCTACCACTCCAATTGATCACATTACCTGCTTAAGCCATAGCATTTTTCTTTATCATTTCACTAGGTTCAGAAAACTGTCGGTAAAGTTCGCAGAAATACTTCTCTTCTTTCTTGCGCCAGCTCCGAGAACTTCGTCGGAAACCCTGCGGTTCGTGTGTTGCCGCGACCCATAACGTGGCCCAGACTGAGCGATAAGCGCGCGCGGTGTTTATTTGCTGGCTTAACGGCGCTGCTAAGCCCAGCAGGCGCAGGCAGGACCAGAAATCTTCCTCCCCACCCTCCTCTGGCCCCTCCACAAACCACCACCTTTCGCGCCATACTCGCACAACCTCACCACGACCCTCCCCCGCCCCGCACGCCCCACTCCTTCCGCACCACCCTGCACCACTTTGCTCCGCCCTGCACTATCCTACACCGCCCCGCACTGCCACGCTTCACCCTACCCTACTCACCCACCATCCTACACCTTCCCGCAAACCACCCTTCGAATCCTACTCACTTCCCAAATCCCACGCCCTCACCACAGCATCCCGCCTGGCACCACTCCTTCCGCCAAGCACCATCCTACCCCTCCACGCACTACCGCAAACAAACCCCTCTCATCCCCCAAATTCCCCGCCCTCGCCAAAGCACCCCCGCCCCGCACGACCCCACCCCCGCCCTCCACCATCCAACACCTCCCCGTATCTCCCCCACACCCAAATCCCCCGCCCCTGCCACAGCAAACCCCTCCGGGCCACGCATCTCACCGTATCTCCCGGGAACTCCCTCGCTCTGAAAAAGCGTTGTATTCGTGCTGGGAAAAGCGGGTCAAGTGGAAAGAGAGCCTGTAGCACGTCTGGATCACAAAGATTGCGGGCGGCAGCTAAAATTGTTTCAAATGTAGGGAGAAACAGATTTAAGAAACTCGAAACTCGGAGTAGTTCGCAGAATGTATATAAAACTGGATAACGTTTGAGACATTTAGAAACAAATGTATTGACCATATTGATAAAGCAGTCTTTTTTTGAATGTTGTTCTCTTCATTGAATATCTTCCTCATTCTTTTAAATTATTTTTTGAGGGGCAGCGGGGATGTTTGTTGAGAGCATAAAATTCAGTTAATAATGTTTGCATACGCCGTTCTTTCTACATTTTATCTCAAAATCAAGTTCATTATTCAGTTGCATTCACTCCACATATTTTTCATTTCAGCTTATGAAATTCCCAATTATTACTTTGACTTGGGTCTCCTTTTTTTCTACCGGTTCTTTCTTCGTTGGTTTTTTTAAGCATTCGTTTTTTTATACTCACGATTTTTACTAGCACTCGTTCTTCCGTCATTATCGCTTTTTTTAGTTCTATCAACATTATTTTCGTTTTGTTTTTTATTTCATTTGTTTTAGGAAGGTGTGACAAGGAAAAGAACACGAGAGAGAGAGAGAGAGAGAGAGGGAGAGAGAGAGAAGGGCAACGGAGGGGGTGTGGAAATGGGAAATTGTTTTAAAGCTGCGAATAAATTAGTTCGCAGAAGCTCGGGAAAACGAGTCCAGTTCCGCGAAACATCTGAGGCCGAGTGACGCATGGGGCCGACCCGACGCCTGCAGGCGCCCGCAGGCGCACCGCCTGCTTCTCCGCCGCTGCGCCCTCGCTCTTCCTCTCTGGGAATCGACCTGCTTGCGTGGGAGGCGCCAATGGGTTCTTGCAACAAACACAAACATACAGGGTGGTCGTTTTAACTTGAGACAAGGTGAATATCTCGAGAAATATGCATCCTACGAAAAAAGTGTTCGAGATAGAAAAGTTAATATTATCGTGGGGGACATCAGTCAGTGCTAAAAGTAGCCACCCCCCCCCGCCCCCCCTTTGGGGGGGGCGGGGGGGTCACTTTCATATCTTAAATGGGAACCCCCATTTTTTATTGCGGATTTAGATTCCTCATAAAAAAAGAAGTAACTTTAATTTGGGACATTTTTTCCAAATTATTAATAGATGGCGCTAAAATCGGAAAAAACTATTTATCCCGATTCCCTAGAAAAATGAAGGAAACGGTCTCATATCTTGCGAAATTCACATTGGATCGAAAAAACTGCAAAACATGTGTTTAATATTTTTCAAAAACTTATCGTATGACTCAAAACATGACCCCCCACCTCCACTCCCTGGGGGTGGAGCGGCGGGCAACTTTGGAATCTTAAATGGGAACCCCCATTTTTAATGCAGACTTGTATTCCTCATGAAAAAAGAAGTAACTTTTATTAAGGATATTTTCTCGAATTGTTGATAGATGGCGTTGTAATAACAAAAAATAGACTGGAATACGAAAAATTGGAAATTATTAGATTTCGCTTTTGCAAAACAAACAAATAATAACCTGTTATGTTATTCAAAGCTCTTAACTACTTTTAGCGTTACCCAGGAACAACGACGTGGACGTAGTAGTTACTGTTCCCATCGGGGTGCTTGTTTTAGGTGAGTCCCCTTGCCTCTCACCATCGGGGTGCTTGTTTTAGGTGAGTCCCCTTGCCTCTCACCATCGGGGTGCTGGTTTAAGGTGAGTCCCCTTGCCTCTCACCATCGGGGTGCTTGTTTTAGGTGAGTCCCCTTGCCTCTCACCATCGGGGTGCTGGTTTAAGGTGAGTCCCCTTGCCTCTCACCATCGGGGTGCTTGTTTTAGGTGAGTCCCCTTGCCTCTCACCATCGGGGTGCTGGTTTAAGGTGAGTCCCCTTGCCTCTCACCATTGGGGTGCTTAACTTCGGGAAGCCCCTTGCCTCTTTTGTAGTTCACAACAAATGCTCAAAATGTCCGCCTTCCATTTCGATACATTTATTAATTCGAGCTTCAAATGCAGCTACACAACTCGAAAGCATATCCGGTGTAATTTTTAAGCAAGCATTTCTGATACGTTCTATCATGTTTTGTCGAGTTGTAGGTACTTCTGCATACACTTTGTCTTTAAGGTAACCCCACAGAAAAAAATCCGGCGACGTAAGATCTGGTGATCTAGGAGGCCAATTTACTGGACCCCCCTCTACCGATCCAACGACCACTGAATTCGCGATTTAATACTTCTCGGGCTATTGCGGCGTAATGTGCCGGACAACCATCATGTTGAAACCACATGTTCTGTCGTATTGCAAGTGGTACATCTTCCAACAGAATCGGTAACTCATGGCATTTGCTGCGATTACAGCGCCATCTATCAATAATTTGGAAAAAATGTCCCAAATAAAAGTTACTTCTTTTTTTATGAGGAATCTAAATCTGCAATAAAAAATGGGGGTTCCCATTTAAGATATGAAAGTGACCCCCCCGACCCCCCCAAAGGGGGGGCGGGGGGTGGCTACTTTTAGCACTGACTGATGTCCCCCCACGATAATATTAACTTTTTATCTCGAACACTTTTTTCGTAGGATGCATATTTCTCGAGATATTCACTTGTCTCAAGTTAAAACGACCACCCTGTATAACTCAAACGCCTCTTTTCGCCACGATTTCGCCACGCGCTACATTTTTGTTTAACCCTTTATTTGTTTGTCTGAATCAATTTTCTAAAAAATTAATTAATAAACAATCAAATTTTTCCCTGGAAGTATCATGTTTAACTAAGTAAAGAGGTATCAGATTTGAAATTTACATGAAAATCGGATTATCGGTTGAAACGTTTTTGTAGTACATGCCGACAGTATTTTTATGTGTAACAATAGCCAGCGTTGTTCGGATGTTTATTTGTCACAATCTCTAAAGCAGCCCCGCCCGCTCCGCCCTCCTGCCAGCTCCACTCATTCCATCTGCGCCGCCAGCCCCTCCGGCGCCATCAGCCTCTGCTGCTCCCCCTCATCCCCCGTCCTTCCCGACCGGCCGCCCGTCCCGCCCCACCCATTTCGCCTCGCCCCGCTCCACCCACCCCGCCTCGTGTCGCTCGGCAACTCCCAGAAACAATGTTTTGCGAATTACAATGAACCAGCATTTGTGAACACAACATTTGTGTTATTTGTGAGTGGAAATTTGAATAGCGCTACCCCTCCCATTTTTTATTGGGCTCTCAAAAGTATTCGGGAATAATTTCGGAGCAATCGTTTCAGTCGTTCAAACGATTTTTTATGGAACACACACGCGCGCACACACACACACACACACACACACACACACACCACATTCACTTTCGTATCAGATGTGTTAGTCGACAACAAAAATAACTGAGTTCGCCAGTTCTCCTACCTGCAAAGTTTACATTCGGCCTAATTTGTTTCGTATCCTTTTGTTCCTAATGATTATTGACACAAGACGGGAGAACAGCCGGGAGTTGAGAGGTGTTCCCGGCTGGGGCTGAACCACTCTGAGGAAGATTCTCGGTGGGAGGAATTCTCTCGCAAGCCGATGTGCAGGTCTGCTCTGGATCTCACCATCCAGCAGCGGACGAAATCACTACCACATCCCGAAGTAAAACATTCATTACATTAAACGGACCAATTACCATAGCTTTTGACGTGTCCAGAATTATCTATCAATCATTGATAGCTTACTTTTCATGCAGGCTGCCATCAATTCTCCCGCTTTCCACGACGTTTCTGTTCCAGCTAGGTCACACTATTTCTGTTTCACGTAGCATGATATTATGGGGATTATTTTGTAATGTATTTATATGATATTTATTTATATTATATGATATTTATTTATATTATATGGTATTTATTTATATTATATGATATTTATTTATTAATATGATATTTATTTATATGTATTTATATGATATTTATATTTCAATTGTGAACAGTAAGATGCGTATATAATGATGTACAATTATTATTTGTTTCTTACAAGTACTGGTAAATTGTGTATTTTACTACCACATTTTATTATAAATGCACTTAATATTTATTTTACACGAGACACTTTCTCTACTGACAACACGAACGAAAGAAACTTTTGATATGAATAACGTGAAACCTAGCCTTTAATAGACATCTCAAATAAGATGTCTTACATAGCGTTCAAATGTTGGTACTGGTACATGGAGTGCCAACAAGACCGATGCAGTTGTGACGACAAACTAAGCGCCTAAATTACTCGTCTGCATATCCTCTGTTCTGCGCGCTACGGTTTCCACGCTTTGTTCCCTCTTACTGCCGTATCTTCTCAACTACCTCTAGGTGAATAGAGATGTGATTTGTGCAAAGAATTATGCCGCCTCCGCCCTGCACTCCAACTTCCAAAGAGCAGCCCTTCTGCGACGTACGCGTTAATAAAACAGTTTCGAATGTTTCGCTTTGAACACAATATCTAAAACGTAAACGGCGCGTTTATCCTGGTATAGAAATTCGAACGGGCATAGAAGCGAAAATTCTTAAGTTTATAAATACTACGCCCCCACCCACCCACACACACACTCACGAGAAATATGCAACTTAACGTTTTAACTTTATTTTTGTCCCCCCCTGATCCAGCACATATATCCTTTCACCTTCCTTCGTGTGTGTGTGTGTGTGTGTGTGTGTGTGTGTGTGTGTGAGTTCCCATTGTTTCACGTACCTGTTTCTTGTCACGTACTATTGTAGAAAGCTGGGCATTTTTGAAGACATATCTAAATGCGGCGGCATTCGCACACTCTCGGTTTCATTTCCATCACGTGCGGCACGGCGCTAACGCGATTTCGTTTCCGGGCAACCAGAGACCTGGAGGAGGAGCGCGGTCCGCTTCTACCGCGCGATTTATAGACTCGGCGGAGACGCGCACTAAGTTACTGCGCTGTTTTCGACTGCGCCCCCCCCCCCGTACTTTCCCGCGCCGTCCAGGGCTCGCATTAAAGGGGAAGTCTTTTTCGCTGTTCGCGACATTTCGACTCGTTTTTAATACCCCGAGAGGGCGTCTGTAAGAAGGCCTGGGAGTCCGCGGGTTGGTCGTCGTACTGTAGCGACGAAAGAAAGAGAGCTGGGAAGGGATGCGTGTCTGTTGATGGCTGTTAGAGGTCCACTGGTTCTTTGAAATGTTTCTGAGTCAGAATATGAGTTATGAATTTGAAATCGTAGAAACATGCACACAAAGATATGATTCTAAATGTAGATATAGTTCGTAAATATGATATTAAAAATTGTCATATGTGTCCGGAAAAGATGTTTGTTTGCTGTTGTTTTGTTAACTAAACTATGAGAAATATAAACATTCCTATTGAATTATTATATTGCGCAGAAGGGATGCATGTCAGTTGATGGCTGTTAGGGGTCCACTGGTTCTTTGAAATGTTTTTAAGTAAGAATATGAGTTATGAATTTGAAATCGTAGAAACATGCACACAAAGATATGATTCTATATGTGGATATAGTTCGTTAATATGATATCAAAAATTGTCATAAGTGTCCGGAAAAGATATTTGTTTGTCTTTGTTTGCTGTAGTTTTGTTAACTAAACTATGAGAAATATACCAATTGAATTATTATATAGCGGGGAAGGGATGCATGTCTGTTGATGGCTGTTAAAAGTCCACTGGTTCTTTGAAATGTTTGTGAGTCAGAATATGAGTGATGAATTTGAAATCGTAAATCGTAAATACGATATTACGGGTATGAAGTTTCAATCAAAATTTTGGGTATGAAGTTTTGAACAATTGATACGTAAGGCGTCACGCTAAGTTAAGAAATACATACTTAGTCTCTTTCTAAATTAAAACCCAATCGCACTTTTAAAGCTGAGACCAATAAAAATTAGACAGTTGCTCTTAAAAGTTGTTTTTAAATTATTCATTCACGCCATTCATTCCATTTCGACACTAAAATGGAGGGTCTTCTTTAGGTGAATTATATTACAAATAAAATTCTGAATTTTATTGGACAAATTTTATATTTATTCATCGCAGTCTTTGAATTACTTTGTATTATCTCAATTTGTGGCTACCAGAACACACTTAAGATATTTATTTGCCAATATTGTCTAATGCATGATACTACTCGGTTACATCTTTCATATATCTTAACTTTTGTATATAAGTATGACATCGACTTTGCCAGTGTTCTGCAATGCTAATATTCTGATACAAGAATCAACTCAACCTACCAGGAGATGATTTATAATATTTTGAATTTATCTGTGATATCATTCATCTCAAGAAGACATGATATAATAGTGTCAACACGTACTTAATAACTAAGAAATACATGGTTTTATTTTTAAATCTGTTTTTCAAAACAGATTTCTTTTAAAACCAACATTTCAATTTTCAAATTGAATTGAATTGTTAATTGTTTTAATTGTTAACTTTTTGCAACTATCAAAAATACATAGAGTTCGCCGGAAATGAAACTAGCACCAATTTTTAATTCAATTTCTTTAATACATACGAGGAGAAAATTTATAGCAAAAATTTATAATCGTTTCTGAGAAAAGAATTGTTTAAAAAATTAAATTGCCGGCATTTCTCGCAACATAACGCGAAAACTACTCATATTTTTCAAAACTTGTAGATGATGTTATTTCAATATCCGTATATTAAGAACAGATATTATTAAAAAAACTAGTGTTGCTAAACCAGCACGTACTCTCTCACCATTTGTAATGGTCATGTAATTCTATTTATACGACAATTACTCTCAGAATTATTTTTTTAAAACTCGTTTGAAATCATACAACACTTGGTGCGAAAACTAAGCAGTATGCGAGAGAGTGAAATAACACGAAAATGAAATAAATAATATAATATTGCAATATTATACAAATCTATAAAAGTATTCGTTTTCATTATTGCGAACGGAAAGTAGCCGTCATTATCGCCTTCTGTGCGGCGTTACAACAATGGGTTACAACAACCAACAATGACCCGTCATTGTTCGTTTTCACATTTAACACAATTAACGCAATTTAAAATGAAATAACGTAAATATAATATAAATATAATAAATAATAATAAAATGAAATATGAAATAATATGCAAAAAACTTATGTGGCATCCAACTACGTACGTAAATTTGGAGCGGTCGACTGAAGGTGAGCAATCTTTATTTCAAATTTATTTTAACTATGTTTCAAATAATTTATAAAATATTAATTTGTAAACTATAAAAAAAGCTCCAATGTAAGAAATGAACAAAGAAATATGAAATAACATACACATTCTAAATTATGTGTAAACCTCGGAGGCTCGTTGTTTAGCGTGCTCTATTTCCACGGCGCAACCTAGGTTTCGATTCCCGGTCGGAGGAAAAGTTAATTGTGCGCTTCCTTGTAATGACTCTGTTCCTGTGTGAGATCAGAAAGCTCAGTTCTCAGGTTGAGAATACCAGATTATAGTGTGGGGATGTCTATGTGCTAACCACACGTATCCCTTAAACCATGGCCGCTAGGACAGGATGCTGCTGGCAGGCCTTAGCTCGGAAAGAGCTGTTGTGCCAAAGTACATACATACATTCCAACTTACGTAGCATCCAACTACCTCAAGACACTTCTAAAATTACGATTAAGAAACGTAGGAATTTTAGAGCGGGCGACTACGTTTGACGCCCAATTACTCCAAAAATACTCACAGTTTCGAAATATTCAATATGACCGTATTAGAAAATCTGTTTTTGATGAAAACATTACATTAAGAAGAAAATGAATCTTCATAATTGAAGGTGTAGGTAGACGCCGAAAAAAAATTTGAATTTTTTCAAATGTCAAAAAACGCCATTTTTTAAACGTCCTTCAGACTATCCAACAACAAAATTTAATCGAAATTAATGACTTTTTTGAAAATTTTGAAAATGTCCCAGAGGCTTCATGTAAAGTACCCCCCAAAATTAAAATATCGGTTTCATATTCAAGGAGCCACCACATCAACCAGATTTATCACAGAATATCGTTTTTGGAGAAAATCGGCTAGTTGAACGGCGTATTCGCTAGCGTTGTTCACAGACGGACGGACAGGCGGACCGGCCGACGTTTTGCCGTCAATCGATGTTTTGGTATCAAAGACCAACAAAACATGGATTCTGGCAACACCACGTGATAGAGGTTTTTTTAAAAATTTAGCTACTGGATTTATCCACTTATTCGATACTAGAGCCCTGTAATAAGGGTTTTTCAATTTCCGAAAAAATCAGAGTTTTCAAGGAAAATAAGTCATGCCTTTCTGTTAACAAGCGCCAATCACGCTACCGAAGAACGAAGTTGCTTAAAAAAATTTTTGAGAAAATTTTGAAAATGTATTTGATGCTTCACGTAAAGTAACCTCAAAAATTAAAATGTTTCAAACTCACAGGGAGTTGAGTTTGTTCAAATCCATTGCAAAATATCAATTTTTAAGAAAAACGATTGAATGGTTTAGACGCTAGCATTGACCATACACAGGCGGTCAGACGAATGGACAGACTGAGACGGGCAGACAAACGTTTTGCCGTCAATTGATTTTTCGGTATTAAGAACCCACAAAACATTCTGACGAACGAATTAGAGGAAGTAATTTACTACATAAAGGAACAAGATTTATACATTTTTTCATGAAACGAAAAACGGGATTGGATCTGATCTTTTTAATTTTTAGCCTATTTTAAATGAATCTTTACGATGTACTCAATTTTTTTGGTTTAAATATTTTTTTATATATTCAGTTAATTAATTAGTAATTCCGGGCGCATCAACCGCTAAGGTCATTAGTCTCGTAAGTGTAGTGCATGAATTCATCGTGTGAGATAGCGATGATTTTTTCCCTCTGAATGACGAGATCCGGTGCTGACCTACGCCGCGCTTGCGGTTATAAAATCGGCTCAGATGTGATTTTCATTTACACCTCTTAAATTCGGAAAGTGCCAAAAGTATTTTTTTTTTATACTTCCACCCTTCAGTACATTATTAAAGATTTAATTTGTTTTCTTAATGAAATCTATCTTTGATCTTTAAATAAGGAAATCCAGATTTTTTTCAAAATGTTAATCGTCTTGGAGTAGTTTTGGGTCAAATCGCGAGACTTATTCAATATTACGTTAACAAATGTTCTAAAAACTACTCCATGGTAAATTCTTAGCTAGAATGAAGAAAATTGCGTTTATAAATGTGTCATATATCCAATTGTCATTTAAATTTTTGAATTTTCAAAAGCGTACTATTTATAAATTATTCATAATTTATTATTTGAACAGATATGCAAAGTGTTTTAGTAATGTAATGTAATTAATTGATGTGGAGACAAATTTTAAAAATAAGCTCCTAGGAATTTTCTCAAAGTTTCTCTATGTTTCGGGAATATATATTTCTCTTACTTACGAATATTAGATAATAACTTACTTATTAGATAAAGAGCTTGGATCTAGTTTTGGTAAGCTATCAGTTTCCGATCTGACTTCTTACTGCGAAGCGCAGGGGTCCCATTCCTTGGACTCCCGCAGCAAAATGTTATTCTTTAATTTTATCTTCAAATACAATCGTGCATATTAATGTTCTGTCTCAAATGTATGAGTCATCTTTGAAATTTTTTAACCATTGTATATTTGTAAGAACTAACTTTTTAACTGTGGTCGTCAATATCCTAGATGTTCTAAGGCGACATTAAATAAATAATTTTAAAAAAATCGTGCATACGTTGCAACTTGCCTCCTCTAGAAGGATTATAAGGACCCTAGGCTGGCCTACCTCTTGTGCCTACGCTCACCTCTTGTGCAGAAGTACACTACCTCATAAGAGCACCTACACCCACCACTTGCGCACACCTTTATCAACCTTATGTGCATTTCTACCCCCACATCGTTTACACACCTACACCCACCTCACGTGCTTACCTACGCCCTCCTCATGTGCACATCCTTACCTCCTCTCGTGTGCGTAGCTACACCCAACTCATATGCACACCTACACCCACCTCATGTGCTCACCTACACCCACCTCATGTGCACACCTTCACCCACCTCTGGTGCTCATGTACACCCACGTCATGGGCACACCTACACCCACTTCATGTGCAGAAGTACACCGCCAGCCTGTAATTCGCATACACTAGACCGCAATCTTCTTGAGGAAGTCTACCCGTGACGATGATGGGGCTGCGTCGCCACCTAGAAGTTCACCAGCTTTCCAGATTGCCACCAGACTCATACGTCACTCTTTCGCTTCTCAATTTTCTACTAAGAGAGGGAAACAGGATAAATGCCACACTAAATCCAGAACACATCTGGGGACCACCCTGGCTCATCAGACCCTAAGGGCACGGAACCGTCACCCGTCTCATCGCTGCGCCCATTTTGGCACTAACAATGTTAGTGTCAGCAAACAAGAAACACCTGCAATTAAAATCACATAAATTAATGTAGTAGGTGTTATGTATGGCGATCATTTGAATCTGCCACGCGCGCGCTATAGACAACGCGCACTCTGTGTATCGGCGGCAAAGCCGAGATACGCGCCATCGGGCTTCTGGAGAGGAGCGAGTCTACCTCAGCGCTGCGCCCGCTTAACGGACCAGCCAGCGCCGGAAAGGCAGTGTGGTGCGGTTGTGTGAATGAATGTGTTTGCATGTATAGTATAAGTATGAATGTGAGAAAGAAGAAACAAAATAATATTAATAATAATAATAATAATAATAATAATAATAATAATAATAATAATAATAATAATAATAATAATAATAATAATAATAATAATAATAATAATAATAATAATAATAATAATAATAATAATAATAATGGAAAGAAGAACAATCTCAAGAACTTTTATTTAATTTAAATCACTTTTTCTTAACTAGAATAGGCCAAAAGAGGCATTTGTATTAGTTAATAAGTTTAGATTATAAGTTTGTTTATTAAGTATAGGCCCTAACCTCTGCTGCATAAGCCTAATCGACTGCAGAATATGTGCCCAAATAAACAAATAAATCCCCGCCTCTCCAGGTCAACTGGAGAGGGGAAAATAAACTAGTCGGCAGTTCAGTATAGTACTGTACAGTGCAGTTCCCGGCAGCGGAGTGAACGGTTGCGCCGGACGAGAGAGGAGAGACGGCGCCCAGCCAGTAGGAGAGAGCCATCAGTAAAGAGGGCTACAGGGCTGCGAGATCGCCCGGAGAGAGAGAGAAGACGACTTCGAGGGTGTGGCAGAGCCCCCCTCCCGCACCGGAGACGGCCCAGCTGGGACCGCGGCCCTTGCAACGAACGCCGGAGGTGACGGCTGAGCAAGGGATTACTGCAACTTGGGACTTCCGCTCTACACGGCCGCAGGTGACAAGAGACGCGGCACGCCGCTGAGAAGTTGAAGATCGTTTCTAGAAAGTCATTAGGATGTGTACAGGATTTTAAGCAAATGAAACGAATTTAGATTGTATAAAGTAACAATAAGTCTATGTTCATCTTTTATTTAATGAACATGATACTAGATAAAAACCATTCAAAACATAAGAAAAACGGTAATCAATGACTTCACAACTCAATCAACAATGAAATTAGTCACGTTTACGACTATAAAATACTTATAAAATTTCAGAAAAGTTTGCGAAAGAAGTAACATACCGTTTTATAGACCTACATGCTGGTATCCAACAATAAGAACTTTTGTAGTCATGTTAATAGGTATACCCGAAACTATTTCAGAAATCGAAATACTAGAGGTGTTTAAAAATAAACGTTATCCAGCAGTAAAATTGGGCAATAAACAAAATCAAAATCAACTGTACAATAAACAAAAGCATGTGCAATGAGCACACCTAGTACAAAAATAAATAGTTTCGTTAAACAGATTTTATTACATTGTTCAACAATGTATTCAACTTCGTAACAAACGAAATGCGTCTGTGCAAAGTAAAATCTGACCATTCCCAGGCAAATTGTTATGTAGCTCCTGGATGCAGAAGATGCAATGATAATCACCACTACTCACAATGTAAAAATAATATTGCATCAATCCATGTACACTGCAATGGGGTAAGCACTTTCGAAAATTGCAAATTAAGGTATCTTGCGTTTCTTTTGCTTAAGAGTTTTTCACCAGTGGTTCAAGAATCAGTTGTAAGTCACAAGTTGTAATATTGTAATATTATGTAACAATTTCAATTTCTTCGAGAAAGTATGTGTTGTAGCACTGATTGTTTTTAACTTTTAAGTTATTGTAAAAGTCACGACGTCTATTTGCGGTAGACAAGAAGGAAATGTAAATCAGAAGCGAATGTGTCTCTTCGGTCGGGCACCAGCACATTAATGATGCACGTTACCAGAGTCAAAGCAGAAGGTAAACTTAGTTCTGTAATGTCCTTTATTTTCTAACGTGATTAAAATGTTACTTCAATCACACTTTTCATTTTGTAAAGTATTACTTTAATCCCGGTAGAAACAATGCTTTACCAAAGCAATGGTATCCACGCAGACGCAACATTTTTTTCTTTCCTTTTTGTCAGGAATGTGTGGAAAAGAAGAGGCAATGTGAGCTCGTACAGAGGAAAGAGCGGCAGAAGCAAATTCAACTAGAAACACGATATTACGTCAAAGAGACATGTTTCATATCGCATAAGGAATATCAAATGTTTTGCATTCGTATGCGTTAGGACGACACAACTCTCAATAACGGACGGCATCTTCAACTCTAAATAATATTAGTAGAGCAAGGGAAAGCTCATAATTTACCAATTGCTATTCTTTTTGTCCCATTGATGTATTGCTTGCCATTTATATCTATAATGATATTTTCTGACATTTTCATGCATTAATGATGAAATTACACTCATTTGAACACAACACTCCCCTAAATTTCGATTTTAAAATTGTTGATCTCATGAATTTTAAAGTTACGTGCTTAAATATTCTCACGATTAATTAACAATTTGAAAGGCTTTTTAGGAGACTTTTTTTTAAAAATCGGCATTTGCAGTTACTCTTATTTATATTTATGAGTAAAAGTTTTGCCAACCCCCACAACGTTGTCCCAACTAAAAAATCAAAATTATTAATTGTACATCATCTTTCTGTTGCTAAAGAGTTATAAAATTAATTCTAAGATAGCTTTAAATATAGTTTTAAATTCAAACTGCTTAATAGTCGGTATTACGTTGGACAGAGGAGAATAGGAGTCTACAATTATTCAAATGTACACATGTCATTGATTAAATAAATTAGCATATCATAGACAATGGCGGAAAAAAACAAATTTACAAAAATAATAATTGAAAGAAATTTAACTCAGTTTCGTAAATAATCCACAGGGATATTGACACTTTTTACACCATTAAATTTATTTTAGAATTTGAAATCGGAACGCAAATGAATGTTTAAGTTGCGAAGTAAAATGAAAAATAAACAAAAGCATGTTAATCAAGTACACTTGAATTTCTTTCTATATATTTTTTGTTAAAAATAGGAGTGTAATTTGTTTGCACCGCCTTGTTTACCAGAACGTTAATTAAAAATTATTATCATTCAAATTGAAACAGGCAGTATCAATAAGACATAATAGAGATGGATTTCCGAAAAGTGTTCGAATATCACATATTTTGCCATTCTTATTTTATTTATTCGCAAGCATGTTGTCAGATTTGATGTTATGTTATGACATCAAAAGTGAGCCAAGAAGAAAATTCTGTGACACTACATTCGCTCCAAGAGCTTGTAATCTTATGTCAAATTAAATTCCAAAGCGCTCAGTTTACTTATATGTAGTAGTAATCATCTTTAATATTCTTTATGAAATATAAATAATATCAATTCTAAAGAAGAAATATAATTTATAATAAAATATTATGTAGTATATTAGAAATTATATTACAGAAAAACCCAGTGTATTAATTTCCAGAATATGAAATAAATTTACCTGGATGATGGATAATTCCATTAATCCGTATATTTGCCGTGTTCAATTCTCCATTGCCTATTTCTTTTCTGTTAGATAATTTTTTTTTCTTTCGCAAAAGAAGTTGCTGTCGTATTATCTACACAGCCATACTTTGTCACGGAAAAACAAGCAATATTGATAATAGGTACTTGATCATCTAAGCAGCGATTCCTAAATACCCTTTGTTTTTTAAGTACTTAAAAATACAAATTAAGTGCGTGAAAATTTCCTGAAAAGCATTGTCGTGAAAATGTATTACTAATTATAATGGTATTGAATATTTTGCTAAATAATTATCTTCTGTTGTACTGAAATTATGATTAAATTTGTCTGGGCTGAGACTGTATTCAGATTATTTTCAAATCATTTTGTTTTTTCAGATCATTTTAACTATTATCCACTATTTTTGTACAAGCATTTTATGGAAGAGTTCACATATTGATGTGCATATTACCATGACACATTTTCATTCGATGTCACATTTCGTATGCAACATGTGCAAAACGAGAAAATAATCATTTGAATGCCAGTCAGATGCTTCTGTAATATCTGCATATTCCCAGCGGCTAGTACGCAACAACAAACACATTTTCACTTCATAACCCATTACATGATAAAAGTCAACCAAATTGAGGGACGCGTTGTTGATTTCTTGCGTCGTCTGCTTTCCTTTGGCCAGTTTATGCGCCAACTGTCCCCCCATTCAGAGGGTGGTTTATTTTCAGTCGCGTAAAGTCAGTCTGACCGTCCGCAGTTGCAGGGTGGATTCAATGCGGCTTGGACTGGCGACGTTAAGAAAACAATCGAATGACGTCCATCGTACGCTACGCAGGTTGGTGTCTAGCACGTGCGCAAAATGTGCGTGACAATTTCGGAGATCTTTCAGACGCACGAACTGTGCTTCGTTCAGTGTCTTGGAGACTACGTTTAAACTGATGAATATTTACTGCCGTTCGTAGGTTCCCTTCGTAATTCTTAGAGACGAATGCATTTTCTTCGTGCGTATTCGCCATTCTCACAATCATTCGGAATTTGGGACTTGCTTGTAGTTTGTGATTTGCGATTTCTAGGCTGTCCGGGTGACGCCGCGTCGTTGGCAGATAGACCGACGTTTCGCCTGTCATGTCGCAGGCTTCTTCAGGGTAGTGACACAGTAAAGCTCCTCCTCCGGTGTTATATCTTTATTATATATTATATCCGGTGTGATATTTTACTGTGTCACTACCCTGAAGAATCCTGCGACATGACAGGCGAAACGTCGGCCTATCTGCCAACGACGCGGCCACACACGGACAGCCTAGAAGTAATGGACTCGAGCCGCGGAAGCCTACGTGTACTTTGCTTGTAGTTTGTTTCCACTCTCTTTATTCCCTATCGTTACTCCATCATTTTTCACCTCCTCTGGTAGAGTAGTTACAAAAGGTACAGCGTCTAAAATAGCTCACTCAGCCGAACCGGAGGGATATTGTGTCTACGGGGACAATGTTCGCGTGTGACGGTATCTCAAGGGGCACTGCCGCTGCACATTTGCGTGACGTCCTCCTGTGCGCCTTCCTGCACCAGCCGTTGCCTGGGCTCTCCTCTAGCGGCCGACGTCGCCGCTCAGGCGCTTGTTTTACTCACCCCCCCCCCTTCAACCTCATCCACTCTCATCCGACCCTACTCATGTTCTCTTAAGTCTCTCTCCATTAAGTGTTTATGTTAGGGGATTTTTTTTTATATATCTCACCAGTTCCCCGTTACGACACCGTTTTTCTAACACAAACACACCGGTTTCTTGGACTCTCTCTGACATTCTCTCAACTCATCCTTCGTCTTTATTCTAGAATATACTCTCCATTTCTCTAAAAACTTATTCTTTTCGCCATTGTTTCACAACCTTCATTCCAGTTGTCATTTCTTCACCTCTTACAACCTAATTCACCTTCATGCAAACCCAGTTTAATAATAATAATAATAATAATAATAATAATAATAATAATAATAATAATAATAATAATAATAATAATAATAATAATAATAATAACGATATATCAATACCCAATACCCACAACATATCGGGAAAATATGAAGAGAAGATCCAGAAGTATACCCATCTCGCCCATGAAGTCGCAAATCAGTGGAACTTCAGTAAAGTGACAACTGTGCCTATAATAATATCAGCTACAGGAGTGATCCCGAAAATGACACTTCGGGCACTGAAGTGTCTTCACTTGGATGCCAGGAATGTGTATAATATGCAAAAGTCGGTAATTTTGAATACATGCCGTATTGTCAGAAGCCATCTGAACCTTCAGTAAAGCAACCACACATCTGGTCATCATTCCTGTGTGTGGTTGACATATCGACCAGTAGATACTGTGAATAATGTAAATAATAATAATAATAATAATAATAATAATAATAATAATAATAATAATAATAATAATAATAATAAATGCCTTAATTTGTTTTGTAGATTTTAAATGTCTGTGTTACCATGCTTTGATATTGTATCTGTTTGGCATCCAAGTGAAGCCAAAACTTTGAGAATAAACAAAATAATAATAATAATAATAATAATAATAATAATAATAATAATAAATTGTCTTTCATTTCATTATCAGGCCATTAAGCCTATTCTCCCGCCTAACCACGAAACGGCATTCACGCACACGCTCCCATTACACTTCCCTCAGATGGGGTACTGCAGAAGTGTGCTGGTTTGGAACCTCCGCCGCGGCCGCTGCGCCTCGCCTTCGCATCCCCCAGGCCCAGGCATCGCCCACGTTGCCTCGGCGACGGCTCGGCGCCGGAGCCCGGGCTCTCCCCGTGATTGAAACTTCACCGCAGCGCTGCGCAGCGTTCTAATCGCCCGCCAGGCGGCGCTCCCGCTCCAAGATGCAATCACCGTCGATTGCTTCGCAAGTATTTTAAGCCAGGACGCTCATAACGACTTTCCAAGCTGCACAGTACCATTTATTTCCTTTTACTTTGGCAAAGTAGCAAGTGTATGTCGTTCTCCAGCGAACTATTATGTAATAGCTTTCAGTATATTCATAACTTGGTACGATATATGGCACCCATTAGGTCTATGTAGGTCCCAAAGACATCGAAAATGTTATGTGAAATATGGTGTAATTCTAGCTGCGCTTACATTTATTCGGAAATTAAAACAATTTTGAATATTTATTGTTCCACGGAGTATTCCTTGCAAAATTATTTTGTGAAAAGAACCATTGAAATTGCACATGCTAGCAAGAAGGCACGATCGTCGGGGAAAATACTATATGCGGTTGCCATTTGGATAAGGGAGTTTCCAAAATCGACCTTTTCAACCAAATGAAACAGTATTTGAGCGATGCAACCTAGAATTTTTGTAAACACTGTGTGACTCGTTTAAAGAAATTCCATATATTTATATCCGTCAATTTTTACAATATTTACATATATTACTCATCAGTTTGTGTCAATACTTAATAAATATTCTATCTTTAGCGGTGAAGTTCCAATGTTATATTTATTTATATTGTTTTTCATAAAAACACAACCTGAATGTGACGTTTGTAAGTGGCGGAGTAAAACTAGAGTTACTAGCAAGAGGCAGAAAACACCATTGCAACCCTGGGTATCGCCGAGAAACTGGAAGGAAAGTCCGGAAGTCAAATGAATTTATTTCATTTATTGACAAAAGCAGTAAAAAATAATGTAACATGTGGGAAAGAAGTATTGGAAATGAATTGGAAGAATTGTAAATGACGATTCGTGTCTATACTTTCCGTGTTAAAGAGGTGAGTTATATTTTTGCGGTTTAAAATAACACAAATTTAAACACAGGGTTCTTTGATACGCTGAACATGTATTCCTTAAATTAGAAATATTTATCCCTGCCCGTGTTGTAAGAACAACGAATAACGTGTATTCTTAGTTTCGATGTTCTCTTGGATCCAAAGAGGCACGGTAATCTTATTTATTCTGAATTCCTGAGAATCTACTGAAAACATATTCAGTATTATAAGTAGTATTTCTTGAACTGGTAATAAAGCTTAGCTAACTACACCCGTTTCGATGAAAGTTAAATAATATTACCACGTCCATTTATTCCGATCTAAGTGACTCTAAAGCAACCAGTTGGTAGTCACCGGTTGAATCTCATTGAGAATATTGCACAGGAACACAAATGAATAGATGTTTAAACACAATGAAAGGATCTGCACAATATTGGTTCCGAGGGCAATTAATAGTTAGGCTCAAGGATGACACACACTGAAGTACCTTTCGGGCTGGATTTTACCTTCCATGTTTAAAGGTTAGAATAATTCAGGGCTTCAACCTTACAGTCCTTTCAACCTTCAGTTTGCAGTTCAAAAACCTTTGCATTTTCTCAGCGTTGCTGTAGGTCTTTGTTAAGAGATATTTGATGGATACAAATTAGAATAAAATGCTTGGTCATAGAGTTCAATATTCATGTAGTGCTATTACCTGTAATGGTTAAATTCTCACTGAGGAATTTAAAGAAATTATATTAGGTGTTTTCTTATTGTAAACGAATTGGATGAAACACACAATAATACATCGAACACTCTTTCGAGAACGGAACTGATGTGCTCCATCAATCTGGAAAATCAATCGCCCACCCGCAGCTTCCAAATACTACTTGCATTCAGCTGAGATTTAAATCAACACCCTCATCACCAATGAATTCCAAGGCAAAGGGGTCCATCTGGCATTATCCTTCGAGTTCTTCTGGTTGTGGGTTTCGTCGCTGAAGAAGTGGGCTCAAAATACCCACGGTTCAAATAAAGATACGTGATGAGAACAAGAGTAAACAATTTAGTCCACACACTGTCAGCCTTGCTCGCTAAATATTGTTACGGAGAACTGAAAAAACACGAATTGTAAAACCTCTCCTTCATTGCTTGCTTCACTCACGTGTTATAAAAATTGAAACCACTATTTTCTTCTTCATTGCCGAAAATATTCTTCATAATTGTATTCAAAACAAATCGACCCATCCAAAATACGGCATAATTATATATTTTATTTTATGTAGGATCTTTTTATTTTTCATATGAAAAAAAATTTAAAAAATATGGTGAATAAAATGAAATAATTTATGGCAAAAAATTAAATAAGAAGAATTTAAGAAGTATTTATCCACTCAGCCCCACTCAGTAATTGTTATCGAAGGAATTACTATCGATTGGTATCGAATCTTAGGTCGTCTTTAAAGACACTTGATGTAAACCACGAGATTGGGGTTCGATTCCCGGTCTGGAAATCTAAAAAGAAATTAAAAAATAAGTTCCACTACGTAAACGGTGTCAATAGATTAGAAACGTTGTTTCCGTTTTCTTCCAGATTTACGAATATTTTATCACAACACATTCTTTTTCACATTCTTCTTTGATGATAACAAAATTAACAATAATTTCCATGGCCGTCTCTGTCACATAACATTTGAGCAGCGGGCATTAAAAGATGTGTGAAACGTAATTTTTGTTAAAGCCAAGGCAAAATCCAAATTTCACGTAGACTTAATTAATTGCTCTTCACCTTTTAAAATATCAAGAGTTTGTTGAAATAAAAGGATCTAAATATCCATGTCAAATGGAACACGTAGATACCATTGTTAAAATCTCATCGCTTCTCGATACTACCCCGCTTGTTCCGAGACGTGCTAACTGATGCAACTTTTTGTGAATTTAAACTAATTACCTACTTGGTATTCTATGCGATTCAATAGCACTAGTATACCTCTCTATTCGGTAATAAAATTAAATAATATTGCTGGCAGTGTAATTGTACTTGCCCGATATTTTCTTTTCGCATGGAAAACTTTACGTGACTTTATCAAGAATAAAACGCCATTCTAATATTTTTGTGACTGTCAAGGAAAGCTAAAAACCAATTCTAAAGGAACACTATATAATTACCTCAAATGTTCATGAAGAAGTGTTGTGTATTGTGCCAATAACATCGATTTATAATACTCAGTCAATTGCATTCTTTTATTTGATGTTTTGTAAGTAGTTACCTTTATATAGTTTTTTAAACAAATAAACACATTCGTCAACAACTTAATACAAAAATAGATGGTTAAGGAAGAGTGTTTAACAGGCGAGAGTTCTCACAAGAGTTCTCACATGCTAGTTTCCATTTATTCATATTTACACGGTGCACGTAGATTTAATAATATAAAGTTATGTCGCATCTCTTCAAGAATTCACTAATATTACTCTGACAAAAATAGAAAAAGACGGCCGGCAGTGAGACGATAGCGGTGGCGATGGCGATTACAATAACTGTGTTTATTGGACAAACGTGTTTATTGGGCCTCTTCTTTAGATATGAAAATGGAGACTCCCGGGAAATTCCTACATATTACCACCAGATCGAAAGCATATGCCTTTATAATATGCCTCTTTCATTCATTTTTTACGTTTTGGCTAATGAAGGATGGGAAAAGATGTTGTGTACACTATCCTACAGTTCCACAGTCTTAAATCAATCTTATTAAATTAATTATCATTGTTATAATGGTATAATGAAATAGTCTTCCGTAATGTGTACGTTGGTGATGTCGAGAGAAATAAATTAACTTCTTTGCCTGTGAAATTGAAGGAACCTCGCTACCTTTGTGTAAACGTAACGAGAAATGACGCAACGAGGAATCACCAACCCCGTCGCCTCTCGCATCCCAACGAGACTCGCGGAATCGATTCCGACGCAATTTCTAGAATGCGGTGAAAGCGAAACAACGCAACGGTTCACGCGAGGGGCGCAATGTTCGGGAAATCGGAGCGCAACCCACAGCACACTTCCAAGGAGAAACTCGACCCTGGAAGATCTCTGATCCGCTGACTCCGCCGTTTGAGATGGATCGCTGGAGCGGAGGTCGCCAAGGTATAGAACGATTTTCTTAAGAATGGGATAGAGTGACAGTTCGCGAAACAAGTGAACATCACGTGTACTTCAGAGAAGTAAACACGTGCACCGTCACGAGTACGCATCTCACATTCAGGACTCGATTTTAAAACACACATAATACTTATCACATAAAAACTAAATTCAATGTAATTTTTATAAAAAGCAAGAATTTTTACAGAAGAGCACAAAGCTCTGCACTTCCTAATTTCAATTATTTCTCGTGACGCACTATATTTTCGTCGGACGAGGACATCACAGCCAGGGAGCGTCGTAACTATTTACAAGTTAGCCAACTGCAAACGAACGAATGGAGGAAGGAGAGTCTAATAAATTCAAGGACACAACGACCACAGAATCGTCAGTTGTGTTGCCAGCACTAGCTGTCAAATCATCCCATTCTAAAGAAAATCGGACAGTAAGCAGAGCGGTGGCGGACAGTGGCGCCGGCCAGAAGGGTGGGCAGGGGAGGGGGAGCCACCGCAGCGGTGAGTGGTGGGGGAAGGAGGAAAGGAGGGGACTGGCCGCCGAGCGACGTGACATGTCGCTATTACTCAGTAGGATCCAATATCACTTCCGAGATCTCCCTGAGGACACCACAACTGAAGCACTACGCTGCTTGCCTTGTTTGTGATGAAACGTTGTAACGAAATTAACTCATTACGGTAATGACGTATACGAAGTGTTTCAGAAAGATAGCTGTATCCATTTTTTTTATTATTATTATTTTTAAATTTGTAATTTCTCAAAACATTTTTAGGAGATGAAAGAGGAATGTAACCCAATCTCATTGAAGCGTCGAACTTGAAAATCGAGGGGAATATTCTGGGGTGGAATTTTAAAGATATTCAGATATTTTAACGGATTTCGACGGAATTATTTTAAAATGGTTTATAAACTACTGCACAATGTATGTAAATTTATCAGGGAAGTCAATGTATGTTAATTTATTAAGTTGATTAAAGGAATAAAAATATCTCTTTTAACTGCAGGTTTGTTTACGTAAAACTATTTTAAGAATATTCAACCAAACATTAATAATGAATTTTCAGTATTTTTAGATTAAAATAAATCATTATTTTGAATTATTAACCAATTGAAAAGGGGTTGACTGTTTTTCCGTGAAATTTACAAAGAATGATCCAATATTCATGAAACACTCTGAATTAGTTAAACTCAGTGCACTGAATTAGAACACTTGATCACCGCTTATTTGATGAACTTTGTGTGTTTTAACTTGTGAATAATAAACAAAGATTCTCAGTTCTGGGTTTGACAATAACTCTGTGAAAAGTGCAACATGTGGAAGAAATGCGTACATGAAACGTTCAAAGTAGGTATCTCGTGGCATTGAGAATCTTCAAATTCAAAGGAGCCACTTCATCAGCCAAATCGTTCGGGGAATATATTTTGTTGAAAAGCCTGCGTATAGCAGCTACCGTTGCTCTCAGACAGAAAGACGTTTTGCCATAAACCGATTTTGCGGTGTCAACAATCAAAGCATGCATTCTGACTCTACAACGTGATAGAAGAAGTTAGTCACTTCACATAGGAACAAGAATTATCACATTTTTTGGTATCAGGGCCTCCACAAACTGTGTTTTCTGTCGTTCGCCGTTTTGTGCTGCAGAATTACTAAACTTCTCTAAACCACATGAGTAGTAGACTTTCAAGTGCACCGCATGTGCCCATAGAACTTGCGTGGTCTGAATAGTCAATGCCCTGATGCGTCATGTTTTTACTGATTTTAGGTCGCTTTTCATCTACTAATATCATATAGCTACCACTGTAAGTAACATTGGGGGGGTAACAGTATAAAGACGCAAACAAACATCCATGTCCGAGGTGGGTTTAGAACCCGCAACCCTTCAGGCACGAGGCAGCTACGAGGCGGCTTTAGCGACCTTGGCTATCCAGACTGGGCCTGATGCGCCATTATTATACTCTTTGATCTTCATCAATAAAATGTGGGCGAGCACCAAATCGGATGGACGTACTACTTCAAAGGGAGACATAAAATCTTCAGTGCTGGCGCGTGGAATATTTCGTCGATTATTAGTTTTCACAGTAAAGTTGTACGTCTGAAAAGAAAAATAAAGCGCTCACTACAATCATTTTTATTTCCCTACTTCTGACTTCTTTTCAATGTTCGTAATGCCCACAACTGGAATACATATTTATTTGTTTGCGTGTTTTATTTAATTAACCTCTGGGTCGTGAACTCGAATAATGCAATCAAAGGGAAAAGTTTTCCTGAATTTTAAAATTATAGATTTTTCTGGACTGCAATGTGCATCAAACAGATTTAAAACTTAAACAATCAGAAGGCCGGACTGTTCTTTACAATATTCCCCTCAAGACAGAACTCTGAAAAAAATGTGATCGCAAAGAGACAAGTTCGTCAAGAGTGCTTCTCCTAGATGCATATTAAATATTCTTGCAAATGCGTTTCTTGTAATATTAATGCTTCTAATTATAAATTTAATATTAACGCTTGTATCTCTAACATCAGTAACGTAAGATGGAAGTCATCTCAGGGTCTGAGTAGTACTTTATCACTGATTATACCCTATGATAATGAATAATCAATAAAATAGTTTTGATGAAAATGAAACACATTGATGAGGAGTGGATTAACATCGGGACTTAAATTCTTGTTCATCGTTATCTCAAACTTATAAAATGGTAGGAACGTAAAGATTCACTATTCATCTAATTAGTGATATGTCTGAAGAGAGAAAATCGGAGACAGAGAACAGAGATAGACAGGCGGACATTTTGAAAAAAAAAGGTATTTTTCGGTGTCAAGGGATGCCAAAACTTGTATTTCCATTGAAATAAAAATTCAGCAAACTAAATATTTAATACTGTAGTAATAGAATCAATAAAATGATTGCAAAAATTGTGCACTAATACCTTTCATGCATGTGAATTTCACAATTTTAATTTATAGATAACTTTATGACTCGATATATTATCAAACTATATATTTTCAAGATGCTTTTAACAATAGTAAGCAAAAGTCATTCAATTTTGTTTTACGTTACATGGAACGAACGATTTTTTAAAATTATCCACTATACGAATACTTTTTTCGATGACTGTACTTTCTATTGAATAATCGTATAACTGTTGAAATGAAAGCCACAACGATATCAGATTTAACAGTAATCTGCAAATAATACCTGATCTAAAGAATAATACTTGATCTAAAATTAAAACTACTGTTTTAGACTAATTTTGATTGTAAAACAAATGGCACGTGAAGGCAGGTTGATTATAAGACCCGTTTTAAAATTTTAAAAACACAAATCGAACTCGCCGTCAAAATAAAACGTATTAAAATGAGAATTCAACGTTAGGTGCTGGTGTGCACTCCAATGACACTCCAACATAAAATATTATATTTCCTTCCGAAATCTCATCTTCTCTCTACGAGACGCGCCCCACCAATTTAGACGTGAGACGTCAATCGTATTGCTCGCGACACGTATTCACTTTTTGTCCTGGTTTGCCGCCATTCCCAGCGATCGATCGATCGATCGATCGATCGATCGATCACCTTTCGCCTGGGGCCACGTCGGCAGGGCAGCGACAAGGGAGGGAGGGAGGGGAGCCACCCCGGAGATGAGTGAAGTCTCGAGCTGAGAAGCTTGTGGAGAGGCGGCGGCGGCGGCGGCGGCTGGGAGAGAGAAGGTTCTGCGGGAGGCGAAGACGCTGGCGGAGCCGGCGGTGGAGGTGGAGGCGAAGGCGAGAGCGGAGGCGTCGAAGGAGGCAGATGCGATTGCGGGGGCGAGGGCGAGGCGGGTAAGGGAAGAGGAAGGATGCGTGGGCGGAGGTGGGGTGGGGCGGAGGCGATGGGGGACAGGAACGCAGGCGGAGCCGGGGGAGAAGGCTGGCAGAGGTGTGGAAGGGGCGGGGACGGAGGTGGGGGTGGGGATGGAGGTGAGAGCGGGGACGGAGGCGGGCCCTGAAGCGGGGACGGAAGCAAGAACAGAGGCAGGGACAGAGCGGGGACGGAGGTGGGGGCGGGGACGGAGGCAGATGCGATGGGCGGAGGTGAGGTGGGGCGGAGACTGGGATGCAGGCGGAGCCAGAGACGAAGGCAAGAGCAGAGCTGTGGATGGGTGCGGGGATGAAAGCGGGGGCGGAAGGAAGAGCGTAGGCAAGGTCAGCGGGGACGGAGGCGGGTCTGAAGCGTGATCGGAGGCGGAGTCGGATTCGGGTTCGGAGGTGGGGTCGGAGGCGGGGACGGAGGTGGGGTCGGAGGCGGGGACGGAGGTGGGGTCGGAGGCGGGGTCGGAGGCGGGGGAGGTAGTGGGGACGGAAGCGGGGACGGAAGCGGGGACGGAAACAAGAGTGGAGGCCGAGACGGAGGCGGAGACAGCGGGGACGGAGACGTATGCGAAGGCGGGGGCGAGAACGGGGGCGGAAGCCGGGGCGGAGGCGGGGGCCGGGGCGGGCGCCGGGACGATGTCACCTCCGCATCCTGGCGCCGTGTCTCCCTCTTCCGCCGCCGCGACGCGCCCGCGGCGGCGTCGGTCGCGTCGCGTCGCCTCGTTGACTTGCAAATGAGGAGGCACGGGCCCCCCACGACCCCCGCCAGCGCCCCGCCCACGCAGTTGCGGGTGCGGAAAATCCCCGCAATTATAAATTACACGCTTTTCACCGCGTTTTAAATTTTCCTGCACTTCTCATCAAGTCGTTAGAGAAGCTTTTCGTTTGTTTTATTCATGCCTCTAGGTTTGGACGTCCTTCCAAGTAGTTCGCGAAAAGAGCAGCTGAGGAACTGAAGGACCACTCTGTTGGAGGTCGAGATGAATCTCCTCTCATATCTAGAATTGCATTCTTTTGTTCTACTTTTAAACTACAAAAAAATATTCTCGTAATCAATCGCGTTTGTAGGTAACTCACATTTCTTAGTGGCAAATTTATTAATGCTAATAATATTAATCACAATTATTGAACGTGATATTTTCTATAATATTATAGCAATTTGATCATGTCATGTTATATCTTTTGTTGTTCCACATCATAATAGTTTACGACAGATATTAAGGTTAAAACTTATCGAACATTTCCCGTTAGAAATATTTTATTAACATTCAAACCAACTGCAAAATCAATTGGAATTTTAAAGAAATATTTCCTACCAGTTGTTGAATCTTTCTGCTAAAATGTAAGTACTATCCGACATTACATACTTATAACGAAGGAAAATGTAAATGTTACTTATAAAGTTGTTAAAAAATTTAAAACGCTTTTCATTATTTCCTTAATTGTTCAATAGATCATTCTTGATCAGATAATATGCTCTACTCCTAAAATCTCGGAACCAGCTCGTCATTTATGCTTGACTTTGATTATGTACTAAACCAGCAGTTTCTATTTTGATTTATTAATCAACGACTATTAATGAATAATCTGTTCAATTAATTCACAGTATTGGAAAGCATTTTCATTGAATCAGAACTACGTCGCATAATTCATCTTTAATTCTTCATCTTATATTAAAAGGTTATATTGAAACTCACAAAAGACATTTTCGTGAATCATCGGTTTTTCAAACGCTCTAATGAAATATTTGTATTAAACGTCGCAGAATACTTTGAGAATCCAAAGAACATCATCAATTCACCTCGAGATAAAAGAAGTCACCCCGCTAACGTGCCATCTCCGTCGCAAGGCACATATTGAACGTGTCTCTTGTGTGTCGTTCCTCCCGAACGCTTTCACACACACACACACACACACACACACACACACACACACTCACATGTACTCTCGCGCTCTCCCTCACACACATACACACACCCAATTACATAAACATGACACACACACTCAGATTCTATGACTCACCGCACAGAGGAAGCCCAACCTTCTCGACAAACGTACGCTGTCCTTATCATTTCATTCAAGACGAGTGAGCATCTGCTGAATATTTTCCGCACCGCTCTGTAAATATTAGTCGTCTATTTGACTTCGAAATGAGATTTGGGCGCGAGGGGGCGAAGGGCGCGCCTTCCGCCGCGGCGCGAGCTGCGCAAACAGACAACCTGCGGCGTGCGCGTCGTATGTCTCGAGCGGCGCGCCCGCGCGTCCCTATCCTCTTCCCCCTTGCCCTCCTCCTCCTCCTTCATCGTCCTCTTACTCCTCGACATCTCCCTCCTCACCCTACTCCTCACCTCCTCTTCCCCTTCCTCACCCTCTTCTTCTTCCTCCTTCTCACCTCCTCCTTCTCCTCCCCATATTCTCTTCCCCCTACTCCCTCCATCTTCTTCTCCTCCCCACCCATCCACCTTCTACTCTTCCTCCTTACTCTCCACCTACTACCCCACTTCCACCCCTTCCTCCTCCTCCTCGTCCTTGCCCTCCTCCTCCTCCTACATCGTCCTCTTACACCTCGACATCTCCCTCCTCACCCTACTCCTCACCTCGTCTCTTCCTCTTCCCCTTCCTCACCATCCTCTTCTTCTTCCTCCTTCTCACTTCCTCCCCCTCCTCCTCCCCCCTACCCTCTACATCTCCTCCTCCCCACACACCTTACCCCTTCCCCATCCACCTTCTCCTACTCTTCCTCCTCACTCTCCACCTACTACCCCACTTCCACCCCTTCCTCCTCCTCCTCCTCCTCCTCCTCGTCCTTGCCCTCCTCCTCCTCCTACATAGTCGTCTTACTCCTCGACATCTCCCTCCTTACCCAACTCCTCACCTCCTCATCTCTTCCTCTTTCCCTTCCTCACCCTCCTCTTCTTCTTCCTCCTTCTCACCTCCTCCTTCTCCTCCCCATATTCTCTTCCCCCTACTCCCTTCATCTCCTTCTCCTCCCAACCCAACTTTTCCCTTCCCCATCCACCTCCTCCTACTCTTCCTCCTCATTCTCCTCCTACTTCCACCCCTTTCTCCTCCTTCTTCTCATCACCCTCTCATCTTCTTCCTACTTCTTCGCTCTTTCTACTCGCTTATCCTCTCCTTTCTTTTACTCCTTCTCCACCACCATCTGTCTTCTCCCCTTCCACCCACCTCCCCTTCGACATCTCCTCGCCTCACCTTTCCAACTACTCATCCACCTCCACTTTCGCCACTACAACTACCTACTCTTCCTCCTTATTCTCCTTTTCTTCCTCCCCTTCCCTTATTTCCAAACTGCCCCCCCTCATCCTACACTATCTCTCCACCACCGTCGGAGCATAACAGACCTCACAGTGTCTTGATCAAAGAGAGCCGACCTCAGGCAGATACGTAGCAATATGTAAACGGCGTACAAAAAAACATCCACGGCGCAGGCGTTACAATTGTGATTGTCGGCTTTGACGTCATCGTATCCTTCAGTTGCTGCGGTTAACTTTTCTGTCTTCTTCGAGATGTCGCCACTCGTTCAACCTGATGAACACGATGGTGCCACATGCATTTGGCGCGATTCGCATGACCTTTGCATAGCGATAGCCCCAAGAAGTGACCCGCAGAGACCTGTCCCCTCTCGGAGAATCCTGAGAGAAGGAGAGTTTCCAATCGCCTTAAAACACAAGCTCTGCCAAATGTGGTTTTCTGCTCGGCACATATATAGTTTTCTTTGTTGATCCCAAGTCTCGTTAAATACAAGAAAACCTTTATGATACAATTAGCATATTATAATTTCCTTAAAGTCCTAGCTATTGTAAGATCGATACATTATAATTAGCTACACTTAATCAACAATTTTTATTTGAAACTACAACAAAATGAAAATTTTATTTCATATTATGTAGAGAATCGTGAAGGTAGGTCAATAAAAAGTCAGTTTTTTACAGTACCAACGTTTCGGCCTTTTATTTGGCTTTCTTCAGGGCTATAAATGTACAATAACATACAAACATACAAGATAAATAGACAAGTAGCGTAATTGGTTAACACGATTTATCATTACATAAAAAACAGCATGTTCAAAATACAGTTTGCTGTTCTCCAAGGCAGAGATAATAATAACAACTAATTACCTATAGTTAAATGATAAGCGACGTATAATTTTCTTGTATGTCATTGTATATTTGGCCTAAACGTTATTGTAATAAATGGCCGAAACGTTGGTGCTGTAAAGAAATGACTTTTTATTGATCTACCCTAACAATTCTCTTCATTATATTTATAACACGAGGTCAAGATAAAAAAAATCATTTAATGCTCCTTTTTCTTGATTGTTTCTTGAAATTTCACGGTCCTATTACAAGGAAGGAGAAGGAAAATTGCGCGCGGCCCTTGGCCCATTTATAAGCGTACTGCTCCGGCATTCGTCTGGTTTTATTCGGATAAACCACGTAAAACTACTGATCAGCGCAGCCGGTCGCTACTATTCTCCAGACAGCGACTAGCGACAGCGCCTAGCATTCTAACTAGTCTCGAAGAATTTGCCACCGCCCCGTCGGGGTTCGAAACCTAGGGCGCCACGGTCAGATGCACCGGGATGATATCAATAGATGCCCTGAACCACCTAAGCTGGTTTGGTTGTGTTCAACCTATATTATATGGTTAAGGATTCCATTTCTGTGAGACAGTTTAACAGGTCGTAAGTGAACCCATCTACAATTTATTTCATCACGAATCATCTGCTGCCACTGTTGAGCTCTCCGTGTTTGTGGGTATGTGTTTCGGAAATCCATCTAATATGTATTTCCCAATTTGCACCCACTTTCGGGATCAGATGTAAAACGAGTTTTTTTTCTTCTCAGAAAATATGGAAATAGTTTGCTTCCAAGTGTCTCATTCCTTTTATTAGAGTATATCGGCGTTCTTTGAAGTCTCTTTTGCTCGCATCTGGTTTGCATCTTTCTAGTAAGTAAACCCGCTACTTCTCTTCAAACAACACTCATTTTATCGGAAGAAAGATATTAACTTGAGAGAGAAATGTGAACAGCCATAAAAATTCACTGGAAAGATTGTTATTCAGAGCGCGAATTGAATCCTGGAAGAGTCACTGTTTCTGCTTTATTTTCAAACGCTAGTATATATTACAGGTGAATTGTATTTAGGTGAATATTCATCACATTGTTCTTTCATTTGCTTCAATCAATCAATCTCAAAATGTAAAATGAATCATATTTGCACTCTCATGATGAAGATCTTTTCCTAAATTGCTCCAAATAATTTTATTACATATAAGCACCTTTTCCATTAAATACCATGTTAAAACAGATATGCACCATGATTGCTAATTGCGCTTTGGAGTTCATTACTTTCATTTCGTAGAACGTTTGGAAGTAGAAACCCTGTTCTCTCGTGCTGCGATAAGGGCATCGTAAATTCGGAGCGAGTCGGAAAAGATGTGTTTGTATCTCAAGAGATTGCGTAATTAGAGTTCTCGAGTAACGTTGCATATACACTGCACATTTAAGTGTTTACTTTTGCTTTGTTTGATGCAATTTTATAAATGCGACTCAAATTGCAAAAAATGCATTGCGTCAAACGAATATCTTTTTTTTTAACTTGATTTTTTCACAATTGCATTAAAGATATATTGTTTTTCATCGTGACCGTTGGTAGTTTCTTTCTACTCCCAAAACTTTTTAAGCCAATCAAAGGATGTTAATGTCTCAATCTTTCTTTAAGGAGTGATACAAACAGTACAAAGTTACATTAAAATCGTACCTTATCAAACATCTGCAGACGTGTACTAACCAAAAATACGCGTTTCATCGGGACAAACATATTAAAGAGCAGTCGCGATTTTGTTTTCATAATCTTTCTTTGTTCATTGACATTTTAAAAATCCGTTGCGATATTTGAAGTCTATAAATATGTCGACTGTTAAGTGTAAATTCATCACTAGAAACTGTGATATAAATTCTTTAGAGAGTTTATTTCTCCTATAAACCGGCAAATAATTACAGTGAGTAGGAAATAATTTGTATTTTCGTGAATTTGTGCTTTCGCAGTTGTTCGATCTGAGCTACGTAGATGGATGTTTCTCCTCGAATTACCCGTGTATTCGCACATTTGAACAAGGAAAAAAACAATCCACTGTAGTTTCCTCATGGTTGGGAATCGAGAAGTTTAATCTTTACGCAAGTGGCGTAACCAGACCACTTGTGGAGCCAGACAGCAGGGTGCGGCTGGACAGAGTCCCTCAACAAGGAATGAGACTGAAAAGCCTAAAAGACAATCGTTTTATCCATGTTACGATATGAAAATATAAAATTTTGTACTAGTTATATGAACTCGAGATAAAGAACAATTGAGCGTCGGTTACCATGGTCGCAACTTTGTTGAGGGAGACTGGATGGAGAGGGCGAGCGAATTGACGCCTGAAGGTGGGCTGGATATATTGGCTTGGCATTCTGGTTTTAAAACCCAATTAGTAGCGACTTCAGTATATTGGAAGTTTGGTGATACCTTGGGAAAGGTATTTCAGCAAATTAATTGGTGTTTCTATAGTAAAGAACAAGATATCTGCGGAAGAGGGAAAGGTAACACTTGGCGATTGATCCTGGATTTATAATTTCATGAACAATACATTGGCTTGTATTTGAACTTGTTCTTATTTCAATTACCTCTAGAGAGTGGCCAACGGACAGCGATGTTTGGTGAGTGGCAATACAGCTGCAGTGGCAATACAGTTGAATTGATTGGCGATCAAACGATCGTGTGCATACGTTGTTGCGGGGACATTGAATTCAGTAGATTCGTACGCATCAGCTTAATATTTGCTTATGAAATGTATGATCTTTACAATCTTATTCGTCATTTTTTGTAATATAAAATATATTTAGTTTTAAACTAAAATCTTTGAGTAATCAAATAAAATATTTGATTCAATCAATCAGCACACTAGCAGGGATATTCTGTTTGCCAGAGAAGTGAATTATCTGATCTGTGATTGATTGATTGATTGATTGGTAATTCTCACAGCATCTTTACGACGATTTAAGTCGTTTTTTGACAAAAATGTAGTATGTAAAACTTTGTAATAAACAATACGACATACATTTTGCATTATATGTAGATTAGTATTATGTGTATAAATGTAGGGTACAAATTGTGATATCAATAATTATATTGATTATCATTCTTGGAAACAAATATTTTGTGTTAAAAATAATTTCTTCTAGAGTATACATTCAACGGAGACTGGACAACCAGAATACATGGCGCCAATAATAGTATGTACACGTAATCAAAACGCTAGAAAAAATTGTTTTAGTGAAATTTATTCGAGAACATTTTCCTTTTCATTTCATTATTTAGGTAACATACAAATATGTATTTCTGGCTAAACGAGAACATTGCACATTATGATCAAACGACAACATCAAAATTCAATTTTACTTACGTTTCTTGAGATAAAACAGTGGAAAAAGTTGTTCGTTAGTTTTACATGTAAAGATCTCTAATACCTCATCAGTCATAAATAAAAATTAAAATTCATGCTCCCAAGGGTTCCATTTTTGCCTTTCGTCTAAGCAACATTTCATGCAAACGCGCTTATATGCACCGGGCCCCGATTGGGACCAATCGATCCGCCCAGCGCCACCACATCCCTGTGCGAGAGCGAGAGGGCGACAGAGAGCGACAGAGAGCGAGACCGCAAGGAGAGAGAGCGAGAGCTCGGCTGGCTGCGAGAAGCAACAGCGAAGTTGGGCGAGTATGAGCCACGTGAGCTGCGTAAGCGATTGGCACAGTGTGTACACCAAATCTTTGCGCGTTCATGCAATATCCGTTCAGTAAGCGGATTCTCGGAGAGTGTACCCAGCGCTGCATGCTGTCATGGAGGATTATTGCGTAACCCTTCTCAACAAACGTTGAGGGACTTTTAGCTTGACCGGCTTGCAGATGGTGTTAAATTTTGTCCACGAAATGTTAAATGTGTTTGTATGTATGAAATATACAAAAATCAAAATACATTCGTAGATCAACTACCAAACTGTGTGTATTTAAAACACGGTTCAAGTCATTTATTAGAGTTTTATCGCGAATTGGCCGTCTAGAAGCTCGCGGATACCTGCACTTACCAAGCATCAGTAACATTTATCCTGTGGCAAGTGCATATGACTCCTTTTTGTGGGATCAGCGTTATGCTAAATTCCATTTTTATCCTACAGAGTTGATAGTTCTGAGGTGATGGAAGATGGAGTGATGATGATAATGAAGGATGAATGGATGACACACATGTCGACATGCACAAACACCTCCATGCCCGAGGCGGGACCGCGATCCTTCCGTCCGAGATTGGCACGGCATTACTGCATTAGCGATCTAGGCTATTCGGAGCGGTATATTAGATTATTATTATTGTTGTTAATATCATTAATATTATGTTATTTAGATATATTTTATCTAACCGTAACTTCGTATAATTGCAGCGCGTAAATGGCCCGGAACCTAATACAAAAAATCATATAAAATTGAAACACGAAAAAGAACATTCTTTAAGAACATACAATTATGTGTGATGATAGTTATCATTACATGAACTTAAAAGACAGATTGAGGAAAACATCATCATACGTTCTTCAACGCAGTTTTAAAGGATTGATGGCAAAGCGACACTTTCCCTGAAGATAACCATTCTCGATTGAATGACAAGCCAGATTTTACGTGTCGTTCATACAAAATACTAGTATTGGTATCGGATTACTATACTTATTACTATTGCAGTAGAGCAATCCTTGAAGGTGTATTATATATTTAATTGGTATTAGAAACAATTGGATTAGTTGGCAAAACTTTGTTGTAATTTATTCCTAATGTATGTGACGAAAGAGCAGAACATTCAATGTCCCATCCATAAATAACTAGTAATATCAAGATGTTTTCTTTATATCTGCTACCCTTAACTTTCTGTTAAAGTATCATTCAGAGCGAGGACTCTGTACGGCGTATCACATTTATTTGAGTTACATGGTCCTCTATAAAAACAGTTCTCGAGAATTGCTTGTTTCGCTAACTTCGTTAATGAAGGCAGCTGAAATTTAGTTTGGTCTCGAAGCAGCCATTTCCTTTAATCCGGCAGAAGGTTGAAAGAAAAGAAGGGCAAGAGAGCAGGAGGGAGCGAGGGGGGGCATGTTGGCAACAGAAAGACGGGGCGGAGCGGGGCGGAGCGGGGCGGAGCGGGGCGGAGCGGGGCGGAGCGGGGCGGAGCGGGGCGGAGCGGGGCGGAGCGGGGCGGAGCGGGGCGGAGCGGGGCGGAGCGGGGCGGAGCGGGGCGGAGCGGGGCGGAGCGGGGCGGAGCGGGGCGGAGCGGGGCGGAGCGGGGCGGAGCGGGGCGGAGCGGGGCGGAGCGGGGCGGAGCGGGGCGGAGCGGGGCGGAGCGGGGCGGAGCGGGGCGGAGCGGGGCGGAGCGGGGCGGAGCGGGGCGGAGCGGGGCGGAGCGGGGCGGAGCGGGGCGGAGCGGGGCGGAGCGGGGCGGAGCGGGGCGGAGCGGGGCGGAGCGGGGCGGAGCGGGGCGGAGCGGGGCGGAGCGGGGCGGAGCGGGGCGGAGCGGGGCGGAGCGGGGCGGAGCGGGGCGGAGCGGGGCGGAGCGGGGCGGAGCGGGGCGGAGCGGGGCGGAGCGGGGCGGAGCGGGGCGGAGCGGGGCGGAGCGGGGCGGAGCGGGGCGGAGCGGGGCGGAGCGGGGCGGAGCGGGGCGGAGCGGGGCGGAGCGGGGCGGAGCGGGGCGGAGCGGGGCGGAGCGGGGCGGAGCGGGGCGGAGCGGGGCGGAGCGGGGCGGAGCGGGGCGGAGCGGGGCGGAGCGGGGCGGAGCGGGGCGGAGCGGGGCGGAGCGGGGCGGAGCGGGGCGGAGCGGGGCGGAGCGGGGCGGAGCGGGGCGGAGCGGGGCGGAGCGGGGCGGAGCGGGGCGGAGCGGGGCGGAGCGGGGCGGAGCGGGGCGGAGCGGGGCGGAGCGGGGCGGAGCGGGGCGGAGCGGGGCGGAGCGGGGCGGAGCGGGGCGGAGCGGGGCGGAGCGGGGCGGAGCGGGGCGGAGCGGGGCGGAGCGGGGCGGAGCGGGGCGGAGCGGGGCGGAGCGGGGCGGAGCGGGGCGGAGCGGGGCGGAGCGGGGCGGAGCGGGGCGGAGCGGGGCGGAGCGGGGCGGAGCGGGGCGGAGCGGGGCGGAGCGGGGCGGAGCGGGGCGGTTTCGCGATGCTCCCAGAAGAGAGAATAGGGAACAGTGTTCGCCTCTCTTCGTGGAGATAAAGTGGCGCGTGGGGAGAAGTTGGCGTGTTTCCGGAGGGACGCAATAAACTCACCAATTAAGCTAATAGGGCATTTGTCTACGATGTGGCAATTTTCGGTTCTAGTATTAATTAAAAATTTTTCATGTGATTCATACCTAACAATAAACGTCACATTACAGATGTCACTGCGTCTTGGAAAAGCCTGTGTTGTTGCACTGGTGGCACCTTTGCGCAAACAAGAAAATGTGTTTATTTTACCTCTTTTCTAATTATTGCTCGCAGAGTGGCGTGCCAGTGTGAAGGCGATTACGACTTTTAACTCTTGGTCTTCAATTCCAAAACGAATCTTTTCATCATCTGTATTTTCTCCAAAATACTTTCAGGCAAAAAATGTATTTTTCAAAAAAATACATTTTGATTAATTGTAATCACTTTGCTATTTAAAAAGTAGTACAAAAATTATAATTTCAGACACAATAGTGCTTCCATTACTTGGTGTGGGTGTTTTTTTTAATATCACTTTATGATTGTGCTAAAACAGTTCTTCGTTTCTTTAAAATACCCATCAATTTTGTAATTGATAAATATAAATCCGTTTAATATTATATAGTATTCCAATACGTAAAGTTTAATAAAAATTGTAGTTCGATAACTTAAATTAATGTTGAACGATTATTTAGATTGTGATGGACGATTTTATCATAAAGGAATGAGGGGAAATGTCTCTGAATGTGTAGTAAAATTGTAAATCGATTGGGATTTTTCCCTGTGGTTTCAGTCGGATGCATTTCTTTCAGAATATTCCTTTTCACTTTCTTCACATCAAATCTTTCTATAAATGAACTTATGAGAGCACGGGGAATTTCGGCCCACATGTACAACGTAAATGCATCAAGGTAAATTATAAAAGTTTTCGAAATTCATTTCATATATGAATGCCTATAATTTTTTTTGGAAGTGGAACGCATTTAAGAATTTTTTCACTTAACTCCGCATTGTACAAGTGAAGGTATTTGAATTTTGAAATTTTAATTCCGAAGTTCTACGTTTCAGCGTAGTTGTCACTGAAAGGTGTTCGGTGGTTGTTTTGTTCGGGAGATTCGACACTCCTCTTCCCCTTGTTACACTATGTTTAAACATAGTTAAAACCACAGAGCCACTATAAACCAGCGGTGATAGAATGGTGCAAACTTGCTCATACTAGTTTCGTATCTCTTTAGTCTAAGCTAGAATTTCGGCATTCCCCTACCATCTTTCCAGCTGCTACCTATCGGCGCTAAAGGACATTTTTTCACCTTTTTACAATTTTTCGGTCATCTAATAGTAGTACTGAAATATGACTTCAAGAATAATATGAAAGAATATAACCTGGTTTTATAAGCTCATATTTATTGAAACCTTTGGAGCCTTTCGAGAAAATGCTGGTCGAGCGTCTTTGAAAATTCACAATTTCGAGCTCATTTTCTCAAAAATGAAAATGTGAATGATTTAATGAAAATTTCCATATATAGGTCCGTGTTTTACTCTACTATAATATTATTGAAGTAATTTTTCAATTTTACTAACGCGGAACCGAAAAATTGAGAAAATATCTTTTAGGCGCCCTTAACAGTTGGGAAGAAAATGGGGCAACGCCGAAAAGCTAAAGAGATAACAATATTAACTAGTGCGAGAAGGTCCGTGCCATTCTCTATAACCTCAAACAAACGAAAAACAGGTTACAGAACTTGTGTGAAGATCCTATTTTGACAACACCAACATTGAATTAAGTGTCTTGGAAAAATATTTGTTGTTAGTTTATGAGTGCATTTATTTACATTAGAGTTCTGAATTTTATTTTATTTATTATCGTATTTATTGTTGTATTTTATTTATTGTGTACAATTTATCGTAGATATTGTCTTCATATCAGTATTAAAAAGTGTTAAA
Source organism: Gryllus longicercus (assembly GCA_038098605.1). Taxonomy (NCBI): domain Eukaryota; kingdom Metazoa; phylum Arthropoda; class Insecta; order Orthoptera; family Gryllidae; genus Gryllus; species Gryllus longicercus. The sequence goes on along the minus strand of JAZDUA010000146.1, from coordinate 1,362,207 downwards.
TTTTTCTTTAATTACTGGTTTTAAAGCATTTTATTTTTTGAATACAGATGAATATTTTACCTTAATATTCTTTGACGTTAATTGTCCAGCGCATTATATTGCCTCTGAAATTACTGTAGTTTACCAGACGACAAAATACATTTCAATAAAATCAGAGTTATGAGTAGGGGCGCATATTAATGAAATATCATTTTTACATTTTAAGATAATTTTATTGATAATTTTTGGATGTTTTAGGTCATCAGAATCCGCCCCCTAGTTTTAAGAGATAAGTGGGATCTGGTGCAGTTGAAATTGGGATTAGATACGAGAAAGTCGGCGCCAGCCCACCAAGTACAAACGAATCTTAGTTCGAATAGAATACGTTTTGGACACTGATGTGTTTTTTTTAAACGAACGATTAAAAATAAACAGTACCGGCATATTAAATGCACTTTGTCGTATTTCAAACGAATGTTGCTTGTTGATCGTAATCTTCCCTCGTTAAGCCAGAAATAATATACTGTATATTATTTCTCCTATTATCCACTGCACTCATTGATCTTCCCGTGGTTGATTTACAGGTCAGATTCTCATCTCAGTGCCAGAATCCTTTGAACTGCTATTTCCTGCGATAGTCTCCACTTTCATCCCTTCTATTTCTACTTCCTGGGCGAACATCCATAAAGAGAGAGAAGAGTTCGTTTCTCCTTTCATGGAACGATGGACTTTGAATCTAACTGACTAAAACTTTCTATCTTAAGTAGTTTGATTAGCATATTTTCGTGTGTATGGTCGAATGCACAACTGACGAATTTCCACAGTATTTCTGTTTCGTGTAAGAATTTGAAAGTTATTTTCCTCTCGTTCTCTTTTCTAATATTTATTCCCGTTTTCTTTCTTTCTATAATATTATTTTTACAAATATTACCGTGTTATACATCGATGCTGTTTTCCTTCAATTAATACAAATTAGATATTTTTTATGAATAGACTATCTGTTAGAAATATAAACGATATTACTTGGCACTATATTCCTAGTCCGAAGAATTTTAGCAATTACAAAACCGCATCATCATCATCACAATTTGAACTGTTTGCTTCTGCTCAAAACATGAACTGCTGTGCCACACGTAGATGAACTCATGATGTAATAGATCAACCATGAATTAATACATAATAAAAAATATGTCAAATAAAAATTTGTCTATACTACTCGTAATTCTATTTTGGACATTTTTTATTGGTAATTCGTCCATATTTTATTTAATAAGCGCCAGTAATAACTGTACGGTTTCTCTCCGTTCATGTTTATGCTACTTTTCAATTGTGTTATGCATCCATAGTCGTTTTTGAATCAAAATGTTTCTTCTGTCTCTAATCGTTTACTTCTCGAGCTGCTAGCGATGTTTCCGCTCTCGCATTGACTTGTCCGCCGCAGCTGAGACTTCGAGTGGCCGTGTCTGTTGGAGCAAGAGCAGGAACACGACTGCCCGAGAAGACAATACCTCGCCCGCCCCTGACCTACAAAGTCCCCTGCCTCATTGTAAGCGCGCGGATGTCAGGCCAAAGATCGAACTGAGTTGTAGCGCTGTTCGAAGAAGTCTTCAAAGCTGACCTCTTTGATGGAAGAATAAGCTTGCGGCAACACGCCAGTTCAGCGCGACGAGCACGGAAAGTTGACAAACGACTATCGTGTCGTGTTAGCGGCATCGCATCACCCGTACAACGAAAAACAGAGCCAATTCTTCGTGAAAAGCAAATCAGAACGTCTTACCATATGCAGCATTTAAACAAGGAGAATGTTAAAATGTGCATGACATAAGCAATTCAATAGCTGAGAAAGAACTACCAGATAACATGTTCCGTCTTAAAATAAAGATCCATTTTGGATCATTCTTTGAAAACACAGTAGAACGTCAAATAATATGAGAGCAGTAGATATTACAGCTGCAGTAACACTATCGCAGAATTTAACCGACTTTATAAAGTAGTGGTGCTACATCGGCACTACTCTCTCGCTTATTTCTTACTTTGGCACAATTCAGAGTTCAACGAAACTTAGATCTGTACCATTTAATAAATGTCCTTACCTCTTTCTATTTACGGGAAAATGTAAAGGAATTAAAGGAAAATTGGAGTAGTTTTTGTTAATTTTTTATAAAATGCCTTTATTTCAAGGAAAATTAAGCAAAAGCCACAAGTTGTTTTTAAAATTCAACAACGATTTTTAACACAAAAATCATTAAAAATAATCTCTAGTACCAATAATGTTCTTTCCTAATGTTATTTCTTTCGCAGTCTTTGAAAATACAGAGAGCACGCTGAAAGAGGGACCTGCGCCATTTTTCTCGTCATTTGCTGTATCCGAAGATAAAATTTAAAGACCGTTGTTGATAACTAATACAACCTTAGCGTTTTCCGAGAATAATGTCTCATAATTTGGAGTCATTTTTGAGAAAATTTTAAGTTTTAGATAAGATAAATATAAATTTATTTAAACTGCAAATGGATATAACCCGGTGGCAGCTAATTACATAAATAAGATAATATAGCTAACATTCAAAATACATAAAATAATAATAATGATACAATAATAATAGAAACAATAAAACAGCTCATAAAACAATAATAAAAATAACATTAATAATAAAAATAATATTGGTATAAAAACTGTCTAACTCATAAAACATTAAATTACCTTAAGAAAAAGAAACTTCTATAATATAACTCCGCACTGAATGTTTGTTCAATTAAGACCACACTTCACTGTACTTCATTTCACTATGATCCTTTTAACACTTCCTTCATTGTGTGTTGTTCTTGGGTTCATTGTGTAGTGGTATTGAGGTTTCACGTAAAGTTCCCCCAAATTCAAAATATTCGATTCAGACTCCCAGGCTCTCGAGTTCGTTCAGATACGATCGGGGTATATCAATTTTGGATAAAATCGTCTAAACGCTTTCGGCGCCAGCGTTGACCACAGACAAGCATTTTGCCGTCAATGATCACAAAATATGTCGCAGTTCAGCGCTAACAGCGGTGGTGAGAGGTTGTGACCGCAGCGCTACCTAGTTAGTTCAGCCGGCGTCAAGCTGAGCACTCAGTGAGTTGCGAGTGCTCGTGAAGTGACCATACTGATTTCGAAAGTAATTCCATCTCTTTATCCAATAGTGAAAATAGATAAAAACGATTTACCGTGTTCTGACCTCGGACAGTGCATCAAAGAAGCGATACAGGCCGTGAACAACACTACGCCCGACGCCATGCAACATTCATTGGAGTACCAACAACAGCTCATCATAGATCAGCAAATACAGGCGCAGCAGCATCAACTTCAGGACCAGCACCAACAACTGGTGCAATTGCAACAGCAACTATAGGACCTTCAAACGCAAGTACGAAACAGCCCACGCTCTAGTTGGCCGCCCTTGCAACACAGTGCACTTGCCCCAACAGAACAAAGTGAGCCCAAAAGACAAAAAACTGGATCTGTTTCACGATAATCTATCCCCACAGGAAACAGGTTCGAACCATTAAACAACGATACAGATAAAGACGAACATATCAGTTCCGCGGAAACAGTGATTAAAATTCCTCCTCTAATTATACACAAACCGGAAAATTTTCAACTATTAATAAATGACATTAAAAGTGTAGTTAAAGAACATTTCACAACAAAAATAGAAGCAGAGAGAGTGAAAGTTAAACTTAATTCAATAGAAGATTTCAGAGATCTTCGTAAATTTTGCAACGAAAACAATATAGAATACCACACGTTTCGTGACCCAAGCATAAAAACATTTTCAATTGTAATTAAAGATATTCACACACTATAAAGTGAAACAGAAATCTCCCGAGAACTTTGTGAAAAAATACCCAGTAATCAAAGTAACTTCCCTTCACGGAAAAGACAGAAAACCATTTACAACTTGTTCTGTAGATTTAAAGGACAATAACAAGGGAAAGAGCATTCTAGCCTTAGATAGATTTTTATATAGTGTTATAGATTCAACCAAAAATTAACAATTCAATGTAAAAACTGACAAAGATTTGATCACACTCAAGCTAAGTGTGGGCGCGCTCCGAGATGCGTTAGGTGTTTACGTAACCACCACTACTCAAAATGAACGGAAACTAAAACAGAAACAAGTCGGAAATGCGTTAACAGTAAAAAAAGATCACATGGCCAATTGGAAAGGTTGTGAAGTTTATCAGAAACTGCTAAAGAAGCAAATAGAGCGGTGTAATCAGAGGCAATAGACTTTTGATAATAGAGAATCCCACGAGATTAAAAACCTTGACCAAAAACCAGTCCCTCAAAATCATCCACAACAGACAAACCCAACGCAACGACCTTCCATAAATCCCTGGTTTTCAAATCCTCAAAGACTTAATTTCCAAGTCTCCCGCTAATGAACTCCAATCTTCCTCTACACCAAAGGCAGGTAATAACTACAATCATCAACCAAGTAATAAACGCACTCATTCCATAAATTCAAATATTAATACAATCAGCCCTCGATAATGGACGTAAATAAAAATCCAGAAACAAACATTCTCAACTGGAACGCGAATGGAATAAAAAGGTAAGACAATCAATAACGATACTTTATAACAAGCCACAACATAAAAATAGCTTGTATTTCAGAAACTCACCTGTTACCACATATCAAGTTTTCAATACCAGGTTTTAATATCTATCGCAACGACCGTCTCTCAGCGACGGCCGCAGGAGGCGTGGCCATACTAGTGCACAAAGATATAAAACATACGTTAATTAACAGTCCTACGAACAACGACCTAGAAACTATAGCAATAAAAAACAAAATAAATAAAAAAGACATAACCACAATAACGGCGTATGTATGGTAGACCACATATGCCTAGATGATGGGTGAATTTCTTTCAGAAAAGTCTGGAAGCTTGCATATCTATGTTGGTCTAGTTTAGTTTTAACTAGTCTAGTCAGTTTGTTTAATTTTCTTTTTAAGTCTGGTCGTCGCCAATAGCGTTAGTTAATTTTTTAGTTTTTAGTTTACTTTTAATTAGGTTTATGATTTTTATTGGAATTAGTTGCTTGCTTATTGGGTTTGTTATTTTGTGGTAGAATTTGTGAGGGATCCTTGAATGTTGCTGACTAATCGTTTTACTTCATTATCTAAGTTATTTTCAGATTGAATGTTTTGCGGATGTTTGTAGTTAATTTTTAAATTTTCCCTGAATTTAAAACAGTTAATTTTACCTTTTTGCTATTTATAATAAGATGATAGATAGTGAGAAGATAAGTTATAATAAGTCCTAATAAGTTATTCCCTAGAAAAATATGTACTGAAAGTTTTGGAAACAACGATAACATCAAGCTAATAGGTGACCTTAATAGCAAACACGGCGATTGGGCATGCAACACAGCAACTCTCCAAGGGAAAAATTTACTAAATCTAGCTATCACTCTCAATTTAAGTATTCTGGCCCAAATAGAACCCACCCACTACCCTTACAACAGTAATATAATTCCGGACATATTAAATACCCTTATCAACCCTTATCACAAAAAATATTGATTTCCGGCTATTCCAAAAAGTAATTTCTGAACTCGATGCGGATCACAACCCAATAATCATATCACTTCTCACTATCTATCATCTTATTATAAATAGCAAAAAGGTAAAATTAACTGTTTTAAATTCAGGGAAAATTTAAAAATTAACTACAAACATCCGCAAAACATTCAATCTGAAAATAACTTAGATAATGAAGTAAAACGATTAGTCAGCAACATTCAAGGATCCCTCACAAATTCTACCACAAAATAACAAACCCAATAAGCAAGCAACTAATTCCAATAAAAATCATAAACCTAATTAAAAGTAAACTAAAAACTAAAAAATTAACTAACGCTATTGGCGACGACCAGACTTAAAAAGAAAATTAAACAAACTGACTAGACTAGTTAAAACTAAACTAGACCAACATAGATATGCAAGCTTCCAGACTTTTCTGAAAGAAATTCACCCATCATCTAGGCATATGTGGTCTACCATACATAGAATAAAAAGACAAAAACAAGAATTTCCTCAAATAAAACTAGGTTCAGAAGTGGCAAATTCCGATTTTGAGAAAACATCTCTTATACCAGACTACCTTGAAAAGTCGTTCAACTCAAACCCAGTCGAAAACGATCACTTTAATAAACAAGTAGAGGAATTTAATAAGAAACCACAATATATAGCTCCAATTAATATAAAGTGCATACCTCCATCAGAAATTAAAAAAGAAATAAAAAACTAAGAAATCAGCAGGATACGACGTTATTTCTAATAAAGTTGAAAAATAACTAAATAACAATTCGATAGCAGGCATTACAGCAATATTTAACGCAGCATTCAGAATAGGTTACTGTTCCAACAATTGGAAAATTGCAACAGTGCTACCCTTCCGAAAACCAGGAAAGAATCCAAAAGATCCAGCGAATTAAATACTAATAAGCCTACTCCCCTCATTGTCGAAACTATTAGAAAAACTGATATTAAAACGATTAATAAAATTCATGACAAACACACATTAATCCCAGTCACACAATTTGGATTTCGACCTAACCACTCCACAACACACCAAATATTACGGCTAACCGAATATATAGCGTAAGGAATCCATACCAAACAACACACTATCGCAATATTCCTGGACATAACTAAAGCGTTTGCGCAAAATATGGCATCAAGGCCTTCTCTACAAACTAAGACAAATAGGCACTCCAGGCTACTTATACTAAATTATTAATAGTTTTTTAAATCAAAGAAAGTTCCAAGTCAAAATTAACGATGCCATATCATCCTTACGCCAGATTTCAGCAGGACTGCCTCAAGGGCTGCAAATTCCGACAATAAAAGAACACATCACCAAACTGTCCGAAAACTTCTTCACATCACTACCCTCATCTCCCAGCACCTCCATTTTCAACCTTGGACGCACAGCAGAACCAGACCTACGCATCAACTCTCGCTTCCCTAAAAACAGATTCAGACCACCATAAAACAGCAGAAAATGGACCTCAAATAATATGACCTTCATCGAATAATCATATCAACGATCATTCTCTGGACTCTCAATATACTTCCGTATTAATTTAAATTATTAAAAAACCAAAAACATTTATCGCATCCGTCCAGGGCACCCACAGGAAATAAACCAAAAGTTATATATGATTCTATTCACAACCCTGAAAAACATGTATGTTGAACAGGTAGAAAATAAATTTTAAAAAAATGTATTCTAACTACACATGTTAGAGGAAGTAATTTACTACATTAAAGGAACGAGATCTATCCACGTTTTCGTTACCAGGGCCCGGCAATAAGAGTTTTTCAGACGAAGAATCGCAGATTTCCGGCGTATGATTACAATACTTTCTCTTCTTACAAGGCAAGGCAAGAACGTAAAGCACTGCTTTTCTTGCGTTCTTCCAGAATATCCTACAGGGAATTGGCTAAAAATTGAGCCAATCAAAGTAATGATCCAACAAAGTAAGCTTATAAAAATGGCGCATATTTCTTGAATTTTCAAAAATTTCAATGTTCAAAATTTTGTGACATCTTCCTAGAACTAATATGTTAAAATTGGGACTTTTTCTTAATGAAATCTATTCTTTAAAATAAGACCATTAACAATTTTTTAAATGTTAATTATTTTTGCGTAATTTTGCGTAGAATATAGGTAAGATTTTATATATTTTCTCAAAAAAGCTCGAAATTTTATCTTTAATTTTTCAGAATAGAAGAATGAGTTTCTAAATACGGCGGAGGTTCCATTTTAGATGAAATCTCTTTATTTTAAAAAAATGCTGCCAAAGTTTAAAATTGCAAACATTGCAAAGTCATTTTATATGTTTATAATGAAGCAAGGAATTTTTATATGATGCAATATATTTCTAAATTTGGATCGTTTAATCATTTCAGAAACATTATTTTCAATATATTGGCCATTTTCGCGTAATTGTAACTGATGGTGGTAAAATTCAAATTTCTTTGAACCTGATCTACATCAACGATGTTAATTTATTTATTTATTTAACGCCAAAGACAGTTAAAACTCTGCGTGACGTGCTATGGGGAGCAGTGTATTCTGTGCACGTTTTCCTAATTGTTAGATCTTAAGTCTTTGTTCTACCCTAAGCCATATAGGTCTACAAGATGAATTCTGAATACAGAAGGAAGTCAGCGTTTTTGGCAAGAATTTACCAGAAAATATTCGCTCCGATGAATAAAAATTATTTGAAAAGTTAAATCATGTATAGATTTCGGTTTTCATCCTTCATCGTACCCAGCGTGAAGAAATCGACTTCCTGACGCGAGAAAGTGGAGTATATTTCCCGCTAAACTCTATAAGACGTTCTGAGGTGGTTTTACATCAAGAAGCAAATCAAGTGGCCATCTCAGCTTTCGCTCAAGGATCAAGGAAATTGAACGGAAAACCTGATCGAGATGGGGGTCATTTATCCATAAACTGAGGTACAATCCTTGTTACAGGTTTTTTAGAATTATGGAGTGCAAAAAAAATAATACATTAAATATCATTGTTAAAATTAATAATACTTCCCTTTTTGATGCTCGGTGTAGTCTCTGTTTGTATACAAATAGCTATGCAGCAGAAAATATTTTACTTGAGACATAAACTTGTGTATCTATTATATCGTTTAATGTTATCTGGTATTGTGTTGTACAGTGATGGACATCTGTTGTATGTGAATTTTTTGTAGTAGGCGGTTGATACTGACACCTGATGAATAGTTGTATGATTACTTCGCCTAGTGTTTTACTTGTTACAGACAACGGCGTTTGATGAAAATATATTCTCATCCTCGAGTACGTCATTTTTGACAAAAACTTATTTGTTACATTCTTAGGGCTAAATTTTGGAAGGCCTTCAGTCCAGAATGCTTGATTTATAGATTTCTTTTATTTTAAAAATATTTAATTCCTGATTATGTTATAGTCATTCAAAAGTTTGTAGTGTACGATGTTGTTGAGGAAAGTTTGTGTGAAAGTATGCATGCTAGCCTGTATAATGTGCTGCGAATACTCTTACAGTTATAATTTAATCATACTTGTTTCTTTAGTACACAATTCGTAACGCAGGTGCTTCATTTGAATTGGTTTGGACATTTTCTAACGATGGCTGAAGTGTTAGTAGGTCAGAGATTGCAGTATTACTTAACCGTTTCCATGAATGCGATAAAGCATATGCTCTGGTAACACCACAACTTCAAGTTTCATGGACATAATTAAAAGTTAAACAACTTCTGAAATGGGCTGTTTAACATTATAAAACTATAAATATTTACTATACTGTTTAGTGAATTTCGTGATGAGAATTCGTCGCAGTGTCGCATCAAAGAAAAGGCGAGGACTAATAGAAATAGAGACGACCGGTGGCAGTCACGTTGCGAGACCTTGCCTTGCCTTTCGTGCGGCCGAAGACCCTAAAATGGCTGCCGAGTACACGAAACTCGCAAAAAAGCTCTTTTATTTTCCGCTTTTCGCAGCGCGCCATTGTCCGCACAAAGCGTTTTATATCGTACTTTTTGGCGCGAACAAAGGAACGAGGAGTCTCATGCAACGACTTCTTTTTACGACTACAATGCCCTCTCGTGTATCTAAAGTAACACATTTACGGAATTTGAAACAATAAGAAATATAATAGAGTTAAAAGAGACGTTCTCGAAAGTTTGTTAAATTCTTTAACAGTAGCGTAATTTGTATGGATAGGAAAATTGAATGGAATCTTTCGGCATAAAACGGCATAAAACGTCATAAAAACGCAATTAATATGTGTATACTTAATGTGGAGCTCAAAATATCAAGGTTTCACAGTGTTCGTAGTTTTATAGTTCAATTAACAACACTGCGGCCATCATCTGGTCCATTATGAATTATCAACACTTGCTGCAACATCAGCATCATCGGGTGATTTTTGGCTCAGCAGGTACACAACATCTTTGTTGTCCCTATCTGCTTCTGTCTTGTGGCGTGATTTACAGCCCTTAATTTTGAGTATAATGGGCGTAATTATTTTTATTCTTGAGAATAACTTTCATTAGTGCTTTTCTGGGAAAAGGTCTCTTTTAATTGCATTAATTTCAACGACCGAAACCAGGGGGCCGAATGGGAACACCCGCGGCCCCCAATAAAGAACACAATGGCAACGATGAAAGCCAATATGGAGGGGTGCAAATGGTCCAAAAAGGGTGTACATGCGCAAGCTGAAGCACTGCGAAGCGTAGAATAATGGCTTCATTCGAAAACGTTCTATCAAACCAGATCTCTTCTCTCAAACAACGGAGATTTTAATTATTTAAAATATTCTTCACTATTTATTACTATTTCATGTGTACCTTTTTTTTAAATTCTGAATTGAATTAGCATTTTGTTTCAATGGCGAATTCTTTTCGTGTTTTCGTTTTGTTTTGTGTTATTAAGTCATTCATTGCATTTACCATCACAATCATTCATTGCAAATTGTTTATTGCATTTAGATATAATTTGAAATAAATTAACTACGCTTACGCTCGCGTTCGCTTACGCACGTGAGGCGCTTTTAACAGACAAGAATCTTTAACTGTTTAAAACGATTACAAAATTGAATAGATACTTTCGATTCAAACTGTTTATTTTTACTCTCAGTTGAGAACTTGAAATCTGACTGATGTATTATTTTATTTTACTTTGCTTTAAACAGAAAATGGGAATTAATATAGTTAAATTTGTGACTTAACTTCTCACATAAACTGACATTGGCTAGGTATCCAGTGACGTACCGCTACTCCCGAGCCATTCTTACAACCCGTAATTTTAAATCTCGCGCCAATTTCTCTAAACTGTGGCCGCGAGCTCCCGTTTCCTTGCCCGCGGCCTTGACATGCCTGGTCTACTGGGACGGCGGTTCATGTTAGTGCTTCCCGTTTATATTAATTTTTTTCGACCAGGAACTCTGAGCTACAACATTACATGTCGTAAAAAAATGCTTCACATATTAAACTTGTTCTCTTCACGTGATTGTGTAAAAAGACCGCTTGCAAGTTGTACCTGGTGGTGGTCAGTTATATATATATATATATATATATATATATATATATATATATATATATATATATATAGTTATATTGATATTGCCCAGAGCCTTTGAACAAATAGAGCGTGAAGGGCTCTTATTCGTATTTTGATGAACTTGTTTATTCTTCGCATATACGTTGTGAAACGAAATCACTCAAACGAAATCGCGCTGGCATATTTTGCATGATGTTTCCTCGCTCATCCTTGAATATTGAATGGCAAAGTGCGTAAGTAATATCCTATCTCGACGCATATTTATAAGCTTTCGAATCATTGATCTGGCGCGTTAAACATGCCATGCAAAATATATTACTGAATGTTATTTTTAATTTGCCTCCTCATTATTTAATATGCTTGTATTTTCCATCACTGGTTTTATAATTCCATGTTATAATCATTAATTCAGTACTTTGTAATTAAAATTTCAACACTTCTATTACATTTCCACAAGATTTACAAAAAAATGTATTTAAGATCTCCCTTGAATTGGAAGAGTGTATCTCACTTCTACTTCTGACAATTTTACTATTTTTCTTTATTCAACCATCTCACACCTGTTCATATTTCTTCTTTACATACGATCACATTTTCTAATAAATCGTTAAACTGTATTTCCTTGAGCCTGTTGCGACGCTAAAAAGACTGCACTTTAATTCTTTTGTCTAGAAGCTCAAAGAATTTATAGAATAATTGAACGCGTTGCAATCAACGATTTGTTATATAGTTTCTTTAATACTTTCTCCAGTATTATAATACTTTTACAATTGTTTTCGTAAGTAGTAAAAGCCCTTTGGGGGTTTCTTGGAAGCTACAACACTGAGAGCACTCTCGGAAGATCTGTGCGTTGGTGTAGGTGACGTCTCCTGTGTTATCGTCACTCTCGACACCTTGCACTTGACGGTATTGTTCACGGCGCAGACTCGATGTCACCGAAACCACGCCCTCCCTATCCGCTAACAAGCGCGTGTTCTCCGTGCAGGATCTGCCCGCATTTAGTCTCGCCTCTCTCATATCTCTAATCCACGATGTTATCTTACACCGTGCTCTAACCCTTTCTCCTCTCGTTTATTCTTTTCGTTTGCCTCATTCGCGAGACGATCCAGTCCTCAACCACATCCTCTATCGCACATCAAGGCGTTGTAATTTTCATCACCGCTATTCTTTTAAGCTCATCTTCTCCCTCAGGATACGCCCCAACCCTCATATTTGGCTCCAAGTGGTCTGCTGGCATACCGAACACTCCACTGTGGCCATTGTCATCTTCGTCAGCCGTCACCTCACCCATGACATTAACAGTTAATCGCAATAGACGTCTCTCTGACAATGCTACCACCGGATACAGTTCTAAGTGAGGTTTACAGTTATATTTTACGTAATATTATTATATTGCAATATCTGTCGTACGAACACATCTCTGTGACGTGACGTCTGTGACAACCATGATAAATAGATTACGTTAAGAATAAAATCTCTAGTTTCAATCAAAGAGCTAGAATATACTAGTCTTTAGTGGCTGTCATAGTTTCAGCGCCCTTGGTGGAGACTCGAAACTCTTGGCCGCCATGTTTTTTGAAGTCAAAACATACGACTGGCGGTGTAACCATTTGTAATCAGCGCCAAACCCAATGCTAGAATACTTTCCCAGAGGGCGCTGTTTCGACTGCAAAAAAATGGCTTCATTTTGCTGCAAAGATAGAGGCGTTTCAGCCACTCTATGTAGTATATTCTAGCTTGCTCAATATTGAACGTTTAAAAGCAGTTTGAAAAAGTTGATCTTTCTCAAATTACAAAATAACAAAACTCAATGAAAATTATCCTCTATTATTAAGCAAATTTTACTCCATATCATCAAAAAATAAAGAAAAATATCGGAGACGTTTATGATAAATGGCCATTTTTAAAATTGCCTTTATTTCACCAAAAATTATGAGAAAAATACTCTTACTTTAAAACAATTGAGAAATTCTCTATTGAAAGACTTAATTGTGAGGATCATATTACATTAAGAAAGCAATCTAACTTCAAAAATATAGTCAGTGGAGGCGGTCCAAAAATTGTTAAATTTTTACAGATATTGAAAACTCAGAGATTCTATTAAAATAGTAACTGTACCATTTTCAGCGTATATATTTGCGTCAAGCAAGGTATTTTTCCAAAAGTTTGAAATAATTTGTTAGAAAATTTTGAAAACATCGTTAGTAATGTAATAGTAAATTAGTAATAGTAAATTAGTAATAGTAAATTAGTAATAGTAAATTAGTAATAGTAAATTAGTAATAGTAAATTAGTAATAGTAAATTAGTAATAGTAAATTACCCCCACTATTTATTGTGTGGTTTCAAAATCGTGGGACCGCAACATCAGCCAGACATGTCGGGAAATATTAATTTTGTTGAAAAGAAAGATCGGTTTAGGAACTTGTGTTGTTAACAGACGGACCGACAGATTCCCGAAAATCACTTTTTTTTTATTTAGAACCCACAAAATGTGGATTGACACATCGCATTAAAGAAAGTCACTTACTACTCATACAAGTCAATTGTCCAATTTGTAAGTATCAAGAACACATAAAATGGGTTTTCCTGTAGAAAAATCTCCGAGATTTGCTGCAGCACTGCAATGTTTTCTTTATACTACGTACGTAGAATACGAGGAAGTAAAAATATTGAAGAATATAATTATTTCTCTTCTTAATTCTTTATTGAAGTCTTGTTAATAGTTGCCTGTTTCTACACTACATTTTAAAGATTCCTTGGCAATATTTCATTGATACCCAATCCAAATGACCAAAATCCAAAGGCATGGTTTACTAGAGAGCATGGTACGCGTGTTTGATTCCTGTTTGACATGGTTGTTTACCTGTATTTTGACATATCCCCCGGGTGCAACCCAGATGGTCCATCTTAAATAGCCTCATGGTGTACCTCGGTAGCTGCCCTGCTGCCGTCAGTCTCTAGAAAAAGTCCTATGGGCGCGTGGTCAACATCAGAAAGCCGAAAAAGAGTGGGCCCGAAGCCGATGTAAAGTAGAATTGATTTTATAAAAGGAGAGGAATGAGTCTTTGCTCCGGAAATCCGCTCCTTTGGGAGGCTTGCGAGATGCTGGGGAGGGTCTGGATTACAGGGCGGTATAGGCTGAAGTATTCCGTTAGAATATATGTGTGTAAATAAGTATGTATGTACTGGGCGCGACAGTCCGTGAACGGGCTCAGGCCTACCGGCGACGTCTACCTGCCTTGCGACCATGGGTTAAGGGGGGTACGTGTGCTCAGCACGTACGCCGTATTCCAGTCTTCTCAACCTGAGAAGTGATTTTTTTTCATCGTCACACAGCAACATACACTAGAACATTGCAAGGAAAACGCAACACTATAATCTTGCCGCACCGGAGATCGATCCAGGGGCCGCGTAGTGGAAAGCGAGCACGCTGACCAACAGCTAGCCACGAGCATGTGTAAATAAGTAGTAATCTTATATTGCGCTCAGTGATGAAGCAACGGGACAACATCGATATCCACCGTTTCGGAGCTCCTATAAGTTTCCCAAGGTTCTCGAGGTGGCTGCTCGAGGACCAACTTTATAATGTAAGCCTCCTTGCCCTGTGCAAGAGGCCCTTCTCCTAATACGGATTAACGGTCTAATAATAATAATAATAATAATAATATTAATAATAATAATAATAATAATAAATAATAATAATAATAATAATAAATAAAACTTTCCTGCTGTTTACCGGCACTCATCCGTTGTGGCGGTGCCAGATCAACCATGTCGACGATATCTCAATTGAATTATACGTTATATTCCCTCTGGGTTTTAATTCGATAGCCTACAGCCGACCACATTTGATAAAATTTCTGACTGATCTCCCGAGAGTTAGCAAAAAGCACGAAATCAGCGCTACGTATCTACTTACTACCACTGCGCTTCAGTAGCGAGGCATCAGATGTAGGTGTCATTTCGGAGCAAAATTTGAAGACACTTCCGTACACTGGCGAGAACAACTCTTTTATAGCATAGTTCTTCTTGTTTTTAGGATTTTTGTTCAGCCAATAGCCGGTCACACTTACGTCCCGATGGAACCATACGACTATAACATACGACTGACCATACAGGACCTTATTGCTGTACACTAGACACCAACAGTCTTGCAGGCACCTCTGATCCGGGATCAGCAGAAAGCGAGGCCCTTCGCAACAACACGTACATGAGAGACAAGGGATAAACTATTCCCAAGGCGGGACTCGATCCCGCGACCCTTCGAGCCGCTCTTTGCCACCCCGACCATGCAGGTCGACTATATTATTAATTATTTTGTTTTTAAAATATTTCCGTTTAACAGCGATTTTATTTCAGACGAATTATAATATTTTAAATTATATTTAAAAATAATTATTAAAGTTTATATATATATATATATATATATATATATATATATATATATATATATGTGTGTGTGTGTGTGTGTGTGTGTGTGTAGCAGTATAGGCAAGGGGTAAACGTGTACCTTTTCCCCTGAAGTTCCATCCATCGTTTAAGCATCTCCCACCGCCATGCACAAACACCGCCGTCATCACAATACCCCAGCCCACTTTCGCTCGCGCTAAGACCTCGGCGCTGTCACCGCCAGCGGCGGTGTGTCACCAACACCGGGGCGGGTGGGCCGGCAGGGGCGGCGCGCGGAGCTTTTCCCGCGGCGTCAGCGCCGGCGCCGTGACGAAGCCAATTTCTGACGAAGTAGGCGGCGGCGGCGGCGGCGGCGGCGCCGCCGCCGCCGCGGCGTCTCGGGCGCACTGAGTTTAACGAGAGGCGCTTGCTTAAATTGCGCCGGAGATCGCTGCGCGCTCGCGTAATTCGGAGGGTGGGGGCGGGGGTGAGGGCGGCGGAGTACCGCTCGCCCTCCCGTCGGCCCACACGCTGCTCGCGGAGCCCGCAGCTGAAGGGGCTTGTGGGAGTAGAAGGCGGTGCTCCTCATCTGACTATCGACGAGCCTTCTTTCATCAAAGTGGTAGGGAGTTGACAGCGGCTTTTTTTTCTCCCCTTGCGACCCACAATTGCGGCTGTTGTTTCACTTAAGTCCTGCACACCGATTGTCTCAGAATAAATATTACAAACTTTTTGAGTTTATTGATTGGTTGATTATTGATTCCGGTCGCGTCGACGGAAAACTAGTGGCAGTGCCAAGGAGAAGTCCTAGAGTTCGAGTCCCGACGGTGGCAGCATTTTCATCACTAGCTACATACCCAGGCTGAAATCAGCCGCTGTCTGGAGGAGAATTGTTACGGACGGGTGCTCTAGTTTTCCGTAGTTTCTACATCCAACTCCAGGCGAATGCTGGAGAAGAACCCTAACAACCTGCCACAAACCGCGCGCGATCTTTCTTTCCTCTTCCTTGTCCTGCTCTCACCCTATACTTACATACACTTACGTGCACTACTCTACCACACATGCCGGAAAACCAGTCGAGAGCAAAAAGTTTGTCATGGCTGAGGCGTTGTCCAAATGGTAGGAGTTGAGAGAAACCCCGTAAGCGGACGGGTAGATCGGCGCCGTTTTCGCCATCTTAAGAAAAAAGATCACTGCCATCTAATAAAAACATACACTACACTTACGGGAACAACGACCTTGTCCGTTGACGCGCCCGGAATCACTAATAAACAAAAAGCCTAGGACCCTCTTCTTTTGAAATCTGCTCGAAATCATTATCTTTTATTTTTTGTATTTTTTAAGAAGAGTTATAGAAATGTCAAATTAATGGATTTGTCACACATCGTGGCACTGTCTTTACTTTTCCCTCGAATGAAGTTTTATAGTATTTCATTAGCACTGTCCTTAATATAGGGTAAAACGTTGTTCCAATCCTTAGTTAAATAAATAGAAATTGAAGAGATGAAAACACCTGGAACTGCTTTTAAGGTCCGAAATACGATTCTGATAGTTCTCTCTTTAAAATCTGTGATGCATATTTTTTTTACTGTATCCTGTTTTTTTTTATATTGCCTCCCTAGGCAAGCTAAAATGCACAATAACCAGTATTAGTTTATAAGCATTTTATAAACATTATATATTTATATAAATTATATGTTTATATGATATTGTTCTATTTTTAAATATAATTTAAATTACGTAATTAAATAATTGAATAATTAAAATTTAAAATATAATTTATTAAATTAAATCTGTCATTCCTAAATTCAAGAATAATATAATTTTAATTTCAATGGATCAAGAAACTAATTAGTAGATACACTAAAAATTGTTTGCAGTAGCTAATACTCTCGAATGAAAAAAGGAATAATGAAAATTCAGAAAAAATTATATATATTTTTCATTTAATTGTAATTTCTAGTAAAATAGTAACGCTTTAGCCTGCATCTCAAACTGTAATTTGAGTAAATGAAACTCTAGAATATGTGTAATTGAGTAATTTGTTATTAAACGACTGAAATTATTTTCGATTTTTTTACAAACTTTGTACTTTCAAACAAAAGAATGTCGTAGTATTATATTAAACAATATTGATTTAAACGCCTCCGATGGTAAAGAAGTGTAAGTGCTGGGAATGGTCGTTTCTCTTCCGTGTCGAATTAAAAATGATAACGCCTCCAAAAAATTCGTCCCGAATTAAATGGAATATAACATTAAAACGTTATTTAATTAGGAATTACACGAAGCAAATCCATAGTTCAATGAAGTTCTAAAATCATGGAACTCTTTTATTTGTTTTCATGTTCGTTTTGAATAATTAGCGAATTTTTAATAATTAATGTTTGCCCTAACTTGTGTATCCGTTATTTGTGTTTGCTTTGATTACACATATATTAAAGGGAGAAAAGTCATTGGCTCTCTGCGCGTAATGAAATCCGTGATTTCTGCCATTTGACTTTTGGTATAACAAAGGTCAAATACAGGGTTCAATTCAATGCAAACTATTGGAGATTCTAGGTTTCAAATGAATAACTTTGACCCCTCTTCAACCTTTAGTTAAGGGTCAAAGAATAACTTACAGATTAAATACAACCATCTGGATTCACCCGAGCATTTCTCACTTCTAAATCATTGTTCTAAATGTAAAATATCTTGAATTACTGAAAAAGTAATTTTTAACAATAAATTTATATTTTTCTTTCTTTAGTGTATTTCCAGATTTCTAGGGGAAACTTAAACCTCCGTTGAAAAAAAAAACTCTTAAAAGATTTTTAATTAAACATCAGTTTTTTTATGAAAAATACTATTTTATGCTAACGAACATAAAATAGTTGAATGCTTTTAGTGTACGTGAACGAAATATGAAAAAGTAATCATTCTGACGAAGTTTTATTTTGAATTTTCTTTGCATATTTTGACGCAAATGCCCTTTTTAGACATATTTATCTTTTTCAATACCTTTTTTTCAAGTAAGTTTATATTTCCCTTTGGACTTCTTTAAAAATAAATGTGTAAATCATCTTTCAGATACACTTTTCACAAAAACTGACCTCGGTTAACGAATCTATATTTTCTTCTTTGGGCAAAAGATGTATTTTCGCTTTCATTTCGTATCTTTAAACTCAAAAGCTCGCTTTTGGAGCTTGGTTCAGGCGGCGAGGAAATATACGCAATTCTTTACCTGAAAATCGGAATGTCTATTATGCCTGAATGGATGGATGGAAAGAAGTATGTATCACGCATAACTCTATGACATTAGAATCTTCTGAGCTGAAACTTGGCTAAGTACGTCAAGAGTAAGATTCACTTGTTCCGTTCCGAAATCATTAAGATATTTTAATTTAGTAGGGGTACTTTGCATGTACGCCTGTGACGTTTTCAATTTTTTTCTGGATTTTATTGATTCATCGATTAGTCATTCCGGGCTAAGGCTAAGGTCATTGGTCCCGTAATCATAGTACATGTTTTCCCTCTGGAAGTGGCTGTGGTCTTCCCACGATAGATGGCGAAACCCGGCGCAGACCTACGTCGACTTGCAGGAATTTTCCTCCACCAGCGGAGCATCACCCCAAGTCAGGACAACTTCCCGAGGGGGCTCCCGGCGTGTTTGGTAGCGTAGTGCATACAAGTGTATGTAAGTAAGGGGGTGAGGAAAGGACAAGAAAGATTAAAAAAAGATCTCGTGCAGTAATTGACCCCGTATGATCGGGTGTTTGGGTACTGTTCCGGCAGTCGCCTGGTGTTGCCAGGAGAAACCACGGAAAACTACCAACCAGAGTAACTGCCCGCCAGAATTCTCCAGCAGTCAGCGGCTGAATTAATATCATTTTATGACAACCAATTTTACCATTTCACTAAACACATATTTAGACATTATGAAAGGTTTTAACATCGCTGCAATTATATGTTAATATTACAAGATATTAATATTTCAGTTTTACATTGTTAAAAAAACAACTTTCTGTTACCCAAAAATTCGAATCTATACATATAAAAGTGGATATTGATGTATATAAAAGCGGTAAACTCCGACGCCGTGAGACCAATCTCCATGAAAGTTGGGTCATTCACGTGTTTTTTCACCCAGATTCAGGCTTATGTGCTGTTACTTTTGTTGTAATTCCACTAGATGGCGCTGCAGGTCCAAATTTCGCTTCATTTTAATTCAATTTCCATTCAAACTGCGCTCAACTCCAGCTTCATTGTTGCTGGCCGTTGCTGTGTGACGCAGAACGAGACCCAGTAGAACTGGGCGGGCGCGCGCGAGAGACAGAGAAAAGGAGACAGATAGAGACGAAGAGCGACGGAGAGCAACGGGGGGATGCAGAGAGTGACGTACACTGACACGGAAAGAGAAGGCGCGCGTAAGAGAGAGAGAATGAGACAGTGACGCAGACAGAGAGAGAGGGACAGAGACACTGAGAGAGAGAGACAAAAAGAGAAAGAGAGATAGACAAACAGAGAGAGACAGACAGTGAGAGACAGAGAGAGGCAGACAGAGACAGACAGGCAGACAGAGGCGGACCGAGCCAAATGAGGAACACATAGACACAGAGGCAATCAGACAGAAAGAGACAGATAGAAACAGACAAATGCAGAGAGAGACCGTGACAGATACAGAGAGAGACCGTGACAGATACAGAGAGAGACCGTGACAGATACAGAGAGAGACCGTGACAGATACAGAGAGAGACCGTGATAGATACAGAGAGAGACCGTGACAGATACAGAGAGAGACCGTGACAGATACAGAGAGAGACCGTGACAGATACAGAGAGAGACCGTGACAGATACAGAGAGAGACCGTGACAGATACAGAGAGAGACCGTGACAGATACAGAGAGAGACCGTGACAGATACAGAGAGAGACCGTGACAGATACAGAGAGAGACCGTGACAGATACAGAGAGAGACCGTGACAGATACAGAGAGAGACCGTGGCAGATACAGAGAGAGATAGGCAGAGGCACCAAGAGGTACAGGGGCAATGACGGAGACAGAGGGACAGGGACAGAGAGATGCAGAAACAGAGTCAGACAGACATTGACAGAGATAGTCAGACAGACGGAGACAGGGACAGATATTGACGGTGAGAGCGAGACGGTGAGAGCGAGACGGTGAGAGCGAGACACGAATTGAATAAGAAAAAAACGGACAACGCCGGGTATTTCTGCTAGTACTGTGAATAATTTTTATTTTATTTTTCCTTTTGTCCCGATCTTCAAAATCCTTGTCTGTTAAATTCTTGTCTTTGAAAAATCCCCTATTTCTCTCAGTCAGCTATGTTTAGGTCTTCCTCTTTTCTTTCTACCCACAGGAAACCAGTCTAAAATTATTTTTGGAATTTTAATTTCTTTCGTTATTTTCACATGTTTTTTACCATCGTAATTATTTGTATTGAATAGTTTCTGAGATTGTATGTACTTTATTCATTTTTCTCTTATTTTTAATTTATTATTTTATCTGATTTTGATATCCTGGATGACTTTTTTAAAAAATCCAGCCTGTTGCCCGTAATTTTAGTTTTAATTTTTTCTTTAATTTCCATATTTCTTATCCATAAAGAACAGTACTTTCTACAATAGATACACATATTCTTAATTTAGTTTCTTTTGTTATATGTTTATCCCATATTTTATATTCCATTCATCCTTTGTTTATTATATCTTATATCAACTTTTTGATATTCATTTTCATTTATTTCTACTCCAAAATATTTAAATTCTGAACAAACATCATTTTTTTTACTTTTCCATATTGTAAAATTAAATCTTATTTACCCCACAACCCATATAAAATGTCTTTCCCATATTAATTTTTAGTTCTCATTTCTTATATTCTTCCAATAATTTCCTAAACATGTATTCATACCTTCAACATTCTGAGCTATTATTATTTGGCCATCATCAAATAGTAAAGTGTATATACTGTTATTTCCTATAGAAACATCCATTCCTTCAACTATCTTTCTCCATCTTTCTAGCGATTTTTGTAAGTATATTTTAAATAAAATTGGAGGCAAGCTTCACCCTTGACGCACACCTTTGGTAATGAAAATTTATTTCGAGAAATTTACTGCATATGTGGGTCCGAGAAATAGCACCGTCATTTAATTTTTTACTGCTATCAAAATGTTTTCATTTATGTTAATTTCTCTCAATATTTCCCACAATGTTTGTAATGGAATACTATCATGTGCCTTTTCTAAATCTACAAATATTAAATGAATTTGTTGTCCCACTTCATTATTTGTTTCTATTAGCTTTTTTATTACAAATAAGTGATTAATGGTCGATCTGCCAACTCTACAACCTGCTTGAAATTCATCATCTCTACTTTCATAATTTTCTTCTAAAAATAATTTTGGTATTCTTCCGCAAAGACGACTAAATACATTTAACACTTTTATTCCCCTATTATTTGTACTTTCATCTTTTTTTCCTTTTTCATGAACTGAAATGATATCATTTTTCCATTCTTGAGGGGGATTTTCACTATTTAAACAGTTTTTCAAATAAATTTCTAATTTTAATTCCCATAGCTTCTTTGTTCCACAATATTAATTCAGCATTGATTCCTCCTTCACCAGCTTTTTTTATTTTTCAAAGATTTAATTGCTGTTTCTAATGTTGACATATCTAAATTGAAAAAAATTATTATCAAATTCTTTAAATACTTCTACAACTGTTAAAATCTGACTCCGTCTTTCAACTAACAATTCTTCAAAATACTATTTCCTTTTTTGCAATGAAAATTCCTCAAATCTTATTTTGTTAGTCACGTTTTTCTTAAATTATTCAACGTTTTCCAAACCTTTGAACTACTTTTTCGTAATATATAACTTTGTAAATAATCACATATTGTTGTTTTTTTTTCAATACTTATTTTTCTCCAAAGTGAAAGCGCTTTTATTGCTATAGCTTATAATGAATTTCATCTTTTATATTCTTTATGATTACTTGCCCTTGCTGGCCCCGTTGTTTTGCGTTTTGCTTTCCACGGCGCAACCCTGGGTTCCATTCTCGGCCGGGACAAAAATTAATTGGGCGCTTTCCTTGCATCTTGCAATGTCCCAGTGTCTGTTGCTGTGTGACTATTAGAAAGCTCACTTCTCATGTTGAGAAGATCAAAATACAAGGTAGGGATGGCTATATGCTAACCACGCGTACCCCTTAACCCCTGGCCGCAAGGCCAGGACACTGCTAGTAGGCCTTAGCTCGTTAAGAGCTGTTAAGCCAAAGTACATACATATTGTACATTCTTTGTTTAGTCACCTGAGATACTTCATTCTTTTATCCTCCACATCTTTTTTACTTCCTCAGACCAATAGTATATAAATTTATGTTGTTGTTTTTCTTTTTCACCAAACTTTTTTGTTTTTGTTTTTGCTGCGATATTAATATTATGTACTACGAATCTAAACTGTTATTCTGCATTCTCAAATTCAGTTTCAATTAGTTTTTCATCCAATCTTTTTTGTTACAACTGTAATATACTTTCATCATGTAATAAATGTACATTATATTCAATACAATTCGTTGTAGTTATCACTTCTTCAGTTTGATTTATTTTTTTAATTTTTATGTATAAAAGGATACAATAATCTTTGAATTAACTAAATAATGGTCTGCGCCACAAATTGGACCTCTGAATGCTCTAGCATTTTGGACCTTAAATTTTGTATTTTTTCTTGTAATAATATAATCTATTTATGATGATAATTTTAAATAATTTTGATGATTTATAAATTACTTACAAGTTATAAAATATATATTTACAACTGATTCAAACTTTCTCTATTCACATTATTCGTTACAATGTAAAACAGAAGGATCCGTATGTAAAAGTACAAACCAACATCTTTCTTTTACGTTATTCGCACATTGGGAGAAAGGCACTAGTCAAACCAGACCATGCGTGGAAACCTCCCTTGATTATCTAGTTGCACATGTCTCTAGGAAGCGTTTGGCGTATCGGTCACAAGATCTCAACAGTGGCAGGCTCGCGGCTGATTAGTCACTTCATTACGAGCGCCACAGCGGCCACAACGAGAGGATCGGCCGCGCACTAATAAGCGACGCTCGCTGCCCCCGCCCCCGCCCCCGCCCCGCCCCCGCTATCAATTAGCAGGCGCCCATTACCTCCGCGCCCAAACCCGCTCACGGCATCTGCAGTCGTCCCGTTGCAGCGCGCCTTACGACAGCCACCGATAAGACCATTCAACGCCCGGGGTTAAGCTGCTCCACGTCCTGAGGTTAGCTTCCTACATACAACTTGTTTGCAGATTCTCAGGTGAGAATTCAACGTTTGTGCAGATGTTGGTTTATAATGTGTCTTATCGACGCTCCGACAGTCACCGATACGAACACGTTGCGGTTAGCTGCACCGTTCCTAAAAGATAACGTTGGCAATGGATTCTCCGGTAGAATCTTATGTGTAGACACAGTCGCGTTATTTTTCGTGGAATTGCAACAAATGCAATGCTTGCCTTTGTTACTAACAAGTCAGAATTGTCCCCCACAAACAATTTCGCGAATAATTGCGAATACAGTTCACAATGAAATTAATACGGATTAGTAGTTCATTTAATGGAACAACGAATTAAATGCTATGTTGGGCAAAAAAAGTAAGTAGATCAAAACTACTTCATAGCTAAATACATCTGCAGAAACATCGACGGAATTATTTTGGTTATTTTGTTCTGGTTCGCATAGGGGGAATCTCGTCATTGTTGAAATGTCAGTTGAGAGCATGTTATCGCAACAGCATAGTTCATCATTTAGGAAGCATAAAATGTATACATTTTTTTACCATGTTTCTATGTTTTCTCAGTGATTTCTCTGAAACATTTATAATGTCATATTTTCAATAAAGGTTTTCAATTGCTAATTCATCAGTTCTGGTGTCGTCGTACACTGACATCAGGGAACAGAATTCTTCGCAACATACCTTCCATATTTCACATTATTTTGTACTTCCAAAAAAACAGTCCGTTATAATGAATGCAATGCATAGTTTACAGTAGTGGCATGTATCAAAATACCTAATACTTTGTTGCAATAGTGATGTTTATTTTTAGAAATATTAATTTAAAGTTAGAATATGAAATAGTGAAATACAGACAGCATGGCTCATTATTATTAAATCAGAGTAAATTCTCGAAAGACAGTGTTGCTTTTAATTCAGGAAAAAACAATATATGCCCAATTCGTTTTACTTATCATATAATAATAAAACTTACCAACACTAATTTTTGTTCAAGTGATTTTTATTTTATATTGACGTCTGAAAAAAGTTTCCTCCGATAAAATTACGTTTACTAAATAACAGGGAAAGTTTTGTGCATAACCCAATAAAAATTACCTCACTCAAAACTTTAATAAAACTTAATTGCATTTTACATGCACGTCATATGTTTTACTAATTCCAGTGAGTTAATTTCCCAATAATTTGAATCTCGGGGGGAAAGGTATGAAAACGTACCGTGTTAGTGAGCATGCTTACAAATTACGGAATGAGATTGTCTATGACTTTTACTTTCCTCGTTTACTTACTATCTTTCCTCGAAAGCAGTGTAGAATAATACGGTACCTGAAGAAACCAAATTATCGACTTCTCGCGTCCAATCAAAGGCAATGTGATAATTTCAGACATGCTGTTTAAAAAATACAAAATGCTGCCAGGCCTCTAATGTATGTTCTAAAATGTTATTTATTTTCTGTATCTTCAAATTTAAGATCACCATAGGTGAAGGCTAAAACGGAAACACATCAATTAAAATACAAATATTTGGATTTTAAAATGCTTATTTGTGACGTTTTGCGAAACACTTTTTGTGCATCTTTAGGTACATCTCTGTAAATAGTGAATTTTTTTCTAAATTAAAATCGTTTATTGAACATTTTTAGAAACAAAACATATATGCGCAAAGCAAAATGTGGAGAGAGACTCGCCATGTCAATATTTTAAAACAATTACTTAATTTACCGTATTTAATGGATAGATGTGTTACGTGAAACATATTGTTGTATCGAACATCTAATATTGCCTAGCCTAGGTGATTGAAGCCTATGGTCAGTGGTGGACGGGACCAAAGTGTGGTAGCAGAACTATTAAGGAGCGAGGGCAGGAACGGCAGTGAGGGGGTTGGAAAATTATGGGCGGAGGAGGGAAGGTAGAGATTAGGGGATCTAGGAATCATGGGGACGTGGAGGGATTAAAAATGAAAATATAAAATAAAACGAAAATGAATGAGACGGAATATTGGTTTTGCATTGGAAATGTCGTTGAATAAACTGGAAAATAATAATGGAAAACATAAGATCACCTCAAAACCTTTGGTCTTTTGTCTTACTTAATATATGTTCGTACACCGATGTAAAAACGTTACATTCTACGTTAGAATGAATTTTATTATTAATTTTGATGAAACGCGTTTCAGAAATGAATCGGGAGTATGAGACATAGCGGTTCTCTATCTAATATAGAAGTGTTGTCAAAGTCAAAATTATGTGATAAATTTATTCGTTTTTTGAAATAGTATTCTATTTTCCCCGACTTTCTCTTATGTTGTTATGTTTCCTCAATCTTAATGTGATTGTACGCTTTGTTTGGCCAATACAGGATTTCTCACAATCTTGGAAATAAGTACTGTAAACTATATTCTCTATAT
This sequence comes from Gryllus longicercus, assembly GCA_038098605.1. Classification (NCBI taxonomy): domain Eukaryota; kingdom Metazoa; phylum Arthropoda; class Insecta; order Orthoptera; family Gryllidae; genus Gryllus; species Gryllus longicercus. The sequence goes on along the minus strand of JAZDUA010000146.1, from coordinate 1,336,018 downwards.
CTGATTTTGTAATTACATCTTTGACATCCTTGACGAAATTTTGTCTATTGGTTAGTATATGTCTAGTTTTTATATTTAAGTTTCCTGTATTAGATTTTTCTTAATTTTATTAGTGGTTTTCGGAATATATTGTATATATTATTTTTATCTCGCAATAAGTGAAATAATTTCCTAAAATGGTGTAGCAATTGTTTACAGCTTGTTCCGTTGGAAACGCCCCGCAACTGTGGCAGCCCTGAATTGGTTACCCGCTAACTAATTGCTACATTGTGTTACATTTTAAATTTCGTGCTGTCATGACACAGTGCGGTTTCCAAACATGTAAGCGTGTGACGTATGTTTCCGTTTCCAATCATGGACTGAAATGTTACGTAGATTTGAAGTCACGAATTTGTTTAAAATACCACCGAATGGCTTGTGGACGCTCTTGCCATTTTCTGTCAAATCGGATTACATAAATTTATTAAAACTTGTAATAGGCGTTCATCTACGACAGTACGATTAATTTAGTACATTGTTTTGGAAGTTTTATAAACTTTATCATCTTTGGATATCTAAAATCAAACTCCGGCACTGAAATCAGTTCCGTAATAAGAATCATTCCAACAGATTGAAATCTGTATTCTCTTCATTATAACATTAGGCATCTTAGGTTTAGGGAACCCTAGATTTTCAACTAGAGCACAAGCAAACTATTCTCAATATTATGTTCAAAACAAAGTATTATCGTAAACAAAATCAGTTTGTTACCTTTCGCAGTATAAGAAATAAAATTAAGATTTTTTCTATGTCAGACCGTTTTTTTACCTAATATCTGAGCTTTATCCATTTACTTCAATTTCTACATATCGGAATGGGCGGGATTTCCGATAAATTCGGATGAATGTAATTCTGCTGAAGAATATCAGTAGTGTTTGGAACAACCAAAAAGTAGAATTTCTCAACTGTTCGGATGTTTAAACATTGCAATCTAAGTTCCAAATGTTCTCATGGCAAGAAGATCAACGAGAAGTCTGCGATGAAAAACACAACTCTCCTTCCTTGGCAGATAAAAATTAGATAGTTAACAAGTTTCGATCTCCGAGTCCTCCCTAGGCTCTGCCGATGAACTTCATCAATTTGCTCTTTAATCTCGGGCGTCGCTCGCGGTCACGGGTGACTGTGCCGTCGGCTCGTGCGTCTTCACCTTTTGCTACTCTTGCCCTTTATGCTGATAACACAGCTACTCACAAAAATAATGCTGATGACACTCTCAGCTCACAAAAATATTGTAATTGCTAAAAATGCTTTACAAACTGCAATACAAAAATATGTGAAATTAATTTATTTTATTATTTTATTTTATTTATTATTTTTAATTAATTAATTTAATTAATTTAATTAATTATTTTAATTATTAATTCTAAACTGGAGAATTGCAGTAAACCCTTCTAAAACTCGTGCCAAAATCTTTACACTTTGAAGACCAATAAATTCCCCACCATTAATAATAAATAGCACAAATTTACCCTGGATGGAAAATAACCTTTCAATTAAATATTTATATTTATATATAGATAAAAGATTGACATAGAAATATATTCAAAGCCCATGCAATTCGACTTATCGCAAAATTTCTGAGATATATCCTTTATCAAATCATCACTCTAAATTTCGCGTTGACTGGGTTATTATATAAATTAACCTTGTTATTATATAAATCAATAATTCGTCTATCCCTGACATATGCATGCCCCATTTGATGCAATACTTCCACAACTCACATAAATAAAATACAAACAATACAAAATAAATGATTACGAAAATTACTGAAAGCTGAGTGGTTTATTTCCAACAAACAAATACACCGAGAACTTCAAATAATCAAAATTAAAAACTATTTCAATTTTCAAACCGATTTTTTTTTAAACATTACCTTCTGCTCCCTTTTCCGAACACTATGAACTACGTTTACATTATGATTCTTCCCGCATTAAATCACGATTTCCCAAAGATATTTTACACACCCCTTAAATTCAAACAGTCACATACACAATATAAACATATTTCCAATCTGTTCAAATAAGCATATCGTATTTTCAACATTTTATTTAATTAAAAAAATTAATACAATGAAAATCATAATTATTCAACTATAGGTAAAACATTACATACCTCATAAATAAATCGTTGGCATCTTACCCAAATATTACGTAATATCTCTTTCATTCGAAACCCTGAAAAGTTGTAAAAATTGATCAGGTAGAATTTTTTTTAGTGCGCTTTAATCTCGGGCGTCGCTCGCTGCTGCGTTTCACGGCTGACTGTGCCGTGCGCGCCTGCGCGCGCAGTGACATTTCCTCGCCGTCGGGCAAGTGAGGCGTGAGGGCACGGTCGGGCCGGGGGGAGGGGGCAGGGTTTTCTAAGGCACGGCCACACGCGCCTTTGGAATTTTGCAGAAGCAGCGTGGGGCCCCAGGGAGTTCTTCCGTCTCGGTTCACTTTCGGTCGATGGCCGATTGTGACGCACTTCCGTTTTGTAGTCCACTGGAATGACCACTCGGGCCGCTTGACGTATGCACTCACTTTGTCTGTAGATGTCACGAAGTGGTAGTGATTCTAATACTAAACACAACTAACAGTTATTCTAATACTGAATATTAACAAGTAATATTTTATATTTAATATTAATCAACAAATATGTACGAACTTCACTGAATATTTCTCTTCAATGAATATTTCTCAGTTATACATGAGGTAGCTGGCAATTATGTATTACCTTGTCCATCATTCAGTTCGTAATATTTAGCAATCGCTCATTGTTTTCACATCATGCCTCACAGAACTCTTTTATAAGACAGTAGGTAAGGAACCCATTGTCTTATAATTTTAATTGAAACAGTCACAAACCAACGTCAAGAAAATTTAGATAAACTAACGGTAACTAAAACGATAGATGAACTAACAATAAACTAAACTGCTATTCTCATTGTCGGGTATCGGTCAGTTGCGAAATTGAAAAAGAAATCCATAACTAGAAAATTGAAGGTAGAGATTTTTGGCTCAGACTAAATCTGTTGTACAACATTACCCTTTTAATAAAAGGCATATACAATTTTTTGTACAAGTACTATGGGTCTTACATAACGATAGCATTGTAATATTGCGAGAAAGTATGTGCTGTTGTATCACCGTTAGGTGTTTGAAAATGGTGAAATTGAAAAAACATTTCTCAGAAATTACCTTTCTGAATATTTATTTAGCTAGCATCACAAATGAAGTTACATTTCTTGTCATTCATAATTAAGACAAATATTGTTTTTGTTCTACATATTTCAATATCTGTTACAACTATAGGAAGCAAAGAGAGAAAGAGAAACGGATCAGACCCAAAGTATTAATGCATTTCCACTCATTTATTCTGTTTGATATCCCTGTTCCCTTTTTGTCTCGACGTTGGTCTGCATGTCGGTCATTTAATTTAATAAGTTAAATTTTGTTTGATAAACTTCAATTTTTTTCTTGATATATTTTGTTTGAAATATAATACTTAATTGTGTTTAATGCATTCTTTGTTTGTATAGTGTACCATACAAATACCTCTATCTAAATGAATGAATGGGTGTATGAATGAATGAATTAAGGATAGATAATAAACATATTACATATACTGACAGTCATCTAATCACTACTTGATATGGTTATGACGCAAAGATATGATTCAGGAACATCCAGCAACGATAGAATGCACTTTTACGCACCTCTAAGCATTTGACTTCTGAATCATCCCTTACACAATCTGTGCCACTCATCCAACTACTGTAAACCCTTCTCTCTGCCCTTCTCATGAGAGTTCATAAATTGCTCTCAAATTCTAGGATCCTGCTAGCAGTATTCACTTCCCCGGAAACACACGACCTCCGATTTTCTATGCCCTACCTTCACTTCCTGTGGTCATCTGAAATTTGTGTAGTTCCTGCAACATTTAATTAAAATTTATAAATGTAAATGTATAAAATGAAAAATGTTTTTAAAAAATGTGTTTCAAGGAATTTTCGAGATGCGGAATCACTCATGTGCTAAACGATAAGGATTCCAATACGGTTGGGTTTCTTGGAGACGCAAATAACGTTGATAACTGTACGGTCACCGACTGAAGAGAGATGTGGCGATTATACGTGGCACACACGAAGCCATCGTTTCCGGGAAAGTTAAATGTTGGAGATTGCAAAGCATACGAAATTGCATCCGCTCTGCCACATGCAACATGGAAAACATGGAAAAAATTCCAACGATTACGACTCTCCACAGCGTCCAGGAAAACTAGTGTGGGGCAGAATAGACCACACTGGTTTCCCAGAAGAATGGACATCCTATGCTAGTAACAAATGAAAGGTCTGGAAAGCGTGTTTCATGAAAAGTCTGGAAGTGGAAACGGGTGTTTTATTTTTCATCTTTTCCAGTATTTTTGGACAAATAAGCTAATTTTTAATCATAATTCTATTAGTTTAATGGATATTTATAGTGTTCGTACATTTTCTTTTCCATTTCATTTGAGATCTTTAACATTGAATGAAAATAATTAAACAGCATGTGGAAATGAAACGCTGTAGTGGAAATGCAAATACAACAAACCCGGTGGAAGCAGTGTTTGCACTACTACGCTACAGTTGTCTATTTTAGATACGGCCGAGGAAATGGAGACAGTTGTTATAGAGAAAGAGAGAGAGAGAGAGAGAGAGAGAGAGAGAGAGAGAGAGAGAGAGAGAGAGAGAGAGAGAGAGGATCTGAGTGGTTGTGGGAGACGGTGAGATTGAGAATTTGCAGACTTTCTGGCTACGATTTCTGAGGGGTTTTGAAAACAACGAAAGAGAATTCTTTAGAAATCCAGAGTACGGCATATTTTTTCTTCCCTAAAGATATTTTGATACAAGTATTACACCTTACCGAACGAAGAATCTTAGGCGCAGCGCGACTACGCATTCGGAAGGCCAGGTTTCAATCCCCGTGCCGACCGTTCTGACTGGGATTTTCATAATTTTCCTCGGTCATCCTCATGAATGCTGGAATGGTTCTACTGAAGGGCCACGACCGCGAAACCGGCATTGCTAGCCGAGTTCGTTAACTACGTGAAGTCACGAAGGCTAAGCGAATTCGAGACTTCACGGGTTCTGGTTGGGTGACCGACTAAGAACCCGGCGAACCAAAGCTGAACTTAAACTTGCAAGAAAATGGTGAGCAATATTATTTCGTAAAAAAAGTTGCCAACATTGCGGCAATAAATATTTCTGGTGTTGGCAATATTTCTTGCTAGATATTCCGATGGTAATGTAAACTCGTGTGTTAACGTCCTCGGAAAGATATTTCCAGCTGTTGCTGGGACAAGAATTGGATTGAAGTCCGAGCAAAATATTGCTGGAAGAAGCCAATTATGACCACGGTCACATGCGAAGGAAGTACGGTTAAGGTAGTACATAGATGTAATATTTGCAATGTAATATGCGCTTTTTCGTAAAATGGGTGTGTGAAAAAAGTTTACTACAATAAAAGAAGTGATAAATATTCTAAATCCTCCATAGTTGATTATCAAATAGGTCAAATTTTGGACCAGCTATAGATGCCCCCTGATTATTACTTTTTTGCGTTAAAATTATAAAGATGTTAATCTACTCTAAATAAATGTTAAGATAAATCTATAATATATCTGTAGTACTCGTAGATAGGGATATTTTAAAACATTTTACCGAATTAATAATTGCACTTTAAAAAAATAAAATTACGGTGTTCCCACGTGAATCGAAGTCCACGAAATAATTTTGTTTTATGAAAAATGTTGATACTTCTCTACCTAACTCATAACCCGTCTTTTACTTTCTTTTTAAAATCCATTCACACGACCTCACCAATCGACAGCGTCACTTCATTTCCTCATTTGGCACAATAAGTGCGACCGCGACTCGTCGTCTTCTCCCTCTCACTAGTTAAGTCGCAAAAATGTGAGGTATAACCTCTTTGAAGTTCACACGCCATTTTTCTCACCAAACACAACAACAAATATTCCTGATGTAAAACGATCGGGAATATCTTGCCGGAGAATCTTGCTCCGATCTTTCTTACAATATATTGCCACTCTTTGCTCTTGCTAGTGTAAAGATGACCGCAAGAAACTGAAACAAATTGCTGAAAGATATTGCGGAATCATTTTGCGAGTGTAAAACCAACATAACAGCGCCGAGGCCATTAGCCCTTTACGGGACATATAATGGTGAAATACAAATACAACAATTTAATTTTTTCATTATTACATCCATTTATTTTTATATCTTCTCCCGATATGTTATGTAAAGTAGCCCCATTTGAAAGTCGACAGATTTTTTACCGCACCTCTCTTTCGCAGTATTCCCCACTGTTCCTAGTCCGCAGCCCACGCGGCCGCGATGTGGACCAAGAGGGAGTACTGCGGAGGCGGAAGGTCCTGAGCGCTAGCGGCTCTTTCCGCCGTCAGCTTTCCAGAGAAACCCCTCCGCACGCCTGCATCACCTCCCACTGCTCGCCCCGTCGCTGCGCTCCACAACACAAACCTCCGCAGCCACAGATCGGCGCTCGCTGCCTTGGTCGCCCGCCCACATGCTGCTGCGTTTGCAACGGTCATGTGGGAGTTGCAAATTCTTTTCTGTTCTCTGAGACGTTTTACCGGCTTCGGAGGCTCAGGGCATCAACTGATGTCGCTGCAGCGCCCCTGCCCGGGAGGTCCTAAGTTTGAATTCCTAGTGGCAGGATTTTTGACACCATCTGGAGATTAGTATTGTGGTGAGTTTTCGTTGCCATTTACAGTGAAATGTCATCAGTTTTCATCATCATCAGTTTTCTAGTTCAAAAAAATATAAAAGAATACATTAAAACATGAGTCAAAAAACAAAATTGGGATAAATAGATTACTGAGAAGGTACTGATTAAATTGAATGATAACTGATGAAATTAAATTGAACATGTGAAATTTTTGTAACAGAAAATATGAAATGTAAGTTGAGCCGTTTCATACCTGCTATATGGAAGCCATAAAACGACTACGCGGGTTCGGGCGTGCCAAGGGGCTTAAGTACCCTGGTGGAGGAGGGTTAATGGCGCCTGGATGCGGTGCACTGTCTATTGAGCCACCCTGGAGGAGTGTGGTGTCTAATAATTTTAGTAGATGGAAGGGGCTATAATTTATTTTTTTATTCAATCTATCATTTCATTCATCTCATCTGAAGACCTAGGTGGAGTTCGGGCGCTGCCTGGAGGAGAATTCTAGTGGTCGGCCGCCCTGATCTGTACTTTTCCTTGGTTTCTCCGATCAACGCCAGGCGAATGTCGGAGCAGTGCCCTAACAAATGGGCCACGGATTGCGCGACATATTTCCTTCCTCTTCCTTAGGCCTGTCCACACCTCCTGCATATATTTACATTTTCATGCGCTACATTACGAAAGAGTTTGGGATATCAGTAGCGAGCTTAGAACTTGTCCCAGATGGGACGGTGTCCCAGTGGGAAATATATTGATGGGGAAATCACCACCAGCTGACGATATGCGGCAACATATCTCGCCAACCATTGGGGAAAGATCACTGCCATCCCTCGCGATAAAAATATGCACTACACTTAAGGGATTAATTACCTTGGCAGTTGACGCGTCCGGAAACACTAATCAATCAATCAATCTGAGACGTTTTAATCGAGCATCATGAAAGTGCGAAATAATTGTATCTTACACGTCTCTTTGCTGCCCGAGTTATTTTTCAATTTTCAGATTTCGTCCCATATGATTTGAAATGAGACCTAGTTACACTATTTTCCGTAATGTTAAATTATTTTTTAAAGGCGAGATTTCTGAATCCATACAAAAATTAAGTTCTGGAGAACTTGACGACAAAACAACACCCTCAACAAAATAACCCCTCTAAAATCCCACCCCCTCCCAAAAATTCCAACATCCTCAAACCCCCTAAATGCATACTCCTTTTCACACGTTTTCACTACCAACCCCAACAACCTTAAACGAAAAAACCCTTCACAATCAAGATCCAAGAAACGCCATAACAACACCCTCAACAAAATAACCCCTCTAAAACTCTCCCCCTCCCAATAATTCCAACATCCTCAAACCCCCTAAATGCATAACCTTAAACGAAAAAACCCGTCACAATATTAAACAATCCTAGTCCTACCCACCCCCAGCCCTCTGGGGAACGGGAGGCAGCTGGCCAATCAAATATTTAGAAGAAACAAAACCCAGGGCAGTAGAGGACATTGATCCAGGCCGTCCTCACCAAAATACACCAAAGACTCAGAGAGAGATTTTACGACGATCCATACATAAATGTCAAATGTATTAATTACTCAAGAATTAATTTATTTTCATTGCCTGCTTCCAAATTTACTTGATTACATTTTCAATTAGTTCATGTAATAATGTCAATCAATTATCTTTCATCATTTACTCTGATCCAAAAATTTCTTCTTCCAAATATTTTTGGAAGCTAACGTTATATGCCATTTTATGCGATAGCAACTCTGTCGATATAACTTAGTAAAATAAATTAGAAAATATTCTTGTACACTTTACCAAACCCTAGAGAGAAAAGCAGTATGGAATTCTAAACCTCTTCCAGCCGACAACGTAGTTTCATAGAAACTAATTATTTGCGTTGATTATGCTACTGGAAGTATCCGTTTAATGCGGATTGTATCCATCGTTTAGGTCGCTTTTATTCGTACGTTACATACTGTTACGATTCACCAGCCCTGGCAAATGAGGTGTCATTTGACACATCACGATCTTCTGTTTAGGAACTTTTTCCTCTTTTTTAAGATCGACGAGAATCCTTATCGTTCTATCCATACCATCCAACAATGAGGAACATTCTAAAAATGTTCAACTGCCTAATCGCAGCGTTGTCATTGTTGCGTTGCCGTTGAGGTCTCGTCCAACAAAGCACGGGAAATTTGAATGTTTATTTTCAAAAATGCAAACACTACGCTTCACCTAAGAATTTTTTTTTAATCCCCATGTCTTTACTTAAAATCCCCATGTCTACTTAAAGACCTGATTTTAACTCAAAGAATTGGTTTCATTTAACAAAAAAATTGTATCATCAATAGTGTTTTACAATGTACAATATTCCATTTTTATAAGATTACTTTGGTCTGTCCTAAAAAAAGTCAGAATTTGGAGGCTTTGTTTTAGAAAAATTTGGACATGTTCTTGAAGCTCTATATAAAGTGGATCAAAAATTAAAATATCCATGTTAAATTCAAGGTGATGAAAATCTTGCTTGTGGCTTAGCCGCTAAGATAGTTCACAGTCGGTTGGACAGACAGACGTTTTGCCACAAACCAATTTTTCGGTATCAAAGACCCACAAAACGTGGAATGTGACTACAGAACGTGTTAGAAGTAGTCATTTACTACATATAGAAACAAGGATTATCCACTTTATCGATATCAGGGAACTACAATACTATTCTTTCAGGCGAAAGCCTTTTTTGCCACAGCATTACGTAACGTATTCTAGACTACGTATGTAATATGCGAAAAAGAAACGAGAAACCACTATCCGTCGTCGAAAGTGCCAGGCATAGCTTGTAATTAGTATATGTTGTGCTGTGACACATTCTAATTTTATTTCTAGGCATTACATGTTACTCAATAACGATAAAAGGAAATTACATTCCACCAAAAATATACTTACAAATGGTATTCACATTGGAACATCGCACTTTAATACATGTTTTGAGGATTTTTACATTATTCACAGTTCACATCAACTTTGCATATTTATACCAAACAAGTGCGGTAATTTTTTTTACTGATCTACTGCGAGAAACCTCAAATTTACGGTACGTAAATTACTTCTTTAAGTAGCGAGTGTACAAGAAACGTTTTCGGAATGATTTTAATTATATATTTTAAAAACTTCAAATTACATTGATGTCAGATTCGTGTTCGCGTTCTTTTTTCTGCTGATGAATGGCAAATTTATACTTATGTTGAATAAATCCAATTAAACCCAGATTCGTGATTGTTAACGCTTCTCTTAGATTACTCCGAACAAAGACTATTGAGGAGCAGAACATCTTCACAACTCCATGAACTTTTCACAAAATAATGCGGTGGCATATTTCTAAGAAGACACGAAAAGATCGACCTCCGATGAAAGATTGCTGGCGACGCGGTTATTCGCAGAAGAGCGATTCTGAACACAAAGTTCTCGTTACTGGAAGAGAGTCTGCATACAAATGTTGCCCATCTCCACCTGTAGCGATATCGATTAGTAGGACTCAAAGAGAAGGGAAGCCGTCTGCTCGAATATTGCTCTCCAGCGCAGTAGCACGCACTCTCGTGGCATTGTTCCGGACAATGGAGACCTCGCTGCCGGCAGATCGGGGTGGGTAGAATACAGCAGCAATCACCTTCCGCATCCGCTGTACGTCACTTGCTCTTTATGAAAACACTTGCTTTGAACAGTAGTTCCTTTCAGCGAAGTGCACGTCAATTTTGAGTAATCTACGAGGGGCTCTGCGATAGCAGCTCTTGCCGTGCTATTGCATCCTAAAAGGAAATTTTAAAACGAGAAATAGTTCAACACATCACGAAATACCTGTACTTTCATTTCTCTGGCATTTAAAAATTGGATAAATAACTTTTCAACAACACAGTCATTGGAGACCTCAGATACTATTAACATAATTTTAATTTACATGCCATTTATTAAGTTCCATTTGTAAAGAACTGATATTCAGATAATATTTTCTGTAATCTTTAATGCAAACGTTGAAGAAAAGTAGTCACATGAATTCATCAAGATATGAAGGGGCGACAAAGCGAACTTTTATCCAGATAGAATTTTAGCCTTGGATGGGTTCATTTATCACCTTGATGTCACAATATTGAAAAATTATTTACGAGAGCTATGATAAGGTCGCCCCCGGAGTAAATGTAGCCAGTTCAGTATAAAAATAATTAGGTAAGATACAGAAGAAGAAAATATGACCTCTCATTACTTATTTTCAGATTTAAACTACTGGGTGTTGGAAGATAGGAGAGCCAGACTCTTCACAATATGCATTTATTTGAATAAATATTACCAAAAACCCACTGGAGCAATCATTATTGCTGCGCTTTATTAGACCAATCATAAGGAAGAAATAAATATTTTGGTAAAAAATTTTAAAACCTCAAAGATTTCAGAGGAAAAAGTCAAATAGAGTACCAAATTATTTTTTCGTGGAATCCCTCTTGTATTGTGAGAAAGATAATACAATAACACAAAATGTTTTTAAAAAAGTAAAATCTGGGCTGATATGTTATTTATATGATAGTGACATGAAATAATTTTATAAAACATATTAGTATATTTCCAAATCCTAAAATGAAAATCCCCAGTAATAGAAAAAAATAGAAATGTCTCACTATTATTTACTTTCGCTTTCCGTATTATTGTAAACCATTCCTCATGTTCCAATATTAATCATGTAAGGATCACTCATATTATTAATTCGACATTACATTAGTGTATTTCCTTAAAAAGTAAATTATTTACTTTTAAACATGTTAAATGAACTTGTGTTTTCTCTTGAAATATGAAATATGATAAGTATTCATCATCGATGATATTGTGGTTCCGACTGAATGCCATTTTTCAATTTAATTCCTTTTTTATTTTAATCTGCGCACGCATTAAGAAAATAAGCGACAGAAAATCGTTATAACTGTAGTGGCGTTAATTTTTCAAAGAATGAAGCGCTTCTTTATATGTTAGTTAATATTTAATCTGACATTCGTAGGTGCTGTGGTTTCATTGAATTGAATGTTCTTAAGAAAATATTTCAAGATACTTAAATGAAGGAGCGCAATATTTGTGTTGTAATCAGAATCAAGGAATTGATATATCGACTACTTTAATCTTTCCTTTTCTCTAGTCTTTTCAGTTCGTTTTACTGAACTACATAATTATGAAACATTATTTGATTTTGTGCAGTATTTGTTTTCTAAATACTGATCATTAATGGATAAACATTGCAAACATTGTGTTGGTTAACTGAAGTTGTGGGAGATATGAAAAGGAAAATATTGTTTTGGGATAGAGGCAATTAAACTGTGAAACTGCGACGTTGAAAACACATTGCATTTGTAATTACAGCTTACACACACAGATGAAAATATAATGTTATATTATGATATCATACGCCTGCACTGCTCATTGTCTGCCATAAATACATTTTGAGTTTCCCTTCCATTTTTTGAATAATTTGACACGTAGTTGTTATCATTTTATAAATTAATTAAGAAATAGACTTTCTTTGGAGAAAAGTTTTCTTGCCAAATTCTTTTAGGAAAATTAAACCAAAAGGTTGATGCGCCTTAAAGTTAACATCTATCATCTATTATTCCACCTATCATATCAGATATATATATATATATATATATATATATATATATATATATATATATATATATTGGAAAAGTTGTTGTTCATAGTAAATATTATTTTCGGCGAATACATAATTTTCAATTTCTTTCGAAGAAACAGTCAAAAGTATTTTCGTAAACAGGTCTGAAAGTATAGCGTTCACTTTTTACGAACCCTAGGGGCACGATACCATCGGCCCTTTGTTTTCTCGCCCGGTGGGCATTTCGCAAGACAAGCCGCGGCGGCGTGGGGCAGTCGTTTGCGCCATACCGCACCACGTGTGGTATCGAGCGGGAAGCCAACCGGCGGGCGGCGGGCGGCGGGCGGCGGGCAAGCGGCCGCGCAGTGCTGAAGTCGATGGGGGAGGTCAGGGCGCTAAGCGGAGGCGCAGCGCGGGTAAGGCGACTTTTTTTTTTTTTTCTTCGTGGCGCGCCGACCAAGAATTAATTGAACGCCCGTCCACGTCTGTCACGAGAGGTGGCGCAACTCTTTCGCAATTCCCACCGGTCGCGTGCGAGCCATCTTCTAGTCTGATGAACACTGTACGTTGCGTGATCGATGTTGGGAAAAGTAGCATAAACGTGTCCGGTTTCAATGACTTTGTGTCCGGTTTCAATGACAGTTAAAATGGCTAATAAGGTATTCTCGAAATAGGGAAAATATATTGGTATTAAAATTCAAAAACTTGGGAGAAAAACGATGCTCTTTTTGCTTCAAAAATAAATAAGTGACACTTTGCCTCGATTCTTTTAACGCCTAATGTCGACAAGGACATTATAAACTGTATCAAAAATACAAAAATACTCAAATAAATCTGTAGCAAAAATACAGATTATAAATTTGGTTTACAATTTATTACCTTTAAATATCAGTTTAGATTAATTTATCAAATAAGTGTTCTATATAGTCATATCGAATAATGCAAAATTTTGTCTTGATTCTCTCTTGATCCTTAATTTTGTGTAGAAGTGACCTTATACCCAAGTTAAACAAACAACCACTTGCTGTGTCTCTTTAAATACGTGTAGCTAATATATAATATTTTATTATCTAACTTAATTTTATTGTATTTTAAGGTTTTGCCCCATTTTCCTTTAATTTTTATAGAAAATATAAGTAAACAAACAATTAAAGACACATTTATGATTTCTGCAGACTAAAAATAATATTTTGCAACAAAATCGTTTTTATTGTTATTTATATTAATTATTACCTCTACAAATTTATAATTTATTTTATTTGTAATTTTTTAGAACTTGTGTAAAGTATTTAGCACCTTAATTCTGCACAAAGGGACGGAAAAATAGAACTGGCGCAAATGTTTCGACAATATATTAAAAGACTATCCTAGGATTGGTTTTTCACCCTCTCTGTTGCAAGGATGTCCGCAGTCTTCAAGGCACTTATGAAGGAAAAAATAAGTTTGAGCTTTAGAGGCATTAAAAACGATTTGAATATTTAACGCGTTCTTTTGAGGGTGTGATATCAAGTTGCTAGAAATGACAAAAATATCTTCTGAAGCTAATTTTTTTGAACTAGAAGAGAATATAAAATATTTATTTCTAATCTCTTTTATCTTATGGAAATTCTTTATGAAATTGTTGGCAGAAAAAAATACAATAAAATTGTATCTGAGAATACCATAACATCATTCATTACTCATAACTCTCAACCATTTTTTAGTATCTTCAATGTGTGGAAAAAATCCAATAACTCTACCTAATATTTTTAACGTGAGCATTAGGAAGAGAAAAATGCCAGAGTGAAGACATTGATTTAGTAAGACAAAAACTGAATTTGTACAGTCTTTTCTAAATAATTTACAATCCAATTGCAAATGATAACAGAGTTGCGAACTTTCAAAACTATTTTTTTCAGTACTTGCCACTAGTATTACATTTACAAATATTTTTTTATTCTTAACCATTAGTCACCATAATTAGCAAATGATAAACACAGCTCCAACATTTATTCACATTTGCATATTTTTCTCTTCTTCCAATCGGTTCAAATATTATCCTTCGGTTCACCCAACGCCCAGCCACCCAAAAGCCGTGCGTACCTGCATCATCGGCAAGAAATAGCAGAGGAACCGCCCGAAGACCCAGTTCTGCACCAGCAGGATGACGAGCGAGATGGGCAACACACAGACGCACATGACGATGTCGGCGAGCGCCAGGTTCACCATGTAGCCGTAGGTGGGGTCGCGGTAGAGGCCGCGGCGGGCGACCGTCCACAGCACGGCCACGTTGGCGCCGGTGCCCACCACCACCAGCACCGCGTACAGGAACACGAAGAACGGGTACACGCGCACCACGGACGGGCGCAGGTGCGGCCGGCCGAAGTCCACGCTGTTGTTCTGCAGGCCCCCGATGTGGTTCATGACGAACTCCAGCCATCGCGGCTCCTCGTCGGCGTCGAGCGCCTCCGAAGCGTGCATGGCTGCGCTGCCGAGCGCGGCGGCGACCCTTCAGCTCAGGACGGGCGAACTACGCGCGCGGGGCCGACGCGCAACAGCTGGCGAACGCGAATCGGCGCGTGTTTGCCGCATGACAGTCCCACGTTCACAACTACGATTTCACTACATTCCAACGGCAACTTGCGCTCAACACGTAGTTCGGACTTGTGTTTATTCCACGACTAAACTACGGGGCGAATCACAATTACTGTTTCCACTCAAACTAAGCACTACATATTTGCAACGTAAATACAATCTTCGTGTGTTAACATCGTTAGAATCACAATTTCTTTTCAGAATTTTGTATTGTTCCCAGAACCATTTGCAAAGTTCACTGTCGGGCTTGATTGGCCGACGAAAACGAGCAGTACGAAAACGTTTCACATCATTACGTGCGTCCACCCGCTTTGTTTGCGAGCCGCCTAAAGGAACATAATCCGCGGGATAAAAGAGCAGTGACCCGGAGACGCCGTGCGTAAATGCCGCGTTGGCGGAGTCGCCCCCCGGCGGAGAGCGTCTCGTCGGGGCTGGTCGCGTCGGATCGCGTCGCGTCTTGTCGCGTCTTGTCGGCCGCGCGGTGCGTGCGTTGGCGCGAGCGGCCCGGCCGGGTGCTGCCGACGCGACGCCGAGCGGCTCGAGGCGGCGTCTGCGCCCGCCGAAGTCGCCGGCGCGGCGCGGCACGACGCGGCGTGGCGTGGTGGCGCGTCCCTGCCGCCCGCCTGTGCGCAGGCCCGCCGCGCGCCGCCGCGCGCCGCCGCCCCCGCCCTCGCCCCCGTCCCTGCCTCCCCGCCCGCCGTTCACCACGCACACCCTGCCTTTGTTCTCGGCGCCAGCTAAATCTCCTTCTCCCAAAACAGTCATTACCATAGAGTAATTATGTCATTAATAATAATAATAATAATAATAATAATAATAATAAATTCGGCCCAGTGGTGCAGCCAGTAGCGGCAGTCATCGTCTGCGTCGAGGAGGCTGCGCATTCGAATAATGCGTAGTCCTGGTTGAATTTGTGTTTGTCCCGTCTCCCCTCATCATCCTATCATCTCATAATTCACGCTTAAAGGCGAAACAACCTTTTCGTACTGAGGAAACAGCTGAAAAGCTGATCCTGGAAAAATTATGGTAGCGTGGTCTGAAATGGCCTATACGCCAATAATAATAATAATAATAATAATAATAATAATAATAATAATAATAACAATAATTACTATTATTATTAATAACACCCTTAATCCGGGCCCGATAGTCGTTGTCGCGAAGGCTGAATAGCAGTGAATGGAAATGCAAAACTCTCCATGGTAGATACTGTGAGAGGTGACTTAGGGCATCAATTGATGCCACTGCGGCGCCTCTAACCGCGAAGTCCTATAGGTCTGAGTCTCGACATGCGGATTTCGACAAAAGCTAGATATCGAGGTCGAGTTCTGTCGCTGTCTGGAGGAGAATTCCATCGGGCGGCTGCTCTGATCTTTAGCTTTCCGTGGTTACTCCGATCAGCATTAGGCGAATGCTGGAGCAGTACCCTAACAAACGGGTCATGGATCGCTTCCTTGTCCAATCCCCATCCTTTACCCACATTTACACTCATATGCACTAGACTACTAGACTACCGCACGTGTCGGAAGGACCTATCGGGAGCTTAGAGCTGGACCCGGCCTGGGAAGGATTCTTCCTGGGGGAAAACCCGTAAGCCGACAGTAGGCTCAGTGGGGAAGGATTACCACCATCTTTCGCGATAATAACACTTACGGTAATGACGACCTTTGCCATTGTCGCGCTTGAAATCATTAATGAATCCATAGTAGATTTCCCCCTGCTCTTGAAAGTGTCGACTTCGATGCTCAGTGGCTTACAAGTGGGACTGTATAAGAAGAAACTGAGGACTTCATTCAAGCAATTCAGGGCCAAGGTATTCAAACCAATAACTGTAAAAACTAATGTTAATCATGAATTTAGAATCTGACGCCGATCATCAGAGACAATAGATAACCTGGTCACTGGGTGCACAAATCTCGCCAACTCATAGTACCTACACCAGCACAACCCGACTGCAAATACTGTACGTTCCATTACATTTTTTCTCGTTATGAACTTCACTGGAGACGTTCCAACATGGCCAGGTAGAAAGTTTTACTCTTCTCGTGACTCTCATTGCTTCTCATTCACGTCGTAGTTTCCCAGCGCACACATCGAATTCCCAGACTTATTGCACTCTCGCGTTCTCGTCGCTCACAATGGCCGAGTTCATTTTGTCGTTGGAGGTGTGATCGTCACGGCCCTGTGGCAGTGGAGGAGCCTCCCTTTATGAAAAGTTGAATTCCTCGCGAGCGCTGTCTGTTTTAACTGCGTATTATTGCAAATATTTGAGTGAGCATATACTCCTTTTAGGGATCTGGATGTGAATGAAATACAACGAAAAAAAAAAATTATAAAGATGTCAGGGTTTATTGGAGCAGATGTCCATATTGGATTCTTACTGGCATCGTAAAAAGCATAATATTGGAGTTCCTCAAACAGACGTAAAATCAGAATTGAAATACTGATGGAACCTCAGTATGGAACGTGTCTAAATACATTTTGCTGTCTTGAGTTTGGAATCTTACTCCAAACTTTCGTGCAAGACAAACTCAATCAATAAAAACCTCTTGTTATAATCATATTGATTTCTCCTCTAAATTATGTTTATTTAATATTTAATCATTCTCGTCGGATATGAATGTAACAAATGCGATATTGATATTCTTAGGGATCCTTCCAAATTCACCGGAAAGAAAAGGTGCTCTAGATACTGCTAGAACACGTCGAGGAGTGAAGACGATCACATTTTGCCATTGTGATGAAAATGTTCATGCAACGAGGTGACATGTAACGCTTACCCCTGCTTTGTAGGCAACTCGTCTTGCGCCGACGTTCTGCCGGTACCAGAAATATCTTTGACATCTGTAGAACGTGTATTTATTTATTTATTTAACGTTAAAAAATGCGTGTGACGTACTATGGGGAGAAGTCTATTCTGTGCACTTTTTTTTAAAATTCTGGGATCCCTATCCTAATCCATATACAACTTGAATTCTGGATACAGATGGGATTCAGTATTTTTGGCAAGAATTGGTAAGAACGATTTGCTCCAGTGTTATAAAAACTATTTCAAAAGCAAATCAGGTACTTTGTTATTGGAGATTTTCTACCATCTATGCATTTTCACAAATTTATCATCATCGACTCCCTTACATGTTCTAGGCATTAGTTGTGTTTCCCGAAAGGGAGCGTGGGTTCACACCTGACACCATAGTCGCGAGTTGTTAGGAGACCAACTTGTGGCATGAGAAAAGGTTGCATTAAGCGTCTCAGCGCTTCGAGAAAGACGCATTTATTGTCACTTCCACTTCCGCGGCAGCGTGGACGCTGGCGAGAGGGTCGGCGCGTGTGACGATCAGGCCGCATTGTCGAGCAACGACGGAAGATGGCACCCTCGAGACGGCGGACGCCGCAATCACCGTTTATATAACCAATCTACGTTAGCCGGCGGATGACTGACCACCGAGATCGCTTACCCGCCGGCTATGTGCCGAGCCATGTCTCCCTCGGCAATCTGTTCTGAGACATTCTATATTTATTCCGACGCAAACGAAGAACAATGCAAATTGGTGGATTGATTAGTTGAATCGATTATTTCAGAAACCCGTCAAACACCAAAATCTAAAACACGCATTCGCGACTGATTATTGTTCCAGAAGATAGACACATCGTTTAGTGCATATTTACATGCAAATTATTCATTTATCAACTCTTTTAATAAAAAAATATTTTGAAATCTGAAAAATGGAAATACGTATTCTCAGTTTTGTGGAAATGAGGAATTTTACGGTTTGATGGTTTTTTAAATAAACGATTCAATTCAGGGAGTGAATAACAAGCTTGTTTCAAACTGGGACAAAATTTGGCCAGTGCTGCGGCCAGAGTTGTTCCGTAGACTATAATTTTACGTCTACGCATGTTTTTTACACATAATCTACATGTAGTCTACGAGTATATGACTTTTTACATATAGACTACGTAGACAATGTAATCTGTGTAGACAAATTATTTTTCTATATCATATAATCCCCAAAAGTTTGTAATAAGTAGTAATAGTAGAAGTATGTTGAAATGTAATATTAGACACTTTATTTACTATTCAATAAGGCAGACGAAATATGTCACTTGTGATGAAAACATGACAACCTCCAAAACCTTATGAAACCAGTAGGAATTTGTTTCAACTTGCACATCAGACCATTCTGCATCCGACTCTTTCCCTCCAAGTGCCGAGTCACCAACCCGGTCAGTAGAAGTAATAATTATGCCTAATTTATTAATATTTAATTATTTTAAACAAATGTTGGCTTTGGGGGCGGATCTTGCTTTTGTACATTCACCCCTGCCCTACAAAAAGATAGATTACCGTTGTCCACATAGATTACATTTGTCTACGCAGTGTACTGTCTACGCGAAGTTTACGCGTAGACGCACATTACTGGCTGCGACTGACGTTCAGGATCTGCAATCTATGTGTTCGGGTACGCAATTGACCTCTTAACTACAATAAATATCCCCAACTAAAAGTTGGAATTTTACAAGGGAATATTCTAATGATACACAGTTTCGAAATTTAGACGGAACATTTTCTACTCGCTCCCGTTCCTCTGAAGAGTAAAAACAGTCTATAAATTAATTCATAGAAATGTTATTAGGAACACGATGTCGTGTTTTAATATTCGAAAATGCCCTACCTTATATATCTTACATATCCTACATGAGAATAGAGTTAAGTAATTATATTAATTCTACAAAAGGTAGTGCAGTAGATGAGCAATTGAAGTTATAATATTCCCTTTGTAATACCAATTACTAAATGACACTCATTTTTCATTAATATCTTAGTTGAGTTTGGTAATTTGCATTACATGAGAATTAAACAAAACCAATAATATGTACTTAAATGCTATGTCTATAATCACTTGCATCTTATAACAAACCACTGAAAAGATGTAATAAAACGAAATTTGAATTGAAACACTCTGCAATAGTCAAAACACATTATTCGCATTTCCATCATTAATATATTTTTCTTCTATTTTGTGGTAATAATTTGTCTGTGTATAAATAAATAAACTTCATTGGCGTGAACATAATTTGACATTTATATTGAATGAAAATACGTCAATATTCATCCATTAAAAAGAACAGTATAACAAAGAAACATTCCAAGTTCACAGAACTCATTTAGTTGTGTAAAGAACTCTCCGTCTTCTTTTTTCGTATGTTGCCATTCATTTGTCTTGTGGAGCGCCTTCTACCGCTCTGCTACGTCAATATCTCCTTCACGAAAAATTTTTTCTCACAACCCTCTTTTGTTCGTGAGATAAAGTTATTTACGTCTTTCCATGCGTCCCGTTTATGCGCTTTCACACACATTTTTTTGGATAGGCGACGTCAAAAATACGAGTCACTTAAAATGCATTGAAAATTAAATAAAAATTATCTTTTAAACAGTAAAACTTAATGTCTGTACAAGAACAAATACATAACGCGCTGTTCTAATAAATAAACGCTAGCTGGACACGTATGAATATTTCGCTACTACAAATCATTATTTTAAAAGTGAAAATAACTTTGTACTGGATTCCAGCTTCAAAACGCCACACTCTCAGCTGCAAGTTGAAGTATTATAGGTCATGCCGGGTCTACTGAGTCATCACTTTCATTTTCGTATGTTTCTAGTTTTTGCTCATTTTCATCTATCCATGCCAGGTACGAGTATTGAGTAGGAGTATGCCGACGAGCTGAATCTCTAAAAATGTAACAAAAGGTTCAAGGTTCATTTTGTAGAAAACTCCTTTAAAAACATCTCGGGATCCATCTGCTGCCTCCGGCGCATGTTTTTCACCATGTTCTCCCACAATTTCTAGCATGTTCCCCATACATTTTCCGCACGATATACACAAAATGCCAAATATGTTCCCCTCAATTTTTACGTATATTCTTTCTCATATTTTCAGCACGTTCCCCTACATGATCAGTTTCTCCCATGTACTCCACTGTACCCTATAGGAGCTCCTCAAATGGTCCTTAATTGTTTCCTCACATGTTCCCTATGTGTTTCAGCGCCTATATCTCTCGAATGTCCCCCGGGTGTAAGTATAAAAATTAAACTGAAAATTGAGAAATTTAATTAATTTTCTTCCATTGCAAAATGCTTTTATAAATGACACAGAGAGGTTCCGTGGGTACTCTGAAGGATGAAGCAGGATATTAAAAAGTGCCGAGAGCATCAAGAACAGCGAAAATTCCTAAAAATGTAGAGGAGGATCCAAAATATTTTCTCTCAAAAAATTGCTAACTCCACAAAATAGCACTTTTAAATAGTTATTTAAAAGCTACCCACCGGAACCCAATTACCAAAATTCTAGCAAATCATGTTAAGGAGCAGAGAATACATTCAAAAATGTAAGAATGTCCAAAATGTTTGATTTTGAGGTTTTCTTCACATTTATTCTATTTTGTTTTATTTATTACATTCATGTTACTTCAATTACTTTATTTTCTTTATTGGAAAACTATACGATGAATGAAAAATGGCAAATAGTTTGATACAGTTTGGCTCACAGGCCTATGCCACCGCAAATGGCACTTACATTATATATATATATATATATATATATATATATATATATATATATATATATATATATTGTGACATACCTGGTGGTGCCGGGTATTTTCACTGCAATACAACACTAAGAGAGGGTATCTTTTACGTGAATGGGTCCCTGGATAAGTTGGTGCAACGTTGGGGTGGTTAATCATAAATTGAAATACAATTATAAACAAGATTTATTTTAAATCAAATTTGTCATTTACATGATCAGACGACGTTTTTACACTCTGCCTTGGTACCAAGATTAAGAGTGAAATGCATTTCTCATACCTGCGGGGCCCCGATCGAATACCTATGATGCTCGTAGAGTCGCTCGCGCCGACAGGATTGTCGACCTCTGTTACTGCTGCGGGCCGTCAGCGCCGGATGGCGTGGCAATCGCCCACGGCCGATGCTCCAGCAATTCTTCCCCGATCAGAATCTTGACACCTCGGCTTCGCACCTTCCTCGAATCACTGTCCGTCAGTGGGTTTAATTACACAACCCGCGCCTACTCTGTATATTGATCACCGTTCTGTACCGCGCAATTTCAAGAATGTTTCCACCGCGCCAACTAATAAGAACAACATCAATTATTCTACCAACACTAATCTTTCACTATACTGATACTTCTAATGTTCTATTTACACATCAATTACTTTGCGGTTCCTAATCATACATAAAATACGTCGCAATGTTATATGCGTCCATACACCGGCGGAGAACTCTCGCCGCACGTCCGCACTCGTCGCCGCTCTGCCAACGGCTCTCGTCCGCGATTCTCGTAACGAACTTTTGCACGTGCGCGCTGCCCAGTTCCAACCGAAATTCACACGCTAGCCTCCCGGCGGCGGTGGCACCGTCGGCGGAGGCAGCGGTTGCTCGCCGGCCCCGGCGCGCCGCGCTCAGCGCGCGCACCGCGCAGTTCAAAATAGCAATTGGTTTCTTACACTAATGATTTAATTAGTGTAATGAAACACATATTCTGGGTTTCAATATATATATATATATATATATATATATATATATATATATATATATATATAATATTCCCTACTATAAGATATTCGAACTTCCACATGTTTTAGTGAATATTTATAACACTTAAAATTGTAAAAGCACCATTATATTTTATATATTATATTACCCTACCTGAAAAAAAATTATTGAATTGAATTTCAAACCAGCGCGTGTCTCGTAACGGAGTATCTAGGAGGAACTACCTAGCAACATAGTTTCAGCGTTAAGCACTGTGGAAAAGTGTCTCGCATCTTAATGTGTATTGCAGGTCACATTAGAGCATAATCTACCAATGCAATAATCTGCGAACAACTTTTTTCGTCTTAAATCTCTTTAACGCAGTTTTACAGAGAAACAATGATGAAAAGACATCGATGAGCCTTTCTGGCGCAGCCTTTCCGGCGTCGGCCAATGTGTTTCGTGTACCAATTTGCATCACAATATTAGCGGGAACTTTAAGTGCAGCGAAATACCGAAAATATCATCTCGTAGAAAGTAATTTAGCGAAATATATAAGGTACTTTTTTTTTAACATGGAATCTTTTATTTTAACTACACCTATCGCTACTTTGCTATCACGCTATCCGTTCGTCCGTTCGTCAATCCGTCACTCCGTCCGTCAATACGTCACTCCGTCCGTCCGTCAGTCCGTCCGTCAATCCGTCCGTCAGTCCGTCCGTCAATCCGTCCGTCAGTCGGTCCGTCCGTCAGTCCGTCATTCCGTCCGTCATTCCGTCCGTCATTCCGTCCGTCATTCCGTCCGTCAGTCCGTCCGTCAGTCCGTCCGTCAGTCCGTCCGTCAGTCCGTCCATCAGTCCGTCCGTCAGTCCGTCCGTCAGTCCGTCCGTCAGTCCGTCCGTCAGTCCGTCCGTCAGTCCGTCCGTCAGTCCGTCCGTCAGTCCGTCCGTCAGTCCGTCCGTCAGTCCGTCCGTCAGTCCGTCCGTCAGTCCGTCCGTCAGTCCGTCCGTCAGTCCGTCCGTCAGTCCGTCCGTCAGTCCGTCAGTCCGTCCGTCCGTCAGTCCGTCCGTCAGTCCGTCCGTCAGTCCGTCCGTCAGTCCGTCCGTCAGTCCGTCCGTCAGTCCGTCCGTCAGTCCGTCCGTCAGTCCGTCCGTCAGTCCGTCCGTCAGTCCGTCCGTCAGTCCGTCCGTCAGTCCGTCCGTCAGTCCGTCCGTCAGTCCGTCCGTCAGTCCGTCCGTCAGTCCGTTCGTCAGTCCGTCCGTCAGTCCGTCCGTCAGTCCGTCCGTCAGTCCGTCCGTCAGTCCGTCCGTCAGTCCGTCCGTCAGTCCGTCAGTCCGTCCGTCCGTCAGTCCGTCCGTCAGTCCGTCCGTCAGTCCGTCCGTCAGTCCGTCCGTCAGTCCGTCCGTCAGTCCGTCCGTCAGTCCGTCCGTCAGTCCGTCCGTCAGTCCGTCCGTCAGTCCGTCCGTCAGTCTGTCCGTCAGTCCGTCCGTCAGTCCGTCCGTCAGTCCGTCAGTCCGTCAGTCCGTCCGTCAGTCCGTCCGTCAGTCCGTCAGTCAGTCCGTCAGTCAGTCCGTCAGTCCGTCCGTCAGTCAGTCCTTCAGTCAGTCCGTCTGTCCGTCCGTCAGTCAGTCCGTCCGTCAGTCAGTCAGTCCGTCAGTCAGTCCGTCAGTCAGTCCGTCAGTCAGTCAGTCACTCCGTCAGTCACTCCGTCGGTCAGTCAATCAGTCACTCCGTCAGTCACTCCGTCAGTCACTCCGTCAGTCACTCCGTCAGTCACTCCGTCAGTCACTCCGTCAGTCACTCCGTCAGTCACTCCGTCAGTCACTCCGTCAGTCACTCCGTCAGTCACTCCGTCAGTCACTCCGTCAGTCACTCCGTCAGTCACTCCGTCAGTCACTCCGTCAGTCACTCCGTCAGTCACTCCGTCAGTCACTCCGTCAGTCACTCCGTCAGTCACTCCGTCAGTCACTCCGTCAGTCCGTCCGTCAGTCCGTTCGTCAGTCCGTTCGTCTGTCTGTCCGTCAGTCCGTCCGTCAGTCCGTGCGTCAGTCCGTTCGTCTGTCTGTCCGTCAGTCTGTCCGTCAGTCTGTCCGTCAGCCCGTCCGTCAGCCCGTCCGTCAGTCCGTCCGTCAGTCCGTCCGTCAGTCCGTCCGTCCGTCCGTCCGTCCGTCCGTCATTCCGTCCGTCAGTCCGTCCGTCAGTCCGTCCGTCAGTCCGTCCGTCAGTCCGTCCGTCAGTCCGTCCGTCAGTCCGTCCGTCAGTCCGTCCGTCAGTCCGTCCGTCAGTCCGTCCGTCAGTCCGTCCGTCAGTCCGTCCGTCAGTCCGTCCGTCAGTCCGTCCGTCAGTCCGTCAGTCCGTCCGTCCGTCAGTCCGTCCGTCAGTCCGTCCGTCAGTCCGTCCGTCAGTCCGTCCGTCAGTCCGTCCGTCAGTCCGTCCGTCAGTCCGTCCGTCAGTCCGTCCGTCAGTCCGTCCGTCAGTCCGTCCGTCAGTCTGTCCGTCAGTCCGTCCGTCAGTCCGTCCGTCAGTCCGTCAGTCCGTCAGTCCGTCCGTCAGTCCGTCCGTCAGTCCGTCAGTCAGTCCGTCAGTCAGTCCGTCAGTCCGTCCGTCAGTCAGTCCTTCAGTCAGTCCGTCTGTCCGTCCGTCAGTCAGTCCGTCCGTCAGTCAGTCAGTCCGTCAGTCAGTCCGTCAGTCAGTCCGTCAGTCAGTCCGTCAGTCAGTCAGTCACTCCGTCAGTCACTCCGTCGGTCAGTCAATCAGTCACTCCGTCAGTCACTCCGTCAGTCACTCCGTCAGTCACTCCGTCAGTCACTCCGTCAGTCACTCCGTCAGTCACTCCGTCAGTCACTCCGTCAGTCACTCCGTCAGTCACTCCGTCAGTCACTCCGTCAGTCACTCCGTCAGTCACTCCGTCAGTCACTCCGTCAGTCACTCCGTCAGTCACTCCGTCAGTCACTCCGTCAGTCACTCCGTCAGTCACTCCGTCAGTCACTCCGTCAGTCACTCCGTCAGTCACTCCGTCAGTCACTCCGTCAGTCACTCCGTCAGTCACTCCGTCAGTCACTCCGTCAGTCACTCCGTCAGTCACTCCGTCAGTCACTCCGTCAGTCACTCCGTCAGTCCGTCCGTCAGTCCGTTCGTCAGTCCGTTCGTCTGTCTGTCCGTCAGTCCGTCCGTCAGTCCGTGCGTCAGTCCGTTCGTCTGTCTGTCCGTCAGTCTGTCCGTCAGTCTGTCCGTCAGCCCGTCCGTCAGCCCGTCCGTCAGTCCGTCCGTCAGTCCGTCCGTCAGTCCGTCCGTCCGTCCGTCCGTCCGTCATTCCGTCCGTCAGTCCGTCCGTCAGTCCGTCCGTCAGTCCGTCCGTCAGTCCGTCCGTCAGTCCGTCCGTCAGTCCGTCCGTCAGTCCGTCCGTCAGTCCGTCCGTCAGTCCGTCCGTCAGTCCGTCCGTCAGTCCGTCCGTCAGTCCGTCCGTCAGTCCGTCCGTCAGTCCGTCCGTCAGTCCGTCCGTCAGTCCGTCCGTCAGTCCGTCAGTCCGTCCGTCCGTCAGTCCGTCCGTCAGTCCGTCCGTCAGTCCGTCCGTCAGTCCGTCCGTCAGTCCGTCCGTCAGTCCGTCCGTCAGTCCGTCCGTCAGTCCGTCCGTCAGTCCGTCCGTCAGTCCGTCCGTCAGTCCGTCCGTCAGTCTGTCCGTCAGTCCGTCCGTCAGTCCGTCCGTCAGTCCGTCAGTCCGTCAGTCCGTCCGTCAGTCCGTCCGTCAGTCCGTCAGTCAGTCCGTCAGTCAGTCCGTCAGTCCGTCCGTCAGTCAGTCCTTCAGTCAGTCCGTCTGTCCGTCCGTCAGTCAGTCCGTCCGTCAGTCAGTCAGTCCGTCAGTCAGTCCGTCAGTCAGTCCGTCAGTCAGTCAGTCACTCCGTCAGTCACTCCGTCGGTCAGTCAATCAGTCACTCCGTCAGTCACTCCGTCAGTCACTCCGTCAGTCACTCCGTCAGTCACTCCGTCAGTCACTCCGTCAGTCACTCCGTCAGTCACTCCGTCAGTCACTCCGTCAGTCACTCCGTCAGTCACTCCGTCAGTCACTCCGTCAGTCACTCCGTCAGTCACTCCGTCAGTCACTCCGTCAGTCACTCCGTCAGTCACTCCGTCAGTCACTCCGTCAGTCACTCCGTCAGTCACTCCGTCAGTCACTCCGTCAGTCACTCCGTCAGTCACTCCGTCAGTCACTCCGTCAGTCACTCCGTCAGTCACTCCGTCAGTCACTCCGTCAGTCACTCCGTCAGTCCGTCCGTCAGTCCGTTCGTCAGTCCGTTCGTCTGTCTGTCCGTCAGTCCGTCCGTCAGTCCGTGCGTCAGTCCGTTCGTCTGTCTGTCCGTCAGTCTGTCCGTCAGTCTGTCCGTCAGCCCGTCCGTCAGCCCGTCCGTCAGTCCGTCCGTCAGTCCGTCCGTCAGTCCGTCCGTCCGTCCGTCCGTCCGTCCGTCATTCCGTCCGTCAGTCCGTCCGTCAGTCCGTCCGTCAGTCCGTCCGTCAGTCCGTCCGTCAGTCCGTCCGTCAGTCCGTCCGTCAGTCCGTCCGTCAGTCCGTCCGTCAGTCCGTCCGTCAGTCCGTCCGTCAGTCCGTCCGTCAGTCCGTCCGTCAGTCCGTCCGTCAGTCCGTCCGTCAGTCCGTCCGTCAGTCCGTCCGTCAGTCCGTCCGTCAGTCCGTCCGTCAGTCCGTCCGTCAGTCCGTCCGTCAGTCCGTCCGTCAGTCCGTCCGTCAGTCCGTCCGTCAGTCCGTCCGTCAGTCCGTCCGTCAGTCCGTCCGTCAGTCCGTCTGTCAGTCCGTCTGTCAGTCCGTCCGTCAGTCCGTCTGTCAGTCCGTCCGTCAGTCCGTCCGTCAGTCCGTCCGTCAGTCCGTCCGTCAGTCCGTCCGTCAGTCCGTCCGTCAGTCCGTCCGTCAGTCCGTCCGTCAGTCCGTCCGTCAGTCCGTCCGTACGTCAGTCCGTCCGTCAGTCCGTCCGTCAGTCCGTCCGTCAGTCCGTCCGTCAGTCCGTCCGTCAGTCCGTCCGTCAGTCCGTCAGTCCGTCCGTCAGTCCGTCCGTCAGTCCGTCCGTCAGTCCGTCCGTCAGTCCGTCCGTCAGTCCGTCCGTCAGTCCGTCCGTCAGTCCGTCCGTCAGTCCGTCCGTCAGTCCGTCCGTCAGTCCGTCCGTCAGTCCGTCCGTCAGTCCGTCCGTCAGTCCGTCCGTCAGTCCGTCCGTCAGTCCGTCCGTCAGTCCGTCCGTCAGTCCGTCCGTCAGTCCGTCCGTCAGTCCGTCCGTCAGTCCGTCCGTCAGTCCGTCCGTCAGTCCGTCCATCAGTACGTCCGTCAGTCCGTCCGTCCGTCAGTCCGTCCGTCAGTCCGTCCGTCAGTCCGTCAGTCCGTCCGTCCGTCAGTCCGTCCGTCAGTCCGTCCGTCAGTCCGTCAGTCCGTCCGTCAGTCCGTCCGTCAGTCCGTCCGTCAGTCCGTCCGTCAGTCCGTCCGTCAGTCCGTCCGTCAGTCCGTCCGTCAGTCCGTCCGTCAGTCCGTCCGTCAGTCCGTCCGTCAGTCCGTCCGTCAGTCCGTCCGTCAGTCCGTCCGTCCGTCAGTCCGTCCGTCCGTCAGTCCGTCCGTCCGTCCGTCCGTCAGTCCGTCCGTCAGTCCGTCCGTCCGTCAGTCCGTCCGTCAGTCCGTCCGTCAGTCCGTCCGTCAGTCCGTCCGTCAGTCCGTCCGTCCGTCAGTCGGTCCGTCAGTCCGTCCGTCAGTCCGTCAGTCCGTCCGTCAGTCCGTCCGTCAGTCCGTCCGTCAGTCCGTCCGTCAGTCCGTCCGTCCGTCAGTCCGTCCGTCCGTCAGTCCGTCCGTCAGTCCGTCCGTCAGTCCGTCCGTCAGTCCGTCCGTCAGTCCGTCAGTCCGTCCGTCCGTCCGTCAGTCCGTCCGTCCGTCAGTCCGTCCGTCAGTCCGTCCGTCAGTCCGTCCGTCAGTCCGTCCGTCAGTCCGTCAGTCCGTCCGTCAGTCCGTCAGTCCGTCCGTCAGTCCGTCCGTCAGTCCGTCCGTCAGTCCGTCCGTCAGTCCGTCCGTCAGTCCGTCCGTCAGTCCGTCCGTCAGTCCGTCCGTCAGTCCGTCCGTCAGTCCGTCCGTCAGTCCGTCCGTCAGTCCGTCCGTCAGTCCGTCCGTCAGTCCGTCCGTCAGTCCGTCCGTCAGTCCGTCCGTCAGTCCGTCCGTCAGTCCGTCCGTCAGTCCGTCCGTCAGTCCGTCCGTCAGTCCGTCCGTCAGTCCGTCCGTCAGTCCGTCCGTCAGTCCGTCCGTCAGTCCGTCCGTCCGTCAGTCCGTCCGTCCGTCAGTCCGTCCGTCCGTCCGTCCGTCAGTCCGTCCGTCAGTCCGTCCGTCCGTCAGTCCGTCCGTCAGTCCGTCCGTCAGTCCGTCCGTCAGTCCGTCCGTCAGTCCGTCCGTCAGTCCGTCCGTCAGTCCGTCCGTCCGTCAGTCGGTCCGTCAGTCCGTCCGTCAGTCCGTCAGTCCGTCCGTCAGTCCGTCCGTCAGTCCGTCCGTCAGTCCGTCCGTCAGTCCGTCCGTCAGTCCGTCCGTCAGTCCGTCCGTCAGTCCGTCCGTCCGTCAGTCCGTCCGTCCGTCAGTCCGTCCGTCAGTCCGTCCGTCAGTCCGTCCGTCAGTCCGTCCGTCAGTCCGTCAGTCCGTCCGTCAGTCCGTCAGTCCGTCCGTCAGTCCGTCCGTCAGTCCGTCCGTCAGTCCGTCCGTCAGTCCGTCCGTCAGTCCGCCCGTCAGTCCGTCCGTCCGTCAGTCCGTCCGTCCGTCAGTCCGTCCGTCAGTCCGTCCGTCAGTCCGTCAGTCCGTCCGTCAGTCCGTCCGTCAGTCCGTCCGTCAGTCCGTCCGTCAGTCCGTCCGTCAGTCCGTCCGTCAGTCCGTCCGTCAGTCCGTCCGTCAGTCCGTCCGTCAGTCCGTCCGTCAGTCCGTCCGTCAGTCCGTCCGTCAGTCCGTCCGTCAGTCCGTCCGTCAGTCCGTCCGTCAGTCCGTCCGTCAGTCCGTCCGTCAGTCCGTCCGTCAGTCCGTCCGTCAGTCCGTCCGTCAGTCCGTCCGTCAGTCCGTCCGTCAGTCCGTCCGTCAGTCCGTCCGTCAGTCCGTCCGTCAGTCCGTCCGTCAGTCCGTCCGTCAGTCCGTCCGTCAGTCCGTCCGTCAGCCCGTCCGTCCGTCAGTCCGTCCGTCAGTCCGTCCGTCAGTCCGTCCGTCCGTCAGTCCGTCCGTCAGTCCGTCCGTCAGTCCGTCCGTCAGTCCGTCCGTCAGTCCGTCCGTCGGTCCGTCCGTCAGTACGTCCGTCAGTCCGTCCGTCAGTCCGTCCGTCAGTCCGTCAGTCCGTCAGTCCGTCCGTCAGTCCGTCCATCAGTCCGTCAGTCCGTCCGTCAGTCCGTCCATCAGTCCGTCAGTCCGTCCGTCAGTCCGTCAGTCCGTCTGTCCGTCGGTCCGTCGGTCCGTCCGTCAGTCCGTCCGTCCGTCAATCCGTCGGTCCGTCCGTCAGTCCGTCCGTCAGTCTGTCCGTCAGTCCCTCCGTCAGTCCGTCCGTCAGTCCGTCCGTCAGTCCGTCCGTCAGTCCGTCCGTCAGTCCGTCCGTCAGTCCGTCCGTCAGTCCGTCCGTCCGTCAGTCGGTCCGTCAGTCGGTCCGTCAGTCCGTCCGTCAGTCCGTCCGTCAGTCCGTCCGTCAGTCCGTCCGTCAGTCCGTCCGTCAGTCCGTCCGTCAGTCCGTCCGTCAGTCCGTCCGTCCGTCAGTCCGTCCGTCCGTCCGTCCGTCCGTCCGTCAGTCCGTCCGTCAGTCCGTCCGTCAGTCCGTCCGTAGTCCGTCCGTCCGTCAGTCCGTCCGTCAGTCCGTCCGTCAGTCCGTCCGTCATTCCGTCCGTCCGTCAGTCCGTCAGTCCGTCCGTCAGTCCGTCCGTCAGTCCGTCAGTCCGTCCGTCAGTCCGTCCGTCAGTCCGTCCGTCAGTCCGTCCGTCAGTCCGTCCGTCAGTCCGTCCGTCAGTCCGTCCGTCCGTCCGTCCCTCAGTCCGTCCGTCCGTCAGTCCGTCCGTCCGTCAGTCGGTCCGTCCGTCAGTCCGTCCGTCCGTCAGTCCGTCCGTCAGTCCGTCCGTCCGTCAGTCCGTCCGTCAGTCCGTCCGTCAGTCCGTCCGTCAGTCCGTCCGTCAGTCCGTCCGTCCGTCAGTCCGTCAGTCCGTCCGTCAGTCCTTCCGTCAGTCCGTTCGTCAGTCCGTCCGTCCGTCAGTCCGTCCGTCAGTCCGTCCGTCAGTCCGTCCGTCAGTCCGTCCGTCAGTCCGTCAGTCAGTCCGTCAGTCAGTCCGTCCGTCAGTCCGTCCGTCAGTCCGTCCGTCAGTCCGTCCGTCAGTCCGTCCGTCAGTCCGTCCGTCAGTCCGTCCGTCAGTCCGTCCGTCAGTCCGTCCGTCAGTCCGTCCGTCAGTCCGTCCGTCAGTCCGTCCGTCAGTCCGTCCGTCAGTCCGTCCGTCAGTCCGTCCGTCAGTCCGTCCGTCAGTCCGTCCGTCAGTCCGTCCGTCAGTCCGTCCGTCAGTCCGTCCGTTAGTCCGTCAGTCCGTCCGTCAGTCCGTCCGTCAGTCCGTCCGTCAGTCCGTCCGTCAGTCCGTCAGTCCGTCCGTCAGTCCGTCCGTCAGTCCGTCCGTCAGTCCGTCCGTCAGTCCGTCCGTCAGTCCGTCCGTCAGTCCGTCCGTCAGTCCGTCCGTCAGTCCGTCCGTCAGTCCGTCCGTCAGTCCGTCCGTCAGTCCGTCCGTCAGTCCGTCCGTCCGTCAGTCCGTCTGTCCGTCTGTCCGTCGGTCCGTCGGTCCGTCCGTCAGTCCGTCCGTCCGTCAATCCGTCGGTCCGTCAGTCCGTCCGTCAGTCCGTCCGTCCGTCAGTCCGTCCGTCAGTCCGTCCGTCCGTCAGTCGGTCCGTCAGTCCGTCCGTCAGTCCGTCAGTCCGTCCGTCAGTCCGTCCGTCCGTCAGTCCGTCCGTCAGTCCGTCCGTCCGTCAGTCGGTCCGTCAGTCCGTCCGTCAGTCCGTCAGTCCGTCCGTCAGTCCGTCCGTCAGTCCGTCCGTCAGTCCGTCCGTCAGTCCGTCCGTCAGTCCGTCCGTCAGTCCGTCCGTCAGTCCGTCCGTCCGTCAGTCCGTCCGTCAGTCCGTCCGTCCGTCAGTCCGTCCGTCAGTCCGTCCGTCAGTCCGTCCGTCAGTCCGTCCGTCAGTCCGTCCGTCAGTCCGTCCGTCAGTCCGTCCGTCAGTCCGTCCGTCAGTCCGTCCGTCAGTCCGTCCGTCAGTCCGTCCGTCAGTCCGTCCGTCAGTCCGTCCGTCAGTCCGTCAGTCCCTCCGTCCGTCAGCCCGTCCGTCCGTCAGTCCGTCCGTCCGTCAGTCCGTCCGTCCGTCAGTCCGTCCGTCCGTCCGTCCGTCAGTCCGTCCGTCCGTCAGTCCGTCCGTCCGTCAGTCCGTCCGTCCGTCAGTCCGTCCGTACGTCAGTCCGTCCGTCAGTCCGTCCGTCAGTCCGTCCGTCAGTCCGTCCGTACGTCAGTCCGTCCGTCAGTCCGTCCGTCAGTCCGTCCGTCAGTCCGTCCGTCCGTCCGTCAGTCCGTCCGTCAGTCCGT
The DNA here is from genome assembly GCA_038098605.1 of Gryllus longicercus. Taxonomy (NCBI): domain Eukaryota; kingdom Metazoa; phylum Arthropoda; class Insecta; order Orthoptera; family Gryllidae; genus Gryllus; species Gryllus longicercus. The sequence goes on along the minus strand of JAZDUA010000146.1, from coordinate 1,303,882 downwards.
CCGTCAGTCCGTCCGTCAGTCCGTCCGTCAGTCCGTCCGTCAGTCCGTCCGTCAGTCCGTCCGTCAGTCCGTCCGTCAGTCCGTCCGTCAGTCCGTCCGTCAGTCCGTCCGTCAGTCCGTCCGTCAGTCCGTCCGTCAGTCCGTCCGTCAATCCGTCCGTCAGTCCGTCCGTCAGTCCGTCCGTCAGTCCGTCCGTCAGTCCGTCCGTCAGTCCGTCCGTCAGTCCGTCCGTCAGTCCGTCCGTCAGTCCGTCCGTCAGTCCGTCCGTCAGTCCGTCCGTCAGTCCGTCCGTCAGTCCGTCCGTCAGTCCGTCCGTCAGTCCGTCCGTCAGTCCGTCCGTCAGTCCGTCCGTCAGTCCGTCCGTCAGTCCGTCCGTCAGTCCGTCCGTCAGTCCGTCCGTCAGTCCGTCCGTCAGTCCGTCCATCAGTACGTCCGTCAGTCCGTCCGTCCGTCAGTCCGTCCGTCAGTCCGTCCGTCAGTCCGTCCGTCAGTCCGTCCGTCAGTCCGTCCGTCCGTCAGTCCGTCAGTCCGTCCGTCAGTCCGTCCGTCAGTCCGTCCGTCAGTCCGTCCGTCAGTCCGTCCGTCAGTCCGTCCGTCAGTCCGTCCGTCAGTCCGTCCGTCAGTCCGTCCGTCAGTCCGTCCGTCAGTCCGTCCGTCAGTCCGTCCGTCCGTCAGTCCGTCCGTCCGTCCGTCAGTCCGTCCGTCCGTCCGTCCGTCAGTCCGTCCGTCAGTCCGTCCGTCCGTCAGTCCGTCCGTCAGTCCGTCCGTCAGTCCGTCCGTCAGTCCGTCCGTCAGTCCGTCCGTCCGTCAGTCGGTCCGTCAGTCCGTCCGTCAGTCCGTCAGTCCGTCCGTCAGTCCGTCCGTCAGTCCGTCCGTCAGTCCGTCCGTCAGTCCGTCCGTCAGTCCGTCCGTCAGTCCGTCCGTCAGTCCGTCCGTCAGTCCGTCCGTCCGTCCGTCAGTCCGTCCGTCAGTCCGTCCGTCAGTCCGTCCGTCAGTCCGTCCGTCAGTCCGTCCGTCAGTCCGTCAGTCCCTCCGTCCGTCAGCCCGTCCGTCCGTCAGTCCGTCCGTCCGTCAGTCCGTCCGTCAGTCCGTCCGTCCGTCCGTCAGTCCGTCCGTCCGTCAGTCCGTCCGTCCGTCAGTCCGTCCGTCCGTCAGTCCGTCCGTACGTCAGTCCGTCCGTCAGTCCGTCCGTCAGTCCGTCCGTCAGTCCGTCCGTACGTCAGTCCGTCCGTCAGTCCGTCCGTCAGTCCGTCCGTCAGTCCGTCCGTCAGTCCGTCCGTCAGTCCGTCCGTCAGTCCGTCCGTCAGTCCGTCCGTCAGTCCGTCCGTCAGTCCGTCCGTCAGTCCGTCCGTCAGTCCGTCCGTCAGTCCGTCCGTCAGTCCGTCCGTCAGTCCGTCCGTCAGTCCGTCCGTCAGTCCGTCCGTCAGTCCGTCCGTCAGTCCGTCCGTCAGTCCGTCCGTCAGTCCGTCCGTCAGTCCGTCCGTCAGTCCGTCCGTCAGTCCGTCCGTCAGTCCGTCCGTCAGTCCGTCCGTCAGTCCGTCCGTCAGTCCGTCCGTCAGTCCGTCCGTCAGTCCGTCCGTCAGTCCGTCCGTCAGTCCGTCCGTCAGTCCGTCCGTCAGTCCGTCCATCAGTACGTCCGTCAGTCCGTCCGTCCGTCAGTCCGTCCGTCAGTCCGTCCGTCAGTCCGTCCGTCAGTCCGTCCGTCAGTCCGTCCGTCAGTCCGTCCGTCAGTCCGTCCGTCAGTCCGTCCGTCAGTCCGTCCGTCAGTCCGTCCGTCAGTCCGTCAGTCCGTCCGTCAGTCCGTCCGTCAGTACGTCCGTCAGTCCGTCCGTCAGTCCGTCCGTCAGTCCGTCCGTCAGTCCGTCCGTCAGTCCGTCCGTCAGTCCGTCCGTCAGTCCGTCCGTCCGTCAGTCCGTCCGTCCGTCAGTCCGTCCGTCCGTCCGTCCGTCCGTCAGTCCGTCCGTCCGTCCGTCAGTCCGTCCGTCAGTCCGTCCGTCCGTCAGTCCGTCCGTCAGTCCGTCCGTCATTCCGTCCGTCCGTCAGTCCGTCCGTCAGTCCGTCCGTCAGTCCGTCCGTCAATCCGTCCGTCAGTCCGTCCGTCAGTCCGTCCGTCAGTCCGTCCGTCAGTACGTCCGTCAGTCCGTCCGTCAGTCCGTCCGTCCGTCAGTCCGTCCGTCCGTCAGTCCGTCCGTCAGTCCGTCCGTCAGTCCGTCCGTCAGTCCGTCCGTCCGTCAGTCCGTCTGTCAGTCCGTCCGTCAGTCCTTCCGTCAGTCCGTCCGTCAGTCAGTCCGTCTGTCAGTCCGTCCGTCAGTCCGTCTCTCAGTCCGTCCGTCAGTCCGTCCGTTAGTCCGTCCGTCAGTCCGTCCGTCAGTCCGTCCGTCAGTCCGTCCGTCAGTTTCCGTCAATCCGTCCGTCAGTCTATCCGTCAGTCCGTCCATCAGTCCGTCAGTCCGTCCGTCAGTCCGTCCGTCAGTCCGTCTTTCCGTCTGTCCGTCGGTCCGTCAGTCCGTCCGTCCGTCAGTCCGTCGGTCCGTCAGTCCGTCCGTCCGTCAGTCCGTCCGTCCGTCAGTCCGTCGGTCCGTCAGTCCGTCCGTCAGTCCGTCCGTCAGTCCGTCCGTCAGTCCGTCCGTCAGTCCGTCCGTCAGTCCGTCCGTCAGTCCGTCCGTCAGTCCGTCCGTCAGTCCGTCCGTCAGTCCGTCCGTCAGTCCGTCCGTCAGTCCGTCCGTCAGTCCGTCCGTCAGTCCGTCCGTCAGTCCGTCCGTCAGTCCGTCCGTCAGTCCGTCCGTCAGTCCGTCCGTCAGTCCGTCCGTCAGTCCGTCCGTCAGTCCGTCCGTCAGTCCGTCCGTCAGTCCGTCCGTCAGCCCGTCCGTCCGTCAGTCCGTCCGTCAGTCCGTCCGTCAGTCCGTCCGTCCGTCAGTCCGTCCGTCAGTCCGTCCGTCAGTCCGTCCGTCAGTCCGTCCGTCAGTCCGTCCGTCAGTCCGTCCGTCAGTCCGTCCGTCCGTCAGTCCGTCCGTCAGTCCGTCCGTCAGTCCGTCCGTCATTCCGTCCGTCAGTCCGTCCGTCAGTCCGTCCGTCAGTCCGTCCGTCAGTCCGTCCGTCAGTACGTCCGTCAGTCCGTCCGTCAGTCCGTCCGTCAGTCCGTCCGTCAGTCCGTCAGTCCGTCAGTCCGTCCGTCAGTCCGTCCATCAGTCCGTCAGTCCGTCCGTCAGTCCGTCTGTCCGTCAGTCCGTCTGTCCGTCGGTCCGTCGGTCCGTCCGTCAGTCCGTCCGTCCGTCAATCCGTCGGTCCGTCCGTCAGTCCGTCCGTCAGTCTGTCCGTCAGTCCGTCCGTCAGTCCGTCCGTCAGTCCGTCCGTCAGTCCGTCCGTCAGTCCGTCCGTCAGTCCGTCCGTCAGTCCGTCCGTCAGTCCGTCCGTCCGTCAGTCCGTCCGTCAGTCCGTCCGTCAGTCCGTCCGTCAGTCCGTCCGTCAGTCCGTCCGTCAGTCCGTCCGTCAGTCCGTCCGTCCGTCAGTCCGTCCGTCCGTCAGTCCGTCCGTCCGTCCGTCAGTCCGTCCGTCAGTCCGTCCGTCCGTCAGTCCGTCCGTCAGTCCGTCCGTCCGTCAGTCCGTCCGTCAGTCCGTCCGTCATTCCGTCCGTCCGTCAGTCCGTCCGTCTGTCCGTCCGTCAGTCCGTCCGTCAGTACGTCCGTCAGTCCGTCCGTCAGTCCGTCCGTCCGTCAGTCCGTCCGTCCGTCAGTCCGTCCGTCAGTCCGTCCGTCAGTCCGTCCGTCAGTCCGTCCGTCAGTCCGTCCGTCAGTCCTTCCGTCAGTCCGTCCGTCCGTCCGTCAGTCCGTCTGTCAGTCCGTCTGTCAGTCCGTCCGTCAGTCCGTCCGTCAGTCCGTCCGTCAGTCCGTCCGTCAGTCCGTCCGTCAGTCCGTCCGTCATTCCGTCTGTCAGTCCGTCAGTCCGTCAGTCCGTCCGTCAGTCCGTCCGTCAGTCCGTCCGTCAGTCCGTCCGTCAGTCCGTCCGTCAGTCCGTCAGTCCCTCCGTCCGTCAGCCCGTCCGTCCGTCAGTCCGTCCGTCCGTCAGTCCGTCCGTCCGTCAGTCCGTCCGTCCGTCAGTCCGTCCGTCCGTCAGTCCGTCCGTCCGTCAATCCGTCCGTCCGTCAGTCCGTCCGTACGTCAGTCCGTCCGTCAGTCCGTCCGTCAGTCCGTCCGTCAGTCCGTCCGTCCGTCCGTCAGTCCGTCCGTCAGTCCGTCCGTCAGTCCGTCCGTCAGTCCGTCCGTCAGTCCGTCCGTCAGTCCGTCCGTCAGTCCGTCCGTCAGTCCGTCCGTCAGTCCGTCCGTCAGTCCGTCCGTCAGTCCGTCCGTCAGTCCGTCCGTCAGTCCGTCCGTCAGTCCGTCCGTCAGTCCGTCCGTCAGTCCGTCCGTCAGTCCGTCCGTCAGTCCGTCCGTCAGTCCGTCCGTCAGTCCGTCCGTCAGTCCGTCCGTCAGTCCGTCCGTCAGTCCGTCCATCAGTACGTCCGTCAGTCCGTCCGTCAGTCCGTCCGTCAGTCCGTCCGTCAGTCCGTCCGTCAGTCCGTCCGTCAGTCCGTCCGTCAGTCCGTCAGTCCGTCCGTCAGTCCGTCCGTCAGTCCGTCCGTCAGTCCGTCCGTCAGTCCGTCCGTCAGTCCGTCCGTCAGTCCGTCCGTCAGTCCGTCCGTCCGTCAGTCCGTCCGTCCGTCCGTCCGTCCGTCAGTCCGTCCGTCAGTCCGTCCGTCCGTCAGTCCGTCCGTCAGTCCGTCCGTCAGTCCGTCCGTCATTCCGTCCGTCCGTCAGTCCGTCCGTCAGTCCGTCCGTCAGTCCGTCCGTCAGTCCGTCCGTCAGTCCGTCCGTCAGTACGTCCGTCAGTCCGTCCGTCAGTCCGTCCGTCCGTCAGTCCGTCCGTCCGTCAGTCCGTCCGTCAGTCCGTCCGTCAGTCCGTCCGTCAGTCCGTCCGTCCGTCAGTCCGTCCGTCAGTCCGTCCGTCAGTCCGTCCGTCAGTACGTCCGTCAGTCCGTCCGTCAGTCCGTCCGTCCGTCAGTCCGTCCGTCCGTCAGTCCGTCCGTCAGTCCGTCCGTCAGTCCGTCCGTCAGTCCGTCCGTCAGTCCGTCCGTCCGTCAGTCCGTCCGTCAGTCCGTCCGTCCGTCAGTCCGTCTGTCAGTCCGTCCGTCAGTCCTTCCGTCAGTCCGTCCGTCAGTCAGTCCGTCTGTCAGTCCGTCCGTCAGTCCGTCTGTCAGTCCGTCCGTCAGTCAGTCCGTCTGTCAGTCCGTCCGTCAGTCCGTCTGTCAGTCCGTCCGTCAGTCCGTCCGTTAGTCCGTCCGTCAGTCCGTCCGTCAGTCCGTCCGTCAGTACGTCCGTCAGTCCGTCCGTCAGTTTCCGTCAATCCGTCCGTCAGTCTATCCGTCAGTCCGTCCATCAGTCCGTCAGTCCGTCCGTCAGTCCGTCTTTCCGTCAGTCCGTCTGTCCGTCGGTCCGTCAGTCCGTCCGTCCGTCAGTCCGTCGGTCCGTCAGTCCGTCCGTCAGTCCGTCCGTCCGTCAGTCCGTCGGTCCGTCAGTCCGTCCGTCAGTCCGTCCGTCAGTCCGTCCGTCAGTCCGTCCGTCAGTCCGTCCGTCAGTCCGTCCGTCAGTCCGTCCGTCAGTCCGTCCGTCAGTCCGTCCGTCAGTCCGTCCGTCAGTCCGTCCGTCAGTCCGTCCGTCAGTCCGTCCGTCAGTCCGTCCGTCAGTCCGTCCGTCAGTCCGTCCGTCAGTCCGTCCGTCAGTCCGTCCGTCCGTCAGTCCGTCCGTCAGTCCGTCCGTCAGTCCGTCCGTCAGTCCGTCCGTCAGTCCGTCCGTCAGTCCGTCCGTCAGTCCGTCCGTCAGTCCGTCCGTCAGTCCGTCCGTCAGTCCGTCCGTCAGTCCGTCCGTCAGTCCGTCCGTCAGTCCGTCCGTCAGTCCGTCCGTCAGTCCGTCCGTCAGTCCGTCCGTCAGTCCGTCCGTCAGTCCGTCCGTCAGTCCGTCCGTCAGTCCGTCAGTCCGTCCGTCAGTCCGTCCGTCAGTCCGTCCGTCAGTCCGTCCGTCAGTCCGTCCGTCCGTCCGTCAGTCCGTCCGTCAGTCCGTCCGTCAGTCCGTCCGTCAGTCCGTCCGTCAGTCCGTCCGTCAGTCCGTCCGTCAGTCCGTCCGTCAGTCCGTCCGTCAGTCCGTCCGTCAGTCCGTCCGTCAGTCCGTCCGTCAGTCCGTCCGTCAGTCCGTCAGTCCGTCCGTCAGTCCGTCAGTCCGTCCGTCAGTCCGTCAGTCCGTCCGTCAGTCCGTCCGTCCGTCCGTCCGTCAGTCCGTCCGTCAGTCCGTCCGTCAGCCCGTCCGTCCGTCAGTCCGTCAGTCAGTCCGTCCGTCAGTCCGTCAGTCCGTCCGTCCGTCAGTCCGTCCGTCGGTCCGTCAGTCCGTCCGTCAGTCCGTCCGTCAGTCCGTCCGTCAGTCCGTCCGTCAGTCCGTCCGTCAGTCCGTCCGTCAGTCCGTCCGTCAGTCCGTCCGTCAGTCCGTCCGTCAGTCCGTCCGTCAGTCCGTCCGTCAGTCCGTCCGTCAGTCCGTCCGTCAGTCCGTCCGTCAGTCCGTCCGTCAGTCCGTCCGTCAGTCCGTCCGTCAGTCCGTCCGTCAGTCCGTCCGTCAGTCCGTCCGTCAGTCCGTCCGTCAGTCCGTCCGTCAGTCCGTCCGTCAGTCCGTCCGTCAGTCCGTCCGTCAGTCCGTCCGTCAGTCCGTCCGTCAGTCCGTCCGTCAGTCCGTCCGTCAGTCCGTCCGTCAGTCCGTCCGTCACTCCGTCAGTCACTCTGTCAGTCACTCCGTCAGTCACTCTGTCAGTCACTCCGTCAGTCACTCCGTCAGTCACTCCGTCAGTCACTCCGTCAGTCACTCCGTCAGTCACTCCGTCAGTCACTCCGTCAGTCATTTCGTCAGTCACTCCGTCAGTCCGTTCGTCAGTCCGTTCGTCAGTCCGTTCGTCAGTCCGTTCGTCAGTCCGTCCGTCAGTCCGTCCGTCAGTCCGTTCGTCAGTCCGTCCGTCAGTCCGTCCGTCAGTCCGTCCGTCAGTCCGTCCGTCAGTCCGTCCGTCAGTCCGTCCGTCAGTCCGTCCGTCAGTCCGTCCGTCAGTCCGTCCGTCAGTCCGTCCGTCAGTCCGTCCGTCAGTCCGTCCGTCAGTCCGTCAGTCACTCCGTCAGTCAGTCCGTCAGTCACTCCGTCAGTCAGTCCGTCCGTCAGTCCGTCCGTCAGTCCGTCCGTCAGTCCGTCCGTCAGTCCGTCCGTCAGTCCGTCCGTCAGTCCGTCCGTCAGTCAGTCCGTCAGTCAGTCCGTCAGTCAGTCCGTCAGTCCGTCCGTCAGTCAGTCCGTCAGTCAGTCCGTCAGTCCGTCCGTCAGTCCGTCCGTCAGTCCGTCCGTCAGTCCGTCCGTCAGTCCGTCCGTCAGTCCGTCCGTCAGTCCGTCCGTCAGTCCGTCCGTCACTCCGTCAGTCACTCCGTCAGTCACTCCGTCAGTCACTCCGTCAGTCACTCCGTCAGTCACTCCGTCAGTCACTCCGTCAGTCACTCCGTCAGTCACTCCGTCAGTCACTCCGTCAGTCACTCCGTCAGTCACTCCGTCAGTCACTCCGTCAGTCACTCCGTCAGTCACTCCGTCAGTCACTCCGTCAGTCACTCCGTCAGTCACTCCGTCAGTCACTCCGTCAGTCACTCCGTCAGTCACTCCGTCAGTCACTCCGTCAGTCAGTCCGTCAGTCCGTCCGTCAGTCCGTCCGTCAGTCCGTCCGTCAGTCCGTCCGTCAGTCCGTCCGTCAGTCCGTCCGTCAGTCCGTCCGTCAGTCCGTCCGTCAGTCCGTCCGTCCGTCAGTCCGTCCGTCAGTCCGTCCTTCAGTCAGTCCGTCCGTCAGTCCGTCCGTCAGTCCGTCCGTCAGTCCGTCCGTCAGTCCGTCCGTCAGTCCGTCCGTCAGTCCGTCCGTCAGTCCGTCCGTCAGTCCGTCCGTCAGTCCGTCCGTCAGTCCGTCCGTCAGTCCGTCCGTCAGTCCGTCCGTCAGTCCGTCCGTCAGTCCGTCCGTCAGTCCGTCCGTCAGTCCGTCCGTCAGTCCGTCCGTCCGTCCGTCAGTCCGTCCGTCCGTCAGTCCGTCCGTCCGTCCGTCAGTCCGTCCGTCAGTCCGTCCGTCCGTCCGTCAGTCCGTCCGTCCGTCAGTCCGTCCGTCAGTCCGTCCGTCCGTCAGTCCGTCCGTCAGTCCGTCCGTCCGTCCGTCAGTCCGTCCGTCCGTCAGTCCGTCCGTCAGTCCGTCCGTCAGTCCGTCCGTCAGTCCGTCCGTCAGTCCGTCCGTCAGTCCGTCCGTCAGTCCGTCCGTCAGTCCGTCCGTCAGTCCGTCAGTTCGTCCGTCCGTCAGTCCGTCCGTAATATAAGGTTCTTCACTTCATCTACTTCTATTATATGTAGAAACACTTGTAGTAACTTCGTCTCTAAAACTAAGAATGCTCTCATTACTTACCTTTAGTGCCCGAATATTTCAGAAACTATTTCTCTAATTGATAGCATCTATTATAATTATGCTGGTTCTTCTGACAGCGAAAATTTGTATATGTGTATATAATGTGAACACCAGGGGCAGGCATGATAATCCAACCAGCTATCCTTCAGAATGCTCATAAAATTAGTGATCGTGTATTGCCACCGAACCACACAGAACACTTACAAAAGAAACGAAAATATACTGTCCAAAAACTGAAGACAAAGGGCTCTACCTCAGCTTTCGTCGTTTTAGTAAAAGAAGCGATAGTCTTCTAGTGTGCCATAGAATATCTCGGCTCAGAAGTTTGGGCCACTGAAACAGACGGAAGAAGCGTGATTCTCCAAGAGGGCAGCAGATTGCGCGGCAGACCAGACGCGGAACAGAGGAGGAGCGGCGGATCGAAAGGCCGATGAAGATGGATGAAGACTCACACACGATTCTCCCGGGCGAAGCGAGCGCCCTCGGGAGGAAATATTGACACGATCTGCTGCCTCGACGCCGGGGAGCCGCCGCCCGTGGACTGTGTTCCCCTGGGTTAGCTACTTCCGAGACACTCGCCCCCCCCCCTCCTCTCGCTCTTCGGAGACGGATGATCCCGCTGCGTTTCCCGCCCGCCGATCGACCATCTCTCTTGTTTAACGTCAGCTTCTCAGATCTCACACTACTCACAAACAATTTCTGCTTTGCTGCGTTGTCTTCAAACACATGTACCGGGAGAGGTAGCCCATGGCATCAATTGATGTCACTGCAATACCTCTGCCCGGGAAGTCGTAGCCGATCGCCCATCTCTCTCATTTAACGTCAGTTTCCCAGATCTCACACTACTCACAAACAATTTCTGCTTTGCTGCGTTGTCTTCAAACTCATGTACCGAGAGAAGAAGCCCAGGGCATCAATTGATGTCACTGCAATACCTCTGACCGGGAAGTCGTAGCCGATCGCCCATCTCCCTCGTTTAACGTCAGCTTCTCAGATATCACACTACTCCCAAACCATTTCTGCTTGCTGCGTTGTCTTCAAACACATATACCGGGAGAGGTAGCCCACGGCATCAATTGATGTCACTGCAATACCTTTGACAGGGAAGTCGTAGCCGATCGCCCATCTCTCTCGTTTAACGTCAGCTTCTCAGATCTCACACTACAGTTGACGCGCTCGGTATCACTAATCAATAAACGAATGTGAACACCAAAAAATGGATGTTGTCATTCACAGCATGAGATTCAAAGTTGTTGCATTTCTCTTTCTCCTATACTATTTATGTTCTGTAATGAACCCTTTTTGTGGGGGATACCTAAGTATTTGGTTAACGACAAACATCTGTTCGCCTGTCAGTGATCAATCCTTGCGGCTAAACCGTTGGCAAGATTTTTATCAATATAGATACTACTCAGTCAAACTGATTTCGCGATCTTTTGAATTTGAAACTGATATTTTTATTTGGGGGAATGCTATTCGTTAATTTCTGACGTTTTAAAAAATTCTGAAAAATGGCTCAATTTTTTAAAGTTATTTCCTCAAGTAGAGCAAAGTACGCGTATGAAAACGGCATCAATGCGGGTTTCGTTGAATACTGTCAATTTTCGAAAAAAATTGCAAAAGTAAAAATTTTTTCGCCGTCTTCATAGAACTAGAATATTAAATATAGAGATTTCTTCCCTAAGAAAGTCTATTCTTCTAAAATATCTTCTTGATATGTTCGTGAGCATTTTCTCGAAATGTGAGTAGTTTCCTGCTAATTTTGTGTGCAATAAAAGCAATTTTAAAAGGATTTTATTCTGAAATCAGAAACCATGTTTTTGTTTAGTTTTTTTCTCGCGTAGTTCAAAGCGTGATTATAAAAATAGAGCAGGTGCTATTTTCTTTGATCGCTCTGAAATTTCCAAAATTCCAAAAGAATAATGCATATAATGCGATAAAATATGTGCTGGCACAACGAGTTTTCTTAATGAAATATCTCCTTCAAAATTGGATCTTTAAATGAGGTCTGGATGTTTTGTAAAAATGCGAGTAGTTTTCGGGTATTTTTTGGTTGGAGAAAAGGCAATTTATGAGAAAACGCCCCAAGTTTTATATTCAATTTTCTTCTCAGATAGAGCAAATGTTTCAAATACGACGCAAGTCTCATTTCGTTAAACACTCTGAATTTTCGAAATTTGGAAAAGTTACAAATAAGGTGAAAAAGTATGTGTTGTAGCAACACTAGTTTAATAAGAAAGATCTTAGAGTAAATAGATTATTTTTTTTTAGGAATTATCTTATTTTTTTAAAATGAATTAATCAAATTAATAAAACGAATGTAAATACATTGTTGTACTTTTAATATCTCCCTTAAAAGTCTTAATTTGAACCATAAAAAAGTGATTCGGTTGGCCTTCATCAATAGTAACTAATGAAATAGCTGCGGAGTTTCTTGGCCACATCTCGAGAAACATTTGAATGCAGCCCTCGCCACCCTCGTTTTCTCCAAGAGGCAAACGGTTTTCATTACATTGTTTCGAGCACGACGTTAGTTCCACGCCTGCCACCAGATCTTTACCAAGACGTTGCATATAAATGAGAGTTATACATTTCATGAATCTGGAATGTGAGGAACGAGGCGGAAGGCGGAGGCGGAAGGGTCATGCGCGGGAGCTAAGGTGGAAGCAGGGACAGGAACAGAAGGGAGGACGGGGGTTGGGATAGAGGACGATGTTCGTGGCGGAAGGCATGAATACAAGCAGTGGTGGTGGGGAAGGGAACAAAGGTATGCCTAGAGGATGGGTCGCAGTCTAGGGAAGGTAGAGACGACGGGGAGGCAGGGGGCTGATGCGGCGGGAGTGGAATCAGTGTCTAGGGGATGAAGTGGGCGAGGGAGAGAAGACGGAAGTAGAAATGATAGGGACAGAGACAGCAAACAATGGAAGCTGTAAGGAGAGGGCGGAGGCGGTGGTGATATAGGCGGCAGGAGTTGAGTCAGTGTGGAGACAGCAAGGACGGGGGAGGTAGGAGTGGAATCAGTGAGGAGGTGGAGACGAGGTCGGCGGAGGCAGCAAGAGTGGAATCAGTATAGAGACGTGGAGGGCGGCGGCGCCAGGAGTGGAATCAGTGTGGAGGTGGAGACGGGAAGGGTCAGTGTGGCAGGAGTGGAATCAGTGTGGAGACAGCGAGGGTGGAGGAGGTAGGAAAGGAATCAGCGTGGAGTGGAGGCGGCGAGGGCGACGGCGTAGCACTTTAACGATGCGCCGGCCCGCTGGAGATGCGGCGGCGCGGCGCGGCGGCCGGTTCCAACGGCTGGCGCATAGCGCCCTCGCCCCTCCACTTAGGCGGGCACCCCGACACCTGCGCCGCACCTCGTTACATCTACCGCTATGCATTACAGCCCCCTGCAGCTTCCCTACTATTTCTATCGGCGGCTATCCAGCTCCACGGTTATGAACGGGATGCGAGGATATTTTTGACAGAGCGATGAAGTACCAAAATAAATTGAGCGATTCAGAAGGCACTAGACTTCGGAATTGACATGGTTTTGATAAATACGTACCATTCGGTCAGCTAGCTGAGTTCCAAATATAGTATGATGGGCCAAGTTATAAAAAATTTACTCATAAATTGGATTTGAGAAGACATGGTATGTTGTATTTTAATCCTTTTAATGAGAGTTTTGCCCATGAAAGATGAAATTTTGGAGATACATCATTTGCCGTATATATGCATATTACCATTTTACGTTACCGTTACAAATTTTATGGGAAAGTCTGGGCTCCTTTGTAACACTACTATTTTTTAACGAACCTCAGAATATTCACTTTAGGCTAATAATTGTGAATTAGTTTTCATGTTTCCTTATCATTTTTGACGATTACGTCGAACTATTAATTCATTATTAATCCATTACTCAAAATTAATTTCGACACCTTATGAATTAATAGCAATAAATCATCGAAAAATGCCAATATTGTCTTAATATTTTAATCACCATTGTTGAATAACAGTAACAAAAAACTCCAAAAAAAATTAATTCTTAATTTTTGAAATTTGAAAATGTTCATAATATGTAGAAATAATACGAAAAATTATCCAAATTGAAACTCCCTCGTGAAATACGTTATATATTCACCTATGAATGTTTATAATTGGCTAAAGGCTGCTCTAGGCATAGGAAATTCGGCGAGTCGCGAGCAACCGCTCGCCAAATGCCGAGATGTGGGGGTGAGTTGCTTGATATTTGCCGGGTGCCAAACATTTGGTGCTGGCCCTACCTGCAACATGTCCGTCTTTGAACACATGAAAGTAAGAGAGCGTTCACCGAGCACCTCGACTACACGGATTAGGCGACCAATCGCGCTCTACTCGCCATTTATTCAGGATGTGGAACACACAAGTTTGAATCCGTTCCGACAATACTTTTGATTAGAACATGGGTTGCGGACGTAGGAGCGGAGATATCGATGAAGGATTCTAAGCGTCTCCTGTAATGATATTCACCAGACAGCAGACGTTCGTACGCTAGGGGACACGAGAGATTACCTGAATTGATTCAGGTTCGTGCGAATTCATAAGGGCCCCTTCACACGTAGACACAGCCGTGCGCTTTCAGTAAGCAGCAGGGCTCTTCCCACGCTGCTACCTGCACCTCCGCTCGCCAACGCTGCACCACCGCTCGCCGCCACCGCACCGCCTCTCGCCATGGAAGGGGGAGGGTTCTGCGAGGGGAAGTTTTCGTCGACCCTTCGGCGACGACGAACAAAGGGACCGCAACAGGTAAAACGCCGCGACGAGTGCCCCAGCGGGCAGACCTCCATTTAAACCAATGCTAGCGGTGGTGCATATACTCTCCCGGGCTGCTAGTGGCGAAGGTCCGCCCCCCGACGCCACATCAACGAGAACCCGCCACTCGTGAGAATACCTCTATTTAAACCAATGCTTTGCTACCAGCTGCGATGTTCGGAAGCGCGCTGCAGTGTCTACGTGTGAAGGGGCCTAAGCGAACTATGAAAAGCAAACGCATTGATATTCTTTGCTGCCACCCGCGATCCACGCGCGTGAAAAACGAACACCTCTTCATCCGCGTCTTGCATCTAAGACGGGCTGACTGGAGACGAGCCGCTGCATGCGAGAGCTGTACTTCGATTTAAACACATTGGCATTACAAGATCATGAGCTGAACGGAGAGAGGGACACTGTCAATCAATCGGGAGCTTCGTAACGATTTTAATTTTTGGGATTGTAGCTCCCGTTTGGATGACAATGTTCCCTTCTTCTTCCAGCTCGTAACTTTGAAGTGTCACTACATTTAAATCGGAGTATAAAGCCCGAGAGCAGCTGAACCGTGGGTTGCAGAAAGAGCACAAACAGCCGTTCGCGCTGCGCTGAACCAGCCCCAACGAGGTCACCTTCGCTCCATTGAGCGCGAAAACGCCCGTCGTTGGGCTGAAGTCACCAAGGTAATCTACCGAAATCTAACCTACCGATAACCGGAAGCCACCAACAAATGGTTGCTATTGTAAAGAAGACTGAAAGATCGAAGCTATTATTTAATGCGATCTTTATACTATCGATGACAAAGTTAATATTTTTTAAACTGAGTCATTTTTGAGAAAATTTTGAGGCTTTATGTAAAGTTCCCTCAAAAGTCAATATATCTGTTTCAATTTCGCAGAACCTTGAATTCCTTCGAATCGTTTGAGCAATATCAATTTTCGAGAAAATCGTCTTAAAGGGTTAGGTGCTAGCTTTGATGAGACAGGCGGACATAGTAGACATTTTGCCGCCAGTGGATTTTTCGGTGTCAAGAACCGGTAAAATATGGATTCTGACTCTACATGTTAGAAAAAGTAATTTACTTTGTATAGAAACAAGATTTATCCACATTTTCGTTACCCAGGCCCGGGAATAAGAGTTTTTCTGTCGAAAACTCACGGTTTTCGGTCCAACGGTTACAAAACTTTCTCTTCTTACATTCGTAAAGGAGAGAAAGTAAAACGATCACCATATTCGTCACCATAAATACGAGTCTCGAGCTGCGGGAGCGTCAGTCAACGCGGTGCTGCCAAGAAGAGCACTTCGCCCCCGCCAGCAAAGCCACTGATGGTGCCTGCCACTGTTGCAGGCGAAACGTATGGACCAGTCTCCGTTGGACCACGGCCTAAAAACCCGGAAACGTCTAAGTATGTAAAGCCCATTAAGTTCCAAAGTGCAGAATATTTTGATGAAATTTTAGATTTAAACTAAGAATACTTTCTTATAAACATATAAATAAAGAAATGCATACATTTTTGACATTTTACACTGAAATTTGGATGTCCTGAAATGAGGACACTGAGACGTAAAGGTTGTATACTGCGTGACTAGACCAAAAAAGTAAAAAAATTATCGGTTTAACGATGAAATTATGAATTATTGTGATGTTATAAAAAATGAAACTTTTAGCCTACTTTTTCAAATTATTTGTTGTGATATCTTAATAAAACATTCAGCATATAATATTATACTACATTTGGAACAAAAAATTCGTCGTTTTGCGTAGTATTTCATACATTCACATTATGGTTGCTTCTCCTGTCTGATAATTTCTATCATTTCGGACATATTCCACAACTTTATCCCATAAGGGAGTCGTTGTCATGGCGAAATGGCATTTGAGTTTAATTTTATAAAGGAATGCACCAATTCTCGACTAAAACCCAGAAGTTTCAGTAAATAATTATTATATTTCACACGTTTGTGTATCAGCCAGGAATTGACTTCAGCCGTGTCAAAACACCGAATCACACCAACCCAATTTTCCCTCTGACTGAAATGTATTTCGAAGAAAACCAGTCATGTTTGTAAATTCTTTCCACATTTTACTGTAGTTTTTTAAGTCTGGTAATCCGTGGTACACAACAAAAAGCAAAATTCCCTCTAAACTTACATTTTTCTAGTGAAAACTCAAAATTAGCTTTGTTTTCGCCGCTGGTGGCATACCGTTCTGTTCCCCGGAAGATCAATTCGATGAGATTATTACTCACACTGGGACTTACTGGGTTGGTATCGTTTGGAACTGGCAAGCGCACAATGGGTTGTCAACCTACAGACGATAACAACGAAAGCGCACATACTTATCGACATACCGTCGTACACGATTGCAGTGTGCGAACTTCTAGTCTGATTAATCTATAAACGTTATATGTTAGCGAATGACCTCTGCTGCAGCAACGTTCTATTCTTGTGGGTGTCGTGCCGAGACCTGCGGGTCGATGAGACACGTAAGGGCGTGACATAAGAGTTGCGTAACAAAATGCATTAAACGAGCATGTCGTGAACCACCTGATTTTCCTTCATCTAATTCTCTTTAAACCTTTTCGACAAATGGAGTGATCGCCTTTTCTTAATTTTCAAATTACTTGAACTATCTCGATAGATCTTACGCCTAGCAGATCGACAAATTACATTTATATCTTAATCGGTATGACATTAATTAAATATACGAAATTATCAGCAATCACCTCAGCGTTATTCAAATGTAAGCGCTGATTAAATAAATCTACACATCAATTGTAGGTAGTATGACAGGAAATAACCAGTATGAATTACATAAAATAATTTTAAGTGATAATATTAATGGATATTAAACCTTAAACAACGAATGGTGTTACAGAGTGGCACAAACTTCCTCATACTACCAAATTTCCTAATCTCCTTAGTCGAGGGTAGCTTTTCGACTTTGCGTCATCTTTTTCCCGTCTGCCATCTATGGGTTCCTAAAATATATTTTTCCACATTTTCTAACAGTAAAATTGAAATATGGCTTTGGATTATTATAAAATAATAAAACCTGATCCTATGTTATCATATTCATTCAAACAATTTCAAATGATTTTGGGAAAAATTTTAGGGTTTCTGAAAATAACCACTTAGGAGCTCATTTGAGACAAAACGTTTGAGTTTTCTAGAAACTTGGTAAGAAATAATGTAAAGCACTTGTACTCACGAAAGCAATCATTTATAAAAATGTCCACAATGTAAATATTTATGTCCTGATAGATGCTTCAAACAAATTAAATATGTGCTATTTTTAAAACCATCAAAAGTATGCATCAAAATGATTTATGCGAAGTCATTCAGTTTATTTAAAATTATTTGTAAAAAAAGTTTGTTAAAAAATGTTGAAGTCGCTTTTTAGAAAATGTTGTTTTAGAAATTTTTCATGTTTCACAAAAATTAGAATAAAGTATTTTTAGTAAATAGTAAATAATAGTTAATAGTTATAGTAAATAGTAAAATAGTTATAGTAAATAGTTAATAGCAAAAAATAAAAAAATGCATAACATTAATTTAAGATACACTTGTTGAGAACAAATCTCATGTAAGAAAAATCTCTATCTTCAATATGTAATTGTAGATCAATTGGAAATATCAATTGTGGTTAAAATACTACCAATGGTTTGTCGGTAGCGTTGTTCACAGACGGCCCGACAGACTCATGAATGTTTTCCCGTAATCCAATATTTCGGTGTCAAAGATTCTCAAAACGTAAATTCTACTACTCAGCATGATAGAGTAAGTAATTTTGAACAGAAACAAGGAGTTTTGACTTGCTTGATATCAGGGCCCCACAATACGAGTTTTCTATAGGAAAATCGCCATTTTGTTTTGAAGCAGAATTACAATTCTTTCTTTAAGTAGCATGCAAGAAAGTAAAACAAAAGTAAGATCTTCTAATAAAGGTGAAGGAAAGGTTCGAAAAAAGTTTAACTTTTGCATTTTTTGAGTTTAGCATTGTTAATCAAATCAAACGATTGCCGTGATTATAAGCGCCTTTTGAATTATTCCAGAAAGAAAACCTGGTGCAGCTTTTGAGATATTTTGAAAAAATCCTTCGTATAAAGTAACTCTCAAAATTAACAGATTCCTTTCCAATTCGCAGATTGATACAAATCAGTTGAAAACTATTTATTTTCGATAAGTTTTGTTTATTGGTTTAGGCGTTAGTATTGTTTATATGGTTTGGGTTGCAGGGGACTGGGGCAGGTCTGAAAATTTGAAATATCCCGCTGACGCAGGGAAATGTTAGTGTGTTAAACAGTAGAAAGGTATGACAACTCTGCGGACACTGTCATGTCATCCAACAGATGGACGAAATGACAATTCATTCGCAGTCTGCAAGTGGTAGTGTGTGACACCGGTTCAGACTTACGTTGCTTTTATAAAATTTGTAAGGATATGAGTCTTGTCCCTATCATTGAATGGTGAGCGTCTACAATATTCTTGACTTGCTATGCGGATTAGTTTTTATAATACCATATTTATATTCTGTTGTATTGGACGGTTTATTGTTAAGTGGGACTGTTTGTTGTTGATAACCCATGGGGGAGATTTAAATAGTGCTGGAACATGTTCGAACTATATTCAAAATAGTGTATGCACTTTCTAGTTATGAATTTTTGGGAATACATTAGCATGATTTGAACAAGAGGATTGGTAATTGTGTATTGATGGTTGTTTAGATTCGAGATGTGACGATCATACCTAAAAATGGGGCAAGCCGCCCGTAAGCAGCGATGGCATTAATGAGGCAATTTTTGATGTCGAAAATGAGACATTTTCTTTACGATCAGTAGGTTTAAAGCGTAAAAATATTCTTACTTTATAGTATTATCATCTACAAAAATTCAGAGGTAGCGTTCAACCAGACGTGCAGCTGAGTCGCGATGCGGAACATTTGTTCATCTTAAAGCGACGATCTATTGCAAAACTACATTATTTAGTGCTCCAATTTGCACTTCGGAATAAGGTGTAAAAAATTCGGTAATTTCTGTCGACTTTTCGTGGCAATTAGGTTGCACCTATCCAGAATCCTGGAAATTAAACAATTGCAGCGGGTCAGATTGGAAGAATAAAGCGCTATCCAAATATAGCTTTACGCAAGTCTGAAAATACTGATCACGAGAGGGATAGTGCTTACAGAAAAACAAATGTGATGGAGCTTTTTTTGAATAATTATAAAAAGCGTTAACTTCTGGGAAAAAATATGTAAACCATTGACGAGCCCTGACTTTCAAGTGTAGTTAAGGCTCCGAAGATGGTAGTTCAGCGAGGTGCGCGCTTCGTTGAACAACTATTTCTACCGAAAGAGGAACCATGATTACAGTTTGCATGATTGTCTATGCAATTGCCAACTCCATAACCCTGATCTTTATTTTTCTCAAGAGCCAGAATGCACGGCACTTCGCGGGTTGAAACCTCCATTGGTAGCAACAGTCCAAATAGTTCTTGGATGAATCGCAGTTGTTTTTCATGGTTCTTAAACATGTACAAAATCATCAACAATAGGGAAAAGAGTATATTATTATTTTTTGATGTCCAACATTGAAAGTAATTGCAATATCGAATATGTTAATTTTGCTTTAGAAAATGCAACAGTTTTAGTGACTTCCGGCCACATTGTACACACCGCATGCAACCTATTTATTTATTTATTTATTTATTTACAGTTAAAACTGTGTGTGACGTGCTATGGGAAGAAGTTAATTTGAAATTACATTTATCTCCAGATGCAAAACAACGGGCCATCTCAGCATTTGCTCATGGATCAGGGAAACTGGACGAAAACCTGATCGAGATGGGGGTCATTGAACCAGAAGCTGAAGTACAATACTTGTCACAGGTTCTTTAGAATTATACATTCCAAATGGTAAATTCTAATACACTAAATGTTGTTAAAATTAATATTACGTTCCTTTTGGATGTTCGGTCTCCAGAACCTCGAACCTGTGGATGCCGTTTCAAGAAAAAGCTGAAAATCGTCGAAAGCGACTTAATGGTCATGGTTTCTGGAAAACGTTTCTCAATTCTTCTTCTACTTTGAACGCCGTTTCTTATTCTTCTTTTACAGTGAAGAACATGTTGTCGGAGTTTGCAAAACCTGTAATTTGACCATTTTCAAAATGAGCATTTTTCTGCTACATATTTTGAGGTAAACTGACCCATGGGACAGCAAAAATATTTCAACGGATGCAAATGTGAACGCACCAGTGACGGAGCAAGGGAACGAAAATAACTCTAAAAAAACTAGTAACGTCAAAAACCTTACTTTACGTCAGCGACCATATCGAAGTAGGGTTCCCATATCTTCCGATCAAAATCCACCAAAGAAGGCAAAGTCTAGCATTTTAACTGAGAGCCCTGTAAGGACGCAAATTGAAGCAGACAGAAATCTAGACATCAAGAAAAAAGGCAAAGACCGCCACAATTGAATCGGGGTACATTTTCGAAAGTTAAGGAGGAATAAACATGTGTACCACATATTGCGTAAGTCCCCTTCAAATTCGTTTCAAAATTAAAATAACGAAAGCTGTTAAGTAAAAATAATTGTCCCATCTTTATTTCCTTGATGCAGAAGACAATAAACTGAGAAGTATAAATGCGTCATTCCTATGATTTGACGTTCTTGCATTTACATTACTCGTATAATGACCCTATACTACGGATACCATAGGTATCATAGAGGTTCAATACAAATATTTAAAAATATGATTTTAAACTATGTAATCGCCAATTACAAATCGCCAGCTTTGGTTAAACTCACTTTTGAAGTTCACAATTATCAAGAATGTGCTCTTTATTCAAGAACTGTCTGATACAGTCAATATTAGGAGACGGAAGGTACCTGGAAGATACAACTTAAACCCATGTACATAATTTGAATATTTCGGTTCGTGTTTGAATAAACTATACTGAAAAAACTTTCAAAATTTTGGAAGCCATTACTCCCTAAAAGGAAGTATCCAAACAATGAAAATATTTCATAATGCATCATTTTGTTTGCAAAGGTGGCTTTAATGTGTGATACAAATTTTGAAATTTTAAGAGCAAAATTACTAGCTTGCTTAAAGGCACAAAATGTAGTTATGGGAAAAGTTTAAAGTACATCTTTACAAAAGACCGTAAACAGAACTCTTTTTAACGTAAAAACATGTCAAAAAATACACTATACAAAATTCTTGTTATTAATACAGTGCAGCAAGCTTAATCGAAGCAAAATCTCTTCATATGTTCCAAGAAAAAACTAATCGTATATTTAAATATTGCTGAAGCCAAGTAATTGGCGGAATGTTTCATCAACCAATGTCAAATATTCAGTGAACCATCGCTCGATACATAAATGCCTGATCTTGTTTACTTCTATATATAGCAACACAAAAAATAAAGCAGGCTATTAAAATATTTAAAAAAACGTATTTTTTAACTTCGATCTGCCCTTAAATGTACATCATGACATTTCGTGCATTGCAAATTAACATGTGTGAAAAGAGGAAAGCATTGTCATAGAACAGATAAAATCTGAAAGGGAGCGCGTCAATCAAGTCTTTGAGTCCACTCAGAAACCAAATAGTGTTCAGGCCTCTGAATCGTCTCTGGATGCGGATCCGGATTCGCGTCGTCTCGCTGTCAAAGAGCTTGCTGCGGGGCTTCCGGCAGCTGAGAGCGCACCGCAGCGGCAGGCGCAGGAAGCTCTGAAAGTGGCAAGGCGAAGATGACAAATGTTCTGAATCGAGTAACGTTACGAGAAGGCGAAAGTGATAGAGGCAGGGAAATGGAGGACAGAAATAGAAAGATTGATAAGGTACCATGTGGCTACGGTCCTACAAATAACCAAACAGAAACATGAATCAGATAATAGTGATGGCGTTTAGGCGCTTATGGGTGAGGGAAGACTAATTTAGGAAAGGAATTGTTGGGATGAGTATTTCGTATTTCCGGACGCTGGTCATTCGATAGGGAAGTGTGGTACCTGTTTTTGCCGGAAGGTGGCAGTGTTCCTTTCTCGTTGGAACGTAACATCCGGCGTCGACCTAGTCGTCAACTTGCGGGTTTTCCCCTCCAGTATCTCTCATCAGTGCCATGCGCCAGCCGGAAAAGCTCAAAGCTCGCAACTGATCTCGCGATATGTTATATAGTGGGATGAGATAATGATCACCCGCGGACCTTGGCCCGTTTGTTCGCGTACTACTCCAGCATTTGCCGGATATCGGAGCAACCGATCAGCCTGAATTCTCCAGACAGCAGTCGAATTCCATCTAACTCTTGTCGAAAATTCGCCATAATCGGGCCTCGACCTTCCCGTCAGAGACCCTGCAGCGGTAGTGGTTGTTGTCACTGAGATACTGTTAGAAGAAGAAAGAGAAAAGGTGTAAGAGTGCGGAGGAAAGAGTCGAAAAATTGTAGGCTGGAGGGAGACAAGCGAAGACGGAAAGAATTCGTGAGAAGTAACAAAGTACAGACGTTGACATGAACCAAGGATTCGTCCACTTTTGAAGTAAGTTGAGAAGTCAACAGAAATTGCAAAAGGAAAAGTAACGATGGCAGCAGATGACCTGAAAACGAAGGAATACATGGAGTAGAGTGGAATTTATTTGAAAACGGTCACTATGACAAGTTTGATAAGCATAGTAGTCATTGAAAGATGATAGAGAGAAACAATGACGTCTCTAAAGTTGAACAAAAAACAGTCTATAAGAATGATACACTTGGAAACAATTTGGAAATAATCCCAACAAATTAGCGGAGGGGGTAGTGCCAACAAGTGACTGGTCCACACGAAGTTCCCTAACCATTAAAAATAAGTTAGGAAAAAGCGATATTGAAGAAGATGTTTTGAGGATGACAAACCTAATTCCACGAACGTTCACTGAGAGAAACATAAGTGCAGTATTCTGTTGTTTGTCATAAATATTACGAGCTCTGCCCGGCGATTGGAAGACCCGGCGATTCAAGTCCCAAAGATAGAACAGAGGGAAATTGACTAGGTTGAGTTGGGCAAAACAGGTTTCAAATTATAGTAGAATGATATGATGAAGATGAAAATGAAAGAGATTGTCAAATCATGGTAGGAGCGAGGTAATAAGTACTGAATTTCCTCACTAACTATGGAAGATGTAGGTTGTAGCATTATATAAACTCGAAACGAAGGAGTCAACTATTGCAAAGGTCGTTGACATTAGATTCTGTGGAGGTAATTGGGCAACGAGAGCAAAGAACTTGAGGTGGTAGTGTGTGATAATAGCTTATTAGAAGCGGCAGCGAAAGAAGTAGCCACATTAAGTATCCTGCAACAGCTGGAAGGCCAACAGCGGAATAGTTCTCTACATGGTGAGCTAGTCCGGCGCACCGATTTTCGCTCGTCCAGTTTACGTCTCACATAGCGGTCACTTCGTTTGGAAAGCCATACCAGACGCTGGCCTCCATATTGCTTGGAGAGCGAAATGTGTTGAGAAACATTTTGAAACTGGTAAAACGTGATAAGTTTCAACGGTGATCAACCAAAAAACAAAGTGTACTTAAATAAAAGATGTAGTATTAAAAAGTGCTTCATATATCTGTTTAAATGACGTGGAATGAGGTGATTATTTTGATACATGGCTGCATTTCGAATTCCTACTAATATTGTGAAGCAAACTGGTATCTGAAGCCTATTGGCTGAAGTCGATGCGCAGTTGTTCACCCAAGTCTTTTCATCATGGTTCTCTAGCGACACAGGTGACTCCTTTTCAGAACCCAAATACTAGTTTATTACGAAAAATGTCTATTCCTTAAATTCTCGGGTTTGCCAATTTGATCATACAAGTAAGGTAGAGGAGCTAATATCGCACGTGTTCCTAGTATCGTCGGTAGGATTCACCTCTGAAAAGAGCTCCTATCATGCATGCCTTATGCCCGGATTTACTCGGTTATTTACGGTGAAGGTGGCATGAGATTACATCGTCTGCTTGTTACAATCCCTTGCATGTAATATCCTATAAATTAATGAAATGCTGCAACAAATCGATGAAAGTACTTTTCTCGTAGATCTCTCCCTGATTCCGAAATACTTCTAATTACTTTTGAAATAAATGCGTATTTATAATAATAATAATAATAATTATAATTATTATTATTATTATTATTATTATTATTATTAATATTATTATTTTACTTTTTCGTTACTGCTTTACACAGTACACAGAAAGTATTTTAATGCTGCGGAAAAAACACGAATTTTCGACACAATGACATTTATATTCGAGCCCTGTTAAAGAAAAAAATAGGTAATTCTTGTCCCTATGAGTAGTAAATTACTTCCTTTAACACATTGTGCTGACATAAGCCATGTTTTGTGGATCCTTGATACCGAAAAATCGATTGACGGCCAACCGTCTGTCAGGCTGTGAACAACACAAGCGGCTAAATCATTACCAGGATTTTCACAAAAATTGATTTTTACCAATCGATCTGGCTGGTGTCAAATTATTTTTATTGAATTTTTTCGAATGCTCAAAAATTGTATGTGAAACCATGCTTTATATTTTGTATTTGCAGTAATGCTTAAAAGCCATTTTCTTAAATAAGGCTCCAAACTTTTCAATGAAAATTATCATTTCAGACGAGATTTTGCCCTTCTTTAGCATTCGTATGTTAATAGTTCGGTTCTACTAATAGGAAACGAAAAAAATGATAATTATTTTTTTTTTTAAATATACTTTGGGCTGCGCTAGATGGCAGCTGCAAGAGTATGTGGCAAGTTCGAATAGCTAGCCCAGATCAAAGATCATAGAAAACTAATACGAAAAAGTCTGAGCCATTCTGTAGCACCACTAGTTACTTCTCGTTTATGTAGTATAGGGGAGAGTTGTGTAATGCTGCGGAAAATCGATTTTGAAATTTCTATGAAAATACTCATTTTGAAGCCCTCTGATACCGAAAAAGTTTCGTTCTTTTTTTTTCTTTCTTTTTTTTCTTTTTTTTCTTTTTCTTTTCCTTTTCTTTTCTTTTTAACTTCTGTTCGTCCGTCCATTCGCATGTCCGTCCGTCCGTCCGTGCTCCAAATTTGTTGTTTTATATGTCTATAAAAATGTCTACAACATGTACAAGTACGCTCGTTTAGTAGAATTTTATGGAGATAACTTGAACTAAATGGTAAGCTATCGATCGTAATGTTATTAGTATATTCGAATATTACACGATACCAACACAATACTACCTAATGATTAATAATCCTATTATTTTTGTTCCCAAAGCCTCCTGAATTTTCCTATCTAAAATAAAAGTCAATATTAGACTATCCATACAAAAAGTGAAACATAAAAACTGATTTTATCATAATTTTTAGGTCTCCAGATGTCAACCGAAATGAAGTTGCATTTGCTTATTTTAAACATAATGTGTAAAAGTATATCGATTATGTTTGACTGCAATATGCAGAACATGAATGTATTTGTTCTACCTTATATCTTATGATTACGAAGATGCTGACGTAAAAGAAAATAATGAATTGAAGAGAATGCATAGATGATTAAATATTTTAACTTCAAATCTAAGCGTTTTATATAAACGCAATGACTACTCATCCCAAAATGACATTAAAAGTAAGTCACACATGTATTCCCACAAAATAATACCTACGTGAGTTTCTTCCTGCCAAGATTCAGACGTTTGCATTTTTATTCAAGTATGTTTGCTATAAAGTACGAATCTCGTCTACCCTGTGTTGAACATGGTTAAAACAGGGGCGGATCCAGAGACAAATTTTGGAAGGGAAAAATTAAAAATGTTTTGGTCGAATGCGTCATTACAGATTTTGTAAAATGTCGCTGGCTACCCTCAGCTCATGCTCTGATACGATTATATTCGTATTAATGATTATCCGAAAATGTTTTTGCTTGAAAGTTTATAATAAAAGTTAAAGAAAAATTGGGGGGGGGGGTTCCCTCCCTGTGGAACGGCGCCTGGTTCAACTTCAATCAAGCTAAGCGCAAATTCAAGAAGACATTTCAGTCTTATATCAAATTCATTATTTGTATCATTATGAAATGTCGGTGTGACTTATTGAAAATACATAGTTTACGTTATATATTCCTTCGTTTTAACAATAAACAATGCACTTTCGTGCAATGATCTCTTTAGCGGATATCTTAATTAAGTCTATATTAATGCGTTTTTGAATCGCACGTGTTTCCCTCCTTTGTATGTGTAGGTGGTCCACGCGCATGACGTTTCGCCGGTTTCAAGACGCCACTACCGGCTACATAATCTTACTCGAGTTAGTCCTCTCACGTGGCGACAGTTCTTATAACAGAAAAATCGAACTCCAAAGGCTTGTTCGCTTCTTTTTCGTATTTCTGAGAACGATTCCGTTCCATTCGTCTGTTACTAATGTTTCAAGATTATGCGACCATTTCTTAACCTCAAAAACGTAAATGATAAAACGTCGTATGATTGAAAGTGATATAGTTTCTCGATAAATATGCAAGCCGTGCGAGTAATTGTAGTGGGTGCTGGTGCTTCTGGAATTGCAACAGCGAGTCGTCTTTTAGAAAATGGTTTTACAAATATCACAGTATTAGAAGCAGAAAATAGAATCGGCGGTCGTATTCACACTGAAAATTTCGGTATGTATTATTTAGAAATACCTAGCAAATCGAACTTAATGAACGTGATTTACAACCAATTCAATTATTTTTTGTAGCTGATGGAATTGTCGATATGGGTGCTCAGTGGGTGCATGGGGAAGAAGGAAATGTTGTGTTCCAAATGGCAAACCCACGGAACCTACTGACAGAAAGTATTACTTCCCTTTTTGATAGCACCACTGTGTATGTGGAATCATCTGGCAGAGCTTTCAGATTTCAAGAAATGCCTGATGTATTTGAAATACTTAGTAACATTGATAAGGATAGCAAGATTTTTTTCAAGACAAATACCGGTTCAGTAGGGGATTATTTCATTTCTGAGTAAGTAATAAATGTAAAATTTTATTGATCATTCACTTTTTACACATCAACACAAATAAGGACAATATTTGCCTTAAGAATATAAAATTACAAGTTTCACATAGAAAATATAACAAACTTTTCTCACATATGCTTTAATTTTATTTACTTATAAAAATATAATCACAGTAATCAAGCAACAAAACATTACATGCCAAAACATTACATTTCATGATTCGATTATTTGTTGACGATTGTTTCTTTTCCGTTTACATCTCCACAACATTCTATCTGCAAGATTACCGATACTGCTAGATTTAACCCATGTTTCAAAAACGGGATCCCTCATAAGTGTTTTCTTAGTTAAGTGAGTTAAATCATCAGGTATGACACAACGAATTTTCTTATTTAAACATCCATTGTTCACATAGTACTTCTTCATCAATGTGTATATAAACCTTGTGTATTTGCAGTCAATGTAGGTAGATTCAAATTGAAGTGGTGGTCTCAAGTCCACTATAGCTTTCAAATAACCCTCTGTAATAATTGGAATAACATAATTCACCTGGAACAATATTGTCAATGAGATACAGAAATTACAAATATTAAAATTACAAAATGAAAATAAAACATACCTGTGGAAACGTTCCACTAATGAATAATTCGGGATCAAATGAAACGTCATTTTCATGGTCATTTAAAATCAAAACACCGATAATTTGTCCATCTTCTCTTTTTGCACGTAATGATTGTGCTATTTGAGTAGCATGGTTTATTCCATCATCAGCAAAAGTCAACATCACTATACAGTCATATTTCTGTAAAAGGAAACAATCATTAAATCTACAAAGATAATTATCATCCCATAATTCACTAAATTTGAAAACCTTTATTTGAAACAATGTGTTTACTCCAGTTACTCTGACATTTTTAATTGTGTAAATTGCAAATCTTTATCATGACGCCAGGTGCAAAAGTGAATTTTGTAACTTACTGGCTTGACTTTCTTCTGTTGCTGTGTTCTCTCTGTATTATTAATTTGCACCACTTGCACATTCCTTGGCATGTTTGTAGGAGCTGAATTCTGAATACATTGATGCTCAACTTTAGGTGATCTGGGAGATACTGAAACTCTACTTGCACGATGAACATGCTCTTTGAGTACTTGCAAAATTAGAGGTGGTGTTGGTATAAAATTTGGTCTGATGACACTTTCCACAGTCTGCTCTCTTTGATTAAAAATTTGCTCATCAGCCTCTTCATCATCTAGATATGAATAAAAACCATCAAATTCCAAACATACTTCACATAACTGCACTATGAACATAATTAAAAATAAAATATTTTTAAACAAATTCTCAAGCAGTAGTCATCCATATTCCTCTTGATTTCTAGGTGATTAAGGATTTTGGTCTTAAGGATATGACAAAACTTTATTTTAGTACAATTTAAGTAAACTCTAGGTTCTAAAACTCATCCTCAATAAATTTTATTTAAATTTATTGTTTCACACTCCTAAATTATGTCCAATAAAATTTATTTTGCATTTATCATTACGTTTCTGTGTAATTCTTATTCTTTTAAATTATCTCAATTAAAACTAGTGAGCAATTAGTAATAGCAGATAAATTTGAAGCTATCAACATCATTTTTTTCTTATTCAGATTTGCCATGGATTACATACTCTAAATGACACTACTTCTGTAAACACCTGAACATTATTGCACACTCAACATAACTTAAATTCTTTTAATATTTAATAAATTAATTAGGATAAAAGCACCAGTTTTGGTGATTGATTGAAACATTTGCATAATTTTTTTCAAATTCTTCGGCTATGGTGTTAAATTCATGTGGTATTCAATGGTTGAATAGGTTATCTTTTTCCACATCGATTCCTTAGCAAATTTTCAAGCCAATTTGTACCATTTTTCCATTAATTTATTTTTGAAACCCTGATTTTGATCTGGTAGTGGCTACTTGAAAGTTCCAAAATTTTGGGAATCTGCAAAAACTTGCCTCGGTTATGTCTCCTCAAAATCCAACCCCCTAAAGGTATTTGAGACATTTTTAAGTCCAAATAAAGAATGAATACATTACATTATTACAATATAAGCTGTACTTAATCAGATGTTTTCAACATATTCTTTACACATAAAACAAGAGAAAAGGAATAAATTCTCTTCATTCTAAACCAAGCTACTTGAAGGCACGAGTTCCAAGTTGTGCTAGTTCGAAACAAGTGGGACGTTTTAAATTGTCATTTTAAGAAGTTTGTTTGAAGTGTCCACTATTGGTGCCTTTACCCCTTGAATAAAATCTTGCATGATTTTGCTTTCTCTTAAACCAGTGCATACAAAAAAAATTTCTGTTGTTCATGCACACTAAGTAAACTAAGCAACATTAATAGAAAATGAATGCACTAAACTGAAACCAAAAATCATTAAAAATTGTTTGTACAGACAGTGAAACCAAAACTTTTTTCTTTCAGTAAATAAATTGCTTTTGAATTAGAACCAAATGAAACTTTTGTTTTTTAAATGATCTTCCAAAATACATTTAACTTGTTATGCTGAGCCGATTTAAGACATGACATAAAGTGCCAAAATTTCGAGGTCCATGGTTTTCAGAGAGCAGACATTTTGTTATATATTCTTTACTTTATTAATCAGGGGGAAATAGTTAAAGACTTATTATCATCATCACCATCACTCCTTTTGCCTAGGATTGGAAAGAAATGGTTGAAAACTTAGGTATATCAAAGTTCTATAAAACTGTCATTAATTTACAAATTTACAGAAACAGGAAAAACATTTGGAAGTTTGAATATCAAAACAAACTTTGTTATCTACAACCAAAATATTTCATAAACTGAAATATAAAACAATTACATACCTCATATAAAATATATTCAAACTAACTCCGAAAGTGTTTACAGGAGGAAAACTGCAAATACGATTGAATGAAATTCATTACAGTTGTGGACAGAATTTAATACTGAAATATATAGTGTCGTTTTGTAGGCTGAGAGTAATAAAATGCTTAAATGCAGTATGTGTCCCATTTTACCCAATTTTTTTCATGAAGGAAATGTCACAATGTCCCATTTCTTTTTGGATTTTAAGATCTGGTCAGTTATTGAAAATGCGAAGTTACTTTCAGCTTTCATAGAGCTCAGATGTTTATAACAATTTGTATGCAAATCCATGTTCATTTAGTGCATAACAAACTAGGGGGAAAAAAATTGGTGGTAATGTTTGTATTTATCACAATTTATCTATTTGTCACATGGACAATAACTTAAAATATATTGGAGAATGAAAAACTTTTCAAAACAGAAATGCAAAGTCAAATTACAAGTGTCCTTGAATTTGGAAACATTGTGATTTTCAGATAATAGAAAATTCTGTCATTGTTGGCCTTCAAGGGAGAGATTAATTTTATCCCTTTCAAAACAGTTACCAATTGATATAGACCAGCCCATTATTTACAGAAGTAAAAAAATTATTGAAAATAGATTTATCGTTCAATGAAAATGAAAAGCCTATTTTAAACTGATAGAAAGATAATATTTGGTGTGTGTAAAGTATGAAAGAAAACTCAATAATTCCCAAGCCTAGTTTTCTTAATGTCAATAGTTTTATAAAACAATAATGTTAAAAAAAATATACTGACCAAAACTAAAGGGGAAATGTAAACAAAGTGTATACAATCAGAACAAAGAAAACCTTTTAACTAGCAACTTTCTAACAAACATATTTTAATGCCACTTTCTTGCAACAACACATATTTTCATTTTCGTTACCTACTAACTGTTCACTCATGCGGTGTTGTCTTAAATTCTTTTATGTGTAAAAATAGCAGAGGCAGAATTTGTTACGTTGCATAACAATTTTTTGATAATATTCTAACCCAATATTTTGTCATTCAAGATGATACAAGATTGCAATTATGTTTCGAATTTTAATGTTTAATACACATATGAAACTTCAGCATTGCTAAGTATTAATTACAGCTGTTTCATTAGTTTGCTATTGCGTTTCTAATTTCATAAAGTTCATATTCAGACCAAATTCATGAAAATACACCACTAATATACAATGTAAACGCAATAAACCCTGGTTGTTTTTGTACATCTGCGTGTGTGTGTATTGTTGTTGTTGTTGTTCTTTTCTCTCCCTCCTGAAAAGTAATGATTTTAGATTTCATAGCATTTGTATTGTCAAAATGATTAGACTCCAATGGCATTTTATATCAATTGCATCCAAGTTTGGCTTTGTTTTTGACACTCCAAAGTGTAGAAGTTTTGTCTTTTAGGTCTGCTTTAAGCATTTACAATTTCCTCCAATTAACCATAATTATTTAACTTCATTACCAGACGTCATCACTGGTTACAGATACCCACACAACAGTTGTTACCTTCTTGCTCCCCATCCTCAATTGAATGAAATTTCAAACAAGATATCGGTTCTGATTTTATTGCCTCGGACATTCTACTTCATATAAACTACAAAAATAAACTCTATTTAAGTATACCTCCAAACAATCATTTCTGATTAAAGTACTATACTTAAAAATTATTGTAAAATTCTCAGAAAATGCCTACTTGTAGATGAAGCTACTGATCTAATGGGATTTTATACATGCTTTTCCACTCATGAAATGAAAACCAATAGAGTTTAACTAAAAACATAAAACACCCCAATCAGGGTAATGAATCTCAAAAAATATATCACTTTTTCGATTCTCTTTTCCTTACTGCTCCTCCCTATTGGCCAATAATAAGCTGCAACTCACCTATCTTAGGAAATGCTATGTATTAGTCGCTGTTGATGTGCAAAAAATCAGTGTTATAACATATCCTCTCATTTTAACATGCTATCAGTTATTTTCAATATTTGAGGCATTTTGGAACTCTGTTGGTAGTAATTTCATTTATGGAATACTCCTATTAAAATACCACACGAACTTAAGAATTCTCAGACAAATCCCCTCCTTGTTTCGCAAGTCACGGTTTATTGACAATTTCCAATGCAATGTCATATTACCTATGATAATTGGCAGTGATGAACAAAAATTACCCCTACATAAAAGCATATTACTGGATACCAAGAAGGGTTTAGCACAGATCTTTAATAAACTGTGCTTGTTAAAAATTTTAGTTGCATTGTTCCAAGATTTAAAGTACATTTTATAAAGTGTATTTTAGTTCTGTCTACCGAATACAATTACAGACTACTTATGACCTAAAAACAGTGAAAATATGATCATAAAACATGTTTCTCTTCGGAAAATAGAATTGTGTATTACTTTATGGATGAATAACATTCGGTACCTCACAACTAGAAACATAACATATCCAAATTCGATAAAAAATATTGCTTGACATTTTAGCTTTCCAATTTGATCCTTTAATATTTTTAATATCCTTTTTCACCTTCCACGCTAGCAATAATCTCAGTTCAACAAAATCCATAATTAATTTTAAAAATTACAAAATATTTTGTCAACCTCAAAGTTCAAACATAACCTAAAATTAACACTACAGAAATCATTGAACCACTTACTTGAAAATCCTGAATCAATACGGTTTTCTTCATCACTCCGTTCATTATTAGAGGTATGTTCTTGTCTGTTCCCTTGATGATCTCTCAAGATGTCATCGGCAAGACCTAATGTGTCGTATATGTGATAAATAAAATGTTTGTTTTTTGTGATATTGTCGGTGCACAAGAAAATGTTATCCAAAAATTGTTGTTTTGTTTAAGAACATTTTTATCTTTAGAAGGGTTGTTTATTTTGCTTCCAAAAACTTCTCTACTCTACATGAGCAGACTTTTCTATGTAGTTTTTCATTGATCTAAGATTTTTCTTGTGCACTGATGATACACTAAATATATGATAATAAATTCAAATTATTTAAACATACTGTTGAAAAGATGAAATGTTTGATGAATGGCATCTTTACGTTTCATATCAACCAAAGCTTGAACAACTTTTTCAATTGTAGAATCATCCTTCTGTATGTAATGTTGAAGTACATAATATGTGTATCCTTCATTTCCCAGTTTACTGCACTCAATTACCTGGAAAATGTTATGCCAAGAATACATACTTATTGTTCTTACACAGACTAGTATCATTAAGTGTAAATAACTTAATCACCCGAAATGCCGATTAGATTGATTATTCCAGAAATACTGCTACTCTCAAGTAACACAAAATTGTCTTATTTTGAAGATTAAATATTTCATAAGGCAAGTGAAATAAAAACAAAATGAGCTTACTCTCAGTATTTCACTGCTAAGTCCGAGATGATGTCCAAACGTGCCCCACCCAGGTGTAAGTAAGGTGTCAAAATTTCCATCCAAAAGGCGCAGTAACTTCTGTAGTAAAGGCAGGAACTTGCCATCGAACAGCCATCCTGCGTGAATTCTTTTAGTTTTCTCCAACAACTGATTAATGTCGCAGTCATTGCGCGGATCTTTGAGTCCCTCCTCTCTCAAAACTTCTAATTTTGGATTGGGTTGAATACTGCATTGACAGTACAAGGAAATGAGAATTGTACATTTCAAGAGTATAGTGTAAAAATAAAACGGGAAGTTGAAAACTTACGCCTTCGTGAACGCCTTGCCTGTCTCGTTCATGATCTGTGCGAGTGCGACTGTTTTTTCTCTTTTAGTGTGGTTTACTAGTACTACATCTGACATGACGTACGACCCTTCACCTACACGATGCGGCCGAGCCGAGAATCAGCCCAGATGCGGCCAATGCGGCCAGTTTCTGGCCAGTTCACCACTTTCGTGATAAACTGCCATTCGCTGGCTGGCGCTAGATGCTTCACTTTTCCTCCTTGGCGTTCCGTGTTACGTCACGCCTTTCTCGGAAAGATGGCGTGTAAGACGCCCGCGCACGATTAAAGCGGGCAATTCAAATACGAATACGAAGTTTCACATAATCTCATCTCTTTATAATAGGCTAAAGGAAGGTGATGGACTATGCCCTTGTATACGAAACCGTTATACGAAACCATAAGTGTATTACTGCTAGATAGGTAATTAGTTCCTAGGGGTAATTACCCTCCAATAAGTCGAAAAACAGAAGTTCGCGAAATTATTTATCGTCAAAAAAGTTAAAATTGTGTAACGTAGTGTGGAGTGAAGTGTACTCTGTGCACTTTTTTTTTTCAAATTCTAGGATTCCTTATTAACCCATATATACAAGTTAAATTATAAATTCAGGTAGAAACGAGCGTTTTGGCAACAATTCTTTAAAAAAATAATATTCGCTCTTGTGTAATTTAACCAAAAACTGAAGCATATGTAACTATGAGGATGGGAGACGATAGGCTGCCGAAGAAAGCGTTAAATGGTAAACTGGCAGTAGACCAACGGGAAAACCAAATAATAGAGAAGATGCCGTGGTTAGGGATGCAAGAGAATTCTTGGGAGTACGGATGTGGAGAAGAGATGCCAAAGATACGCAAGGATGGAAGAAATATTTTCTGAAGACCAAGGTTAAAGTTGGACAGTAGATCCATTGAAGATGATGATGATGATGATGATGATGATGATGGTCATGCACATTGAGATGGAGATGAACTATACGGATTATGGCATTGCTTACCAGGCGCACACGCAACCTGCAAAACACATTGTGCCTCCACAGTTCCATCGTGCATAATTCGGAAACGATGCATTAGAAGCTTAAAACCAGTTTTTGGTGTAACTGAAGTTATATTTTCTGAAGAGTATTCTACCAAATTAGTGCGGGAGCATTTGAACATGCGGTGAACGTTCAGGTGGAGAGAAGAATTGAGTAAATTCTGGTGAACCTCTCATCCTTACCAGAGTGGACAGAATCGAGCGAAAACAATTTACGCGTTAATAGGCTTGTCATGATGGGGCTTACGTGCTTCGACGTACAGTTCAGGTTCTGGTCTGAATTTGGGGATTCAGTACTTGTGAAGCAAATTTTACATTTGAAACGATGTGTAAAGTGCGGAGAGTTCACGCGGGGCTTACGAGATTTTTGCATGGTAACTATACAATCGTGAAGTAGAAAATTATATATGTGCACCCCAAAAATAAAGGATTCGATTAAAATTGTTATAGGGATAAATTTAACCATATTTATATAGAGAGAGATTGCTATAAGAAGGAAAATATCAATTGTCATTTTGGAAAATAAGAATTGTTGTTTGGATAAATTTAACCATATTCGTATAGATAGTAATGACAATAAGAAGGGACCGCTTTGGCAGCTTCTGCTTGGCCATTGCTGGCAATATAACTGTAAGTTACATGCATACACTCATTTTGTCAGGGTTCGTTTACAGTTAGCTCATTTGTAAGTGGCTTCATCACATCTCTTACATGTCACCGTCCTGCATGACGTTCATGTTTCCCGGCCTATCAAAATGGTCCCTTCTTGGAGTAATTCCTATATATCATGTAAAATTTATATGTACATGATTTTACTTTCTTACACGTACTATCGTAAGAAGAGAAAGTATTGAAATCGTGCACCGGAAAACGGCAAATTTTCGACACAATAACTCTTATTGTCGGGCCCTGGTATCAAAAAAGTGGTTAATTCCAGT
Source organism: Gryllus longicercus (assembly GCA_038098605.1). Lineage (NCBI taxonomy): Eukaryota > Metazoa > Arthropoda > Insecta > Orthoptera > Gryllidae > Gryllus > Gryllus longicercus. Next base: position 1,269,067 of record JAZDUA010000146.1, on the reverse strand, counting down.
TGCTAATTGTAGAAAACAATTCCTCTAACACACAAGGTGTACCCAGAATCCCTGTTATGCGAGTCCTTCATACCGAAAAATCTATTGACGGCAAAACGTCTGCCCCGCCCCGCGGCGCCCCGCCCCGCCCCGCCCCGTCCCGTCCCGTCCCGTCCCGTCCCGTCCCGTCCCGTCCCGTCCCGTCCCGTCCCGTCCCGTCCCGTCCCGTCCCGTCCCGTCCCGTCCCGTCCCGTCCCGTCCCGTCCCGTCCCGTCCCGTCCCGTCCCGTCCCGTCCCGTCCCGTCCCGTCCCGTCCCGTCCCGTCCCGTCCCGTCCCGTCCCGTCCCGTCCCGTCCCGTCCCGTCCCGTCCCGTCCCGTCCCGTCCCGTCCCGTCCCGTCCCGTCCCGTCCCGTCCCGTCCCGTCCCGTCCCGTCCCGTCCCGTCCCGTCCCGTCCCGTCCCGTCCCGTCCCGTCCCGTCCCGTCCCGTCCCGTCCCGTCCCGTCCGTGCGCAACGCCATAAACCTTTTCAGCGGATTTTCTCCAAAATTGATATTTCCCCGTCGTTTTAGCTGTTGTCGCGGATCCTGGAATTTGAAACTGAAATGTTAATTATGTTGGGTAGTTTACATGAAGTCCCTGGCACATTCTTAAAAAATATTTTTGAATTTTTTGATTAAATTTTGTTGTTGAATAGTGCAAAGGGCGTTTAAGAGAATAGCGCGGTTCTCATTTTCGTTGACATCCTTAATTTTTTGAAAATTGGAAAAAAAATTGAAGATTGTCTCAGTCTGTTGTACTGTTTTGCGCTTCCAAAAAAGTCCTGTTCCGTTTTCTGAAAAAACGAGAAAAAACGAGTAGTTTTGCGGATTTTGCGATTGAAATTTGCAATAAAAGAAATGTTCTCATAAACAACTCCCATTTTTTTTTTCCTTTCCCTTCATATATGTAAAAAGAGGCAAAAAACAATATGGTGCTAGTTATATTTTCGGGTATTGCTCGGTTTTTTGAAAATTTAAAAATACTTTTAAAACTACAAAATTGAAGAGAGAGATTTTGTTCAGGCAGGCTGTTGTACAAAATTAGCTCTTTAAAAAAGGTCAGGTGTACTTTGTTGAAAAACAAGTAATTTTTGCGTTATTTTTTGGTTGAAATAATGAAATATATACAGGTTTCACACCAACTACGGACCTCAAAGAAAATTGAATGAAAGATATGAAAAATAATTCCACGAGTAATATCCAGGTAATTAATTTGGAATATTTATTAATTTGAGCATTTCTTTCAGGGCCTAAAGACAATTCTAATTTCTAAGATTTATAAGACTTATCTTGAAGGATACATGCGCAATGTTGCGGGTTTGTATTTTAATTATAATATGCAAAATAAAAATGGGTTATTATATCACTTATTAACGTTTATTTATTGTCTATTTAGTTGTTATTTAGTTATTTATTTTTCATATCTTTTAATTAGAGACCATCATTGGACAGATTAAATAAGAAACACGTCACTTGAAAACGTATATATTTGGATTCTGTGGTCACCACACTTCAGCCCACTTGTAGTAATTTCACCTAATATGACATCTCTGTACTGCACTTAAAAACTCTAGTTTTTCCGTTGTATTAATTTTTGGATGTTCCACAATCCACATTTCTGGACTCCATGTTCAACCTCAAAATGTTGGAACACTAGTAGCAGAATTTTTTTAAAAAATAATTTAGTTTAATGAACTCTCTTCAAAGTTGGATCTTTAAATAAGGTCACATACAATTTTTAGAAAAAGCGTAAGTATATTTCACGTAATTTTGGGTGAAATAAAATCAATTTAAAAAATAGTTTTTCGGGAAAAGGATTTTTTTTCCCTCTCTTCTTTTTCTTTTCTTTCTTCAGTTTTTCTCCAATAGAACAAAGTACACATAAAGATGGTGCAGGTCCATCCATGATTAAGTGGGGGCAATTAAATTTCAGATTTGACCTACAAGGTCAAAACTGTTTGAGTATTGTTTATTGAAAGTACAGGCTTTATTAATTTGTTTAAATAAAAATATAGTTCATTTTGAGGTGTGTTAGTGAATGACGTTACTGGATGCATTGGACCTTTGACCCAAGATATTTTTCCTGCAGTGAAGTACATGTTGTTAAACATACACTGATAATTATATTTTAATAGCCAAATAGGTTGCATGCTTTGCATTAGAGTTTAGTGTTGAGGCTTACTTTTTAGTATGTTTTGAAAGAGAAATTTTTCACCAATTTGTGGGAAGTTTTTGTTATGTATCAGCTATTTCTTGCAAGTCTTCTTTTAGTAGTAACATTCTGTATTTTTCTTGTTATGGTTTGTTTAATGATTGTTAATTATGTTTTGCATAGCTTTCATATAGTAAGCAAAAGCAATTCTTACTAACTTTTTCCAGGTTTAAGAAACGCCTCAAAGATGAGTGTGTTCCAACTGACAAGTGGCCTTTAGCTCATAGCATATTAGATTGGTATGAAAAGTTGGAGAACTCAATTGATGCATCAGATTCATGGTTTGAAACATCTGGCCATGGTTTAACTCAGTATTGGGATTGTGAAGGAAATTTACTTTGGAGTTGGAAGTCTGGAGGGTACAAAACAGTTCTTGATTTGTTAATGGTAAGTGAACATACAAAGTATTTCTAGAGGTAGAGTAATGAAAGAGTAATTGGTCACCATCGAATATTTACTTTCTATTCACTAAATACTTTGAGCCATATATGTATCTTAAAGATTAGTGTGTACCGTGGGTATTCTTTGAAAAAGTGTTTTGTATATTTGCTACCTTCTTTATTGAAGAAAATATAAAGAAATATTTTTATAATGCTCACCAAAGCATATAATAAGAAGGCAAATATGATCTCACTCAACAAACAAGTGTGTTGCCCCTATCTGTAGAAAGGAGGTCTATCAATATATTTAATTTTATATATATATATATATATATATATATATATATATATATATATATATATATAAATATATATATATATATATATATATAAATAGATATAGATATTTAATAAAATTCAGTCTAAGAGACTAAGTATTCTATGTAATTAAGTATTATTATTATTATTATTTATTAATAATTATGTGCAGTGCAGTGACGTGAAACTGAGGGAAATGACTGTGTAAGAAAGACATTACCGCTCAGTGTTTCGCAGTGCAGTGAAGTGGAGTGCTATGAAAGATTGCACGGAGAAATGTTCATGTTAATTTGTAAAGTTTGTGGATTTTGTAAAGTTGTTAAGTTCAGTAATGTTAAGTTAGTGTATTCTGCCACCAAGTTCTCAAACTTAATTGCAAAATTATTAATAAATCTAATAATCAATATTGTAATTGACCAGTTGGGGAAGGTCTTATAGTGATCTTTAATTTCTTTTCCTTTTCTAGATTGTTTTAAAACATAGTTACAATACTGAGAATCATTTAAAATAGACCATTTTTTCTGAAAATTAAAATACATTTACATATTTACATCCTATTGTACCATTGTCCCCAATATTGGATACTGACAATCTAATACAAAGAACTAACACTTGGATTTCCTGGGCAAAGGCTTAGATGTGCAATATGAGGTGGTTTGACATTGCGTATCCCTGGGGCATCAAAAATGTTGGTCTTGGTGTGCGTTTCTTGAGATAATGAGGTCAAAAAGTTCTTAAAACAAAGTTTTAAACAAAATTTAGTTTTAGCTTTATTTATTAATGATGGTAGCATTGTCGTTCATGCAAAATGAACCTCTTGTAGGTTGTTACGTTCCTGCCCACCATCCTTATCCAGAGTGGTTGTCACCACAGCTTTCTGGATTATTATGGCCAGAAAGTGTTTGTTAGTGAATTATTTTATAAAATAATAAACAAACAAATTCCATGTTAAATTTAATACTTATAATCTAGTTGACAGGATAAGGATTCAGGTGTAATATTTCTTCATCTCGTCCTTTGAGTAAATGCAATTTTGTTTATTTTGTTCTTTAGAAGAAAGACCTCACAGAAAAAAAAGATCCACCTCTCCTAGCCAAGATTCATCTCGATAAACAAGTAAAGAAGATCACATGGGATCATTTAGTAGGTGATAAAGAAGGCAAAGTTGTTGTACTCTGTTCTGATGGATCTTCATATGTAGCTGATCATGTTGTAGTTACTGTATCTCTAGGAGTTCTGAAAGAAATGGCAAATTCATTATTTTCTCCACCTCTACCTGAAGAAAAGTTGGTTTCAATAAAGGTACGTTTATAATTTTCCAACAAACAATATTTCATGTATTGTTGGATAGGTTGTTCATATTCAGACATTCATTTGTGTACCTCTCATGAAAAGGTTTGTACAAGTAGTGATCTAGGTTGCTTAGTAAATTTTCTAAAATAAGATTGTAAATTATTTTCTTGTATGTAATTACTATGAATAGACATTAGTATGACAAAAATAGAAGCAGGAACAGAAAACAATTTCAACAAAACTTTAATTTGTGATCACTTGTCACGGCCTTTCAAAAAAATCGTGATTACTTTTAAACAAACTTAGTCATCATTTCAGGGTCTCTCTATTGGCACAGTCAACAAAATATTTTTGAAGTTTCCTTACCGATGGTGGCCTACTGATATCCAAGGATTTAACTTATTGTGGTCTGAGGAAGATAAGAAGAATTTCTTGAGTAGTTGCAAAAATGTAAGGAGCATATACTTAAAAATACATCTCTTAGAAAAGAAAAAGCATTGTTTAATGTTTGTGTACCTTCATAGCAAACCCGCAACAAAAGTTGGTTGGAGGGTATATTTGGGTTCTGGGCTTTGGATAATCAACCTTTGGTATTGTATACTTGGGCTGTGGGATCACAAGGAAAGCACATGGAACAACTTACTGAAAGTGAAGTTGCCCAAGATTTGATGGAACTTCTGAATAAGTATTTAGGAAAGCAGTATAATATACCTCAACCAGATGAAATCAAAAGGTAATCATAGTGGATCAAATTTCTTTACCACAACATTGTTTTAATTTTACAATAATGAATTTGTTTGTTTTTCTATGAATTTTTTGTGTGTTTAGGTCAACATGGATGTCAAATCCTCATTTTCATGGTTCTTATAGTTTCCGTAGCATGGAATCAGATAGATTGCATGCTACTGCATCCCAACTTGCCCGACCAGTGCTAAATTCATCTGGAAAAGAGGTTTGATTTTTGTGACATTAATTTTTTTCAAATTCATGTGCAATTTAAATTAATTGTGATGTGATTATACTTGAATTATGTTTTTGTTCTTTGTATTGTTCTTAATTTCTTACATCCTACATACTTGCATAGTAACCATGCCATAGTAAACAAGTAAAACTGCCATAAAAATTGGTGATTTTTAACAAAAAATCTTGTATTGTAGGTTCCTGTTATTGAAAAAGATTATTCTTACCCATGTGTGTAGTAAATTACATCATCTAATAGACTGTGTAATCAGAATGCAGGTTTTGTCAGTTCTTGATACCTAAAAATTAATTGGTTTATTTCAAAATGCGTTTGTCCATTTGTGGCCAACACTAACACCTAAACCATTTGTAGGGGGGGGGGTCTTTCTTTCTTTCTTTTTATATATTTTTTATTTATTTATTTTTTATTTATTTTATTAATATTTTTTCTCTTTCTTTTTTCCAATTTTCATTGAATGCTTTAAAATTTTGAATACCACAAAAGTTTTAAATTTTTTGCAACTACAATATTGAAGATTATTTTTTGTTTGTGTGTTTGTTGTTTCCCATATTGAATTGTTTTCTTCCAAATTGCTTCTTTAAATAGGGTCCTGTAAAATTGTTAGCTTTTTTTCATGAAATTTTGAGTTATGAGTACAAATAACGAAAGAAAGAATGCTGGTGTAGCACCACTAGTTAATGTTTGTTAACATTTATGTTTTGCATTTGTTCTGTGTAGATTTTTTACTTTCTGCTGTGTTATTAAATTTACTTTTTCTGGTGCCTTGTATTGTATATTAATTTTTGTGTGTGTGTGTGTGTGTGTGCTTGTCAGGTTTTACTTTTTGCTGGAGAGGCAAGTCATGATCATTATTATTCTACAGTACATGGTGCAATTGAAACAGGTTGGAGAGAAGCTGACAGACTCTTAAAACACTATCGGTAAGTCATGATATATTCATAGAATATTACAGTATTTCTCTCTTAAACATTTCAATTAATGCTTGTGAATTTTGTGTGCATGCATGTAAGTTTAAATCCCTTTCTCATAGATTCTTTTCTTTGTCATAGTGATTTATTGTTGCATCTCTGCACCTTTCACATATCACATATTGCGTCTTTGCACCTTTCTTTGTTTGAGAGTGGATGGAAACTAGCACTTGTTTACTAGGGAATCAGGAAATCTCTGGCAGGCAATGAATGTATTTTCAATTGCTTGTTTGTATTGAATTGACATTATGTTGATGCACAAACACAGAGAGAGCTTTGGAGATCAAATCACATATCCCGAATATGATTTGGTGTTAGTACATGAACCATGGAATGCCTTGCAAACTCCCCACGGCAAGTTTCCTTCCTCCCTCTTTTCCTCATTCTCAGCCTGTTTGTTCTTTCTCAGAATAAGATTGTACTAATAATTCAGTAGTAAAGTAGGATTCTGCTCAAATGGTGTCTGAGAGCTCTGTAAATTTTAGATCCACCAACTTGAAAGCTTATAGAGACCTAAAAAGCATTGTCTAGGAGAGACAAAAAAAACAAGGTTGAGAGTCAGTGATTTCAATACTGCCAAAATGATTCGGGGCATCTAGCCACACTTGAATAGACAACGAAAAATGAGAAGAAATTCATTGATTTTGGAACATTATTTCAATTGAAATTTTTTCCTTGCACAAAAGCTTAACATTTTTATTTCTATTTGATCCAAAATACAAAATTTTTCAGCTCTGGGCAAATTTATGTTTTGTAATTGTCCTCCAATATATAATGCAATTAATAATCAAATCATATTACAATGAAAATGCTCAACACTTGAACTATATTTATCCCCTCAAAATTAATGATCATTAACTAGCACACTCTCATGAAATTAATTCCCTTTAGGGCTCTCAAATCATCTCTGTGATGGGAAAAATGGTGCAGCTGAAATAAGTTGTGTCCCTGGCTGGTTCTACCCTGCATGACTGAAAGGAACATTTAAAACAAGCAAGTTTTAAAACATTGCATGAAGTATATGGTCTATCTATATAGTAATACGTTTTTTAAGATTTCATGCTAAGAATTTCGGGCTTTATCAGTTTGTATTTGTTGGGAAATATACTATGTATTATGTGGGATGTGTTCTTAAAAAGGTATAGTAATGTGAAACTTTTATTCAATTATTGATGCCATAAAAGTGAACAGTGCCAAATTTTTGTTTTGGTAGTTTAGTAAATCTGTATATTGTTAATTGTTCCAGTGTTATTGAAAACAATTACATAATTGAAAATTATATTATTATATATTGTGATGCCACAAGTTATTTATAATTTTTAAATTATTCATCATAATTTTAATGCACAATATTAATAACTTTCCTCATTATATATTCTTCAGTATGTGTGCTTTTTTGTAGGTTTGACCTAATGTATTAGAATATTTCTTATACTTCTGAGGAAAGGCAATTCATTGTATTTAGTAATTTAGTTTTATATTGAAGATCAGCATTTTCACGTAAATATATAATGAAAAGTCAATATTGTACATGTTTGTTTGTTGATGTTTTTTTTTGTATTCAATATTTAAACACCAAAAAATACATGTTTTATATTCTGTGATAATTTTTTGGAACAGGGTTTTTTTTTAAATATTCTTTTTGCCTAGGGTACAAATTTGGAAAAATATTTATTTCTTCCTGTGATACGATGGAGTTATTTTTTATGGCTTCAATATTTTTGTATTATATTCACATTGAAGACTGGAAGCTTTGGATACTACTGGAAGTATTTACAAATGCTTTTTAAAACTCACATAATTGCTATTTGTAGAGGATAATAAAAGATTTTACTGCTGTTGGTTGTTATTTTTTTTATTATCATGAACCATCTAGAAATAGGAACTTGAATGCTGTTGAAAATATTAGTAAAAATGTTTATTATTTGTTTGACCTTTGCGTTCAGACCATTAGCAATCTTTTAATTTTAAAAGATACAGAAAAGGAACAGTTGATTACTCCTATTGTACATCAATCTCTCAATACTCTTCTCTGATGTCTTAAGCTTATTTGTAAAATGAGAAAAATGTACCTCTAAGAGTTCTTGAACTTAGATTATATACATTAAGAAAAAGATGTTTCTCCATAGCATCATGAAGTTCATGTTTGGAGTCTAGGAAAGTGTGTCTCAAACACTCTGAATTCAGATTTAATTCTTTCACCACTGGTCATGAGTATGAGTATGTGGAAAGAGTTTGGAGAATTTAAGTTTATTAGAAGTACTTTTACACACTCAACAGAAATGGATTGGAATAAACCATGAAGGTAGTGTTGCTCTTAAAATGATCCTCAAGTGTTGAAAATAAAAAATTATTGGCATTTATTATATAAATATCTCAATTTTCCAGGCAGTTCAACACCTACAAAGCAGTTATTATTGGTGCAGGAATTTCGGGATTGGCTGCAGCAAAGACATTGTTGGAAGGAGGATTCAATAAAATACTATTACTAGAAGGTATTGTGATGCTCTTTCTCTCTCCTCTTCCTCTCCCTCCTTCCTCTCCCCTCTCCCTCTTTCTCTCCGTGGTCCCTTCTCTGTGTCCTCTCTTCCTCTCCCTGGGATTAATCTCATCACCATCATTTCACATTATTCCTTTAAAATTTATGTTTAGTTATTAATTTAATTAATTCTGATGTGTTGTAGCTCAAGATAGACCAGGAGGGCGGATTCTATCACTACCATATGAAAATGGATGGTTAGAAGCTGGTGCTCAGTGGATTCATGGACAGAATAGCGCTGTATGGAGACTTGCCAACCAATTCGGCCTTGTGTCAGATGTAATATCTGCAGAAGGGGAAGGTAAAATATTATTTCATTTCTCAGAAGCCTAAAGTTAATTGTAAGTTGATTTGTAAATTTTGCTTGAAGACAACAGAATAGTTTTCTGTTTTTTCTTAAAATATGTTTTGCTCTTAAGGTTTTCTCTTAAGTGTGAGGGTAATAGTTAAGAATCTGTGAATACAGATACTAGAAGAAACCATGTCTAATGGTTGGTATATGGGCAACTAAAATGTACCTAATTAACACTTTCAAAATAGAAATTTATTGCATGAAAATATATTATAAGCACATTTTTACATTTAATTCTTTAACAGAATAAACCAAAAACATTGTTAAATTCTTGAGTTTTACTTTGTGTATATAGTGCTACGTACAGGTATCCACGGAGGAAACAACAAAACTTAAAAAATAAACTCTTGAGTCAATTGTAAGCATATTTTGTCTAATAAACTACTTTGAGATTTTGAACGGCTGAGTCACAATAAGCACTCAAAAGTTGATTTGAAAAAAGTCTTTCTATACAAAAGTTTCCATTTCAGAAACATATAAATACTCCAGAAACATGTAAATTGTTTATTATTTACAAAAGAAATTAATATATTTGTTTATAAAGAAAAATTAATACAGAAATAAAATAATGGTGCTACAACAGCATGTGCTTTCTTGTGTTATTGGAAACTGCTACATAATTTTGAAATATTGCATTTTCTGTGGTACTGACACCTCGGCTATTACTTGAAAACCTCCAATTCAAACCAAGGGCCTGTGATGCATATCTACATTCATTTCAGTAGTCAGGAGCAGTAATTTCTTACTTTGACAAATGAAACAAACAGAATACATTTCATTCCATATTTGCAACAAATTATATAGAAGTGCTGTAGCCAGTGCAGCATTGTCAAAACTATATGCATTCTCTTAGCAAATAATATCAATTCTTTGCAAAAATGCTTATTTCCATCTCTATTCAGAATTCATCTTGTTTATTGGTTAGTTATAGTACATCTTATACCATTGATGAAACACTTAAATACTAATAAACTAATTAAATACTAATATTTTACGATTTGTAATATTAAGTTAATTAATTTGACACTGCTATTTATATTGACCTGCCCAACTTTTGAATGTAAAGAAGTTTAAATTAGTACAGGCTGTTATAGAAAAACTTTCACAGGCATAGTTTTTTTTAAGTTATTGAAGTCATATGGTTAATGAACCTTTTTCTTTTATTCAATATGCAGTAAATTTTTTTAAGGATCAGATGATATTAAATGGTATATAGCAATCCTTGCAGGACATTCTGAAGAGTAAACAAAACAAACTGCTGCAAAATGCATTGCAAATGGAACTACTGGCTCTCGGTCTAGGAGTTACGCTGTACAAATCACGCTACTGTCAGCAGTGGTTCTCTTGGGTTACAAGAGAAAACTGCGACAAAAAATGTGGATTATCTAATAGGTTTCAAATCATTTCTGAAAGGTTTATTTGGAAACACCAGCTAGACTAAATAAAACAACTGTATCTTATTGCCGCCACCATCTCAACATACAACAACTTTGAAGGGAGGGCGCCACCCTAGAGTCCTTAAAGAGCAACCGCCACTGATATTTTTCGCAAAGAATCGTGACATCAGTATTCCATTTCCTCTCACACTGCGCTAGGATATCCGGAGCGTAGTGGTTCAGATTTATTTTAACGATTTTCATGGTCTGTCCAATATTGCCTTGATCGCTCTTTGGTAGAAAGACCACCTGTGGCACAGTAGGGTGTTTGCTGTCTTTGAGAAATTATTTTCTCAAAAACTCCTCAAATTTTGTGTTAAATTTAATTTTCGTATGTTTCAAAGAATGGTAAACAAATTGTACTGGTCTCATTACCGATAAACTCTGTATTTTCGCAAATTGCAAAAACATAACATTGTGAAAATACAATATTGAAGAAAGATTTTTGTCGTAAATGAAATCGGTCAAAAAGTCAAATCTTTAAAAAAGGTTTTTTGTTTTTTTTAATGTGTAGTTTTTGCATCATATCTATATTATTAAATTTACAAAAAAAAACTGCTAACAAAAGTCTCACAATTTTTTCCATGGATACAACAAGGCATACTTAAAAGAATAGTGCAGGTCTCATTATATTTTTACTCTGAATTTTCGAAAATTGGTAAAGTTAGAAATAATGCCAGAAAGCATGTGCTACTATAGCTACACTAGTTTTAAAGTGTATGATGAGCTTGGAGAGGGGAGCTGAATCCCCCTCCTTCCTTTTGGGTGCACTATTGATACATATAGTCCTGTCCGAACTAAGAATCAGATCTTCTGAAGCAAAATTGTTTACCACATTTAACATAGGAAAATCTAAATCCAACATCCACCCCTTGGAATGGTTAGATTTTTATTCAATTTGCTAAATCAAGCGAAGCAGGTAGGTAGTTCTGGTTATTTTACAAATTAAAAATTAAAATATCTTTTATGTTTTTAAAATTGTAAATTGTAATTTCTTTCTTTAAATTTTAACAAGACAAATCTACTTGTAATGAAACATTTAGTCCTTAAATCAATTTGCCAATTCATAATTTGTTCTTTCACAGGCTTGTACCTTAGAGAGGATGGGGTTCTAATAGAACCTCGTATTGTTCATGAAGTATATAGTGTTGTAAGTGACATTTTGGAAGAGTGTGAATCATTAGTGAATAGAAATAGTTTTGATGAAGATGTACCAAAATCAATAGGTCATCACTTAAAACAAAGATTTATTGAATATTTAGAGAGCTGTGACAGTGATACTGAGGATGTGAAAAATATGAAATATGAAGTATATGATTGGCATGTCAGGTAAGTACAAGGCTGTAAAAACTCATTTTCTTCAATGAAATTGCTTTAAGCACAGAATTGTAAATTTATAGCTAATGAATTAAACATAGAAAATTAACAGTTAGTGTAATGTCTAAAACACTGACATCTGATTTTTTTCCAATTTCAGATTTCAAGTTATTGATAACTCTTGTACAGTTTTGGACAAACTTTCTGCTAGAGCATGGGGAAAGTATAATTTTTGTGGAGGAACAGATTACGTAAATTTTAAAGAAGGTTACAGTTCTTTAATCCGAAGTATTGTTGAAACTCTTCCGCATGGAGTATTAAAATTGCAATGTCCAGTTAAAAGAATTTCCTGGAAGAATGTTAGTGATAATTCTAGTAAAAAAGAGTCAGAAGAAAAAATAAAAAGTAAAAATGATCTTAATGGTGAAGAATGTGAAAAAAGTAACTTGAATTCAGATTGTATTAAAGACAACAGTGATAGAAATATACATTTAAAGAGTAAAAATGATCAAGACAAAACTGAGTGCTTGGTGAAGATCGATTGTGAAGATGGAACCTCTGTATATGCTGATCATGTTATAATAACTTGTTCTTTAGGGTATCTGAAAGAAAATTACAAAAAAATGTTTTCTCCTGAGTTACCTGATAAAATATGTAAGGTTTGTACTTTGAAAATGGTTTTGTGCATTTGCTATAATTTATATTTCAATTTTGGTAGTACTAATATTCTTTTTGTAACAAGAAAATGTTTGATTCAGGCCATAGAAGATTTAGGATTTGCAACAATAAACAAGATTTATTTGGCTTATGAGGAGCCTTGGTGGGACAAAGACACAAAAGGATTTCAGCTTATCTGGTTGAAAAACCATACGAATGAGTCGGATTACTCAGAGGTAATGCAATATTATATATTTCTGTAAGAATTATAATTTTCTTTTTATGTGCTTATATCTAATGAGATAAGTATTATTAACGGAAGTGTAATAAAATTACACCTTGTTTTGTTATACAATTGATCTTAACGTTAGCATGCATATTTTATTAATAAAAAATATGGTTTTGATTTACTAAAATCTTGTTTTCATGACATGAAAATGGAAAGCACAGAAACTCCACAGAGAATATTCTAAATTTAGTGCCTATTGTCCAACAGTCCAAATTATAGTCGTCTACTTGACAGTCTGGGATGGGGTTGAGTGATGTTGCCTCTTACTCGGACGGTAGACGTGGTCGTGTGATCATTCTTGCATCAGATCACATCTGCAGAAGCAGGAAACAAGAGAGCACAAAACAGTAGGTACAGAATCACACACACGATAACACACGAATCATTTAACCAAACAATGGCACTCTCAATTGTTTAATTTAATTTTGTTTAATAAGCATCGACAACTCTGCAGTTATCTCAATTTCAAGCCAATTATTCTGTAACGGAACACCCTCTCCTCTGTTAGTCACTAGCTATCAAGTAGACAAAAATATTGTTCAGATAATATGTAGATATAAACCATGTTGGATTTTTCAGGCTCGCTATTTTTTATTTAATTTATTGTTGAATATGAATTTTTGTTAATTCATCAAGCTTATTTTACTTTCTCGCCCTTACTAACTTAAGAAGAGTAACATATTGTAATCGTGCGCCGGAAAACGGGGAATTTTCGACACAAAAACTCTTATTGTCGGCCTTATTAAATGGAAAAATCCAGTTGCTAAATATAGAAACAAAATTCCTCTTGCACGTGGTGTAGCCAGAATCCATATTTTGTGCGTCTTTCATACCGAAAAATCGATTGACGACAAACCAATCTGTCTGTCCGTCTGTGCACAACGCTAGAGCACAAACCGTTCAGTGGATTTTCTCCAAAATTGGCATTCCCCTATCGTTCTGGCTCGTGTCCCAGTCCCTGGAATTTGAAACCGATATTTTAATTTTTTTTTGGGGGGGGGGTACTTGACATGAAGTTCCTCTGGCAATTTAAAAAAAGTCTACTTTTTTTTTCTTTTTTCTTCCCCCCCCCTTTTTTAAATTTTGTTGTTGAATAGTGCAAAGGGCGTTTAGGAGAATGGAGCAGGTCTCAATTTCGTCAAAATCCCTGATTTTTCGAAAATTGCGAAGGAAATTTTAAAACTACAAAATTGAAGATTGATTTTTGCTTCAAAGTCTGTTGTACAAAATTAGCTCTTTAAAAAGTCACATTTTTTTCCCCTAAAAATTAGTAGTTTTCGCGTATCAGACGTCGTTTCCATAAACAAAATAAAATTATGATGTAAAAAACTGGAGGCGTTTATTGTGGTTGTTCTAAATTAAAAAAGGGACTGAAAAACATTTAAATAGAATTGTATGAGACAACAAATTTAAAACTTGTATCTTATTAATAATTATTTTGTTGTGGTAGTTGACAACAAAACGTTCCAGTTTTGAAAAATTCCAGATTCCAAATATTTTCCTATCTTTGTATTAAAGCAAGGAATTTAGTCTGTGATCCAATCCACGGAAATCTTGGCATTTGTTTACCCTCTGGTCTATTGACAGACTGTTAATCAACGAGCTAGATATAGTACATAGTGGCTGAAACGCCTCCATCTTTGCAGCGAAATTGAAGCCATGATTTACGCAGTCAAAGCAGCGCCCTCCGGAGAAACAGTATTCTAGTATTCCGTTTGGCGCTGGTTACAGCCGGGTGGGCGTGGCCCGCGCGTTATATATATCGTCTTACTCTGGTTCACGACCGAAAACCAGTCTTTTAAAAACAAAATCACAATACGTAAGGAGAACGATTTGAAAAACTTCAAAAACCCGTTGTTTCTTGCATCGGTTACTTCATAATGAAAGATGTTGAAATGACGTTGCAGTTGGCATAGTCATCTGTCAACGCTGTCGACTCGACTTGCGGGAAGAAAATGCATTCGTTGTTTTCCGGGAGGTTTTGGGGCAATGAAATACTTGTTTTGCTTAAATCATCAATAGCACCTTTTCCTAAAACTTGTGCAAATATCGATGTTTTCTGAAAGATATGCCGTTCGCACAGAAGTTTTAGTTCTGGAAGTCTTTCAAATATGCAGCTATAATGAAATTGTCAGAGATCGCTTTTTTTTTTAACAGGCATATAATCATGCCCACTCTTTTCTAAAAATTGCATAAATATTGATGCTTTAAGATACGTAGGATTTATCAACAAGGGTATTTAGTTTTAAATATCTTGTACAAATGCAACTATTTTGATATTACCAGCACGTGCCAGAGCGTACTTTTTTTCACCGCTCACAAATTTTTCCACCCACTCTTTTCCCGGAATTGGGAGGATTTTTAACCTTCCGATGTCGGATTATCATAGGACGGATCTGGCAACCCTACGTGCGGCGTCTATTCCACGTGAGAAAACTTACGCTAATGGTTAAATTGTGAATACAGTACCGGCAACATATCAGCGACGCTTGACAGTTTTGTGCGCTGTTGACACATTACTACCCACATGACACCACAAACGTCACTGATAAATTAAATCTCAAAACGTTAACACTTACTGACAGATCTGCTGTAGCACGGGCTATGACACGTCAAACATCATGTTCAAAACCTTCGCAACTGTCGAAGCGTGTAGCCCCCGCGACTTCACGACAGTCAACTGAGCGGCAACTCTGAACGCTGGATGTGAGAAAGTAAACAAATCCTCGCAAACCGATTGCCTCAGAGCAGGTCACATGACATACCACAGCACGTGGTGAGGGAACTGTCATAGTCGCTTATACGCTGCTGGTAACGTAGACAATATATTTTATTAAAATGTTTGAACCATGAAACGTTTCAATACGAACAAAATACATATGTACAGTATGTAAAATGAGTCTCCTAAGATATTGTGGACAAGGGTACCAAAGTAAACTTGGAAAAATAAAATAAAAAAGAAACAAACCCTTCAATATGTTGAACAAATGTGTTATAGTTTTATTACATGCAATAACTTTGATAATTATTGCTGCTTTGTGTATAAGATTAGTCTAGGTAAGTGACAGAAGGGTCAATGGGAATTCATATTATGATTTTATTGTAAAACCACTCAGTCTCGTGAAAATATAACAAATTGTTGTAAAATATGAAGATCTTTTTGAAAGCTCAAATGAAACACGAAGACCATTTCATTTGGTTCCGGTTTCAGTAACGTTTTTAATGAAAAAATGATTTCACTTTTTCAAAAATTATTGCAAATCAGTTTTTGAAGATTTTTGTTTGATGTCTTTGTTAAGGAGGACTGATTTATTTTCAGGCTGCTACTTGGACACGTGATTTGACAGGTTTTGATGTACTTCCCAATCACAAAGCAGTACTATTAGGATGGGTAGGAGGTAGAGGTGCAGAACTTGTAGAAAATTTCTCAGAAACGGAAATTGCGATACATTGTACAGAGCTTCTAAGAACATTTACACAGCAAGCTAATATTCCTAAACCTCACAAAGTGATCAGGTAAAATCTTTACTTCTTCAGTTGCATAAGTATTCATGAAAAATGCTATTTTACTTGAATATAATCTAATGATTCACTTTTTAAGAACTTCATGGTATGGAAATCCTTATGTTCGAGGAGCATACAGTAATACATCAATATCATGTGATGTATCAAAAGTGGGACCATCAACGTTGTCCGATCCTGTGTATGCTGAAACAAGCCCCATTAATTCATCATTCTCTACAGAACAAGTAAGATTAAATATTTAAAAAATAATTACATAGTGATTGTATCACTGTTATGGAATTAACGATTAATATTTAATATTATTCAGACTGTTAAGGGAAAATCATCTGATATCTTTTTCCATAAGTTAAAACTGTGTTTATTAGTACAATATTATTTATTTAATGATTGCATTATTTCTCTCATTTTTTTGCATTATTTAGAACTTTGGAAAATAAACACAATAATAATTTCAGCTGCAAAATAACATTAATTTTCAAACTATCTCTGAATTTTTTTGCAAAACATCAGTCCAAAGGGAAACGTTCGCGCGCTTTGTAATGGATCAGGATTGTGACGCGCAACTCGGCAACACCGTGCGCGCAGCGCGCTTAATTCAAATCGAGTAACAAGCCCTCGGCAAGACTTCTTAATTTTCTTTGGCTCTTCTGAGCGCATTCAAAAGATCATATACTAAAAAACAATGCCTTTTATATTAAGCAAAAGTTTTTACACATGATGATCGTTTTTGGTTTTTTTCCGGCTGTATCCATTGATTAAACAAGATTGTTACGCCTTGAATTGTGAATTATGAGGTGATATGATGATGAAGGGTGAAGGGACATTCGTAAATACGACTATTCGGATGCGCCTGTTCGGATGTACAGCCTCGGCGCAGACGACAACTGTCGCCACAGTCTGCGCCACGGGCTTCTTATTATTATTATTATTATTATTATTATTATTATTATTATTATTATTATTATTATTATTATTATTACTATTATTATTATTATTACATTTTAATTTTTATCTCGTTTCTTGTTTTGCAGCGTCCTGTCTTATTGTTTGCTGGTGAAGCAACACATGAAACACATTTTTCAACAACTCATGGAGCATTTGAATCCGGACAAAAACAGGCTGAAGTTATTCTTGCCTACAATCAATTACATTCAAAACTTTAATTCAGTGGTTATTTAATCTCTTTAGGTATTATTCTAGTTTAATTAATAAATATTTTTCGTGTGTGAGGATACTTGACCATTTGCAAAGATTAGTCAAATGAAATAAACCTTTTTTTCCCCCTAATTTTATTGCCAATGACATTACATTGGTTGCATGCGGCCACAATACTGTTATGAAATAAAATTATGTTTTTTTTCTTCATTTGGGAAATGTATAGCAAGTGTAAGGCTTGCCAAGGCTCATGAAGGTAAAGTTGAACACTTAAAGTAGCTTCAATCTTGATCATCTCCATTGTCTTCCTTTGTTATTAAAATTAAAAACATTTAATAATGTAATATCTGTATATTTGAAAATTAAAATAACAGAAAATGAGAATTATAATTAATACTTTCAGATCTAATACAATTAATACACATTTTCTTTAAAGCCTGCCTCAAGTTCTGATCATAATTAGAATATAGGAAAAGAAAAAAGTTCCCTAAATAGAAGTATGTTTTAATTTGCTGTACTGAATTAAATGAGTTTTTATATTCCTGTTTGATTTTTCTTATTGTGTACACAGCAGAATTTATTTTTACTATATATTTTATGTTATTTTGTTATTAATACTTTTCACTGCATATAAGGGTCCTAATTAGGTAAATGTATTTACAATGGTTTCTAATATTTTTATATCATTTATTTTATGATTTACATTTGTTGAAAGTAAAAAAAAATGCAATTGTTCAGACGTACAAATCATGAAGTGTACAAGAGTAATATGATATAAAATTATAATTAAGTTTTAATGTTTGTGTAAAGATTAAATATTTATTACCTGTCAGTTTTTTCAACCTGACTTGTGTATTAATGTTGAGAATAATGTTTAAATATATTTGTCTTTGTACAAGATTGTCATTTTAAACAACCATTAATTAAATATATTATTGACTGCAAGAAAACTGAGTATTTTAATAATTTTTAAATGTGTATAGGAGTTTCCTATTTAATTCCTATATTTATTCTCTCTTACCCTTCCTCTTTCCTTTTACTTAATCATACGTACTTTTCTTGTTGGCATGTGACAAGCATGTTTCCCTTACAAAAGGTGATGTCATTTTTGATTTCTTTATTTTGATATCAATATTGTTTTTCATCATTAGTTAAATTTAGGCCCATAAGGGTGGGTTTGTCCACGACCTGACAGGGGGGGGGGGGGGGCTGCAAAGAAGGTTCTCACGTGTTCCTTTCACAATCTTTCATCCTCTGTTTTTCATTTCATGTCACCTACAATCTTTTATCGCCCTTTTTCCTCATTGGCCTTCTCTGTATGCAGAACGCTCACTCATGTGTTTGCCGTGCATGGCGGCCCGTGTCGAAGGGAATGGGTGACCTGGGAGTTGGATATGTGTATGCTTTCTCGGCTGCTGCCTTGACGCGCGAGAAGAAGCAATGCTACTCCCTGGCGTATCCCCGTGACAGCCTTGGCACTCCAGCGGCACTACTGTCCCCTGGTTGGGCTCCGTGGTGGGTGGGGACCACGGGGACCGATTGGAATCCCTTCTCATTGATTCAAAAACACTACCAACCCCCGCCCTCTTCACAAAGGAAAATGAGACTAAATGAAAAGAATATAGACCTGAAAACTTCCGCAGAGAAAATGACATGGTAATAAAATCCCGCTTTCTTGTAACGACTTGCGAAGAGAAAAACAACGAGCGTAAGCTCATTAAAACTTATGGCCGTACAGAAACTAGGGAAGTTTCAGGTAGGCGTTAGTCAACGCACTGGAATGATTCTGAGTGCCACCCACACAATCAAATTGACAGTTTTGAAAGTGAAGGAAAAAGCCGGCCTCCGGGTTCAAGTGCCGTCCCACCTTACATTAAATCTGCTTATGGGTATTGTAAATCATGACCATTTCGCTACCGAAATCGAAGAAGACCTGATACCTTTCCTTTCTGATGTTCACACAATTCAGCGGAAGGTGAATGGAGTACTTCCACCCACCTCAACACTGATCCTCACATTTGACCGGTGTTACCTCCATAAAACGTGCGTACACAAAGGTCATACTTCTGGGAAAATTTTGACTGACCCAAAAATTAGAAACAAAAGTCAGGCATTCCTAGAGGGGCTCTCATCAGAATTAAAAACACTCGTTTTCGGGGTTGACGGCTAATTGTTACTAACATGGGAGTGAAAATGATTTCGTGGAAGGCGTCCCCTTGGTTTTCAAGTCGAAAGTCGTTGACGAAATCGGGTGACTTATCACGAAGAAATGAATGGGGAAAAGTTCGGTGAATGGTTTGAAGATATTTTGGCAAAACTAAAACCAAACAGTGTTATAGTTATGGGAAATGCTCCCTATCACAGTGCGAAAGTTGATACGCTTCCGAAGAAATCATGGCGAAAGAAGTGAATTATTGATTGGCTGCGTTCAAAGACAGAAACTTTAGACAGCACAATGATTAAAGTGGAATTATTTAACATTGTTGCAAAATGCCACGTTGAGGACACTTATGTTATAGACGAGTTGGTCAAAAATTGTGGTCATAGAGTTTTAAGGCTACCTCCATACCATTGGCAATTGAATGCAATAGAAATAATTTGGAGTCAAATAAAAGGTGAAGTGGCCAGGAGAAAAAAACACGTTTAAACTAAAAGATGAGAAAACATTATTCTGCAATGCCAACTCACATCACAGCTAATCGCTGGCAGGGTGCAATAAGACATGTACCAAAAGAAAAAAATGTGTAAATTAGACGTTATTGCTGATGTTGCAATAGAAGAATGTGTTATAAACACAGGCAACAGCAGCAGCAAATAGACTTTCAAGCTGCAGCCGGAGAGCTCTGTGAAAGTGATTTGGGCCGCTTCCGGGCGAATCTGCTATGCAGTAGTGTCGATTGTGAAACTGTGTGTGTGTGTGTATGTATGTATGTAAATTGGAGACGTATTCTTATCGCAAGATAAGTTGCTGCAGACGCTTCTGACAGTTCGTGAGCACGTGCACCGTTGAAGGAGGCGCCTCGAGCAATCGACCAATGAGGTAAGTACTCATACTCGCGGATGAATACTGTGTTTCTTTGTTAACATCAGGGTCATTCTTAAGGTGAACAAAGATTAGATGACTGTGATAAAAAGTTCTGGAATTAAAACTATCTCCCATATTAATCCGCAGTTTTCAGTGCTTATCTCTTTTGATTGCGGCGGATATGCTATTAAATCGTTAGGCACCACATTTTCCCAATCCTCTTTGACATACAAGTGTACCTTACTGAAGAATCTGTCAGTGCCAATCTCAGCCTTCATCTGTTCCACATCAAGAGGAATGTTCTCTTCGCCCAGCAAATGAACATAGCCTGCCTCATCACGCCCCCCCCCCCTCGGGATCAGTGTTTGATCCAATTGGGAAACCCGTTAGTCTCTTTGCGCTGCCACTGTCTTTACTCTTAATATACTTGATTTCGAGATTGAATCCACTCAAAAATAATGTCCAACGCTAGAGGCGATCAGCTGCCATTTTTAGAATCCCGCCAAAAGTGGTTTGTGGTCAGTGGCCAAGATAAATTCATTTCCTATTATATATTGATGGAATTTACCCATTAAATACTAACGGTTATTTGTGTGTAAACGAAACTCGTACAATTTAATAATTAACTAGTTCTCGAAAATACGGTGATCCGCATGCACTTATGAAGTGCGGTGAACGCACTCCGCAAAAAGCATTTGTTTGGACCCGTTTCTTTTTTCACGCACTTGTTTGTTCTCGTGCAATTGTATATTCTCCTGAAACAATATTCAAGGACAGCAAAACAGAGCTGTCTTCGAATCACACCCACATAACCACTTGTATTTATTGTAAACATCATTTTTGAATTTTCGATTGAGTGTTTTTACAGTTTAAATAAAGTTTTGAAGACTTGGAGTAGTCCTTCCGAGTCTCTTAATTGTTTTGTTTTTCCTCAATACGGCGTGAACCGAAAGGAAGTTTCAGTAAATTTTGTACTGTATTCATT
Source organism: Gryllus longicercus (assembly GCA_038098605.1). Taxonomy (NCBI): domain Eukaryota; kingdom Metazoa; phylum Arthropoda; class Insecta; order Orthoptera; family Gryllidae; genus Gryllus; species Gryllus longicercus. The sequence continues at coordinate 1,247,615 of JAZDUA010000146.1, read as the reverse complement.
GTCAGAAATACAAAACACTCCTGTAGAAAACTGTCACTCTTACGTACGTCCTTTACCGACAGGAAGAGCAACAATATCAACAACACTTAAATAATAAAATATCTATCACACACTTTTTGTACTCGCTACATACAACAAAGCTCCCGAAATGACTCCTGTCGGCGGAAGAGTATCGCGTGCGTAAGAAGAGGGAGAGAAGGGGGATTTCTTCCACAACGGCTAACTTTACACTAAACAAACTGCATTCTTTAAACGAACGTTTTTAATCAACAAACCTTACATCAGATGAAAATAGTTTCGCAAAATATTGAAAAATAATGAATTTAGTACCGTCAAGTATTGACTGAACTTGTGTACTTTCGATAACAAGCGAAATTCATAAAAGTACGTTACAGCTAGTCGGACGAAGACATAATATTGGGATTCCCCGGAGATCCCCTCGGTCGACGCGAAGCGCTAGACAGCGCCACCAGTTGGTTGGACAACCAAAAGCCGGTATCCTCCCCGTGTTAAATTGAAGGGCCAAAGAGTAAATGCAGTACACCCAGTTATACATCCAAGAGCCGAGAGCGTGGTGCAATACCCGACAAGGCACCAGACACCAGAGAGAGCGCCAGATGGACGCTCTTTGGTTTCAAAATAAGTTCCCATAAGTCTATATTGCTGCAATATCTTGAATATTGAATGCCATTAAAGGGAAAATGTATATTCCTAAGATATTATAAGATAGTTTTCGATTATCTTTGGGTTGTGCAACCTAACAACGAGCCGCCACTATCAGCACATGGTATATCATGCTCATTTGAGACCTTCAACGTCAATGACTGAACCGAACTACGAAAATAGATGCAGACTCCAACGCCAGTCCTGAGCAGCCTATCATGTCACAACTAATTGTAGAATAGTACTGAGACCATACTTGAGTTAACACAATCCTTTAGCCATGTTTCAGAAACAGCAATTATATGACAAAAATTAAAGAAAGAAACTCACTTGAATTGCCGCACGATCATTAAAATTATGCACAGAAATCTGAGAGTTGAATCTACTCGCCTCCGATGAGAGAGTTGAAGGATTCATATCGATACCAACCACCGATAGACCTAGATTAGCATCCACGCCAACAAGCGACGTTGGAGTTTATATCACGTGTTCGACAACTGATGTACGCCCAACATGAACTACCTTTAGCTTTTATTTCTGTGTGTATGTGTGTGTGAGAGGGAGAGAGAGAGTCAAAATGTCTACTACCGCACCGCGAGATGCATGCCATACAGCTCGTACGGCATGTCAGAGATGTCATACCAAAATCCCTAATTAACTCGCAGGGCATTTCACAAAATTTGCATTTAATGCCCCCGAATTTCCCTGGTATATCAAATAAAGATTTCATTGTTGAACCGGCTCCTATCTACTTACCTTTCAAATCGTTATCAACTTGTCACAATCAAGCATGTTAGAGATAAAAAGATTTCATGTTTCCCAACTTAGAATGATGAATTATGAAGTGCCACAAGGATCTATCCGAGGCCCTATACTAATTCTGTTATGCATCAACGGCACGCCCCTGACCCTACAAAAGAGCAAAATAATCCTATTTGCCGATTTCACAAACATTATTATTAAACCAAATACCCAACAAACTCTACAAAAAGAAGCACAAACAGTCCTAAAAGCATTAGTAAAATGGTTCTAGGAAAATAAACTCATCATAAACACGTTTAACTGTCGCCCTAAACTTTCGGAATCCACTCTCTAAAAAAAGCCTCCACCACAATTGATTAAAAAAATGCTTGTAAAAATAGCCCCCAAAACAACTCTCCTTGGATTGACTACTCAAGATGATCTAAAATATAACTCTCATATCACAGATCTAAATAAGTTTACCGCGTCATGTTATGCCATATACATCCTCAAGTCAAATTCTAACTTAGATACACTGCGAATGGAGTACTTTGCAAATGTTCACTCGTACCTAAAATACGGAATCATATTCTGAGGAAATTCCTCAGAAAGTATTCACATTTTCATCATCCAAAAACGAATATTGAGAACAATGACAAACACAAACACGATTCCTGCAAACCACTGATCAAAACATGACAAATGCTACTACTCTCATGCATGTACATATTTGAAATATTAATCTTCACAAAGAAGACACTTATGGGAAATAAGGATTTTGTTACTTTAAACACAAGTTCATAACTATGATACTAGACAAAAAAAGAAATCTGCCACACAGTGTCTTCAATGAGTAAAGAGGGAACCCTACGCACAATAATGGAGGTTGCCAGCAACACCGCCTTCTGCATGGTTCTGAAGAGCCATTCATTTAGATGGAGTTTCTCTTTCACAATCCTCCAGTTTTCAGCAACAAGCCCATTTGTTGAAATAACAACGGGTCTACCTCTATTAATTTGTGTAGGTTTTTCAGTTCAATTGAGAGTGGCTGGTATTTTCTTTTCTGCAATTGTTGACAGCAGATTATGATCCAATGGACTGCGATACCTATTATTATTATTGCCCTGCGAGTAGTGTTGTCGAATACGACAAAATCAGGCTTATTTACATCGCATTGTTTTAACTGTAAAAAATGGCAGTATTCCACAAGATTTTTGTTCTCTCTTTTGACAGAATTTGCTCCGGTAGATATTTGTAATAAGGCAAGCTTTCCTTTATCGGGCCCGATCTTTTGGCAAGAGCTTGGTGGATGATTTTGTCCACATTATTATGATGTAGTAAATAATCTGTTTGTGCCAACTCAGGACATCCGCTACAGATGTGTTGAATAACTTCGGTAGCCTTCTTACGTGCGACACTTGTAACTGATACTCTCTTTCAAGATACATCGCTTGTAGTTATTAGTGGTTACTACATACTTGAATGCCCCCCTCCCCCCCCCGGATCCGCCAGTGATTGATTAGTAACGTTCGCAACACTTAGTTTTTGTTTTGAATACTTTATGGTGAACTCTATGCATTGCCAATCTTGCCGCTGAATGTCTTAGGTCGTATCATCTTCTCATCTATTCTCTCGTGCTCATTACATACATTGGATAAAATTCTTCTCATATTTCTTTCTTTATCACTCTTAGTTACTTCATTAATTCTTCAAACTGTGTTGTGTTGGTAGTAGCATTTGATATCTCAGGTCTTCCACGAAAAAGGCTCCTTTGTCAGCTCGTACCATAGGCGTGAAGGAGTCAACTTGGACATCTGTATAGCTTTCGTCACATAGATATCACCTCAATTGCTTTTAAGTCTCTCTTACTCATGGTGTAGTAATATCGCCACCCGTTTGAGCGCAGCACTGGGACAAGGCTAACGCTAGTAGCGAGATATAACACGTAGTTTGCCAGCCCTGGTCGGATCCCTCTGCGGCTCGATGCTTGTCAATTTGACAGCTGTTGAAATAAGATTTGGGTTAAGTTTAAGAATCAGGTTCAAATTCAGTATTGCGCCTTATAATATATGTGAGTGGAAATTGTAAAATGTGTGAAAACTCACAAATGCCTAGTGAATTGACAAGTGTGCGTGTGGTAGAAGTTGAAAATTATCAATGTATTGAGAAAAGAATATTTCAAACAAGTTTTATATTTTAAATACGTACTGCCTATAAGTTTAAGATGTCGAAAGTCGCGAATAAAATTGGTGTAGAAGAGTACGTAGAGAACTTTCTTGCTGAGGTAAACTCAAGTGTCGTGTGTTTGTTTTTTTACGATAGAGGGAGTCATTTCTCATCATTTTATGCGTCTGTTGTAGAATGCGGCTCTACGTCGCAAACTACAGAGTAAGGCTGAAGCTTTACTTATACTAAGTAAAGAACTCGATCAATGTCGTACCGAAAGAGATCAGTTTAAACTTATGGCAGAGCAATTACAAGACAGATACACATCACTCAAAAAGAAATCTTTTGATTTAGTAAGTACCTTCAGCTAGAATGTGTAATTGCTGTACTTCGTGATGTTTGAGGTATTGGTTTCCGTTTCAGGGACTCAGCCGATCGTACTTGTATTCTTCAGGTACAGATTGTTATGACACTGGGAGTACCATTATGGAAATTTTGAATGAGACCAAAGAAAAAAATAAAGCTATGAAAATTGAAATTGAAGACTTAAGACAGAAGCTTCGAGATGCTCAGGGAGATGTCAAGGTATTCCCTCTTCAAAATTATTTCTAAATGCACCCTTGTAGTTACCATGGAATAATAGGGTAATTAATTTAATAATAATATATTTGAAAAAATAAAATACATTGAAGTATGTAAGTTTTTTGGAAGAAACCGATTAGTACTTCTCGAAAAAGCAGAACAAAATGTTAAAAAATAATAAATGTTTAGTTTTCCAAATTCATGATTCATACTGAATTCCAGTGTGAAAGGCAGTTGCTGTAGTTCTTACTAGATAATTTAAACAGTTCATATAAATTAATAGGTGACTAGAACCGAACCCATCTCGATCAGGTTTTTGTCCAGATTCCCTGATACATTGAGCAAATTCTGAGATGGCCCCTGATGTTTTGCTTCTAGACGTAAATATGGCTCTCACTATCTGCACTATCTTCTACTTTTCTATTATAGGTCCTACGCCTTAGAGTCAGTCAGCAAAAGAACTGTGGTATGTCTGGCGAAAATCAAAATTTTCCGTCCCACCAGAAAGAGGAGTTGGTGCAGCAATTAGAAATAATGAATGTTAAGGTGTGTATGATTCTAAACAAAATAAAATTCAGAGGAAAAATAGTGTTACTGTTATTACTAGGGAACAGTTTTTAATGTACATATAGGTACATGTAATGTACCTATTTTTACAGGTACTAGATACTTGCTTTTCTTATTTATTATTATTATTATTATTATTATTATTATTATTATTATTATTATTATTATTATTATTATTATTGTAATTGTAATTGTTATTATCAGTCACATGCGACTTTTGTTAACCTGCAACTCTACACCCACAGGGCTGTTAAGTACACTTAACTACCTATGTGTTAAGAAATTTAATATCCTTAGCAACGTAAATAAACTCATCAATTTGTCGCAAGTCAAATGTTTGTTAAGAAAAAACATGGTGATGTACACAATAAATCAGACTCAAACAATACAGAATAAAAGTAACTCTTATTAGTTTGGGGGATGATTATTGTTAATGGTAATATTATTAATAGTACATGTAGAAAATTGTATATTAGGTAAATTAACCTCATTTTCCTGGCACTCCACCCAATGTAACTCTTTCCGGGTAATAATATTTACTGACGAAGTGAAGGTCAACACATCTACTTCCTCACATCTTTTTTGTAGGTTTCTTTAGATTCAGGAGAATTATTTGCATTCATCTTTCTTGAACCATTGTATATGAATATTGTAATATTGATAATATAGTGTATTGAAGCAGATATGTCACAAACAACCCTCCACAATATCGTACTAACCTGCCGTAGTTACAGAATTAATTTCTTACCTTCATAGTAATGTTGTAAATTTTTGCATAAATCATTAATTTTGTGGTGAAAAATGCTGAACATACCACAAAATGTTAGTGTTATTTCTGCCCATCCAAATAAAAATCTCTGCTCCGCTTTGATTTTTAACTTTTGACCTCTGCAGTAATAACGCCCATAACATTACTACGTATGTTAATATCTATTACTAGAGATTCTGCATAAATTTGAAACATTTATATTTGACATCTTTTTACACAGACTATCAAGGAAATACATTTTTGTTCTCAGCATCACTTCAAACATCATCTTTTCGTCTTTCATAGTTTCTACAATTTCTTTCACATGCCATTGTAAATCTTTGTCCAAAGATTTGCCAATTATTCAGCTGTAACAAATAGCAAAAAAAAAAAAAGTATATACAGTAAACCCTCATTAGTAAGAAATTCGCTTAACCAGAAATTGGCCACCTCAATGATCAAAATTTGAGTCCCACCAAAGAAACATAGTAATGAGGATACATATAAAAATCAGATTACACAATTTTTTTTAACAAGAACACTGTTTATTTCAGTCCCTTGGTATTTGTGTTAATAATGGTTTGCTGTAAATTACAAAAAACTTCATCCAATTCATTACCATTTGTGCTGCACCTCAATTGTCATACAATTGGCAAATTTTGTGAAAACTTACAATTGTTAGATTGGCAATATATTTAAACAATTGAAATGAGCATTCCATGTACAATCTTCAGACAAAAATTTCGCTCAAGTAGGGAAAAGTCCCTTTTAAAAAAAGCAAATGTCCCATTTTCATTACACTAATGGAATTTCAAACATTTTGATAGTTAAGAGATTTTTGGCCAACTTTCAAATTATTGAAGATAGATATTTTCTAAATAAAATCTATTTTTCAAAATTAAATCGTTAAATGCTGCCATTTAAACTTTTTTCAAAAGATGATAAGATTTTTTTTCGTTTTTAAATTTGTTGCTTCTCCAAGCCCTGGGCGGCGTTGAGCTCTTTGTGCTTTCGGAGTAATCTTCTATTAATACTAGTGCAGGAGTAATCCTCCTCTAATTATTACTGTTGTCTTATCCGTCATGTCTTGACGCAGTCCGTTGTCAAGAGGACCATCAAGTAGCATCTCGCGTATGCCCCTCCTACTACTAATACGCACCCCTGCGTCACTACTTCCTGGCCAGAATTGTGATGGAATTAGGATTGGGGTAAGGTTTAGGACACTTCACAGGGATTGGACCAGCCCCGGTGAAGCATCCAAACTCGTTTTGTCGTAAAAAATTCACATGAGGTTCTACAGGGATTCTACGGGAATCAAACCCGGAACCTCATCTTCAGTAGTGAAAGCCAAGCGATTTTGCCACTGAGCCACAAGAGCATTAGAGGTTTAAAGTAATTTTGAGTTATTTTGAGTGAGAATTTGTAATATATACAGCTCTAAATATTTTCTTCCTCAAATAGTTCATATATAAAAGTGGCACATTTTACTTTCCATTTTGACATCTGAAATTTGGAATATTCGCCCAAAATCTTCAATATTGAATGTAGAGATTTGTTTCTTAATGCAATCTATTTTGGCATATTATATCTTTGATCATTTTATGTTCAGTTGTTGGGTTTTGGTTGTGATGGAAGTGCCATTTTTGTTAAAATTTTCAAAAATTGAAAGTATATATGTTTTCAAATTTCCCATATTTATTTTGGAGTTTATCAAGAGATGAGTGAAGTTTTAATAGAATAAAATTGAATATCAATCACTGTTACTAAAATACATGCCATTTGATAATCTCGTATGCTTATTTAGATCAAAACCAGTTCAATTGTTTGTACCTTTTCTGTCTGTTTGTCCACTCATTTACAGGAGGGCTAAAATGATTTCGACAGGTTTGCCCTAAAAGGTAGTGTAAATACTTTGTTGGTTCTAAATTAGATATTTTTTCTTATTATTACAAAGAAGAATGTTAGTTTATTGTTCTTTTCTAGAACCCTTTAGTTTTATTTCAGTGTTAATGAAATTTTGTACACGTGATCTTCAAAAAAAAGAGGAAAGTTACTGTCCAGATAAAATTTCATGAAAATTATCTTGTAGTCCTTTTTTCAATAAAAATCATACCCTCCAAGTCATTCGGGGTTATTTGAAAGCCATTATGTTCTTCTTAATATTAAGTAACTAACCATTTATTTAGTGTTTCCTTTTCCAAAGAACAGATCCCTGTTGACAAAGTTTTATTGTAATCGGATGAACAGTGCAGCAGCGCATAAAATGCGAATAAACAAACAAACATTGATATTTTTTAAATATTAGATTGTGATTCTTCACAAGTTTCAGAGAGTTGAATGTATTAGAGGATTGTGGAATAAAAAGGATAATATTTAACATGTTTTACCCTTACACTTACTGCAGTGCACTCAAATGGAAGCAGACCTGCAGTCTGTTCTTGATGAGAAAGAAGAGTTAGTTACTGAAAGAGATGCATACAAGTGCAAAGTTCACAGACTTAATCATGAACTGAACACTCTGATGAAAGGCGATGGAAAAAATATAGTGGATGTTGATGCTCTTGTAATGGAAAATAGGTGAGAAAAATTGTTCTTAAATGGTATATTGATTAACATTTATTTTTCATCTTTTTGCATTTTTTAGTATTGTTAAAATGTGCATTAAATTTGCAGAGTAAGGATGTACTTAAATCATGGTGAAAACTGCAATAGAATTCAATTGAATGAAACACACAATTGATGGTAACTATTTTTTTCCATGACAACGTGGGCCAGGAAATAATTTGTCAATCATATACACATTGTTGTAAATGTCATGCACATATGCATGACAATGATAAGTTTGTAGTCTCTGTAAAACATAAGAATTGGTTATTATTACCCACCAATCGATAAGTATTGTTATCCAAAACTTGTGGTGCTACAAAATGGCAGACTTTTTCTTAATAGTAAGTTCCCCCAATAATTTTTGATTTGAGACTGGTTTGCCCCACTTCTCTCGTGGCTCTCATCTATGAGCACCTAAGGGTCCAACTATCCCTCCCAGCGCAGTTCTCTTGTGCTCCCTAAACATCATGCTTAGCAAGTCATCTTCGTGCTGGACTTTTGCATACATGTCCTTGGTAGCCATTTGGACCATCTTGGTGCTTGTACTATTTCAGCTACAGAGAGTCAGTTTTTATTATTAGAGCCCAGAAGTTCAATCACTTATTTTACCTAAAAATGGCATGCAAAAAGCTTTTACTTTTACTAAAATAAGCATGAAGAATGATTTTTATTTTAACTAAAGTAAGGGTGCAGAAAGCATATAAACTATGAAAAATTACATTTAAAATAAATTATTACCAAAAATTAATAATTAAAATGAGTCACAGTTTTATTATATCTCTAAGATTTACATTAACACATGACTTGTATGGAACTTCTATTTTCTTTGTTCCACCTGACCATCTGATTTGTTAGCTATGAATTTGTTTTACTCATGACGCTGCCTCTTCGAAATGATGTGCTGAATCTTGAAATGGCATGAGTAAAAACCGAAATGTATTATTCACTCTGCACTTGTGTAATCACCAACACTGTTCATCATACACAGAGAACTGACCTAAAAAGGGATTGGAGGCCATACTCAAAAGCAGAGAGAGATTCTACGAGAGTGTACAAAGCCTGTTGGTATCAATGAAAAAAAAATCAAAAATCTGGACTGGTACCATCTCATCTTCCTTTTTCATTTAGATTTTTAACACAGCCTCTGTTTCTACAGAAAATCAAAACTTGACAGTGCCTTCATGGTTGTCCAGGCATGTTAGGCCATTTATCCAGTTTGCTCAAGATTGGTGCTATTGTTAAAAATAATAAAATAGTAACAATAACAAGAAGGCATTTTGTCATACTTCTGGGCTTCACTCATTACATATACAGACAAATGGTTCACAGATCTCACTCACAACATAAGGGTAGGGAATTATGGAAAGAGATTTGAATAAAAAATGTTCTTGTTTTTTTCAGACACCTAATTGTAGAATTTAAAAACCACTTCAAGAATATTATAGAAGAGTTAAACTTGTTTCTATATGCTCATTTTCATTGAATAATTGTGAGTTTCTGAAAATGAGCAATTTAGAGCTCATTTTCACAGAAAACTTGGATTTTTGAGAAACTTCATATCTTCTTTTGAAACATTTGTATTCACAAAAGTAATAATATATAAAAAATCCTCTTTAATGTAATAATTTGAGAGATATTTCAAAACCTTGCATTGTGTAATTTTTGAAAATTAAGTAATCCATCAAAATGGCATTAATGTGATCTTATTCAGTGTGTTTCACACTGTCTGCACAAGAAGGTTGAAGAATAATGTGATGGCTGTTTTAGAGTATTGGTTGATTATCATAGATAATTACTAGGGAGAGAATTTTTATCTTCTAAAAAAATCTTAAACTATGCTTTTAAAAAACATGCGTTTATGACCTAAAAATTCTTAAATACGCACTTTAATATGCAATTAAAATTAACAATATTTCATTTCCTTTATAAACCTTTTTTGATAAAATTCAGGAGACATATGCTTAGAATGAAAAGATATATTTTTGTGAAAACTTAATATAATCTACCTTACTTTGTGAGAGAAATAATTGAAGTAAATATTCACCTAGTATGTTTTGTTTCATTTCTTCGGTGTGGTTTGAAAAACATGATATCAAGAAGATGCATTTGGACAAGTATTTTATCGCTTAAAGAAAAGAAAAAGAAAAACCAACGCAAACTGTGATAAGTTCTTTAGTATTAGTGAACACTTAAAAAAAAGATTCTATGAAAAGGTGAAACATTTTAGAGATAAATCTCTTATTTTAATTAAATATGCAAAATATGTGCTTATAATTTCACAACATGCAGCAACAGAAAAAATCGTCCAAATATGTACAAATATGCACGAACATATTAATCTACATAGCTTCCAATTCTAACCAAAAAGAAATTTCACTTAGCTATGTCCTGAAACAATGTACAAAAATATGCAAAACAGTAGAAATCCACTCCATAATAATTACTGTTACTGATTTTGTACATGTGGGTGTTTACAAACATTTTTCTGGCAAAGAAATAAACACATTACATGGCATTCAAGTTTATACCTGTTGTGGTAGTCATAATAATTATTGAGTTTCTGTTTTAATTTCCAGGTATTTGCAAGACAGATTGCATCAAGCTGAAGAAGAAAAAGAATTAGTGAACCAAGCATTATCAAAATATAAGGTAAAGAGGTTGATAAAAAAGCACTATCATACTTCTTATCAAAATGAACATTTCTATTAACATTATTATTAAATGCTGAATAACCATGTGTTACACTAAAATTGTCATATCTTGTATTGTTTTATACATGCAAACATACTAATGACATATTGACTCATTCTTTTCCTTTATCTTTTTGCACGATTATATTATATTAACTTCTTTGTAAACAGAGCATGTTGGAAAAGAAGCGAAGTAAAGGAACAGTAAAATTGGGTGCTAACAACAGTTCTGGCATGGTTATGACTCACAGGCAGGGTGAGTTGATTGTAGATGGCTAACTCACTAGATGTACTGATTTTCTTCTGTATCTATGCACAATTTTGTGAAAATATGTATTGGAGGAGAAGTAACTTGTGATGAATTATATATTATTTACTTACTAGATATACTAACTTAGAAAGTTGTAATATGGATGTACTTGGTAGATTTCATCAAAACATGGAACGGATTTCTATGTAAATAGACATTTACTAAATAAGCTAATATTGATACTAATTTGCATTATCTTTATGTTTCACAAAATGTAGTGTTGAAAAATGTTACTTTTATTTTCCATATTTTAGGTTTTGGTTCATATTTAAATAAGTCCATATATTTTCCATATTTTTTATAAAGTCAGTCCACATAGCATATTAAGCTTAATAATGAAATTGCATTAAAAGTTAAAAATGCGTCTCAACAATACGAGTTAAAAATTTTCAATAATTCCTTAAATTAGGGAGAATTGGGAAGTAGGAAAGCAAGTTAAGAAACTGTTAATGGTTTAATTTATGTGAAGAATAGATCCACTCTCCAGCCCTGAGGCCCTGTCTGTGGGGTCTGAGTGTCCTGCGGGGGGAAGTGAGCCGAGAGGAGGTGGTAGACTGTTGGATTTATTTGACAGATGACCTTAAAACCTCATTGGTCTGTGGGAAATGCATCTCGTTTTAGTATCCCTCTCCTTTGTCTGAGGCTGCCATCCGGAAATCACATCATGCCACAGAGACTGAGACATTAGAATTTAACTTATACAGCTCCTCATAGTCGGTAGCAATCTAGTCAGAATACTATGTGTTGGTTCAATTCTAATTATCTCTCTACTAAGCCAGAGAAAAATGCCATAAGTAGCAGTCGGGCATTGTAAAATTAGAAGTTACATTTCAGAATTTAAAGAAGGTTTATCAATTGACAATAAAATAGTGAACAATATCATTTTTTATCATATTTAGTCCATATTATGATAAAAAATAACTACATATATATTTACATTGTATACTACATATGTACATTCATATATTTTTACTCCGTATAAATCTGTTCCATGATCATAAATTACAATGTATGAAAATAATCATATAACTTATTCTTTACAAGGAACGTATGTTCCCTGACGCTACTAGTAATTTCTGCATGTTATTTGTTTTCATATAAGCACGGAAGTGATGCAAAGTTGAATGCGTATTTGAAACGATTAATATGATGCTTGTATTGACGTTTTGCATTGTACTCATCATTTCAGTTCAACAGTTACTTGAACATGGAACCTCTGCTCAGTTGCCAAATACTGCTGCTACTTTAGCTGACATGAAAAGTTTATGTCTAGCTCTTTTGGAAGCATTAAGTGATAAATCCTTGGCTCTCTCTCATCAAAAAAAGGCAAACAGGTTTGTTTTGAAAATTACTCAGGTTATGAATATATCATGAAATCTGTCAGTTATTATATCATTATTACAATGGAAGAAAGAGACTACACTCTTTCCTTTGTGGTGTTACAATACCTAGTTTAATGTGAATTTTAATATGAAGTATAGGAGTCTGGTAAAATGATTAAATATTGAACATTGACATTCCAGAATTTTGGCAAGACGTGTATCTGAACTTGAACAACGGTTGAATATTGTCCAAGGTGGATCAGTAGCAGTTTTTCCGTCGCAAGTGTTGCTAGAAGGATACTCCAGTTCAGAAGTGGACAGAGATGTGAATCGGATTCTTGCAGCAGAATCCTCGGATTCTGAAGGAGAAACTATAGATTCAAACCGTATAGCACTCTCTGGTGAGTTAACTGGTATGGACTTATTTTTATAGTACATGTTGTAAAATTTACCATTATTCTAAAATAATTATTCTCACTTAAGGCATAGCCTGTTTGTGAATGTGTAGAAAATACATAAAATACAAAAATTATACCTAGTATGAAAAAGGAAAACAACATAATTTGTCTAGATATACTTGTAGCTTAATGGTCTGTAGTAAACTGTCTCTATAAATCCATCTTATCATCTAACTATGGATGATAAAACCTGTCTATGATTTAACTTGGTTAACCCATGATCCACTTTCTAAGATATTTACTACTCTTTGTCCTAGTGAAATAACGAAATTTTTAGATAGGTAATACATTAAAAATTTCACCCTTAAATTTTTGTAGATTCTCCTGTCATATATTTAATAGTAATGAAAGTAGAGATATTTAATCACCATTCATGACATATTTTCCAAACATCATAATATTTAGGACAGTTTTCATATTAAACAAGATTACTTGCATTACAATTATCTGTCTCTCTCTCTCTAAACTAATAGATCCAGCTGAGTGTAGAGTCCATGAAGATTATTCAAACTCTGAAAGTAAACCTCAAGAATCTGTGACAATTGTTCCAGTGAAAGGGAATATTAATACAAGTGCAACATCTTCACAGAATTCTGAAACATTACATAACAATGTAACTTCAAAAATCAATATTAATAATGACAGTGGAAATAAATCTTCATTGGTGAGAACGCAGTTATGTCATACTACAAGTGCAGGTACACATTTGCAATGAAGCTGTACAATTTGTTATTGTTTTTTTGTTTGTTTGTTTTTCATTAAGGAGTGTGTGTTTTAATAAACTTATTAGGGATATTATAAACTCTTATTTATTATTACAGGTGATTCTTTGTGCCTTTCACCATTAAACGATGCTCTTCCGCTTCAATTGCAGCGCCTTGTTCAAAAAGCTCTTGATGAAATCAAGCAAGAAGAACTTTCCAATAGTGGATCATAATGTTTTATGTAAAGAGTGATTTTATACATTCATATTCTAGCTGCTGTTGGTATTAATATTGTAGATAATTGAAGATGTTTAATATATTGGTATTTTGTTTTGTTGAGTATTAATACATTTTAAAAATAAATATAGCCTGTGTTTTGTTTACTTTACTATCTTGATTTTCTTTCACTCTCAGAAAATTATTTTGTAATGTTTGAACAAGAATTTCTCGTTTTAGAAGAGCAGGAGAGTCTTTTGATTATACACACTCATGGAGGTAAAAAACATGTCCATTAATGGCCATGCATTTAGTGACTGCATCTTCAAAAAGTGTGTGAGTGGATGTTCAGTATTATTGATAGAATGAAGATTTCATAAAATCTGAAGATAATTACGTACATAGATTCTGAAGATGTATGTTCTTTCTTATATATTTAAAACAAGAGAATTTGTAGAATTAACATTGCTGCCGGCTGATTTAAAAATGTAATCACCAAGATGACAAATGTACGAATGTCTACTATTGGTTATAGGAAATTAGTGACATATTGTGAAGTCTTTCAAAGAACTCAAGTGAATCAGTAAGAGTAATCATACTTATAATCAAATTATGCAAAAAGCAATGTATTGTTATGAAAATGTATATGATAAAATTGCCTATAACGCCTACATCCGTCTATAAAGATGGAAAATTGACAGGATTTTTTGCTATAATTGTATTTTACTGTCAAGAAGAATTCATAGAAAATTTTCACAAGACTGCAATATCTGGAGAATACCTGAAATAAGAATGATCATGGTGGTCATTCCTAATCCAATTGTAATCACAGAACATATCAGAATGACAGTCTACCTGAAGACATTTTTCAGTTTCACCATTTTCTTTCACAATCACAGCCATTTACACTTGAACGAGCAGAGGGTAGAGGTTTTTTTATTGATTATTGTCTGCCTAATGAAATTCTTCAATAAAGACAAGATTTTTAGGAATCAGTCACTTAATTCACTTCCTAGGCTATAATGAAGTCCAAGATGAAATTGTTTAAAAGATCCAGACTGAGACTAAAGAACTGAAGTTGTAAGTACTTATTAAATGAAATTTCCATTAGATTTCTATATGAAAGAAGAATAACCATATTTTTCTGCACGACCCAGCCATTGAAAATCTAGAAGAAAAATCGAAAGTACAGTTGAAAATCTGGCACAAAGTAGCTTAAAAATCTCAGGGAAATGTTAGACAAAATTGGTATTGATATGAGAAATCCACAAATGAAGCAAAGGCATTGAAGAATAACCTAATATAAAAAAATATTCATTTTACTGCATTAATTGCTGCATTACACTGTGGCAATAAATTTAGGTGGTTCAGTGTTATTTTGGAGATCTTCTCACTTCTCACTCTTACATATTTTACCCTTTTCTCCCTCTCTGCACACTATTACAGTTCAGTGCTTGGCATCAACTGTGGTCAGCAGTGGTTAGAACAAGAAAGGGAATACCTCTTACCATGATTCACCCACATTTGCATAGTCAACTCAGAGCCTTTCAAGCCAGTAATCCCACTGTGATAGTATTAGCTACTTCATCGGTTGGCAAAAGAAAGCTACTAAATCACATGTGTGAAACAGGAGCCATGCAGTGATTTGTAGTAGTCTTCCAGCTTGTTGCCAATAAAGAGAGAAGATATGAAAAAATTGGATTTCCACTATAGTAAATATTTATATGGTACAGTTGTAAGACTATATGCCTACAAAAACTATTGTATACTTCTCAATCTGTAACCACCACCTTGTTAGCTTGTTTTGAGTCTTTCATAGTGTTTTCCTTGATCCATTGCACAAATGGTGAGGTTTCTTGCTTTGCTTCTGGACATTAAATGTTGCTTTTTTTCCCTATTCCTCCTCAAACATCATGAACCATTACAGTTACTTTATTGTTTGTGACATTAATAAATTAAGGCCATTCAAAAAACAGATTCACAATATTTTACATCTTTCAATTTCCATTTCTGAACAATTCGTAAATAACTTGTGAAGTAACACATCTTCAGAGTTCCATTTTGAACCCTCCTTCTTCATGTGTTCAAAAGTTACATGTTTAATATAAAAATTGAAGAAAAATGTTAAATGTCAAGTAGTCGGGGCAACGAAGTGCCTTCATTTTTTTAAGTTAGAAGAGAAATGTGTGAATAAAGACTTTCCCAATTGATGAATATGTTACTGATAATGTAGAAAATCCAGCATTGTACCCAATCTTTGGGTATGCAAACAATGCCTGAAACCATTGCAGTAGAAAATGATTTGCATTACCAGCATTGTCTAGGTACGGTTAGGTATTGTTGTCTAGCATATAACAAGCAAAGTAAGAATACCTCACCACTTCACATTTACCTTGCTGGTGTATTGCATGCTCCATGATTTTAAAAATGTCTAAAGATGCCATCTTGTACACCAATAAATACCGTTAACAATAGGGTTGGATGGGTTTAAATATGTTTTACAGTACTTTTAACATTTGTGCATTTTTAATATTGAAGGTAATGTTTTAATGATGCAAAAATACACCTAAAACAGGAACTGTCAAACAATATTGTGCAATAACTTTTAGAAATTACAAAAAGGCTGCTACAAAAAGTAGCCTTCTCACAAATAAGCATTATGAGCATCTCTTCAATCAGGTAAAAGCAGTTATAAAGGAAGAAAGAATTGAAACATAAGTTACTGAAAAAATTCAACAGCTGCAACAAAGGAAGAAACTAACTGATCCAGTAGAGAGGGAAAATAGTCTAGTGAAATGTTTTCAGTCAGGAAACTTTCTAATGTTTTCCAAGAAGTGCTTAATTTTATTCATCGGCTAGTACAGAATAGCAGGTTCATACCAAAATACAGGCTCAGATTATTTCCATGTTACAATGGAGGAATCACAATGGCTACACCTGGAGGTTAGCTACTTGATTGGCAGGAGGAAGTGTCTAAAAGCATCGAAAGATGCTTAGGACATGTGAACACACAACCTAAGCAGGGGTTCCTCAACGACTTAAAAGAACCAAGAGTAGGGTTACCAGATTTTTCAGGAAAAGTTCTGATTTTCTAATATGTATAATCTATTCACCTTTTAATTTAATTTTTTTAATATAAAAAATAAAATTGCATTAAAGAAAAAAGTGATATTACGAGTAAAACTCATTTCTAAATATAAGAACAATAAGTATATATAGGGAATATTGAAACAGATTAGAAGAATCCTTAACAATAAAGCTGTCTTAATCATATAATTTACAGTAAACTGCAGTATTAATATATAAATTGATCTCTCTTCTATAGTAGTATAAAAACTTTGTATCTATGTCATTATTATGAGTATGTAAACATGTATATATGCCATCATTAAAAGAGTCTTGGTTTTTTTCATCTAGGTCTCTGGTAATCCTAGGCAGGAGGGAAAATAGTTATTGGTCATGGTGGTTGAGGCAGAAAAATAAAGGGACTAAGTTCAAAGGCAAAAATATATGCACAAAATATTACAAATATAAATTATTACTTATCTTGACATGCACAATGTCAAAAAAAGAAAAGGGTGTATCATGAATGGCAATATAAGTTTAAGATTTTGTTGAGAATGAATTTTTTGGAGGAAATTCAAAGATACTAATTTTGGAAGTGTGATATTTTTTATTATATTGCTTCAACTCCTTCATGTTCTAATAAAATAATTTAAAAAATATCTTTTTTTTAAAATTTTGATTGTTTGTGTATATTTTGACATTAATAATTAAGAAACTTAAATTAACAATAAACTATTTAATTGGGGGAACATGAGAATTTTTAATTATTTGTAAAAGTATCAACTCATTACCATAATGATTGTAGGTATTACGGTATGGTAGATATGTGAAAATCCGAACTGTTTTGGTGTCTTTAACAAATGGTATATGGATGTTTTCCACATCAAATAAACTTCCTCCAGTTCACTTAAAGTCATCATTAAGACTAATGTTTTCTTCTGATGCTAGAGTTCTATTCTAATAGACCAAATCTTATGCATGAAAATTGACACATTTCAAAGTTTTCTATAATCCTTAAAGTATAATATAAAGTATCATATAAAGTGATGCAATATATTTTCAACAGTTTTTCAGATATATATATATATATATATATATATATATATATATATATATATATATATATATATATATATATATATATATATAGATATAGATATAGATATAGATATAGATATAGATATAGATATAGATATAGATAGATATAGATATATATAGATATAGATATATCATATCATATCATATCATTAATTTTA
Source organism: Gryllus longicercus (assembly GCA_038098605.1). Classification (NCBI taxonomy): domain Eukaryota; kingdom Metazoa; phylum Arthropoda; class Insecta; order Orthoptera; family Gryllidae; genus Gryllus; species Gryllus longicercus. Next base: position 1,229,519 of record JAZDUA010000146.1, on the reverse strand, counting down.
TTTGCATGGTTTTATAAAATTGTCAATAAAAACTCTTATTTAATATCTTGGTACTACATCCATGATTACTAAAAACAAAACAAAATGTAATAGGTGGCATGAATGTATATTGCCAACTTTTATTATCTCAATACTCCATATTAACATAAAATTAATACTAAAAAAAATGTGAGAACATGCATGTTTCATCAACCCTTCACTTTTTCAATGTCTTTTCTCAGTTTAGAACCCCCTGCAATTGTTTTAATAGCCTCTAATTAAATTGCATTTTATTGCAACTAGGGTATTGCAGAACTGTGTTAAAAAATTAATATAAATGTCCAACACATTTTTAGTACACAACAGTACACATTTTATTTATCCCCAATATGTATTGATGTTCCAGACATGCTTATAGTTACATTTGCACTTTCCAGGGCTTTCTGGAGAATTTTTAGTTTTACTAATTCTTGCTGTTTCTGTATTTTAAAGAGCTCCCGTTTGTGTTGAGCTTCTTCCCGACGAAATTCTACTTCCTCTTTCATTTGTTGCATCATCATTTGAATAACATCTGTTCTCCTTGGGTCAGATTTTCCTCTATGCTGGGTATTGTTTTCTGTATTCTGGAGAGGTGATAAGAGGTCTGAGTTCAGTTGTGTCCATTTGCACCAATTCAAAGCATTCTAAAGAAAGAAAGGGAAAAATGTATCTTAATATATTTGATTGCCTCTGCACATCCTTAAAATATTTAAATATAATGAAACAAATGATTTTACACTGATTTACAAGCTTTAAGGACCTTTGATGGAACAATGAAACATGACAGTCAACTGTCATACTTTTTTCTGAAAGATCGATAATTCTTTATGGTATCTGGTTGATTAATTACGTAAGACTAGATCATCATTTGAAGAACATATGGTCTCTACATTGAAAATTATCCTAACATTAATTTTTCATACATCAAATGGCACAAATAATCCTTAATTCAATGTCTATTTCAATTTTGCTATGTCACACAAAATTGTACATGTGACACTTATGATACTGGATACTCACTCCATCATTCTCTGCAGGTGTAGAGGAATTCTCTACCAGTTGTTCAACAGCTAGTGGATCACAGGCATTAGCAGGGATAGTAGGGTTTTCTTCAAATCCTTCATGTTCCACTTCCTCTGAAGTTCCATTAGTCGTAAGTGAAAAACATTTCTCCACAATTGGCAGGTTGTCAGTTGTTACACAGATTCTTCTGGAATCCTCTGAGAGACAATTGGAAGATAGTAATTTTTCTTTAATTATGACTGAGAAAGAAAACACACATTGAAACAATCATTGGATTGACATTCATAAATGTATTTTAATGACGGACTTCTTTTTCCTGTAGTTTAGTCCTGGATGATGTTTTTTTTAACACATCATCCATTATATATAAATTAAAATGCGTAACTGTGATATCAGAAAATTTACTGCACATTAAAGTACCTGCATCATTACTGTCATCACCATTGGTGTCATCATTACGATTATTTAATGATCCTTTCCTGGGTACACCTATAACTTCCATTACTTGTTCTTCAATGCAGTTTAAGGAGTTTGCTCTGGAAGCATTGCCTATAAAAATAGTAGAACATGCATTGAGTTTTATTATTTAAGAATGTATGAATATTTTTTTCAATATCCCATCAGGTAACATGTTACTAATGACTACAATTACCCAGTTTACATTTTACTGTATTTATACCTGCCATAATCCGCCTAGTGGTTTTCTTTAAATTATTCCAACAATTCTGCAAAGTGTCTATTGTCCTTGGAGTTTCCTCGGATGAGGCATTAAATTCTTTAGTTAAGTAACACCATGCCTTGTGTTTTGCTGTAGTCCCCACTTTGTCACTTTTTTTGTTTTCAATAGTATCCTCATACTTTCTAACAAGGGTCACCAGAAGTGCTTTCTCCTTAATTGTAAAATTTGAGGAGCGACTTTTCCTCAGGCTAGTTTCCATATTAGGGAGCTTATATAATAAAATCTGTAATGGCTAAACAATAGAATATAGGCGAAGGAAGCGTAAAGTAGGTAGTACTAACTTAAAATTAAAATATTAAATTCTCCTGACTATGCACGGGCACCATTTCAGTCTACAGTACTGAAGTATTACCGTATCATTCCAAGGGAATTCAGTTCTACTACAATAAACATCTTGTTTTTTTTTCGAATTCGCGGGGTTATTTATACAATCGGTTTGGGTGATTATTACGCTGAGGAACGAGGATTAACGATTAACGGGAACTAGGATTAGCGCGTACTTCGACCACACAATTGAGGTTAATAATTTCGCTTGACAACTGAAATCACTGGAAGAATATTTGTTTTGTCCACACTGGAACAAACCCGTTAATTTGAATCCGCCTTACACACCGTTTCGTTTCTATATTCTGACAAAAATATGTCCGGGTTTAGTTAAACCTTGATCTTCTTCGAGGAATAGCTAAGTACGACAGGAAAATGTTTGGCTGCCAAACAGCTACGTTTATTCTTAGACCCTTCTCTCAGTTACCGAGTAGTTAGAATTGATATTGTATATGAGTGTTTATCCATAGATTAACATATTTATCCGTGGCTTATCCTTCAACTTTTTTTAAAAATAATACTGAGAATCTTTCTTAATGACTCTCAAGAATTTATATCTAAATGTGATACTCATTCAAATCATATTTCGAATGGTATTAAAATACTTCAATAATAAAATTTCTGTATTTAATTTTAGTTTCATTTTCGCTTTGATATACAACAAAACCTGGATAAGACTGAAAACTGCCTTCACCGGAAATAAATCTCCGAACGGGCTATTCTCCAATGCAAAACTCCACTAGATAAGCCCAAAACGCGGAAACGAAATAATAGTTAACGTATTTAACAAGAGCGCCAAACAAGTGATGCACGCACGTCTATTACATCCGCACGTTTTCTTAAGCCCCGGAATACCTATCCCCACTCCTTTCCCAACATTTGTTGAATTAAGAATAAATTATAGCAACGAGTGTTGTGGACAAAATCTGGAAATGAGAAATGTTCGCTCCCGTGTATTAGAATCTATTTTGCATCGAAAATGAACTACAAATTCGGCGTAAAATTCCTTTTGTTAAAATAACACAACTCCCCACTCCTCTCGCATCTAGCGAAGTAAGGGCTCAAGAAAACGCGCGCGGATAATTTTCGTCCGATCTTAGCGAGGACGACATAGAGACGAGTTGCTGCGATTTTTCCAACTCTGCCCCTGACAAGTATCAGCCTTTGACAATTTCATCCAATCGGGAGCTTAAACGTCACCACAGTGACGTTACTAGAGTGACGTTCAAGCTCCCGATTGGATACCTACCAGGGGCAGAGTTGGAAAATTCGCAGTATAGTAGTATTTAATACTACTATAATACTACTAAACTACTACGTAATACTAAAAAACTACTACATAAACTACTATTAGGGAGTTTGTGCACGCCATAGCGGACAGCATTTTCGATCTTCTGTGCATTCGTAGATGCACTAGTGATGGGAAACTTTAACTGCGCATGTGCAGAAGATCGATAGTGTTTTAAAGTTGGAGGGTGCACAAACTCCCTATTTTCAGCTGCCTCTGATAGGTCATCACCTGTTACTATGTCATCCAATCGGAAGCTTATACGTCATTACAGTGATGTCACTATGGTGACGTTCATCCTTCCTATTCGAACCCTTCCTCCTCCTTTAAGCGGCAAGGTTCAAGAGGACCACACATAATTAAAAAACTGATAAGTTTTTCTACTCTTACCAATGAAAAGGTTCAGAGTAAAAGGACTCGTCACATGTAAGCTCGACTGCTCGCCGTCTGCACATGGAAATATTGTTAATACAATATAATGAATGTACGCCAAATAACACAATTATTATGAATTTAAAGAATATCTGGTAAATTCTAATTTTGACACTAAAAACTAGTAAATTAAATTTCTACACACCAGTACTATATGCAGGAGAGAATGTCAGGAACAGCCAATTTTCTCAGTTTCCATGTACTTTCATATTGAACATCAGAAAAATGATCAGAACAAACATGCTTTCAAAGGTCTTTACTACAAAAGTGGAGTAAAGAACTTCTTCCAATTTTTTGAGTCAAATTTTGCCCCTACAACATTACATACAAAAATAAAACAATAACTATTAGCATAACAACTACTTGATGTAAAGAATATATCATAAGGATATGGTAAACATTTTTTCAACACCTCTTCTTACATCTGTTATGGTATCTGATGAAAACTATTCGTTGGCAAGGAAGTGCCGGAAATAAAGACACCCAGGAACACAACAGTTCGCTCATGTAGGTATGCTGAAGGTATGCTGGGGACTTACTTTATATTACAAATCAACAGGTATTGTTGATAAAAGCAGTATATATCAGAATGGTGAAGATTAACCCAAAATTATACCCAACTTTCTAGAATAATGAGCATCCATTAGTTAGACACAAAACATTTTTTTTAATAACTTGCCCCTCCCCAAAAGCCCTAAATTTTTCGTTTGGTACATTCTTTTATTTGGGTAAAAAAATTGATTAATATGTTTGTGTTAGAATTATATAATTATGTAAAAATAATACAGTGTAGTTTCATACATACACTACAAAAATAATACACAATATAATAAACTAGTGGTGCTTCAGAAGAGCATATACTATCTGATATTAGTTTTCTATTTTCTTTGGTCTGAGCTAGATATTCTGATTTGCCACATCCTCTTGCCAACTGTCATCTATCACTACCCAAAGTATATTTTAAAACTATTTTATCAATTTTTTGGTTCTATAAAAGTAGAATCAAGTATTACTTTAAGAATATTCAAGACGAGTAAAACCTCTTTCTAAATAGGAATGCAATTTTCACTGATAAAGTTTGTGCCGTTTTAAGAAAATGGTGCTTAAGCGGCATGTGAATGCGAAATTTGAACCTCTTTTTACAGAAAATATTGAGTTTTCGAAATAATTAATATGAAATAATTTCAAACACTTCCAATCACAAATGCAATAGGTGTTTACAATTCACTGAAAAAATGTAGATATTAAAGACGTGAGAAATCTTTAAAAAAAATGTGTAATTTTTGAAAAAAGCAAAAGAATACAGCAAAATGAACTTTAAGTCACATTAAACAGTGCAAATTAGAACTATCTGTTCGAAAAGTTTGAAGAAAAAATGTGGATACATTTTTGAGAAAATGGCGTTTGAGTGTTTTTGAAAATGCGGAATTTTGAGCTCTTTTTCACGGAAAACTGTTGAGTTTTGGGAAACTTTATCTGACATTATTTAATGCACATGCACTCACAAATACATGAATTTAAATAAATGGTCGCTAATGTAAATATTAATAACCTGAGAGACAAGTCAAAAAATTAAATTTTTGTAATTTTCGAAAAACAAAAGAATAGAGAAACATGGCGTTTATGTCATCACATATAGTGAATTTAGAACTATTCCCACCAAAAGTAAAGAAAATATTTTGAGTTATTTTTGAGAAAATTGTGTCTTTTTTAATTGCAAATATTGCACGCAATACAGCGCGAAAACAATAAAAATTTTCAAAAAAATGACATTAATGAAAAAACTAATTATGGACGACAAATTTTACTTGAAGGGAAAATCTCTATCTTTAATTTTGTAGTTGTAGAAAAACACCAATAATTCAAAATTTTGAAATTTTTGAAAATTCATAGTAAACCGTGAAATGCCGAGCTATGCCACTTTTATAAGTGTATATTACTCTATTCTTCCAAGAATTTTAAAGAAAAAATTTGAAGCCGTTTTTTGAGAACATTTTGAAAATGTTGTAGAGGTTTCATGTAAAGTACCCTCAAATTTTAAAGAAAGTTTTTCAAAATCTAAAAGCTTCGACTCGAGCCAGATGGACAGGGATTTCTTCAATTTGGAAAAAAATCCCATTCATGCTTTAGGCGCTAGTAGTGTTCACAGACGGACAAACGGACGGTTTCGAAAGAACCACATTTTCGGTATCAGGGACCTCAAAATGTGTATTTCCGTTGAAATATCTAAATCGATTTTCCCAAGCATTAGATAACTTTCCCTATACTACGTATATTACGGGAAAGTAAAAATGGAACTCGCAGATGATCTGATAGCCAACTGCTGGCAAGGCTTTCGGCTTGTGGCACATAAAAGCATTTCGAATCATCGAATGACACATCTCTAGTGTGTGGGGACGCAGCCTCTCCGGCCTCTTTGCTCATTTCTCATCGTACATTTACGCAACACATCTCCCGGTGTAGCCTGTTGCCGGCCTAAAGACGATGTTTCAAGCGTCGAGAACAAGAGGGAGAGAGAGAATGACGGAGACAGAGAGAGAAAGAGAGAGAGAGAGACGGTGACTGAGGGATTGAGAGAGGGGGGAGAGAGATGAAGGGCAGAACAGCTGGGTTCCGCTAGTTATGAATAAATGGTATAAATCAAATGATTCATAGTAAGTTTCACAATTAATATATTAATTTATAAATTAATGTCAGTTAAGAAAAATAATATATTAATTCATTTCTTTCAAAATTCCCTGTCGAGTTTCTTGCTCCAAAACTTTATTTTTATATTGCTCATTATGTACTGCTTTCTTATTACTCGCGCAACTTTTCTTGAACGATGGATTGAAGAAATGCGGGTAGAGTGGGGGTATTAGTTACGAAATCGGCCACTAGAGTTTATGAAGCAATACCAATCTCTGGAGAATCAGTAATGCCTTCGCAACGTTCTTAATAATTTGCGTTCTAACTTTCTGAGGAGTTCGAGGTATCTCATGTCATAGATCTTTACCTGTTTCAGTAATTTCTTTAGATTTTGGAGAAAATAACGGATAGAAGTTTCCGTCTTCAAAAGAAAATTGTTTCTACGAAAGTGCCAGCGAAGATGTGTTTGGAATGTTGTCGTCAGTGCTCGCTGCGAGCTTTTGCCTTCATCTGTTTATTGTGCCAGACGGGGAGAAGCAAGGTCATCGTTCAAGAAAAGTTGCGCGAGTAATACATGAAATTATATTTTCCACACAAGTTATTCCTAGTTCATTTCCGTTAAAAGAAAAAAATCAAGAAAGAAATCCAAGAAACTAGTTGTTTTTCACATCTTTTACTGGTAAATATTATTACCTCACTCGTTTTAAAGCATTGTTTAGTGTTTTCCTGCGGCCGCGAATGTCATATAAAAAATGAAGGAGTAGAAAATGTGTCCGAAAAAGCTCGTGGGGGTTGGTAAGTGTCCATTGTTTCGATTTTCTACATTTCTCGTCGCACGTCTCTTGAAACACATTCCTCGGTGTAATCTTTTTCGGTCCTATATTGTCTTGCAGAGCTTCTTAAGTTCGGTCGATTAGGCGAGAGCCTTCGGTGCGTATTCAATCAAGTAATCTCGTTTTTTGGAAATTTGGGAAAGTATTTGCGTTTCGATATAACAAATTTAAAGGAATGAGTAATTACATAAGATAATTCTTCAAAATTACTTGTTTTAGGGAAAAAATTAAAGTAGGCATCAACTGCACTTTTAGAACATTTTAGGCCCGATTAGAAGCTTTCAGTATATACAATTTTTTCATGATTCGTAAACATCTGCAATAATTTTCCATCACATCCGAAAGAAACTAAATAGACATTTGCTCTAAAATTCGATGTCTTATAATCAGTTAACCGGAGTAGTACAATAACTGAAAGTGTCTCTTTCGTCTACGGTATAATTTGCAATTTGCTCAAAGCAAAATATTAAGACTAACTTCATTTGAAAAGATTTTTTATTTGTAGATCTAACGGAATACTAACTTGCCTGTGGGTGTTATTTGGGTTAATATATCGACATCCTATTGATAGCTCTGAAATGTACTGAGTTCCCGTTCATTGTCAGAAATCAAATAAACCGCCTTATAGCAGGTACAGAGTGACCTGAACCGTTTATTCTCTGGAGCCGCTGGATCATTGCGCATGCGTATTCATCAGCTGATGAGCAAGTAGACCATCTGCGAAGCACTACTACAACAGTGAGTGAGTGACTACAACACTACAATCAAAGTACTATTGAAGCGTGTGTGTGTGTGTTGTGCTGTGCTGCAGGTGTATAGAGTAGCAGGTTGTGGCAGGTGGTCTCACTGCATGAATATTGGTAACGTCAATGAACTTCAGTGATGTGATTTAATTCCCAATTTTGCGATGTGTTCTCAAGTTAGCAAATGATTTGAGCTTTAACGTGTCTGGATTATATAGAGCGTTTGTGTAAAAGCTTTCGGCAATTCACCATATTATCATGGAGCATTCGTGGTCTGGGAAATTGAAATCTGCTGCGGTAGTCGGCTCAGGCATTGCATTGAGTGCATGTGCTTACGCAGTATACTCTTATTTAAAAAGAAAAGATGCTAAAAGTATTGATGAAGGATTTGAAGATGTATCGAGAGTAAGTGTTGCATTCACGATTCGTGATTATGAATGATTCATGAAAGGAAATTTAATTTGTGATATTCCATTTTCAGTTGGAAGAAAACCCCGAAAAAAGAATTCTGGTGTTGGGATTGGAAAACGCAGGAAAGAGCACAATTTTATCCCAAGTAACGTCTGGTTCACATAAAAACAATGACATTAAACCCACCGAAGGATTTAATGTCACCTGCCTGCAGAATGGAGGAGTTTCTTTAAATATTTGGGAAAGTAGGTTTTATTTATTTTTATTTGCAAGCTTTGGAAAAGATATAACTTGACATTTTAATTATTTATTTACATAGATCATAATTTTATTAATCTTCACTTAATATTGTACTGTAATCATCAATCTTTTTAAGTTAGAGAATGGTAGATTGACAGCATAGTAATGCAATTATAAAGTAACTGCAGTATGCGTCAAAAATTAACATAAGATATATTTAACAAAAAGTTGTAATACATAATTCAAGACATTGTAGACATTCTTTTTCTAAGGACAGTTTTTTTTCAGTTGGAGGTGGTGAATCCTTTCGGCGGTATTGGAACAACTTCCTACAAGATACTGATCTGTTAGTTTATGTGGTTGATTCTGCTGACACTCAAAACCTTCCAGAGTCTTGTAAAACTATGAAGGCATTACTTGGAGATGAAAGGCTTGCCCATGTTCCTGTACTTGTTTTAGCAAATAAACAAGTTAGTTACTCTAGTTATATATTTTGCAATTAACTTACAGTAGTTTACAATGTATTTAATTTTTCAATTATTAAAATTTTATTAAGTAATTTAATGTTTATTCTATAAAATAATTTATTCATATAGTTACATTATTTTATTTTCATTATTTGCTTATCAAATAATGTTTCATTTCATTTGTAGGACCTTCCTGGAGCATTGTCACCTGGAGAAGTTGCCGATGCTCTTGACTTGGGCAGTATCCCTTCATCAAGACATCATGTAAAAGTTCTTGGAACACAAGCTCCACCAAATTCTTTGCAGCGACATTCATCTATTGCAGAAGTTGAACACACACTCCTTCTCATGAGCAATGATAATTAGCTTTTTTATTTTTTTTTTCTCTTTTTTTTTTCTTTTGAAAGTTTATGCAATATGCACTGTTGCATGTTGTGCTGTGTAAGATGTTACACAAGTTTAATTTATTTTCTGGGTTTAGACACTTAAGACTCAAGCTTCTTGCTTCAATTTATATTTGATGTTTTAATTTTAAAACGTCTAGTCATTTCTGTAATGTGGATGATAGGATGAATTCCTTCATAGGAAAAATATCATCCCTATTGGCCAATTTCATGCTAATGTATGATGTAGGAATGAGATTCCTATTACAAAACATGGCTCTTTAAATTTTATACATCATTCTTTGTAAATGGAAGTGATTTCATATTTGTAGTTACAAGAGTGGTTGCAATTGTAAAAGTTGTGAAAAGATAAAAAATAGTATGTCAGCAAATGATACCAAGATTACTGCAGTGCAACTTTGTTATGTTCATGGAATGAGCTTTTATCCTCTGCCACTATGAAAGTACTGTAATAATTTAGGAGACTTCCTTTGTTCAGAGTGAACAAATAGGGAAGGAAGAAACTAAGACTGCAAGAGACTGATTTTTAACACCATTCCTAAGGTTGCAAGAAGGAAACATTTCAAATGTTAAGCTTTCCAATAATTGTTCATTATTTAAAATGTTTGTTTAAAGTAATACTGAAAATCATTTGTGAAGTAAAGTTTCATTTACAGTTTTAAAGTTGTGTATAGACTGAGGATTATGGTACTTTTGATGTATTTTTTTTATAGGTTTCTTTTATTGGAGGACATCTTATTTAAGTGATAAATATCTGAAATAATGAGAAACATGTTCAGATCTTTATAAAGAATGGAAGCAATTTTATTGAAGTTAAATCTTTTATAAATTAAATAACATTTGGAGAGGTTCCAAAATGTTTCCTTTTTTTAATTCTTTCTCAATCATTTCATAAAACATTCCTTGCCATTTTTATTACATTTATGAATTGAACTGTCAAAATCACTGGAACTAGGTGTGTGTACTAACAGCAACTGGAAAATACATTTATCTCATTGTTCATTATGTTGATTTATCGTGAAGGGAAATAATTGTTTCCCTTTGAACTGTTTAGATATATAATAAAATATTGATATGAATATATAACTACATCAATATTTAACAGAATATTTTCTTCCTTAAATAATTTCCTTTTAAATTCGTTTATTACTATGCAAGACTAAAAGGTTTCAAGAGGTACAAGAGCTTGCCAGCAGCAGGGCTGTTGATCTTAAAATATTGTGACATATGTCTCATTGCAGGTGCCTTAATCTTTAGGAAATTCAGCTTCATAGAAAAAAATATGAATGGACCTTTCAAGCATTTTTGATCTCACAGCAAATAGTAATGTCCTGATAAGAAATTGAATCTTGGGCATCTAGCAAGCAGCTTGCTTTTATTGTGTATTAAGAGCTCCAAATCTTTTATTGTATTACATTTTCTAATTCATGTCAGTGTGAACAAACTTGCTGTGAAATTTTGGTAAATAATATTTAAATGTGACGAACAGGTATAATTTTGAGACAACTTTGGATGTAATAATCATTTGTTCTTGGGTTGAAAATTGCTAATTTCAATATTGAAACAGTTATGCCTTTGCTTGTTTATTTTCAAAAGAGTAATAAAAATAAAAAATATCAAGTGTAATTGATGTGTGATATGTTAATGCAAGAGTTTGAAAAATCAACAGCTGTCTAAGAAAAAACATTTTTTCAACTTGTTGATTAGCCTGTAAATATGTATTTCAGAATTATATTAGTATTCTTCGGAAAATTTTAATTTCCTCTTAGTTGTCTATATCCCATTTTCTTGAATTATATACACTTTTAATTTGATCTGGGTGTATGTTGTTAAAACTTCAAATGAAATGTATGAATACACTTCTATATTTTTAAATTGTTATTGAAAGAAATATCTCTTGACCTAAGAACACAGGACAGAAGAGATGTGAATGAAATAAAAAAATTATACTGTTCATGATGTGGTGTTACTGACTATTCACCTGTATCTATACACTGACATCTGTTCCTCTTGAACATTACGATGGAGTATTTTATTTGCCTCTGCACTTATGGACAATGTATTTCAATTATAGCCTAGATGTTATAATGTTTCAACAAGCAATTATTTTTAATAATTTTAATTATAATGCCTCTCTATTATGTGAGATTGTGTTCGAAGCTTTGAATATTTTGCAGTGTTCTAGTTTCTAATATTTCCTAACAAATTTACTTAAACATGTTCAGAACACTTTCACAATTTTGTAAATGCTTGTTTTTTTGCTTAATATTTCATACTTGAAATCAGTAAAGTGTTGTAGTACATTTCTTGTAATCAGTGTGTTTTGGCATTGGCCAATTTCATTGTTATGCATGGCCTATTTATTGTTTTCATTAATGACTGGAAAAAATGTTGGTCCATTAAATAACAATAAACTTGAATTACATTCAATCAAACTTACCCCATTTTTTGAGTTTTCAGACAAGTCAATATGAAAATGCTTGAAAATAATCTTTAAGAATGAAAAGTCGTGAAATGGAGATCAAGATTAGATGGAACATAAAATTAATAGAGTGAAACCTTTTCAAACAGCCTCCTTTATTGAGCAGTCGCCTACATTAACGGCAACTTTGTTTGGCAGAACCAATTGGGTCTTCTTTAAGATAAGTAAATATTCCTTTTTTCAATGGTCAGGGACATTTTCGAGATTGACCTTTATTAAACGGTTACCAGAAGAGATTTTGAATTGTATTATAAGAAGCGAAAAAATTGGATAATACTATTGATTTAATATCTTCAAAAAACATGATTTTGATAAATATTTGTTCATGAACCAACAATGTCTTCTGTTCGCCCACTTCACAGCTTTCTGATGATTTGCTAATTCGTGCTTCCCTTCTATGGGTAGCCCTATCGTTCAAGGGCTCGCGGTGCAGGCAGCATGTGCGATTCCACGGTGATCTTCCACCTTGGCGTTTCTGATCTGGTCTTTCGCTGACACTCTCCTCAGGCGGCCCCGCTGGCGCTTCTACAGAGTGAAATGTGAATATTAAATGGAGATTCAAGTTTACATTGCTTATTCAATTCAGTGAGGAAGGAAAGTGTGTGTCTGGTCCCGACTCTCCACTAAGAGAATGAATGACAAGGGGCGGATTTTTATGACCTAAAACATCGCCAAAATGATCAATAATATATTCTTAAAAATGTATTAACGATGCCTTAACAAGCAAAGAAAAATGACGTGAAAATGATCAAAGCCAATTCGGAAGAACAGCTCAATCTGATGAACACGTTACTGATGTAATCGAGGTTTCCTCTATTCGTTCAAGTGAACTCAGCTTTTGAACTATTGTTTTGAACAGTTCTTTACCAGAAAATCGCGTCTGTACTTATCCCGGATTCCGTCATTGGCGTTGACAGGATCCTTTTATTACACACTCACTACGGCTGACATTACAATTTTTTAGCAAAAAAATCGAAGCTACTCAGAAATTCTGTGAATAACATTTGCTGCATCTCGTAAATATTATTTGAAGCAAGTACCATTTAAATTATATTAAAATCGATGAAATCATCGAAAATTCATAAAAATTACGTGAAAAAATGAAAAAGTCGACATTGACGAAAAATGACATACAAATGTGTAATTTCCTTTTGTCATAACATAAAATTAATTTCTTAATTAAACGGAATTGTTCTAAAGTGAAAAAAATTACATTTTACAATCATTACTTAAGTTACAAATTATTAAATTATATTTTATCATTTATAGTAATTGAAAATGTTTCAGAGACATACATAGCATACAGAATCATATCATAGCGATTAGCACATTTAGATTTGATTTGCGTTTCCAGTAACCTTAATTAAGCGGCCATCTGTACTAACGCCAATTTTAGCCAAAACATTGGTGACTTCTCAGAGATTTTTCACTGTTATCTTGTCAGTATTCGTATGTTATTTTTGCGTTCGAGAAATTTATTCTCCTTATCATACCCAAGTGCAGTGTGCAGAAGCATGTTTGAAGACCAAAGTTCATTCTCAACCCCCTTTCATGAACGCGAGAGATTTTAAATACGTACATACTTATTTCTTGAACATCATCTCATTGTCCATAATAATTAATATTCTAATTTTTATAAAATATTTTATATTTGATATTTTGTCATTCCATAGACTCGAATTATCGTTTGTACTTGAATTACTTTTATTATTCATTATTACTTTTATTTTATTATTATGATGTATTTGATTTACTTTTATTTTCTTTCTTGATATGTGAATGATATTCGTGTATAATACCAGATGGTGTATACCCGTTGAAATATAAGTTAAATATTCTACCAATTTGCTGTAATTGTATTATTATATATTATATTATATTATATTTATATTACATTATATTAATATTCTAAATGCAGTCATCACATCGCAACACATACAATTACATTGATGTGCGGACTCTATAATCTAATGCTCCGTAAGTGGATTTTGGTGGGCTTGAGCACGGCCGACTTTACAAAACTTTATTTTACTTGTAAAGGAGGCCGCGGCGTGAGCTTGGCTAGGTAGCTTGATAGAATTCACGATCACAAGAGGTGGAATCTATGAACAGAACAAGTGGAGTGATGGTATGTGTGCTCTGTGAATCGACGATAATAGGTAGAATCATGATGTAAGAGAATTCTCTTACATCGGGGAGGATCCACACATCAAAGAGTAATAACCATGTACCGTGGAGGAATATACAATTACAAAATCTATATTCCTCCGTGTTTACATTCAACCGAAAGGGCACTGTGTAAGAAATTTCTTACAACGTCCCACCACTGAACAACGCCATGGAACAACTATTCATCCATGGTGACACTTCGTTCATATTCAGAACTCGTGTATATATCATAGAGGAGAGATACATCTTGTATCTCTCCTCTATGGTATATATCGTGCATTTCATCAAAGATTCGTTCAGTTTCCTACTCTCGTACACTCCAATTTAAACATTATAACACTTAAAGATCAGAAGGTTAGGAGAGGGGAATACAGTTATCCAATCAAAAGCTTCAATACCAAGAATTGAAATCATAACGAAGCTTCGATTGGATGATGTAACACTTCTTCGTTCACGTAGCGATCTTGAAGTGCCGCTGTGTTTAAATTGGAGTATAACTGTAAATTACGATTCTTATTATCTTTCTGAGGTTGTACTGCCATATGGAGTGTGGGAAGTGTGGTAGAAAGTAATGTAGACATGGCTGAAAGAAAGAAAAGTGACATGTCAAGATCTGTCAAAAATTCACTTTTAACAGCTGCGGAATTTGGATTTCCGTATGAAAATTTTTCTACTGCAGCAGTTTTAGTTCCAGCGTCCCAGAATAACTCTTCTGTTTTGCTTGAAGGTATGAAATATTTATGATAATTTTACACAGATACATGATAATTTTTCATCTGAAAGAAACGTATCTGTTATGTCAAGTGTAAAATAAAAGTGTTGGAGAAATCTGCCATTTCAAACATTCGTGAAATATTGTGTGTATCGAAGCACTATTAATGTCCCCACCCACTCTGAAGGATGTCACATCTTGCTTTCATTTTTCTCTGGAAATTCAAAACAGATTGTTGACGTACGTCGGTTCAAGCGATTTGAAATTCTGCGCATACAAATGTACTATAAATAAAACATCAGTTTTGTTTTTTTGTTGTTGAAAAAAATGTTTATTTTCTTCATAAAATAATTACGATTGATATAAATACAATGCATGAAATTTACAAGTTCTGTGTTAAGTATTCTTCTTAGTTAATTTCCTTGCATGCATCCTATACCTGAGCTAGCTGCTTACATGAGGTGTGTAGTTTGGTATGAGTGAACAATATTTTAAAATTAAATAAGTCTTTGTAGAGGATGAGATGCATCATTAAAAGTTAGTTATTTAAAGTTGCCTCATCGAGGTACTTGTTGTGTCTGGAATGTGTGAGTTGTCCTGTTCTTTTTACAGACAACCACAATTATTACTATAATAATGATGAGAATAACCAATGCTCCTACAACAATTCCAGCTATAACTCCAGGACTTAGGCCAGTTGATTCTGAAAACAAAATATTACTTTTCTGTTATTTGCTTTTGGTTTTTGTAGATACTATATTGCCATTTTAAATTTCTTACCATCATTAACATTAACAGTGTATCTTGCATGGTTGTTTTGTAAATCAGTTACAGTAATAACAACAGATTCTTCACAGCATGACGCTTTGTATTTGAGGGTGGTGGGTAGTTTTGTACCAATTACCATTGGAGTCCATATTACTCCATGTGGCACTGATGATATTTCACGGATTCCTGGTTGCATAAAAAAAAAATTGAAAATATTAAGAGGGCATAATTTATGGGGTATCTAAATAGATATCTTCAAATATTCATATTGTATGCAATCTTCTGAGAGAAGAACAAATAGTCATGAACAAACAATTCTTGGTAACATTAGATCATATTTATTATTTAGATTGTGTCAGTTCATTGATTTTTGAACAAACTAATAAACGCTTTCTGAAATTCAGGTTGCTTCAAAAAATATTTTGTATATGGCTGTTATTGAATGTTATTATTTTTGCATAGTGTCAGTGTACTTCACTGCCTATTACAGATGCTTATATCCGTAATATTGCATAGGGCAAATTAATTAAGTTTTATAGTAGTACCTTTTACAAGACAATATGTAGAGTATCCAGCAATGATTGGTTGATATAAATCGGCAACTTAAAATGTTCATGAAAATACTACATTATATTTGCTCATATGCATACAAGAGAATTTTGTCTAAAGTAGCAATTCAACAAATTGCTTTATACTTTATTCAAAGTTTGCCTAAATTTAAAAAGAAAACAGAAAAACTATATGACAAAAAAAAATTGGTCTAATGGCTGAAGTAAAAACTGAAATTTTTAATAGAATAAAATGTTTAAATCTGCATAAATACCATCCCATCTTTCTCTTTTTGGTAACTCCCCCCCCCCAATTTCTTTGAATTTGCAATTCATTTTATTTTTGTCAATTACAAATTGGGTTTAAAAATATAAATAAAGTGGATCTAAAAGTCTTAAAACAATAGTTAATTATCAAACTTGAAGGGGGAAAAAATTGATCCTTGCATTCAGAGAAATTTTGAGGAAAAACTATGCTGTTAGGTAATTACGAGACACCTTGGGGATCCTAACGTTAGTTTAAAATAAATGTTTTAAAGTCTGATATAATATTGCAATATACTTTGTAATTGAAGTGTGTGAGTGTGTCGACTAAAGTATCCAATGTAAAAATCACTACTTATCAGGAGGGTCAGTTAATTGATTCAAACATATCAATAAGATCAAAGTTTTGACCATCACATTCAGTAATTTACAGTTGGGATGTAGGAATTTCTAAAAGGAAATATATTCACTGTTGTTGTGGATATCTCCTCTGAAGCAACCGCATAATGACCATGATGAAAAACTGCCTTTTTTACATCCGATACTTAAGTTGACGCAACAAAATACAATCATTTCATCATTATTAATCACAGTATTTGAAGCCTGTGTTTACCTGAATCTTGATCCTGTACTGTGGCTTCCATAGTCCATTGCCTAGAACTGCAGCTTTGGATTTCTCTACAGTCATTAAGAATTTTATGTTTCAAAGAAGGCCTATTCGTATCTCTTGCTTCCTAAAAAAAAGCATTTTCCCAAGTGATATTTTTACTGCAATGCGAAGTTAAATTCAATCTTGAAAATAACTAGGGAATTAAAGATAGTTGTTTCGTAAAGCACACTGTTACTAATACATGTTAGTGAAATCACTTATTAATACATACATAAATACTGTCCGCTATATTAATTTCCAGAAACAATTCAGAAACTGTGAGATCACCATATACTTGAATTTTCAGAGTTTCTCCTACTCCAACCAAATTTGGGGGTGCATATAAATGGAAGCTAACCGATCTTCTTTGGTTGGGATTTAATTGGAAACTGAAAGAGTAAAACATGTTAAGGATGAAAGTACTCAGATGCATGAAACATGGACAATACATGAGCATTATCAATACTTTGTGTATTCAGAATGTAATTTCTTACTTGGTTGGAGTCACCCTGTAGATGATGTTACGGGAACTGACCCCTTGTACGTATATTCTTGAGGGTCTACTTCCGTTGTTGGTAATGTCCAAGAACACTTGGCTCTGTGTTCCAGGCTGTATTGTTAAATTTGATGCTGCATTTAATGTGACTATAAGACTTCCAGTAGTTGGAATCTGAGGTGTAATTCTTGTGAATGCCTCACCTGTAATTGTCATGAAAGTGCGAAATTACTTATTTAACAGTGTGTGTTAAATATACACATTTGGAAATGGAACTATGTCCAAAATATGATTGTGTTATGTCTTAATATATTAAGTGATATGTTAATACATATTAATATGAACATCTTATGATATATTGATGAACATATTAGTGAACAAATGATATTAACATATTAATTATATATGAATATATTATATTCATAGATATGAACATATTAATATATTCATAGGTGTGCACATGGAGAGGAGGCAGTTGGCGTGCCCCTCTAGAAAAATTTCAAAGGGGCCCTGGAGTGTCACTTTCATTTCCTTAAATTTGTCCGATCCCTGCTTTTCCCCTTTTTCAAATAACACTTTGGGAATTATACATTTGGAAAAGAGGATCTCTTAACCTATACCAACAGTAAAAACTGGCAACTCTACAGTTTAACTGTACAGTTTAGACCTCTGGCAGCTGTATAGTTTAACGTAAAATAAGTTGTATTCAATTCTGGCTGAAATGGCTCAGAGGCAGCATTACTGTTGTCTCTGCAACGACTCTCCCTAGGAGGTCCTAGGATTCGAGGGACGACGGTGGCGGATTTTCGATCCTAGCTTCGTCAGATTCAGTCGCGGTGTGGAAGAAAGTTCTAGCCGCCGGCTACTCTGATCGGCATTTTTCCGTGGTTTCTCCCATCAAGAGGCGAATACTGGAGCAATACCCTATCATATTGGCCATTTCCGAGCGCGATCTTTCCTTTTTCCATCTTTTTCATCGCCCCTTCCATTCTCTCTCTCTCTCTCTCTCTCTCTCTCTCACTCTCACTCTCACTCTCACTATCTCACTCGAACTCTCACTCTCTCACACACTCTCACTCTCACTCTCTCTCTTTCACACTCACTCTCTCTCTCTCACACACTCTCTCTTTCACACTCTCTCTCTCTCTCTCTCATAACACACTCTTGCCTGTACTACACTATCATGTCGGAAGTTAGCTTGTTCCGGCTGGGCCTGTTCGCCTCTGGATAAGATATCTGGGGGGGGGGGGATCTGCAATGAAAGGCAGTACCGGAACTCGCCGTTCAGCAAGGGAGGAACACCGTCACCTTCACTACACTAAAGGGACTAATGACCACAGCTGTTGACACACCCGAAAATCTTAATTGTAACATAGAAATATTGATTCCAACCTACTTGTATTCTTTATACTTTTATTGTACAACATGTCATGTGTTAATAAGGAATGGGGCTTATTAATGTAGCTAGTCTCCCTCATGTATTAGACTGCGGAGGTCTACGAATATATAGATTTGTAATCAAGACAAATACACACAAAAATGGGCAAGAAATTAAAATTAACTTGTAGCTCCGTTCTGTGCGATAACAGAAAATAGGGCGTCTTCAGTGCAAGTGCAGTCTATTCATGTTTATCAGATTTTAAATTAAAATTGCGCTGGTCCCCCCCAAGGAATCATTTAGTCATATATTTGTATTGTCATATGCTTATATTTTGACTATAATGTCTTGCCGCAATGAATATGCAAAAGTTGGTGCACCCCTAATTTTGGTTCCTTTTTTATCTTTCAATTACAATAATGTGAAACACATTCTTAGCAAAGATTCTTAGAAGTGTGCCATCCCCGAGTCTGGCAGCCTGTCAGCACAATATTAATTTCGAAAACACCGGGTGTATACGCAGGACGTAAGTATTGTAGAGTGAGCCTTTGCCATCCCGGGTGATGTTTGAATCTGCTGCTTTTCTCCTATACATAAAAGGGACACTAGACGAATTGAAAGAACTATTAGGACCCATTCGTACGCATGGATAGAAAGGGGTGTTTGGCCAACAGAATCTAGCATTAAAGAAGATACGGGGTCTAGAACTGTCGCCTGTAATTATATCCCGGCTCTAGAAAAGGCATGCTAAGTTTTGCAATGATAGACTGGAGGAATTAAGACGAAAAACCTCCATAATACGTATTTATTTTATTCCATTAGTCTTTTAATTGAAATTTGTAAGAGTAATAGTTTAGTGAAAGAGAGGTTGTCTACATGTCTTTTGATATTTACTCCCTTCTTTATTTCGCATTTGTATTTCAATTTTGGAAAGATTTGTAATATATTTGTGCCGAGTAATGCAAGCCTGATTGCGAACAGAGTAAACTATAGTAGTGAAAAAAGGTAGAGTTGCGTGAATCTTACCTGAGCCTCCGTTATACCCATTATAACCGTTAACTTGGACGTAGTGAGGCACGAGTTGCTGCTCCGGTTCGAGCGCCGTCTGCGGCAGCGACAGCTCGATGACTTCGCGGTTGTGCTCGTCGCGGCGAGTTCGCTGTTTGTAGAACGTTTTCCGCAGTTCGTTGCCTTTGTGGTCGAGAAGCACGAGCCCAGTAATGTTGGTGCGAGGTCCTCCGTGGATGGTGACAACGAGATCACCTGGAAATCAGAGTGCATATTAATATTCAGATTGCGCGTTCTGGCGATCGTCTGGGGGAACGATTGGACATGGGTAGTTGAATCCAGACGTTAGGCAGTCTTTTGTAAGAAAATTTTAAAGAAGGAACTTGTGAAATGGAGATGAGTTAGTGTTAATTTTGTAACCTCATATTTTTTTTTAGTATCGAAAGGCATTCCGATAATTACCATTTTTGCACTATGTAAAAAACGTCAGTATTTAATATTATTTTCGTTAATGTTACCAAGATTGTTTCTATTTTTTATAATAGGAATGGGTTACATTTTATTTCTTTACATTCAGATTCAACAACTGCACAGATCTTAGTGGAATGTACGTCAGTAAAATATTTACTATTCTTTCTTATTGGAAGAACAGAACACGAAACGTTTATTATGGAATTTATACGGAGCACTGTCAAATTCTCAAACAAAGTTGGTGATTTCTCAAAAATAGAGGAAAGGTGCTGGAACCGTTAACTCTGTTGAAACAGTGTTTCACGGATCTTAATTTGAAGCTGGTGGAAGATTGATCGACACGTTTGTAAGTCAATGCTACTTTTGTTTTGCAGTGTTCTGGGGAAGCTACTATCGCTTGTATCCAGCGCGAATCATGTTTTCACTATTTTGTGTTAGAACAACATATTCCCTATTCCTTCTTGAACGTAAATCATATAAAAACGAGAGCAAAACAAATGTCCATTGACGCCTTTGACGAAAACGCGCACTCGACCGCTGAATAAGCAACCTTTCGCCCCTCTGGAAGGAGTTATCGGTGCGTTTTTGTGGCCCTCCAGTGCCAGCGACGCGATAGCAAGTGCGTATGACGTAAATGTGTCTCGAAAGCCCCTCCTTCGCTCCCGCCTCCGGACGCTCTTTCGGGTTTGTTGCTGCTGCGTGCCGCTGGCCGCTGGTCGTGCGTATGAAGTTGACGTCTTGTTTGCGGGATTGAACGGCCGCGAAAGCGGGCAAAAATGACGGTGTCAAAGTCCCCGGGTCTCGAACGCCCAGCGATATAAGTTGGAGCTTGTCAGAGACGCGGTGTCCATACGGCTAGTTTGGTGCGAACACGTTAGAGATATGCCGCCGCGAGCAGACATCGATGGTGTCTATTGAAGCGGATGTTTTGTGATTGGTGATCGACTGCATTTGACGAGTAAGTGCTGTGTGTCTTGTGTGAATATGTGGAGTCTGCACTATAAACGTGTTATCCGAGTTGTAATGGTGTGTGCAGAACGCCAAGGATTAATATAATTGGTTGTTTTGTCATTGTTCACGGAGTGACAAGTGAAACATTCTGGTGCGGAGAATTCAGGCGAGATTGCTTCATAGGTCATCATTACTTTATTTTTTAGACAGGCTGTAGCTTAAGAAAATCTAAAAAGATATGGATTTAACCTTTTAGAAATAATTGAAAAAAAATTGAACATAGATTTTTTCTGATTTTAATGAAACCGCGTCCTAGGTAGAACGAATATAGTAGTGTAAGAGAAATTTTCAACGAGGTATAAAATCTGTTTCTTCGCTAAAGGCCCAATATCTGAAATGGATTCTTCTTCCCCCTCCTAGGATCTCTTGAGTAATAACTATAGTTTCAAGAGTAATATTTATCCATGTAAAGTAGAAAGACGATTACAATTTTTTTCCCCGCTTGCATTCTCACTTCGAAATTTTATTTTTATAACTTGAATTTTAAAAGTAATATTTGCTACATAAATATTTACAACTTGAACAACACATCATTCTTAACTTGAAAATTGTTTTAAATTGCCTTTTTTTGCATGCTACTTTTGGCGAGGTTTGGTGAACAAACCCCTATGGTAACGTCCGACGATCAGGGGTTTCCCGATACCTGAACAGAGAGATCACTATAAGAAGGGACCGCTTTGACAGCTACTGCTGGCAGCATAACTGCAAGTTATGTCCATACACACAATTTTTTCAGTGCGTTTGTGTACACTTAACTCATTTGTAAACAGCTTCATCAAAATCTCTTGCAACGTCATCTCCCTGCATGGTATTCATTTGTTTCCGGACCTGTGAAAGTGGTCCCTTCTTAGAGTATACATCGATATTTTTATAGTGGACGATGTCATCCGGTCATTGTTACTCCTCCTGCCTTATATAATGAATCTTTCTGACAGTGGTACGCACATTTCCGAGGCCACGAGCCCCATTAAGGACGTTCGTGAATTAATTGAAAAGAATGACGACAGGTGTAACAGTGACCTAAAGTCTTCGGCCGCTATACAGAAAAACCGAGGTATAACTCCTGTACATCGCCGCCGACCGCGCCGTCGTAGCCTGGGCGTCGGAAGGAGGCCAGAGGCCGATCCCGCGCCGTTTCGCGTGGCGCCCGCCTTTTGCTGTCCTCGTTCGGGCGCGCTTTCGGCCTCCGCGCAGTCTGCGCGTAGCGTCCGATCGCGTGGACGCGGCGCGACGGGCGTGTGGGTTCGAGTGCGCCGCGACGGGCTCGGACGGGGGAAAGAGTGTAAGTAGAAACCCGCCTACCTTCTAACAGCGTCTTTCTGCAATTCCAGTGCAGCGGACGCTCGTGAACTTCCAGCTGTGCGAGTTGCGTCCCCGTAGATCATGTTTTTGTTGAAAGAGCGATGTACACGTTTCGTACAATACGCTGGGCGTTGAAACACAACGTAGGGTGGATGCACGTTCCTTGCTGATCGATGAGACCTGGTTGATAGCAATGCGAGGGTTCCAGATCGTTCTGTTGGTTGCTCCATATCCTTCGTTGCACTATAGACGTGTCAGCAGGACACGAGCCTAAACGAGCTCGCACGTACGCCTCCCCGTTACGCACAGGTATCGGCAGCGCTGTCAGCCACTTTTACGATCGTCTTTCTAACGCGCACTGTTGGCGACGCTCGCCGCCCCGTGCCTGCCGGTGGTTCCCCTCGCGAGGAGAGACGTTCTTTCGATCGACGCCGTCGCCAGCCACTGCGGCAGTCGCCACCCCAGGACGCCCTTCCGCGCCCGCTCCCCCCGCGCAGCCGCCGCCCCCGCCCCGGCGTACCCCCGCGCGAAATCGATCCGCGCCTCGGACGCCCCCGCCGCCGCAGGCGACAGGCCCGTCCGCCGCGTTGCGCCGCCGTGTGCCGCACCGCGTTTGACGACTCGCGCTCGACAAGTCGTCGCCGCTCCCTCGCTCGTCCGTAGCCGACGGCTCGCGAACGCACAGATGGTCGGCGTTGAAGCTCCTGCGGTCCCGCTGTCGCCAGGTAGGTTCCGGGGTGGATGAAAAAGCGGCTCGCCCCGGGTGAGAGCTGGTTGGGCGGCGAAGAGCGTTCGTTGGCTTGTTAGGAGGAGGTGCGTGCATTTCGATGGCCTTGGTCTGCCCGTGACGGTTTAGCTTTTCATTGGGGGAAGAATTGAGTGACGAACGTGAAAGATTGTTGTGCGTTTCCCGTGCGATACTACTGTTCTGTTTCGTGGAGATCAGGAGGGTATTTTATCCTTAAGTTTTTTGCATTCATTACGCCTAGGGAGGGTCTTTTAAGTTTTCCCTCAGCATCGTCTAAATAAGCGTGGGCGTGACCAGCACCAAACTAGGCTAAAAGTTTCAGTAAAGGTTGGGCAAGGAAGGTCATTCTATTCCGAATCCTCTACAGAAGTTACGTAGTATGCAGAAACTGCGCTAAGGCAAGATTCCTGCTCCTCGTCATGACCCTGAGGCTATCGGGCTTGCCCACACGCCCCGAGACCGATACGCACGACTCGTGATGCGGCGGCCGAAGGCACTTGCGCACTGGCACGTGTCAAACAGCTCGCCGTGATCACACGCGGAAATAGCGAGGAATAATGCCGTTACAAAACAGCAGTCATATTCTTATTGGTAGGATATCATAGCGGGTCTTACTTCCTCCAAGGTTTTAGAATGGAATACAGTCGAAATTGAATTTTCAGTAATACTGAATAATTGAATTTTCAGGTGGTGTTTTGAAAGCATTTGAAATAATTAGTAGTAGGTTTTTTAAATTAATAATAAATTTTATATTGCTTTCAACAGGCCGAGAGCGAAGATTTTATATGACAAATGTAACAACTTGTGTTAGATCAGGGTGGTCACTTTTTGGAAAACATGAAAAAAATCAGGGAATGTCATTGCTCTGGAAAAGGGCAGAAAAAAATCAGAAAATTTGTAGAAGAATCGTTACAAATCAGGGTTCATTTTAAAAGGGTTAAAAATAAGATTTTTTTCATATTAGTACGTCGTTATTATCTCAATTTTATTTGGGTTGAAATTATTTATAATTTGTACTTTGTGATGGTAAAATCAGACAGTTATTAGTATCAGGGACTTTAATACTTTAAGTAGTGTGAAATTACAAATCTTATCAGTAAAAAATGCAATGGAAAACGAGGAAAAGTCAGGGAAATTTGTTCCAGGAAATGAGTGGCCACCCTGTAGATAGCTAACATTTTCGGTTTCACAAACGTTCCTTAGAAAAAAATACAAAAATCACTTACACTGAATTCCACGGTTATTCAGGAATATGCGGAGTTGGAAAGGTAGGATATTGTAATTTTTAAACCTTTTGTGGTTGTGCAATATTAATTAAAAGTAAATGTTGTGGTGTCATGTGATTCGTAGCATTCTTAATGGAAAGAATTCTGTGAAAGAAGGTAGAAACTATTCCTTTTCGTCATAACATGTAAATATGCGTTAATCCAATGTTCGATTTGTATGCCTCAGTTCCTCTAATAATGTGCGGTGAATATTCATATGTATGTAATTTTATATTATAAAGCGACAAGATTTGAACTTACGAATTAATTTATTTTTACTTTTTTATTCATTCCTAAGATTGTATTACTTAAATTTCTTTAAATATAATTAACTTAATTATAGCTAAATGATATAACAATGACAGTATACGGCAAATGCTTTCATTTTTTTTAGTGCGTGATACTGAATCTGTTAACGGCGATGGTATTGGCGGTTTGTTATTGGTATTGTAATTAAACAATGGCGTTTTTAATTTAAAAATTCAACTAAAACAAACATTTGTAATTGTGACGTCTCTCGGTGATATTAGGTCAATCGTTTATTAATTTTAATTTTTGAAATTATTTGTCAATTACGGATAAGCAATATATTTTAAATAGTGGCCCTTGCTTCTCGACACATTGCCTAATTAAAATGATGAAATTCCAGCAATAATAGTTCATGGATTACTGAAAACCTACCGGAAGAATGACATGCTTTACAACCGACACCGTCTATTTGACTTTTGAGTCTTCTAGATGACTTCTCCCCAGTTGCAGTCCATATACTATTACGGATTGGGTGATCATTGAAAGAAGGAGAGTAGTGGAAGGAAACGCGGAAGTAATTGCACTACCAACATAAAATTGCATGATTTTTTCTTGACATCCAACGTATGACAGCAAATCTCTCACAACCGAAGCATAGCGTTTAGTCATTCTCCCACCTTTTTCTCGTGCTATTGTGCCTTCAATTGTTTCTTAAATGACGCGTGCGCCTTTGCTAACAAGACGTACTGAAGCTCGTTAGAAGTTCAATTGAAAACGATTTACAATGTGCAGAATGTTCTGTCGGGTCTAACTAGATATTTTTAAATTGATAATTAAATTTGAAATGCGAAACAAGAATAATCTATTTAAAAACCGAAAAAAAGAGAATAGAGATCATGTTTGAAGGGGATCCCTTATGATTCTTCATGGGACAAGCATATTTACACCGCCCCCTTTTTTGGGCATCGCGTTCTTTTCACTTACCGCTGCTGGCCAGCGCCGTGTCTTCCGTGGCGGGGCGGCCGGGCCGCTGAAGGCCGACGCGAAGGCCGCTGGTGCCCTTGACGATGACGTCGTAGCCGTCGTCGGCAGGGTTGGCGGCGCCGGCGTCGGCGTCGGCGCCGGTGCTGCCGCTGCCGTCGCTCGTCGTAAGTTGCCATCGGCCGGGCCTCTCCCCACGAGTATTGAGCCGGCGTTCGAGCACCCCGTCGCCAGCTGCCTCCGCCGCCGCGCCGCCATGCACCGCCAGCAGATCGATGACCTCACCTGGACATCGGCAAGTGCCCTGCTCACGCACCTCGTCGCGAGGGTTAGGTTAGGAGGGGAAGAGGCTGTGTTTGTTTACGTCTCGGCACGTTCTTGGGGGGGACCGTCTGTCAGATTTCGTGACGCGTCGCTTTCATGATGCTTCTGCGCCGTGAGCGGAGATGTGTTTTGTGTGACGCGTAGTTGCTCTTTTAATAGGTGTCGTGTGTGTTGCTTTGCTTAACACGCGTTTAGCGTTTGTTCACTAATTGAAGGTTTTTCGGTGACTTTGTTTAATCGTTTCTAATCTTCGAGCTTGTTTGTCAATGTGTTGTCTCGTCGTCTGATGTTCAGCATCATTGATTAATAGTTGCCACGTTAATAAGTAAGAATACTGTATTGTCAGTAGTAGGTACAGTAATGCTCCTATGGTATTCAACGTAACAAACGCAAGCAAAGTAGTTTGTTTTTAGTTTAATTTGTAATAGGCGATCTTTTAAAGTTTTCGGTGTTGGCGAGTGTGTTTTCCTGTAGTGTTCCTCATTAACAATTCTTTCCTGATCTCGTACTCGAGTAATTTCTGTGAACGTTGAATAGAATGTAAGGCGTTTCCTCCGAAACGAACAGTTGTCACAAGTGCCCGAAATGTATTTTTGTAATTGCTCTTGGCAGAAGGGAGCGTCCATGTTGGATTGACACCTGCTCGATAACCACGCGCTGTTGGGGGTACTAGACAGCGCGTGAAGGTTGGGATGTGTCATAGCGTGAATGCTCAGTGTAGCGTGACATTTCGCTAGATTTCTCGTCGTGCTATGTCCACAGTAACTGGAGTGGAGCCCCTTGACAAAGAGAAATTTGTGTAGGGGAAACACTTCCGCCCATCAATACAGAAATAAAATGTGTTTCTTTTAATCTGGTTTCGTTATTTGTAATTGTGACGTACTTACCTATTTCTTAACTGACCAGGGCGACATTGCAAATATTATTTCAGACATTTGCGTTATAATTTTGTTTTCGTGCAGAGCTGTCAGTAGCAATCCGCGCTTACTAGGTTTTTTTACGAAGCTATGTTCATTACTTTATACAGTTTTTGTTCTGAATTTCATGTTTCGCGTGTTAAACAAAGATTGAAGAAGATACTTAGATAAGTGAGTTAGGCTTAAATGTGTGCACAAAATAAAATAATTTTATACTAGAATATTAAATTACAAAGTCAAACAATATGACAAAATGTTTTGGTATTGCTGAAATGTGTTATCTTAGGGAAGTATTCTAGACATGACGAAAGCTGTTTGGAACATTCGTGACTTTTGAAATTCTGAATACATTTGGATTTTTTGAATTCAGAATTAAAAAAAAAAACTCTCTCTGACCATACATTCGTGAGCAGAAAAAAACAACAACAGAAATGCGAACTGTAATCCTCCTAATCCGCGCCTGACCATGCAGACCATTTAGATAGCACGCGTGTTGCGGGGCGGGGGGTGCGGTGGGTGATGTTACCGGAAGCGCCACTTGCGGCGAGAGGTCGCCCAGAGACGGCGATGACTGAAGCGGTCAAAAGACTGGCGCGACCCCGCCCACTATCGCGATGTTGCGCCATGCGGGCGCGGGCGCGGCGTGTGCATGGCGCATCTCCAACGAGGCGCCCTGCCTCCCGGCCGGCGCACTGGTCTCGACGCAGGCGGAAGCGCGCGCGAAGGCGGGCAAGTATCGTTTATTCATAAATTAGAATTTTGGAGACGTCAATTAGCTAGAATCTGAAGAAGATAAGTCTGTGATGTAAAACGGTTGGGTCGTTGAAAACGTCTTGTCCATAGCGGTGAAAATAACGTGATCTATTGTGCCTTATTTGTCTTGCATTTTTCTTAATTAAATTTACTTTTTATCACTTTTAAAATGTATTTCTCTCTCGCGGACATTCTACATTTGTCCTTCAATTAAGCCTTACGCAACGCCAGCCTGCCAACATTGCAACTTGTTTATCTACATAAACTTGAATGGCCAATTTAAGAAAATTCCCAGACAACTCTTAGTGAAATTAATACACGTTATAATGTTAACTAATTAATAGAATAGTGTTCCCGTAGAAAATCAACTGCCCCAATCCACCCCTGTAAAATAAAAATGGCTCAGTGTGAAGTGTAAGGCAGAAGTATACGTGTGATGTATCGTCTATTACACGGAGTAGGCATTTTCAGCGATTTAAACTTGATTTTACTGTATATACAAAAAAATGTATTTAAATCATTGGAATTCAGACTTTACTTCCATATAGTAAGAATACGGCTGTAAAAATTATATTTTTTTTAAATTGTCTTTTGCGCGTTTTGGCTTTTTTCCAACCACTGTGCGGGGCGAGGCGGCGCGGCTCAGCTCGGAGCAACCCGGACGGCGAAGCGACCTTCGCGCATGAATCACCGCAGACTAAAGCCGCACCGCACTGCGCCGCCTCGCCTCGCTTCTCCCATCTCGAGGGGTTTTGCGGCGCCCAAACGGACGCGCCACGTAAACCCGCACGCGGGCTACAATCACGCGCTCGCACTTTGGCCCCTTCGACTTATGGTGTGATGTTTTCCTTCCGTCGGTCGTCGTCTGGATAAAAAGTAGGCGGTGGAGGTGATGCAGGTTCAGTAATCTGTTGGTTTTTGTTTCGGCTGCGTGTGCGCGCGCCTGCGGAGGACCTGCATCTGCGTAGGTATGAGCCGTCTTTTTGTTCATTGAGGCTACGGTTATTACTCATAATTTGCAATGTGTCGCGGATGCCATACGCAAGCACTGATCCGTGATTGAAAAAAGTGCAGGTGCGTTATGCAACCGACTGTACATTCATGGAAGTGGCCAATTACACGGAGATAAAGTTGGTACGACTAAATATTACGTATGGTTTGAAAATGTCTCAAGTTTGCTTTTAGCTCTTATACGAAGTAAAAGAATAATTCGGAAATGGAGAAGAAAAAGTGAGGAACTGTGATTATATGTTCTGTATGTATTTGAAAAAAAAAAATCTTAGATTTTAGATGAGAATTGATTTAGTGAATTGATCCAATGCAGGTGATTCTGTAATTTATTGGCTTTAGTTCGCAACTAATAATGCTGGAATACCAGTAAGTAATTATGTTACAACGAAACATGTTACGTTTTTAGGCCACATACAAACGATGTTAATTGAATGCGTAATGATAAATTTAATTGTGTAGGTGA